>CM050510.1:109476830-110076830 GCA_027563665.1 Antrozous pallidus | reverse complement strand
TCCCTTCTCCCGGGCCCTTAGGGGCCACATGGCTTTATATGAGGCCATATGGTGTGTGTGGGGGGGGGGGGGGGATGTCCAGCCCTTGGGCCGTATAAGGCTCGAAATCTTTTTATCTGGCCCTCTCAAGGAATTAGGGAAGAGTTAATTAAATGTTTAACCAAATATATAGCAAGCTAATTTTTAAAAATATATTTTTATTGATTTCAGAGATGAAGGGAGAAAGAGATAGAAACATCAATGATGAGAATCACTGATCCGCTGCCTTCTGTATGCCCCACACTAGGGATTGAGCCCGCAACCGGGCATGGGCTCTGACCAGGAATCAAACTGTGACCCTCCCCCCCGCCTTCCCCCTAGTTCACAGGTTGACACTCAACCACTGAGCCACGCTGGCTGGGCCAGCAGGCTGATTTTTAAGTTGAGAATTTTGTCCGCAAATGATGTTATAAATATCCAAATGGCCCTGGGTAGAGAAAAAGGATCCCCACCCATCCTCTATATAGCCACCAGAGTGGATCCGCATTGCTTCTCCCAGGTCTGCCAGAGTCAGATGAGCAAGGCTGGCCTGCCCGGTGTGTTAAGGCACCACCAGATCCTGCAGAGGCTTCTGTCCTGAGGATGAAAGAAAGCCAGTCTCTCAGAGACAGAGTGAGCACTGCTGCTCTGCTAGACAAGAGGGAACAAAAGCCTCCCAGTCCTGAGAGAGAAGTGGGACACCCACTCAATGTCTTCCTTTTGAGAGAGAGGCGGGGGGAGAGAGAGAGAGAGAGAGAACGAACCTTGGGGTAGAGTGTGCTCACTATATAGAAAGAAGAGACACAACCACACCAGTATTTCTGAAGACACACATTTATACACATCCTACACACACCCCTCACACATCAGATACTCTAAGTTTCTCCAGTAGGGGGCACCCAGTCCTAAAGAACCCTCTCAATCCAGGTACTCCAAGAACAGTACCACCAATGTTTCTCATATAGCGTCCAGATTCCTTTTAAAGGGAAAAAAAATCTAGATGACCCCAACCATGAATCTACAATACCTCAACTTGAGAAAAAGAAAACGAAGGCTTAGTCTATAAAAATATTCCAATTGCTTGTTAATCTATGTTTAAAACTATTAAAAAGATTTGTCATTATTAAAATAAAATGTGAATTTAAAAAGTTTCCCCAGAGCTTGGCTAATGTTGTTTAGTGATTAGAGCATTGCCCTGCACAGCAAAGGGTCTCAGGTTCAGTGTGTCTCTCACATCAATGTTTCTCTCATTCTCTCTCTCTCCTCTTTCTCTCTTCCTCTCTCCCTCCCGTCCAATAAATAGAAAGCATATCCTAGGGTGGCAATTTTTTTTAATTTTTCCAGAATTAAAAGAACCGCCCAAGGACATAACTGCAGACCCCTGGGATGGGACAAGAGGACTGAGAAACTCTGACTTAAGACATTATCATGCAGCAGATCTATGAGGTAATATCTTTCCACACACATGAGTAAAATAGTTTTCTCCTCTTTTTTGTGTGTGTTTTTTTGTTATTGTTGTTGTTGTTAATCCTCACCCAAGGATATTTTTCTATTGATTTTTGGAGAGAGTGGAAGGGAAGAAGGGAGGGGAGAAAGCAGAGGGGGTGGAGGGAGAGTGGAAGGAAAGAGAGATACCGATTTGTTGTTCCACTTATTTATGCATTCATTGGCTAGCTTCGGTATGTATCCTGACCGGGGATCGAAGCCTACAACCTTGGTGTCTAGGGACGATGCTCTAACCAACTGAGCTACCCGGCCAGGGTTCTCCTTTTTCCCTCTATTTCTCCTGGTTCTGCTGGTCCAGGGCTCTAGGCAACAAATTAATCCCCTCCCCTTTTACTTTGTCCCTTAATCCCTTTTATTTTTTCCAGTAAAATCTTTTTTATGATTTTTATTGGAAATATTTTTTAAATTATTATTATAAAAGTAGACAATTCAGAAAATACAGATCTTTTTTTTCATGTGAGGCCACCCCCTCGTGCTGAGGTATTCCTTAGGTTGTGGTGGGCTGCCTGCTTCCCTCTTTGAGTGTCTTCCAGTTAAGACCAGCCAGGCCCAGTGCAGTCACACAGCACACACACCCTACGGCCCCCACCCCCACCCCTGGCTGACCTGGGAGCTCTGTCTCACCTGTCAGGGGCTGGAGCTGTGAACAGCTGGCCTGGGAGAGACTGTGCCCCAGTTTCGTGCTGTGTTCTTTTCTGAAGGCTCCCCTGAGACTAGAGTGGGAGAGGTGCTTGGCCCTCGCCATCCCTGTTCTCTCCACCCTGAGTTTCAGGGTTCAGAAGCATGGCCTGGGGCCAGGACAGTTCCCTTTCTTATCAGCCATCCAGCAGCAGGTGGAGGCTGGAGGCACAGAAGGAGAATCCTGTCTCCCTCCCTGGTCCCGAGCCCACCAGGCTGTGCCCACTCTGCCCTGGCACCAGTCTTCCCTGAGGAAAGCGGCAGTGGGCAGTGGTGTATCTGTGCTTTCAGTAGGAGCCCTGGAGAATGAATGAGCTTGAAGGGTCTCTCCCCAACGGCCCACCCTCTGCTCCACGCAGCCATACCTGCATGCCTCTGACGGCTCTCCTCCTGTGGCTGGCTCCCTCCCCATGTCCCCTGATGCAGGAAGTTCAGTCTTAGGTAAAACGCAAAGCAATACAACAGGTTTCTCTCTGTTGCTGCCCCATCAGAGGTATAAACTGCACAGACCACCGTGACAAACTTTGCAGGTCATATTTGGGACGGTGTGACTTGAACTACAGGCTAAGGGACCTTCCCAAATGTACTTTGCAGATCCTGGTTGTCCCTCAAACAGCGGGGCTGTCACCCTTCAGAGAAGCTGAAACAGACACAGTGAGAGACCTGTGATGAGTGTGAAGACAAGGATAGAAACGCCTCCGATGGAAAGTCACACGGGCGTCCTGAGCTGCCTCTCCCCTGGGCACCCGGTACTGCCTTAACCGTGGCTAACGATTCTCCCAAGGGACGCCAGGCAGGCCAGCTGGCAAGTGTCCCTGTGGGCCCTGGGAAAATCTGGAAGGACACACACCCTTGCAGTAACAGGGAGACTCTGGGGATTGCTCTGACTGAATCACTTTCATGTTCTCTATTTTTTAAAAATATATTTTATTGATTTTTTTTACAGAGAGGTAGGGAGAGGGACAGAAAGTCAGAAACATCAGTGAGAGAGAAACATCGATCAGCTGCCTCTTGCCACCCCCAACTGGGGATGTGCCTGCAACCAAGGTACATGCCCTTGACTGGAATTGAACCTGGGACCTTTCAGTCTGCAGGCCGATGCTCTATCCACCGAGCAAAACCGGTTTCGGCTCATGTTCCCTATTTTTAAATGTTTCATAGTGGTGTGTTTAATCAGGAAAACGAGGGTATTTCCATTTTCTGAAAGGCACTTGGGAATATGGAAACAAGGGTAGTCAGTGCAGAGGCAGAGGTCCTGGTGAACTTTGTGGAGGTGACAGCTCGGAGCCAGGCCTCTTGGATGGGGAGGATCCAGGACGTTGTCCTCACTGCTCTAGGGACGGGGGGGAAGCTGCACTCGTGACTAGGAGGACCCAGGGTCTGGGGAAAGGACCACCGAGTGGACACTCGCATTTAACGAAAACCATAGCTTGGATCCAGGATGCCAGCAGGTCCTGGCTGGATGGGGTAAGGGTCAGTGTGGTCAAGGCCACACCCCAATCCTGGAGGTTTCTCTTACCTCAGAGTGGCCCTAGGCTGACCGTGAGGGAGCCAGAGGATGAAGATTGAAGAAGAGCCTGTATGGTTGGGGTCTGGACACCCTACCACCTCCCCCCTGCTCCAGACCCCAGGGCTCACATTACCCCTGCAGATGCCTCCTCTCCCCTCCCCAAGCCAGGTAGCTAATGGGACGCCTGGGTCCAGTAAGACCCCTAGGGATGCTATGGGGTGGGAAGCAGGGGAGGAAGAGGAAAAGGTAGAAAGACAAGAAGAGGTAGCTGCATACAGAGACTGACAGAGGATGCTGAAAGACTCACAAACACCCTGAGGGACACAGCGAGTTAACTGTGCATGCACACACAGAGAAAGGTCAGTAGAGAGACAGAAAAGGGGACAGAATGAAGGAGAGACAAAGGGGCAGAGAGAGAGGCTGAGAGAAATGAAGGGCAGGACCCACATTCCACTCACCTGCTTCCTAGGACCAGCCAGGGCCCACGAGGACACGTCAGGAGTGGGCAGGGAGGACAGAGCGAGAGGCAGCGTCTGAGGCCAACATCGTGAAGAACAAGCACTCGCTGTCCTCTGCTGTGTGCTGAGCGCCACACTGCATGTTGCAGAGAACAGACGGTGCGGGTCCCAGGCCAGGGGAGATTTCTAACAGGCCGAGGCGGCCTTTCCCAGGCCAGGCGGTGGATGAAGGCCCCCACAGACTGAGACCATCAGGGGCAGCTTGAGGACAGGGCTGCATCTGAGCTGCCTCTTGAAGAGCAGGTGGGAAGAAGGGGCACAGGTGTTCAGTGGAGGTGGGAGGACACCTGTGGGTACAAGAGAGGTAGTGGAAGCTGTGCGTTGGGGAAACCCAACCGGAGAGCAGCAGAATAAATAGGAGCGGGGGGGGGGGGGGGCTGCAGGCACCCTTGACCTCCAGCCCCTCTCCTGACGTCCAGTGTAGGCCACTACCTTCCAGCACCCCCACACGGCCAGCCACACCGGATGCTTCTCACCTCCGTGCTGTTGTCCATGCGTTCCTCCAGCTGGAAGGCCTTTCCTGTCCAAAGCCTTTCGTTGGCCAACGCTGAAACGTGGCTTTAACTCTTCTCCAGGGTTTTCTCTTCCAGGAAACCTTCGGGCAAGAAGAGGTATCCCTCCCGGCGCCAAAGCCGACAGGAACGCTCCCCGGCTCAGCTGCATCGAACCGTGTTTGTGACGGAGACCCGAGGACATCATTGGCTCCATCTGCGTCTTGGCCTGACCACACCCAGGATTTGCCTGACCTCACCGGACACCCTGCCAGCTGTCAGGCATCAGGACCCACACCCTGAAGAGAGGAGGGGACGGGCAGGGGATGGGTGGGGGGACGGGGCAGGGCACATTTGCCTAGAGGTGCTTTGGGCGGGCTGGTCACAGAGCAGTGACTCACTCACTCCCCAGAGAGGAGGGGAGCGGCACTGGGGATAATCGCTGGGCATCGGCGCCTTCGCGGAGAGCCGGAGGTTGTTGGAAGAGAAGAACCTTCTGGGGATCAGACTCCCCCCAGCGCTGGCCAGGAAGGCGGCTGACGCCTCACTGCCCGCACCCAGGGGACGGGAGCCATGGATAAGTTCCGCATGCTCTTCCAGCACTTCCAGTCCAGCTCCGAGTCGGTGATGAACGGCGTCTGCCTGCTGCTGGCCGTGGTCACGGTCAAGCTGTACTCCTCCTTCGACTTCAACTGCCCCTGCCTGGCGCGCTACAACGCCCTCTACGGCCTGGGCCTGCTGCTCACGCCCCCGCTCGTCCTTTTCCTCTGCGGCCTCCTTGCCAACCGGCAGTCCGTGGTGATGGTTGAGGAGTGGCGCAGGCCCGCAGGGCACCGGAGGAAGGACCCAGGCATCATCAGGTGCGTGGTCCCATACCACCCAGAGGCCCGTGGGCATTGTCAGGCCCCGCCCACGCCTGCACAGGCACTGCCAGGGGCATCCCAAACTCTGACCCTCCTCTATGGTCATTGTCAGGACCCCCCACCTGCACAGGAATTGTCAGGGACACCCCCAAACTCTGCCCTTCCCCCATGGTCATTATCAGACTCCCCACCTACACAAACACTGCTAGGTGACCCCCTAACCCCAATCACCCCCATGGGTGTCGTCAGGGCTCCTCAACCTGCTGCTCCCTCCCGCCCCCCTGCAGACACTCTCACATGTGCCCCTCCTTTCCCCAGATAAAACATCATCAGCTCATGAAACCCATCTGCAGTTTCCACTCTGGAAACTGACATTTCTGTTCCTGTCATTTGTCACCCTTCTGTGGCTAGTGCTAGAGACACACGAACGACACAGAATTCCCCATAATCACCCAGGTCACATATGTCACACTGGCCATGGACTATACCTCACCACACGTGTGAAGGGCCATCCCCTGACATGCATAGGTTCTTTGCATGTAGTGAGAGGCAGGACTGGCTTAAAGGCTGCACCCCTCTCCCATACACTCCCCAGGGCAGCTCTGCTGTCCTCGGAGCCTCCCACCTGGTGGGTGCCCTCTGTCAAAACCAGTTGATGGAGTTTAGCAATTTGAATGGCTCCCTGGTCAACACTAAACACCGACATGGTGCCAAGCTCTGCGCAAGCACTGTGTGTGCACGGCCCTGAATTCTCACCTCGGCCTGGGTCTGCTCCTGCTAGGGTCCATTTTTAAGGATGAGGGACATGAGGCACAGAGACGGTTAGTGACGTGGCTGAGCTCCCACAGGGAGGAAAAGCACAGCTCCCTCCGCTGCCCTGCGTGTTTTAGACAAAACGTCTAAGTGCTCTCTAATCCCGTGGCCAGCAAACTGCTGCTCATGAGCCACATGCGGCTCTTTGGCCCCTTGAGTGTGGCTCTTCCACAAAATACCACAGCCTGAACGAGTCTATTTTGAAGAAGTGGCGTTAGAAGAAGTTTAAGTTTAAAAAATGTGGCTCTCAAAAGAAATGTCAATCGTTGCACTGTTGATATTTGGCTCTGTTGACTAATGAGTTGCTGACCGCTGCTCTAGAGTCTAGACTCCAGACTTGGTGGGTTTTCGCCCACCTGTGACCTCCTCTCCACCTGAGCTTTGACATGGACCATTGAGGTGTCCTTAAGAGCATGTAGGCAATGTCATGAGAAGTCCTCAGTTTCACCTCTGACTACACTGCCCCAGAAGAAAATGCTGGAGCTGCCACTGCGTACAGCGTATTTATAATTCTCTGCCAGGTGCACGCGCGCGCGCACACACACACACACACACACACACACACACACACACAGCACGCACACACAGCACTCATCATTTTATGTTTGTTACAATGCAAGTTAGAAGCATCTGTACCCTGCGCACAAGCAGCCTCTGTTTCGTGTTCCTTGGGGGCTCTGTGCCCCCTGTCATCCAGCCACACAGGGAGGATCACACTGGGAGTGCCCGTGACCTTTTCCTCTGGGAGCCAGTGGTTGCAGCTCCACTAGGCTCCTGTCCTGGGACGACACCCCCTGCAGGCCGGAGAGGAGAAGAGGAGGTCAGGAGAGACACCTGGACAGTCAGATTGTGGGCTCCCTGGGTGCCAGGGGAGGTGTTGGAGGTGCTACGTCTGGGACGGACATGGGGCAGGGCTGTCTGAGTTTAGGCTTCCCTCAAAAGCAGGCTCTGGGAAGAATGTGATAATGAGTGGGCAACTGGAGTTCCACCCTAATGGGGACCCTCTAAGAGAGCGTAGTGTGTAGGACCCACCTCAGAAATGGCGCACTGAGGGTCTAGGAAGAGGAGGTATTTATCCACTAGGCCCCATCCCTCTTGGGTTGAAGGTTGATTTGGGGGTGCAAACTTTCCGCCGGCAGAGCCATGCAAGTGGTTGAGGCCCTCTGGCCTCCACATGAACAGGAATATCCGCCAGCAGAGTCTGCTGCAAGGCCCAGAGCAGGGAGAGCCCCAGCTCCCCAGTGTCGCAGTCCTGAGACTCCCAGGGCCCCTAGCCTCCCTTCCTCCTTGCCCTCTGCCACTGGGACCCCTGCAGTGGAAGCTGCAGCCATTCCTTTGATGTTACTACGACAGGTATTTCCCAGCCCTCCTAGGAAGTCCATCTCTGCATCTCTCCTGTAGCCTTTCTGCTTCAGCTGAATTCCAGCTGCCCTTGGTGACCCCCTTTCCTCTGCTCTCAGGTACATGTGCTCCTCTGTGCTTCAGAGAGCGCTGGCCGCCCCCCTTCTCTGGATCCTGCTGGCACTCCTTGATGGGAAGTGCTTTGTGTGTGCCTTCAGCAGCTCCGTGGACCCTGAGAAGTTTCTGGACTTTGCCAACATGACCCCCAGCCAGGTTCAACTCTTCCTGGCCAAGGTGCCCTGCAAGGAGGATGAGCTGGTCAGAGACAGCCCTGCTCGAAAGGCAGTGTCTCGCTACCTGCGGTGCCTGTCACAGGTAATTTGGACGCTCTCCCGAGAAGCCTCCCAAATATCCCGCGTGGGTTCCAAGGGATGAGGAGGTACAGATGCCTGCCTGCAGCCCCTCCCTCCTGCTGGAGACACAGCCAAGGAGCAGGTGGTCTCTGGGGGGATCCGGAGCTTGACTCAGGTACAGAACAGGACTGGGCCCTAGGGAGTGAGCACTTGGTCATCAATGCTGACTCACCCCAGGACACAGACCAGCTACCCATATCCTCCAGGAGTCAGCTAGACCCATCTTCAGGGGGCTGGAGGGCAGAAAGCCCTGGGATATACTGCTCTGTCCACCCCACACCCACATTCTTCCCACCCCTCAGAAATAATACGAATTACCTTTTATCGAGCACTTATGTGTCATTTCTTTTTTCTTAAATACTAACAAGGGTTAGAGGGAGGATTTATTTATTTATTTTAATATATTTTATTGATTTTTTACAGAGAGGAAGGGAGAGGGAGAGGGAGCTAGAAACATCTATCAGCTGCCTCCTACACACCCCCTACTGGGGATGTGCCCGAAACCAAGGTATATGTCCTTGACTGGAATCAAACCTGGAGCCCTTGAGTCCAAAAGCTGACGCTCCATCCACTGAGCCAAACCGGTCAGGGCTGTGTTAAGCATTTCATATGCATTCTTTCATTTAATTCTCAGAACAACCCCATGAGGTGGATGCAGTCATTAGCTCCCATTTTACAGATGAGGAAGTGGAGGCTCTGAGAGTTTAGCTCACTAGGCCAAAGGCAACCGCTTAGAAGAGGCAGGACAAGGATCTGAATACACATTATAGCTCCTGACCCTCTTAACCACCTCCATACAATGCAGGTTCTCCGAAGATGCCTGGCTCCCCACAGGGTATCAACTCCGTTATCCTGGGAACAAACCCCAGCCCAGACTCTAGATTCTACCACCTCCACTCCCAGAGCCCCAGGCTCGGCTGTGTCCTCCACACATGCCCGGTATCACTGGGGCCACAGAGAATGAGCTGAGACCGGCTGGTGGCAAATGCAGGCCCGTGGGGCAATGCAGAGAGGACCAGCACTCCGTATGCACTGCTTCTGCTTCAGGCAGTGGCCTCGGCCCTGTCACTCGCCCTCTGGGCCTTGGCTCTCCCTGCAAACTCAAGGGAAGGTTGGTCTCCTTCACTTGATGGTCCTTGCAGGCTTACACACCCTGGGTCTAGCTGACTCCTGGAGGATATGGGTAGCTGGTCTGTGTCCTGGGGTGAGTCACAGGTGGTTAAGAGGGTCAGGAGCTCCTGGGAAAGAGTGTAGCATTCTCGATCAGACCAGGGTTTGAGTCCTTACTCCGCAGCTGTATGTTTATCAGGCACACTAAATACTCCTGGAATGTAAAACACTCACACACGTATTTTAACTTGGTCAGCGGGGAGGGTTCTGTGAGAGGCCAAAAGAGAAATTGTAAATCACATCTACAAATGATAAGAATTCAAATATGTCTTTGTGTTAGAGGAGTGAATTTTCTGCTCCAGGTGAACGCAATTGCTCTGGTTTTAAGGGAGGCCTTGGAGAGACTATAGCTATGGATGAGCAGAGAGGAGGGAGATGCTCCAGCCTTAGAGAACTGCCTCTAACAATTTCTCCCTCCTGGCCTTCAACACCGTTCCCTGTTTGTATCCTGTACAGCTGTTATTAATCCTCCAGGTCTCGGCCTAAACCTCACTGTTCCCTGAGCCCTCAGGTTCAGGTTGGGTAAATTCCCATGACTCCCTGCACGGCCCTTAACATGGCACAGAGCCAGGCATCGCCTATTAGTTGTTTCCATCACTAAGTGTGAGCTCTATGAGAAAAAAGACTGGATCCCCAGTGCCTCCCCCAAAATATAGGATAGATGGATATATAGATGGGACGGATAAATCTATGTGAGGATGGATGGAGCACTGAATAAAAAATGAAAGGATGATGGATGGATGGATGGATGGAGTGTAGGGAAGGCAAAACTTCACTTCTTCCCATCTGAGGCTTTCGCTGAGATGCTAACCAAAAAATTTAAAAAGGAAAACCAATAATTTATTAACGTATGCAGTGGACACCACACAGGAGAAACCTAGACCAAAAAGTAACTCCAAGTAGTGGCTTAGTCTTCTGGCTTATATAGCATCGTCAGCAAAGAGTAATATCTTTGTAGAGAAATGACAGGGCAAAGGGAAGCAGTTTTAGGCTCCCAAGAGCAGAAACTGTGGGAAGGTAAATACATGAGAGGAAATATGGAGTTTCTTACTCCTTACCAATAGAGTAAGATTTTGTTTGCACATTCCTCTAGTGCTGCCTCTAGGACTGATGAGAGTCTGTCTCCAGTAAAAGGAGAATTTATATCTTGCCTTTAGGCAGAAAGGAGGAAGGTAGAAAGAGCTTCTCCTATGTTTGCTGCTTCTTAATGTTCTCCAGTTCAAAATAATTTTATGTGCAAGAGGCCTACTTTAGGGTGATATATTCTGATTTCCAGAAGAAAAGTTGGGAGGATGAATGGTGGGTACATGAATGGTTGGATAGGCAAATTGAAGGAAGGAGGAGAGTATCAGAACATGAACGGATGGGAGACTGGATGGCTGGATAGGAAGATGGATGATGGACAGATGGAAAGATGGTTGAGAGGATGTCTGGATAGGAATATAATAGATATACAGTCACATGGGAGGATGGATGGCTGGATGGATGGGGGAGAGAGCTGGGGAAATGAATGGATGCAGAATGAGATGATACTGAAGGGAGGATGGATGGAGATTGTTGGTTGGAAGGATGACTAAAGGGGAAATAAATTTATCTGAGGACGGATGGAAGAGATACAGGAAGAGACTGGACACCTGTGTCTGCCACCCCATTCAGCGCTGTGCCCCGCCCACACCTAACCTCATTGTCCCCACCCTCTAGGCCATTGGCTGGAGCGTCACCCTGCTGCTGATTGTGGTCGCTTTCCTGGCCCGCTGCCTGAGGCCCTGCTTCGACCAGACGGTCCTCCTGCAGCGCAGATACTGGAGCAACTACGTGGACCTGGAGCAGAAGCTCTTCGACGAGACGTGCTGCGAGCATGCGCGGGACTTCGCGCACCGCTGCGTGCTGCACTTCTTCGCCAGCATGCAGAGCGAGATGCAGGCGCGGGGGCTGCGGCGGGACCCCGCGGGCAGGGGCTCCGAGTCCCCCGAGATGTCAGAGCCCCCCGAGGGCATGGACGGCGAGAGTGGGAAAGCCCACCTGCGCGCAGTCTCCAGCCGGGAGCAGGTGAACCATCTCCTGAGCTCCTGGTACTCCCGCAAACCGCCCCTGGACCTGGCGGCCTCCCCGGGACTCGGGGGGCGGGGCCTCAGCCACCGCGCTCCCACGGCGGCGCCGGGCACCAGGCTGTCCCCGCACACGGACGTGTAGCCTCCGCGCCCCGCGCGCGCTCGGTCCCCTCGGGCCATAGAGTCAGTGGCCGTGCGGACCAGCGTCCGGGTGTCCCAGGCTGTGGGAACCCCAAGCCGGGCAGCCTAACCCTGGTTGGCCGCCTTCCCCAAAATAGCCGCGTCTCTGGCCTCGTGGCCTCCCCTGTGCTTTGCTTCACACACTTGAACGCGCTCATCTGTGCGCTGGGGTTTTGGGAAACACAGATTCTGATTCTGTGCGTCCAGGGCGGCCGGAGACTGCACTGCCATCAGCTCCCAGGCCATACTGCTGATCGGAGTCTAAACGGATCTGCGTGGGTCCTGGGCCCCCATGTCCAGATTCTAAGTGGGAACAACAACACACGTTTCTACAGTGCTTACCGTGTGTCTGTCAGGCGTTGTTCTAACGTCTTTGCAGGCGGGAGAAAACTGGGGCTCAGAGAGGTAACGTTGCCTGAAGTCAGCCATGGAAGAGCTGATAGTTGATCCCAGGGCTGGCTCTGGAGCGTGCTCGGAGCCTGCGGATTTCCCCCCCCCCAATAAATAGGGTTCCACATATGTTGATATACATGCGCTTTGATGTGTATGCTATTTTGTTGTGTTGACAACAAGCTTCAAAACATCGGTCAAATTTTCTGAAGATGTTAATATCATAGATATCTTTATGTTTAAAATGTCGAATTTCGTGACAAAAAAAGAGCATTTGCAGGAAGTTTTAATTCATTGCTTTATTTTAAAGAAAAGGGCTTGCAATGCACATTATTTTGAATAAAGCACTTCCGATGTTTTTCTTGAAGTCGTGTTTTCTTTTATTACAAAATCCGCGTTACTAACCGGTTATGATTATCCTGCATTATTAACTGGTATCCCTGGGCTTCCCTCCCCCCGCGCCCCCCCCCCCCCCCCCCATTCCTGTGGCTCGCGTTTGGTTAGGGCTGGCGGTGGGCGGTGGCTCCCGCGCGCTCCCCCGGGGCCATCGAGTCAGGGCTCCAGGTGCGGAAGCTTAGAGTCTAGGTGACTGGGCAGCCGGTTTGGTCCCGCTCGGAGGTGTGCGTGGCGTCCTACCGCCGGGCGGTCTGCATGGAGCGGGGCTCCGTGGAGCACGGAGAGTGCTGGGCGCTCCCGCGGTGGTGGGTCTCCTCCGGCCGCCGCTCCAGCCGCCGCCACCCCCGCCCTCGCCCCTCGCCCCCAGCCGCCAGGATTCCCTCGCTCCGGTTGTCATGGTGACAGCTGCGCTGGTGAATGAGCGTCTTAGTGACACGCGCGCGCCCGCTCAGCCAGTTGTGGCTCCAGGGCGCGCCGCTTCCCCGCTGCCCCGAGCTCTTCTTCGGGGCGTGGGGCGGGGGGGGGGGGGGGTGAGGGGGTGCCGGGCTCAGGTTGGGGTAAGATACGGGGCAGAGGTGGGGCTCCAGGGCTGGGCTTGGTCCTCTCACGCACGGTGGAACGCGGGTTGGAAAAGGAGAACCGGTACAGCAAGAACATTGAGCTCCGGGTGCGCCAGGCGCAGTGAGAAAGCTCTAATTTACCATTTCCCCACACCAGGTACAGGGCCGGGCACATAGCGAACGCTCAAGAAAAAGAATGTTTTTAATGACTGGATGATTGAGTAAGTGAAGTGAGATTAGGAACCCTGGCATTTGACCCTCCACTCTCAGTCACATCTAAAGGGTCAAGGGTTCAGCACAAGGACCCCAGGCTGTCCAGCTACTGGGCACAGTGTTGGGGGCCTTTGGATGAATACAGACCGGACCGAGGCTAGGTTGCAAGCCAACCGGTTAATGATTTAATCCGCATTAATAACCGGTATCCATATTAATGACCGGCAGCGCATTAAATGAATTGACACCGGTTAATAATGCAGATTTTGTGATCAAAGAAAACACGATAATTTTAAGAGAAACATCAAAAGTGCTTTATTCAAAGTAATGTCGTTCACTAGCACTTTTCTTCAAAGTAAAGTAATGAATTAAACTTCCCGCAGCCCTAACCGGTTTGGCTCAGTGGATAGAGCATCAGCCTGCGGACTGAAAGGTCGGTCCCAGGTTGGATTCCAGCCAAAAGCATGTACCTTGCTTGAGGCACATCTTCAGTAGGAGGTGTGCAGGAGGCAGTCGATTGATGTTTCTAGCTCTCTACCCCTCTCCCTTCCTCTCTGTTAAAAAAAAAAATCAATTAAAAAAAGTTCAACTTCATATTATCAGATTGCTTTCTCTTAAAAAAAAACAAAACACTTCCCACAAATGCTCTTTTTTGGCACAAAATTCAACATTTTTAAGTGTAAAAATACCTATGATGTTAAAACCTTTAGAAAATTTGACATATGAAGTTTTGAAGCTTGTTGTCAATACAACAAAATAGCATACATATCAAAGCACATATATATCAACATATGTGTGACCCCATCTATTGAAAAAAATCAGCATTATTAACTGGTACACCTATTTGTTTTCAGCACTCTGGTCGGGTTTCTAGCAGCTTCCACCAGGGCTCTCTAAGGAAGCTCTAGCAAGCTCTGCTTATTGAATTCCCCTTGAAAGTGATGATTACAGCCTTTTGTTGGCTGCTGCACACAAATAATTTTATATTTTTCTGTTGAGGGGATTTTTCTGTTTTTGTCATGTGTTTTTTATTGTTTGGTTGTTTTTTTGTGTATGTTTTTGCTGTGTTTTTAAAAAATATACTTTTATTGATTTCAGAGATAGGAAGGGAGAGAGAGAGAGAGAGAGAGAGAGAGAGAGAGAGAGAGAGAAACATTGATGATGAGAGAGAATCATTTATTGGCTGCCTCCTGCATATCCCCCAATGGGGACCAAACCTGCAACTGGGGCATGTGTCCTGACCGGGAATTGAACCGGGACCTCCTAGTACACAGGTCGATTCTCAACCACTGAGCCACGCCAGCCTGGCAATTTTTCTGGTTTTGAATTTCAAGAGGGCTGACCCTTCCAGCTCCCAACCTCCCAAGTCCCACCGATTCTGTTTCTAGCAGACCAAGGCTGAGCCCCCTTCAAGGTGCACCCCATTTTGAGATACGGCTCCTTTCTCGGCCCAGCTTTTCTGCCCACCTTCAGTTAGCAGATGCTTCCTCCCTCACCTTTCCACTCACCACCTTGCCCCCCCACCTGCGGCCTGACACCTGAGCTCAGCCTCTCTTTGTAAGGCTGCCTCCTTCCTCGGGCATTTTCAGGGCTATCTTACCCACTGCCCTCAGCAAGAAGCTGGCACCCTGGTGAGGATTTCCCCTGGTGTGTGGTGTGAGGACCAGATCGGCAAATCAGAGTGGGGGCAGACCTAGACATCTCCACGTTGAACAAGAAGATTTTGTAAGTTCCTGTGTTTAAGAAACTCTGGGACAACTGTGGATGTGGGATCTGGCTATGGGATGAAAACCCTTGAAACAACAGGGTTAGATCTTGCTGGGGTGCAGGGGGAGGAGAAACTGCCACTCCATGTCTGGTGGCCCTAAAGGAAGGGGTGGGGAAGATCTAGCCTGTGAGCTCCTCCTAATGACTCACTCATACCACACACACACATTCACATCCCACTATTGCCTTTATTAGCACAAATGGTGCAGACCTGTGCTTTTCTAGTCGTCAGGCCTAGGAGTAGTCCAGGAATCCCAGGATGTCTCCTGAGAGTCCAGCCCCCTCCAGATCAGGATAGTTATGTCTGCTCTCCTGACCTCTTGCCAAGGGACCTCGTAGGACCAGACAATCCCTGCAGTTCAGCCTCCCCCTCCCCCCATCCTGCTGTGGTCAGGCCATGCAAATATCAAAAATGGCACTGAGGTGGGGCAAGATTTAGGCAAATGTTAGCAGGGATTGGGTGAGGGGGTGGGAAAAGCTTGGAGATGGCCCAGTTAGAGCTGGTGAGATCCCAGTCTGGGGAAAGGAGACTCAGGGACCTCACTTTGAACTACAAGGATGCAGCATCTGGACCAATAAAAAGCCACTGACTGTCAACTCTTGCCTTCTACTACTGAGCACTTACAGAGCACCAACTGCATAGACAGCCTGGTACCAGGGAATAAGGAAGAGAGGATACACAGATGATAAAGCCCCCCACCAAAGAGCTTACTGTCTAATGGAGAAACAGTCAATGATGGGTACAGGAATCATTATAATCTGAAGCTAAAGGTGTGAGTGATAAGAGAGAGGCAAGTCTGGTGCCATGGGGATTTAGTGTGTAGAATAATGCTCCAAGCTGGGGACCAGCAGCATTTGAATGGGTCTTGAAGGATGGGGAAGGTTTGGACAAGGTGAGAAAGATGTGGGGGTCGGGCAGAGCACCCCAAGGAAAGAAACGGCAAGAACAAAGGCAAATAGATGGGAAAAGGGCAGCATATTTCATGTATTCTTTCAGCAAATACTGACAGAATGCCTAGAGTGTCAGAGAGCAGGACAGACATGGGACTATCTTAATGGAGCTTCCAGTCTGGAAGGGAAGATAGGACATGAGCCAGTGAAAAAACAGCCAGGTGAAGGGGTGTGCGATCCAGACTGGCTAAAGTATGGACCTTGGCTGGAGAGCTGAGGAGCCCACCCCACATGAAGTCCACCGAGAGTACCGGTGATGCATTCTTGGGATCCTCTGCATTGATGGCCCTCAAATGTATCCCCACCCTCTTTAGCCCCCCCAACACAATACGGTTTCAAACCCCAAATCTTTGCCAGTGTCCATCCACGCCATCATTTGTTCACATCCCGTGAGAAAGCGATGCCTGGAGCAGCATGTGCTGCTTGCCTGGGGGAGAGGGACACAGGTAGGATGCTTCTGCCTGCACCCGCAGACCCTCCCTCCCAGGAGAGCAGCCACTGGGGGTGCCAAAGTTCACTCCCCAAGCCTAGTCGAACTCCGGGTGATGGCCCTCCTGTCCCTACCCTGTACATCGAGCCTCTCTTGCAGGAGACACAGTGGCCAGCTGGGCAAGGCAGGAAGGTACTAGCGACGAGGGCGTTGCTTGTCCAAACCCCCCATTTGCCCCATGCAGCCTGGGCAGCTGCAGCTCTGCGTGGGGAGGGAAAGATGGTGGGAGACTTGGACGTTTAGCTCAGGACCTTGGCTTTATTCTGCAGGAAGTCTGTGATGAGAAGTGCTTGCAGGCAAGGTCAGGAGGAGGGCTGAAACTTGTGGCTCACCCCATGGCTGTGGTGCCTGAGCCGCAGAATGGAAACCAAGACAGAGAGAGAGAGAGGCTTGGGTGAGGAGAGGCAGGACCAAGACCTGCAGAGTTGTGGGTGCTCCGCCAGCCGCTGGTTGAGAGCAGTGCCCACCGGAGCACCATGCACTCACGCTCTCCTTTGCAAATGGGACATTTTCCTAAAGGTCCAGCGCCTGCTCCCCAGCGGCCCCTTTGCATGCTGCTTTTCATGATACTTAACTCCTCCAGCACTGGGGCAGGTGTTAGGACAGGAGGCAAAGGGCCTAGTGCACATCCCATCCTCATCCTGCTGTCCCACTAATGTCCCCCCTGGGAAGCCCCCAAAAAGGGTCCTCCAGAGGCCACCAACCTAGAGGCCCCATTTGGCCCAGGCCCAGCCCGAGGGCTGCAAAGAGCACTGTTCTTCTCCATCTGCTTCCTACTTATAACAATTCCTTTTCCACCTGGACTAGTGGGCCAGGAGAACCTAACGCAGATGGAAGAGAAAGGCCAGAAAACACTTTTCCGCCCCTAGCCTGGGTTCAAATCCCACTCCTCCACCTACAAGCTGTGTAAACATCAGCTAGTAACTTAACCTCTCTGAGCCTCCGTCCCAACCTCGGTAAAATGGGGACACCAGCACCTGTTCCGTAGGGTTCTGTGAGCATTTCACCAGGCGATGCCTGTGAGGTGCTGGCCAACGGCCTGACATAGAGAAAGCCCAGTCAATGCAAGTTCTTGTTGCTCACACAGACACGCACAGACCCCTAATGTGGTTCCACGCACACATGCAGATACACAGACACCGAGGCCCAAAGGCTCTGCCAGCACCTACCCACCCACCCACAGGGATGCACAGAGCCACCCTGTCCAGGCGCTTGCTTGCTCCGTGTCAGCCCCGGCCCCTCCCTCTCACCCCAGACAGGAGCCGTCTGGTTGGAGCTGGGTCTGACCTGCTCTTCTGAAAGAACTGGGCATCAAAGGGAGCCCTTAAGCTCCTCCCCACTGTGACAGAGGGGCCCTGGCCTGGTTCCCACAGACGTTTGAGGGCCTGAGCTCGAGGCGTGAAACTCCACCCCCACCCCTTTATCTTTCAATCTGGGGGAATAGAAGTAGGAGGCGGGGCCAGGGAAGGATTTTTCATCTATAATCTACAAACATAGACACCCACAGAGACATAAGAAAAGCGGACATAAAAGCACCTGCATTATGCTCACAGTCTATAGCTCCCTGGTCAGTAGTGGGGGCGGGGGGGACAGCAATCTCTCAGATTTAAATCCTCTGGCTCCAAATTCAGGGCTTTTTACCCTACGCCGTGTTGTGCGTTCGCACTGTCTCCACCACCAACGCTGCCCTCGTGCTGTGACCCAAATCACTGCTACCATCGTTAAGTTATCATTACTGCTATCACACCACCGCCATCGTCACCGCCATCATCACCTTCACCTCCATCAGCACCAACACGGCCTTCCCCAGCACCACCTGATCATCTCCAGTATAGCCATCACTGCCATTGCCGTCACTGATCATCGTACCATCATTGTCTGAACAGATGGGGGGCCCTGGCGCAGCATGGAGGAAAGAGCCAATGGAAGGGTAGAGGGAGGGGGACATGCTTCCTCGGAGCCCAGGGGACACGGTTCAGAAGCTCAGACCTCTGCAGCAGCCCCGCATCGTCCCCAACTCCAATCCTGCTGGAGACAGTGTCTTCCCAGCCTGGGTGCATTCCTGGCCCTCCTCCCACATGCATAGAGAACTGGTCCCCTTCAGGTGTGGCCCTGGTGGTTTCCCCGGGCCGGAGGTGGCTGCGGGGAGAGAGAGAGCCTGGAGGGGAGGGGCAGAGTCCCGGCTACACCCACGGCATTGGCCGCCCGGCGCCTCCCGGCCAGCACCTGACTAGGTTTCTCAGAGAGACTGTGACCTCAGCTGTGCCCTGAGCTCTGCCCATCTCAGCCATGAGGTGGGCACCCAGGGGGCACGGTGGGCTGCAAGCACCATCCTCGAGGCAGCGGTGAGGTGGGAGGAGGCCACCGAGCTCCGTGAGGGGGGTGTGGGGGCGCGATGGACAAATTCCGGATGGTCTTCCAGTTCCTGCAGTCCAACCAGGAGTCCTTCATGAACGGCATCTGCGGCATCATGGCCCTGGCCAGCGCCCAGATCTACTCGGCCTTCGACTTCAACTGCCCCTGCCTGCCGGGCTACAACGCAGCCTACAGCGCCGGCATCCTGCTGGCGCCGCCCCTGGTGCTCTTCCTGCTCGGCCTGGTCCTCAACAACAACGTGTCCATGCTGGCGGAGGAGTGGAAGCGGCCGCCGGGCCGCCGGGCCAAGGACCCCGCCGTGCTGCGCTACATGTTCTGCTCCATGGCCCAGCGCGCCCTCATCGCGCCCGTCGTCTGGGTGGCCGTCACGCTGCTCGACGGCAAGTGCTTTCTCTGCGCCTTCTGCACCGCTGTGCCCGTGACTGTGCTGGGCAACAGCAGCCTGGCACCCAGCCTCGCCCCGCCAGAGCTCGCCCGCCTGCTGGCCCGGGTGCCCTGCCCGGAGATCTACGATGGCGACTGGCTGCTGGCCCGTGAGGTGGCCGTGCGCTACCTGCGCTGCATCTCCCAGGTAAGGGGGACAGCGGCCTCGGCTGGGTGTCCCTGCACGGACCTGGGTCCCTGTAAGGGCCCAATCCCCCCACCTCTCAAAATGGGGCTCTCTCGGAAGCAGTCATGCTTTCCAACAGACTGGGCCCCCTCCGTTGGAGCTCTGTGGGGCAGGGGCATATGTTCCCAACAGAGGCAGGAGCTTCTGAAGGCCACGTGTCTCTTCAGATCCGGGCCACCTGGGGAAAGTGCTGTGACTGCTTCAGTCCAGAGGCCTGTGTCCTGCCCTGAGGTCCCCAGAGCAGACCCAAGGGCTCAGCCAGCTCCATAGCCTCCATCCTGAGCTCCAGCTGGGAAGCCTGGGGGAATTTGCATCCTTTTCCTCTCCCAGGATGGGACCGTGGTGAGGCTGGTGAGTGGCTAAGCCATTTGGGTATATTTCCCTGGCAAATGCCCCCAGCTGGTGTCTCCCTGCTTGGGGAGTGGGAGCTGAGAGTATGGTGCCCCTTGAGGAGAGAAATGCACGGTGGGGATGTGCCCTGAAGGCAGGGTTGGAGGGCCCACTGAGGAAATCCAGAGCTCGAGTCCTCTGCCCCTCTGGACACTCACCTATGGAGCCCTCAGGCCTCCCCTGCAGGCAGCGCAGTGTGGGGAGGACAGCCTGGGCAGTGTGCCCTTGAAGCCCGTGGTCCAGGGGCTGTCAGGAAGGGGGCTGGGGCTGGGGGGGCTGGGGCTGGGAGAGAGAAACTTGTACACTTTGCTCAGGAATGTCCAGACCCCCTGTCCAGAACTCTCTTCTGGAGGCCTCGAGTGAATCTCACACTCTGAGTGTCCGAGCCAAACTCTGCTTTCATGACTAATGATTCTCTTTCATCATTGATATGTCTATCTCTCTCTTCCTCTCCCTCTCTGGTACCAATAAAAATAGCCTACCTAATAAAAGAGTGATATGCAAATTGAACATACCTCCGATCAAAACCACACTCACAAGCCATGCCCACCAGCCAATCAGGAGCAAATAAACCCCAACCAAGCTGGCTGCAGCCGCTGAGAGAACTGGGCACGTGGAGGGAGGGGACAGGGTGGCCGGGGCAGCGGGCGTGGAGCGAGGGAATGGGCCAGCTGTGTGGAGGGAGGGGAAGAACCAGAAAAATGGGTCTTTACAGTTCCTGATGCTGATGAAGCCCTATGGGTGCTGGGCTCCTCCACCTGCAGCCCCCAGGCACAGCCCCCAGTCACAGCCCAGCAGACCCCTCTGCCCACAGTCCAGACATGACCAGCATGGCCCGACGCAGGGGGTTGTCCGGCAGGCACACTACAGGCATCAAATCACTGCTGCCGAAGCTGCCCCCCCATACACACACACACTTGCAAGTAGAATGGTCCAAGGGGGTGACTGCTAAGGCGCCGCTCCCATGGCAGTAAATGCTCACCATGCCAGGCGGGGAAGCCAGTCCTGAAAGCCCAAGCCCCCGAGTACCCAACAGGGCGTCATGTGCCAGGGCCCTGAGGAGGCCCCAGGACAAGCATCTCCCCAGAGGCTGTGTGGAAGGGGGAGAGGAACCTCTGGCTAGAGGCTGGGATGAAGAATGCTGGCGTTTTTGCAGGCCAGGCTGAGGGACACCACATCCCCTCCACTCCCCCCACCCCGTGCACGAATTTCATGCACCAGGCCTCTAGTATTTTAATAAATTAAACAAACAAACAAACAAACAAACAAACTCAGCTTCCCTCCCAAACCTGTGCCTCTTCTCCTGTGGGCACTTGTCCCATCGTCGCCGGCCTCAGGACCTGGGGCAGCTGTCCCTCCACCTGATCACATCACAAGCTAAAAGGGCTCCCAGAGGACAGGCTGCCTAGCCTATACACATATTCCATTTGGCCTTAAGAGGTTGAATTAAAATTCATTTTTAGAATTTGTTGGCATCATCTAAAAAAACAACAGAAATTCCCATAAAAAGCAGATCCAGCTTTACTTCAGGAGATCTGGCCCCACAGGGCACACATTTCCTCATAGAGCAGCACAAGGGTGCCCCCCCACCCCCCCGCCACCGGACTGAGCACATGC
Source organism: Antrozous pallidus (assembly GCA_027563665.1). NCBI lineage: Eukaryota > Metazoa > Chordata > Mammalia > Chiroptera > Vespertilionidae > Antrozous > Antrozous pallidus. The sequence goes on along the minus strand of CM050510.1, from coordinate 110,055,518 downwards.
TCTGTAGCTCCCCACTGGATATTTGCTCTGCCAGACCCATGATAGACATTGGATTTGCTCTCCTCCCTGCTTCTGATCTGGCCAAATGCGCTCTGTGCAGCTGGGGGCTGGCCCGGGAGCACAGGTTGGGAGAGCTTCCTGACCCAACCCCATAGGGAGCTGTTGGCAGAGCAGAGCTAGTTTCCACCTCTCCGGGGTCACCTAGGGCCGTGTGACAGCTCTTCAGCACAGAGTTTGAGTGGTTGTCTGATTTGTTGGTGATCCCAGGGCCCTGTTCAAAGCCCACGGAGAGCAGGCACTCAGTGCTGGCAACTGAATGGCAGAGAGTGCCAGAAGCCAATGGAGGGAAACAGAACTTGGAGGAGGAAAGATTACTGTGGCCAGGGGAGGTCAAGGAAGGCTCCCTGAAGGAAGAGGCCTGGTGGGCAAGGGCCTATTGGCATAAGTACAGTGGCTAATAGTTACTGAGCAACTACGAACCTGACACAACAATCCTATGAGATAGGAACTATCACCAACCCATTTTATAGGTGAGGAAACCGAGGCACAGAGAAGTCAGCTTACTCCTGGTCAACTAGTAAGTAGTAGGGACAGGATCCAAACCCAAGGCAGCCTAACTCCAGGTTCTGCCTAGTTAACTCCTGCCTGTTGAGTGCCAGGCCTACACATGGGGCATATTCTTCACATGACCTGATTTTCATGAAATGGGTATATGCATGCCTATTTTACATGTAAATGGAGGCCAAGAGATGAAGTCACTTGCCCAATTGGTGCTCTTTTCACTAAGGGGCCTGACATAGAGAGTGGTATGGGGGGTGCAGACAGTCTTGGGAGGCCAGAGAGCAATGCCCTTTGACTCTTTCTTCTCTCCCATGCAGGCATTGGGCTGGTCCTTCGTGCTGCTGACCACACTGCTGGCATTTGTCGTGCGCTCTGTGCGACCCTGCTTCACACAGGCCGCCTTCCTCAAAAGCAAGTACTGGTCCCACTATATTGACATTGAGCGCAAGCTCTTCGATGAGACATGCACGGAGCACGCCAAGGCCTTCGCCAAGGTCTGTATCCAGCAGTTCTTTGAGGCCATGAACCATGACCTGGAGCTGGGTCACACCCACGGGGCGCTGCCCATGGCCCCTGCTAACCCAGCTGCTCCAGCTACCACCGAGGGTGCCAAGGAAGAGAGGGAGAAGCTTCGAGGCATCACTGATCAAGGTGCCGTGAACAGGCTGCTCACGAGCTGGCACAAATGCAAGCCGCCCCTAAAACTGGGCCAGGAGGAGCCCCTGATGGGCAATGGCTGGCCAGGGGGTGGGCCCCGGCTTCCACGCAAAGAAGTGGCCACCTACTTCAGCAAAGTGTGAGCTGTGGCCAGATGAAGAGGCAGGCATGGGGGTCTGAGCTCATGGCCCCTCTGACCCCAAACCAGATGGAGAAATGAAGGCTACAGATGCTGGGTGGCAGGCCCCTGGAGCAGACCCATGTGCCCAGGCATTCGTCTGCCCATTTGAGGCTGGAAATTTGGAGTTGGAAGGGGACCTCACTCCTCCCTCTGTCACACACCCTAGATGGCCCTGGAGAAGTGGACAGTGGAGCCACAAAGCAGTGTTAGTCAAAGGTTCAAAACTGGTTTGAAGGGGACAAGCTCCCACTCCTCCCCACCCCCCGCCCACTCCCAGGCCACTTTATTTCTGGTTCATGATCTGGTTCATGAACTCAGGTTCTATGGACACCCTTGCCTCAGCATCCACGCTTATCTGTGACTTTTTGAAATCTCTGTTCCCTTATGCTCAAGGCTCAGGGCATTCTGCTGTCTCATGAAACAGCAGTCCTCTGATTTTTGGCCAGTCTCCTGAGTGAGGCTGACCAGGCCAAGGTGGGCCAAAGGACATGACCCCCACCCTCACCTGGTGTGACACAAAAGATGCCAGGAGCTAAGGTCCATTAGGAAGAAGTCAGGGTGTGGGGTCACCATGGAGGTCACGCAACAATTGTCATGGTGGACTGCATGTTTATTTAACACCAAAGGCCTCCCGTCTCAGTCCATTTGGGCTGCTATAACAAAATATCACAGACTGGGTAGGTTATGCACAAAGGAAATTTTATTTCTCAGTTCTGGAGGCTGGAAGCCAAGACCCTGTGCTTGCATGGTCCCATTGTGGTGAAGGCTCTCTTCCTGATCCATAGTCGGTGCCTTCTCACTGTCCTCACACAGCAGAAGGGGATAGGGATTGGAGCCTCCTTTATAAGCGTACTAATCCCATTCGTGAGGGCTCCACATGGCCCCACTCCCAATATAATCACTTTGGGGGTTCAACATATGAATTCTGGAGGGGAACATTCAGACCAAAGTGCCTCTCATGGCGAAGGTCCTCTCACTGACTAACACCTCCCTCCCATTCAGGGGCAATCAGACCACCCGCAGAGCTGGGAAGTGGGACACAGAAGCTGAGCCTTCCCATTTTCTCAAAGGCCCCACCTTCTGGGTGGAGGCTCTGAAGTGCTCGAGGTGATGCCCCGAGGTGGGGATGAGGGCATGGAGGCGGGGGGTGGTGGAGAAAGGGGGCTGCCTAGAGTGGAAACAGCTCGAGTCCAGAATGAGACAGAACTGGGTTAGATGCTGGCTCTGCCACTTACAAACTGTGTCCCTTGGTCAATTGCTTCATTTCTGTGCCTCAGTTTCCTCCTATGAACACATGGAGATGAGGGCGCTTACCTCATGAGGCTGTTGTGAGCATTAAATGAGTGAGTGTATAAAGGACACGGTATATGGTAGGCCCTCGGTGTGTGTGGCTGACATGTTTGTTGATTTCTGAACCTGTGGGCTTAACCTTCTCGTCTTCCTGGACACGGAGAGGAGGGACATCAGGAACTGGAGCCATCTTTGACAAAGAGGAGGAAACACGGCCACGAAGATGGGCTTCTTGTCCTCTCACCTATCTTTAAGATGCAAGTCCTGCCCTCGCAGATTTAGCTCAGTAGACAGGGCATCGGCCTGTAGACTAAAGGGTCCCGGATTTGATTCCGTATAAGGGCACATGCCTGGGTGGGTTACAGGCTCGATCCCCAGTGGGAGGCGTGCAGGAGGCAGCCGATCAGTGATTCTCTCACATGGTTGATGTTTCTATCCCTTTCTCCCTCTCCCTTCCTCTCTGAAATCAATAAAGAAATGTATATATATATTTTAAAAAAGATGCAAGTTCTACTCATCTAAGAATTCCTTCTTTAAATATATATTGATATTGATTTCAGAGAGGAAGAGAGAAATAGAAATATCAATGATGAGAGAGATCATCCATTGGCTGCTTCCTGCACCCCCTTACCAGGGATTGAGCCCTGACCAGGATTGGAACCATGATCTCCTGGTTCACAGGTTGACACTGAGCCACGTCAGCTGGGCTAAGAATTAATTTTGCTCTTGAGCCCTACAACATTGTTTTGATAATGTACATTCTTCCGTATGCACCTCTCTCTCTATTCCCCCATCTGTAGCCTGGTCTTCCTCCCTTTAATAATTTGGGAGGAGGGCCATTCCTGTAGGCCAAGCTGGGCTGAAGGGCTCCTCCAGGATGTGGGACTTGATCTAAATCCTGAATGAGGGGGAGGATTCAGATGACTAAAGATCATGTGTGTGTTGCGGGGAATGAGGAAACTTCCGATAGGAAAAGCCAGCCAGGAGGTATTGGGAAGTAAAAATGTGAAAGGTAAAGCTTTGGGTCAGGCAGATGTGGGTTTAAATACTAGAGCTGTAGGACCTCTGGTAAGTCCCCGAATCCCTCCAAACCTCAGTGTGTCCATCTGTAGAATGGACATTAAAAGATCTGCTTTCCAGGATGATGATGAGGGTAACAGGAGATAACACTGAAGGAAGAATCTGGAACGGTGCTTGGCACGTGGTAGGATCTGAAAAATAAACACTAGTCCCTTGCCCTTCACTCCTGTACATGGACAAGTCCAGCTCAGAGACCAGCATGTCATCCAGCAGTTCCACTGTGACAGAACCGCACGCATTACAGAGCTGGGGGTCTTTCCCTTGATCCTAGGAGTCATCCAGCTTGTCCTTGGACAAGACTCTCTCCTCTGCGGAATTCCTGACCCATGGCTTCTCAGCCTCAGCTTGCGAACTCCACAGATGGGGGGCTTGCGACCACCTTTTGGCAGTCTGGGCAGGTCTGATCATTGTAGAGGGCTTCCTTAAAAACCCTCCTCCTTGTAATTTCCACCAACCAGTCAGAGCTCTGCCCACAGGGCCTCAGAGAATCCCTAGACTCCAGAATTCAATCACCAGTCCTCCGAGATTCAGGAGTTAGCTGGAAGGATTTGTCCCAGCAGTGGATGAAGGCGAAGGGCCAGAAGAGGGGGTGGGGATGGGTTGGAGGCTGGGGGCAGGGGGCAGGCCTAGCCTTGCATATCCTGTGATGGGTCAGCTTCAATCTGATGGCATCTCTCCCCTAACCCTGCCAAAGTTTTGTCCTAGCAGCTTCTGTCTAGCCGATGGGGGCGGGGGAGGGGGTCTAAGCATAGGGTCTGCTCTTGTAATTGGCTGGGAAGACAGGCCCAGGCCAGTTCTCCTACAGGCCCCAGCCTGGTCCCTGAACCAGTCCCACTGGTGTGGGGCACGGTCAGGGGGGCTCCGGCAGCCGCTCTCTTCGGGAAGGCAAGCAGAGCCAGACTCAGGCCGCAGGCCAAGAGCTGCTCAACAGGCGCCCCAACCAACTTCCTCTCCTCTCGCACCGCCCTCTGCTGCCCGCCCTCCTCTGCCTGGCTGGGGGATGTTTTCCACTCGGCGGCGTGCAAGCTCCATCCCGCTGTTTCCTCCTCTTTTTGGAGTTTAACTTTCTTGAGGACTCCCCAGCTGTGCAGAAGAAAGTGGGGGGCAGTTCTTGGGAGGGCATGGTCAAGAGAAGGCACTTCGGTGGAGCAGCGGCCCCACCCCAGCAGGCCCCACGCTCCCATGTCTGAGTGCCACTCAGAGAGCCAGGCCACAAGGAGGCCAAAGCCACTCGGCCATGCCTGCCCGTCTGCCCTCTGCCGCTGGTCCCAGGTAAGGAGGGTCCCCTCCCTGGGGTGTGCCCGGTGAAGGGAGCAGGGCAGGGCCAATCTGAGGCTGCCTAGAGGGATTGTCCTGGAGAGAGGCCCCTAGCTGAGGCACCCCCACCTCCACCTGTGACTCTGAGCAGGGGCCAGTCCTGTCACCTGACTCCTGTCCCGACTATTGCTGGATGTCTCACTCCCAGCGGGAGGGCAGGGGCGGGGGAAGGGGGCGGTAGTCTCAGAAGTTGGCCTGGTCCCGCCTCTGCCCACCAGTGTTCCAGGCATCTCATACCCCACTTTGTAGTTTATAAACCCAGGGCCTCCCATCGAGAGCGCATTAGGAACCTTAAAACCAGGAGGGGAAGAGGAAGAGGGAGAAGGGGCTGCTTTTAACCCATTCATCCCCAGCAATATTACTCCCTTTTCCAGGGAGTTAGACTGGAGCCCTGGGCTGTGAGTTGGCTCCCTCTCTGCCTGCATCTCCTGGCATCCCACACATGGTCAGCCAGCTCTGCCCTGGCCATCTGGCAACCGGGGCAGAGAGGAGGCAGAAATATGGACGAGGCTCCTCACGTTAGTCAGCTGCCTACACCAGCTGCCTACTCCTTGGCTTCCTCTGGCCTACGGAATTTAAAAATTTTTATTTTATTTTTCCCGTCACCGTTTATCTCCTCTAAGCCCTCTTCCACATCTCCCCCGCCCCCCTTCCTCCCAGTGATGAGGAGAAGAACACATGGGGTGCGGCCACACCCTGGCTTATTTCTGACTTGTGTGGGTGGAAGGCAGCTGGGGCGGAACCAGCCTGGAGCCTAGGCCACGACCATTTCCTGGCAGGCTGCCAGGGCTGCTGCAGCCCAGACCAAGACAGAGCCAGTGGTGGGCACAGCCAGGCCTTAGCCTTCATCAAGGCTTCCTGTCGCTGGCAGCTGTGTGGTCCCTGAGTCCAGGGACCTGGTGGAAGAGGGCTGCTGGGGGAACGGGTAGGGGTGTGCAAGGGGGGGTTCACCAGGGCTCTCGTAGATGGGCACAGAGCTATGGAGGACTCGCTTAGCTTGACTCACCCTGATCCATTCTTAGGCCTCCTGAGGTTGTGGTCGGAAGTCCTGCCTGAGCACCTGCACATTTGAATGACCCCAAGCAAGGTATTTTATTCTCTTTAGACCTTAGTTGCCTGATCTTTGCAGGAAGGAGAATCATCCCATCCTGCCTCACCTCTGGGAGCACCCTGAAGGCTCAACCGGGTGAGAGAGATGGAGGACACTTAGCAGGCATGGTGCATGCCCTTCCTCCCCTCCAGCATTCCTCGGAGAGCAAGGACCAGAATGAGTTCTGCTCTTTTCATTGATGAGGACACGGGGGCCCAGAGGAAAGGCAGTGCAGAGTGCTGAGTCAGGATGACCTAGACCAGTCCAGAGCCTGAAGCCTCCAAGATGAAAAGGTTCTTATGGACACGAGGGATGCTGAACCAGGCTCAGCACCTTCCTCCACCTGCCCCACATCACATGGTCAAGTTCAAGTCCCTTATCCACCAGGACACCTACCCCAGCTTTTATACTCTTTTGAGGACTCACCCTCCATACAGTCTAGGTCCCTCAGCCTGGAATCCCAGTTGGAAAGCCATTCCCCAAGGCCACAAGGCCATTCCTAACCCCTACCTCGAGAGAACCTTGCAGTAGCAACATGAACCTGTGTCAGAGGCAGGTAGACCTAAGGTGTGTTCTCAGCCACTTATGTGGGCCTGCTAAGCCGCTTACCCTCAGGAGCCTCCACCTTCTATACACAAGGGATAGGACAGCTCAGCTGGATCATGATGCTGGGCAGAGGGCTGTAACATACCTCACCTAGTAGGAGCTCAGTAAAATGTGGCTACCACCATCCCCACCAGGCCCTGGAACTCCCCCAAGTCTCCTTCCCTTCTCACCAGCTTGAACACACAAGATCTCCCCTAGCCCCATTTTCAGAGGCAAACATTTATCAGTGATCTGCTCTTCCACAGGGAGTCCCAGGCCGGCCACTCTAGGTGATGAAATGACAAGACTGTGCCCTGCCTTCAGGTGCCCACCTGCCTGCTCTCTTTGCTAGTCGCACCAGGCACCATTGACCTCTGTCACCACCTGTCTCCACCCCTGCAGCCAGCCCTCCAGCTGACCTCTCACCATGGCGGCCCTGATCGCCGAGAACTTCCGCTTTCTATCGCTCTTCTTCAAGAGCAAGGATGTGATGATTTTCAATGGGCTGGTGGCCCTGGGCACGGTGGGCAGTCAGGAGCTGTTCTCCGTGGTGGCGTTCCACTGCCCTTGCTCGCCAGCCAGAAACTACCTGTACGGGCTGACGGCCATCGGGGTGCCCGCCCTAGCACTCTTCATCATCGGCGTCATCCTCAACAACCACACCTGGAACCTCGTTACCGAGTGCCAGTACCGGAGAACCAAGAACTGCTCGGCCGCCCCCACCTTCCTCCTCCTGAGCTCCATCCTGGGCCGCGCGGCGGTGGCCCCCATCACCTGGTCTGTCATCTCCCTGCTGCGCGGTGAGGCCTATGTCTGCGCTCTCAGCGAGTTTGTGGACCCCTCCTCGCTCACAGCCGGGGGAGAGGGCTTCCCGAGAGACCATACCTCGGAAATCCTGGCCAGGTTCCCTTGCGGGGAGGGCCCTGCCAACCTGTCAGGCTTCCGGGAGGAGGTCAGTCGCAGGCTCAAGTATGAGTCCCAGGTAAGGTGTGCAAAGGGAAGCGCCCCTTCTTTCGCCCTTTGGTGGTGGATGACGGGGAGGTGTCGGGATGGCTCCGTGCTAGAGCTGGAGTTGGTCCCCAGGGACCCAGGTCTCCAGGAAAGCACTAATCAGCATCAGGTATCAGAGCTGGGTAACCCCATGGGGTTAGTGCAGTGATGGGCAACCTTTTGAGCTTGGTGTGTCAAAATTCGCCAAAAAACCGAGCATAACTCGGGTGGTGTGTCACTTCGAGAAAAAAAAAAACATACTTCTTGGTATGCGACCGCGTGTCATCGAAAATGGCTACACGTGTCAGTGCTGACACACGTGTCATAGGTTCGCCATCACGGGGTTAGTGTCTGGCAGGACAAAGGTCAATTCAGTCACCAATGTGTTTTAAATGTTAAAGGAACGTTCTTCTGGCTCAGACTGAGCCTTGATCCCAGTCGTAGATTAAGCCTCTCACTCCAGCTGGATGGAGCACAAATCCTGCAGCCCTATGAACCATTTGCTATGGACCAAGAGCTGACAGTGGGTGTGGCTGGCTCCAGGGGCCAGTGTTCCTGTCCCAGGAATGAAAGAGCCTCAGGCACTGCTGACATAGCGCGGTCCTTTGAGCCAGGAAGCTGCTGCCCTGCTCCTCGCCTCAGCCTTGGCTTAGTTCTGGAGTGAAGGTTGGTTGGAGGACAGAGGAGCAGAGACCTGGGCAGAAACAGAAAAGCAGCTGGAAGCATTAGCTTAGAGAAACAGGGGGCGAGGAACAGACAGGGAAGAGATGAGATTCTTTCAAAGGTCTCTCAGGCACGTGTACGAAACACAAACAGAAGCAGGGTTGGAAACGCACCAAAGGAGATGGGGGATGAAAGACATAGAAATACAATGTGATGACCAAAAGCCCACGGACCTCTCTAGAGGAACAAATGGGGAAATAGGCTCACACCCAAGCGAGTGTCTGAGACAAGCACATGGGCAACTTCAAAACAAGGCAGAGAGTAGGACCACGCACCTGGCGGTTTGACCGGGATTTTGATGGGCTAAAATGACATAAGGGAGGGGGTAAACCTTGGTGCTACAGAAATGGCAGCAGATCCCGGCCAGTATGGCTCAGTGGTTGAGCACTGACCTATGGAGCAAGAGGTCACAGTTTGATTCCTGGTCAAGGCACATGCCTGGGGAGCTAGTTCAGTCCCCAGTAGGGGGCATGCAGGAGGCAGCCGATTGATGATACTTTCTCATCATTGATGTTCCTATTTCTTTCTCCCTTTCTCTTCCTGCCTGAACTCAATAAATACTATTTTTTTTTAAAAAAAACAACAAAATGGCAGCAGAAAATGCGGGAGGCAAAGTCTAAGAAACTGAATTTGGAAGAGTGAGGAAAAAGTGGTGAAATTGTAGCCAGAAAGGCCTGCTTTCCTTACAGAAGCAGAATCTCATTCAGGGAAGTGAGGGCCGGTTCTCAGAGGGTTCCGAGGCCCAGCATTAGGCCAGCCCAGCCCCTATCGCAACCTGGGTGGGTGGGGGTCCACACAGCGACTTGCCCCTCCTCACCCTGCCCCTTCTCTGGCCAGCTCTTTGGGTGGCTGCTCATAGGTGTGGTGGCCGTCCTGGTGTTCCTGACCAAGTGCCTCAAGCATTACTGCTCCCCACTCAGCTACCGCCAGGAGGCCTACTGGACGCAGTACCGCAACAACGAGGAGCAGCTCTTCCAGCGCACCGCCGAGGTGCACTCCAGGGTGCTGGCCGCCAACAGCGTGCGCCGCTTCTTCGGCTTTGTGGCGCTCGACCAGGACGATGAGGAGCTGGTAGCCAAGTTCCCCGTGGAAGGCACACAGCCGCGGCCGCAGTGGAACGCCATCACTGGCGTCTATTTGTACCGCGAGAACCAGGGCCTCCCCCTCTACAGCCGCCTGCACAAGTGGGCCCAGGGGCTGCCAGGCAACGGCTCAGCCCCGGACAACGTGGAGATGGCCCTGCTGGTCTCCTAAGGTTCCTGTTCCCACACTCTGCAAATGACAGTCCTGGGTCCAACACTGAACCCCACTGTCTGCTCACATCAGCATCAGAAGATTTTTTTTTCCCTTTTACCCATGGCTTTTTGGGAAAACAGACCAAGAGAAAGAAACAAAGTAACCTGGCTCCGGAGGAGAGAGCTAATGCCCAATGTGGTCAGTGTGACAGGAAGGCTCTCCGACCCAAAGAAATCCCCTCTCCTACTGCCACCAGCCACCTGGTCAACAGCCTGGGAGGGAAGACTCGTACTCAGAACTGGTCCTTAATCATTAACTGTGCTGTGGAGAACCTTTTCCTGATGGGCTCCAAGGCAGGGAAGCGCTGGCCAGGACAGCGAGGTGACAGCAGGCTCGCTGTATAGGATTTTGTGCAGTTAATTTGTGTCTAACTGCTTATGGACACCCGGCTCAGCGGTGCTCAGCTGGGAAGCTGCCCTACGATGCATGCCACTGGCTTTATTTTATATATTTACATTTGTGATAAAGCTTTTCTAAGTATAAAGGACTAGCTTGCTGTCTATGTGATTGGATGGATGGGCCATGCCACAGCAGACCAGTGATCATGGGGACAGGCCTAAATCCCATCTCCTGTGAGAGGGAAGGGGACAGGGAGACTGTGGGCAGGGCTCAGATGGACAGGGGGGAGGGCAGGTGCTCCCACAGGAGGGAAAGCTCTGCTGATGACGTCTTAGCAGCTGGATTGAGGTATCTCACTCGATCTGGAGAAACAGAGGGAGCCTGCTCTTCCTCCAGAGGGAGCCTGCTCAGCTTAAATTTCTTGGATCAGAAGACCCTGCACTCAGTAGGGACTAGCTCTCATAGCCCAGTGCTAATAACCAAAACCAGGCCAGCCCTGGCTCCTCCTCCCTCCCACGCTCACCTTGCCTGATTGCCTCCACCACCTCTGAAACCTTTGATGCCCTCCCTTGGCCTGGCCCTGCTTCCTGGCACATGACTCAGTTACTGCCCATGGAAAAGTTCCCTAGCTCTCGGGACATTTAAAACTCTGCCAAAGAAAATGATTAATTCTCTCAAGACCAAGCCAAAAAAGAACTGGCTTCAACAAATAGCTGGGTCTGTGCTGGCCTCCAAGATCTCTGGATCGTTACTTATCAAATGATGCAGAGAAACTGTCTTTCAGGGAATTTTTATGAAGGAGGCCTAGGCCCATCACATCCTCTCCCTCAGGACTTAGGAATAACCATCAAGTCAATCAATGCCCTCCGCCCAGCAGTCGTTCTCCCCAGAGGAGCTAGAAGGGGGCTCTCCCCAAAGCCACACAGCACACAGGGTAGGTCCTCACTGAGACTCCTACCTGCCAGGCAGCATATGACATACATGCTCTCATTTCACCCACAAAACCCTGCAAGGCAGGACTTTTTAGCCCATTTCACAATGAGACACCGTTTGGAGGCCGGGTCCCCTGGCCCTGGTGGGCTGAGGAGACACCACCAGGTGGCTTTCCTCTCAGCTGCCCTGGGGCCTCAATTTTCCTTCCTAGGCTCTCTCTTTGTCCTTCTGTCCCAACTCGCAACCTCCACAAAAGGGTACAAGGCTGAGCTGAGGCTAAGAGAATGAAGATCTAAAGGAGGGGCCTACTTCCTGGACCTGGCTGACCCTTCTGGCTATTCCAAGAGCCTCCAGGGCCAAAGATGGTCAGGAGTCAGCCCGTCCACTCCTGCTCCCGGGAGCTCCCATGGAGAAACCTGAGCAGTCTCAGAAAAGGAGAAAAATGAAACTGGTACTTGAAACAAAGTAATAAAAAGGAATTTATATGAAATGCCTTTTTATCCTAACAGGATTGTCCCAAAGTTGCTGCAGAAAAAGCAGCACATAAATAGAGTCCTCAGGTAACACAGCTGTCAGCTGCCGGGAGCCTGAGGTTCGGCTGGCCTGCAGCTAGTCCTCCATCACGGAGCTCTTAGCCTCCACGTAGTCCAGGGCCTTCGCCTTCACTGCCTGCACGTCCTTCTCGGTGCCGTGCTGCTTCTCATAGTCCAGGTAGCGCTTGAAGAAGAATTTCATTCGCTTGGGGGCCAGACTCAGGTGGATGACGCGCTCGAAGATGGCCCTGTGAGGAAGAGCAGGGCGGCGTTTGCCTCAGTCCCCCGGCACACGCCGCCTGGCGAACCTTCCCCACTCGCTCTCAGGCTCTGGAGCAGGCCCTCTGTCACCCAGCACTCCCACTTCTAGCTTCATTTTTACTCCCATCATCCACTCCCATCATGTCCACTAGGAGAGTGAGAGAATACCGCCCTTCCCATCCAGGTGAGCAGACAGACACCAGAGGTGTTAAAGGACTTACTGGCCTAAAGTCACACAGTAAGTCAGGACAAAGCTACTGGGAAGGAACACACATGAGACATGCATCTGTGAGAAAAGCTCTGCTTAAAACGCACTGACAGGCTGAGGGAGGCACTATTCTTTCTGGAGCTCAGTCTACCCATCTCGAACCCCCCCTGCCTGTGGGATGCTGGCGGACAACAGTGAGATTACGCCTGTGAACATTCTCTACAATGAGAGTCAGGCAGTGTTAATTATGAGGGAAACCCAAGTCTCCGGACCCCCAGGCCAGTGGCCAGCCTACCTCCCACCCCAGGTTCCAGATACCAACGAGAGGCTGGCCCGAGGCAGAAAAAGAAGTTGGAAAAGTGAATGCCATAGGACCTGACGTGTCATGTCAAAGCTGTTTTCCCAGATAAAGTAAGACAAAGGGATGCTGGAGATGCTGTAGTTGCTAAAGTCATCTGCTTGGCCAATGTCCCCAACCCCCACAGGGATTTCAGTCCCGGTCTGTCTGCCCCTCTCACCGGACTTCCTTCTGGCTGCCATGCTTGATGGTCATGTCGATGTAGACTGACCAGACATCCGTGCGCTTTGGGTAGGTGCTCAGTGTGTTCTCAAAAATAGCCTTGGCCCGCTCTGCATCCCCCAGCTGGAACTCCAGCTGGGCGAACTTGGAGATCACATCCACGTCTGCGGGGAGAGCACACTCAGACACACAAAGCAGGCAGAGCCCGCACCACAACACAATGTACCACAGGGACTGAGCCCGACTCCTGACTCCCTGCTCGTGTCCTAAGACACAGGTAGTGACAAGGCAGTGGGGCAGATTAGGGGCAAATATACAGATGGGCACTGACCTATGACCCCCACTGCAGACACCCTACTCTTTAGGGGCAAGGGCAACAGAAGTAGTGCTTACTGCAACACGCATCACGAGCACGAGACAGATAGCTATGTAACCACCACGAGGTTTCCTGCCACCACCCTCAGATGAGGGGACCCATAACCCCTGTGCCCAGATGTGGGTGAGCCCAATGTGCTCAGCAATCGGGCCGAAAGTGGGGCACTCACGCTCTTTTTGAGGCAGGCACTCGAGGGCTCGCTGCATCACCCGGTGACTGGCCCCAGCCTGGCCCCTCCGCAGAAGGAAGGCCCCATATTTGACCCAGACAGCTTTCTCCTGCCGGAAACGCTTCAGCATCCGGTTGTAGAGTTCACCAGCTTCCTGTGGGAGAGACCAGGTAAGCTGGGGAGGTGATGCGACAGAAGGGGGCAACCATAAAGACAGGCAGCTCCGCCTATGAGAAGCCAGGCTTGGGCTCACAGACGCCAACTGCTACGCAGGCCCAATTCTGGCTAACGAGGGGAGAGCGCAGGCTCCCAGCGATGATGGAGATCTCCCCACTAATCCTATGGCACACAGAGGTCCTAAGACCAGAACAGGATCCAGAACATGGGGATTCCTCCCGGCTGCCTCTGTGAGCCCCAGGGGACAGGTTCTGAGTGGCTGGGGCCCCTCTGGCAGCAGGCCACCAGGCCCGGACTCCCTACCTGGAGCTTCTCTGACTTGGTGTAGATGTCAGCCAGCTGGAGAAAGACCTTGAGAGGCTCGTTGTACTGCACAGCCCGCTCGAAGACCTTGGTCAGTGACTCCTGAGAGCCGTACATGTTCTCGAGGTTCAGCAGTGCCACCCACACGTTCAACTTCTCCTGCTCCTCTCTGGAGGGAGAGCAGTCGGTGTCTGAGCTCCATCAGCTCAGCCCAAAGAGCCCTTCACTCCACTCCGGGGATGTCGACTGAAACTCTCTTCCTCCTCCCCAGGCAACAGCCATGTCCTCAGCTCCCACCCTCAAGCGCAGGCCCCGAGAGGCCCTGTCCCACTGCAGTTCTCGGCAGCAGGAGGCCGCACCCTGACCGCGGGGCGGGGCTCCCAGACGGAGGCTCCACCCCATTCCCAGGGAGGAAGCCCACCAATCCGTCAGGCCTGAGGTCTGAGCTGGAAAGAGCAGCATCTCTGGTCTGCTTCTCTCCCCAAACTAAGAGAACAAAAGTAAAGGATCACCACTCCTCTTCGTCAGCCCCCAGGACACTGACCCTACTCTCTGCCCGGAAAACGGCCACATGCAGAGTTTTCACCCAGGTGTGTTTCCTGTTCTACCTCTGCTCCAAGCTGGGCACATTATTTAAGTTAGAGACTCTTGCAAACAGTGAAGAGGACTATAAATTATAGATGAGCAGATCTATTTCACAGACAGCACATCTGAGAGAGAGAGTCCGGGAACCCCAGGTGGCGGCCGCTCCAATTGCTGTCAGACTGCAACCTGGGGAGACGAGGCCTTTCCTGTCAAAAGGCCCCTCCTTAAAGCAGGGAGACGGAGCCCAGACCTGAAGGAGATGGTCTTGAGAGCCCTCTCGGCCACGGCCCGAGCCTTCTCGATCTCTGTGGCCTGCAGGTGGAAGGCCATGTACTGCAGCCACAGGATGGAGCTGTTGGGGGAGCTCAGCACCAGTCGGTCAAAATCATCTGCTGACTCTGGCTGTCGTCCGGGGTCCATCAGCGCCTCCTCCATGCGGGACAGCTCTTTTTCAGCCTTCTGCTTCTCCAGCTCCCTTTCCTTCTTGCTTTTCTTCTTTTGCTATGAAAGGCAACAACAAGTGAGTAATCAGCTCCTCAGACCTGAGCAGGTCGGTGACAGAAGTCAAGAGTCGGCAGTGCAATCCCCAAGCTCTATAAATGCTCCCTAGCCCCAAACCGCCCCACCCGGCTGGAAGAGACACCCACAGGCTAGGACACACACAGGAAACGGGCATCCCGGGGTCCCTGCAAAATACAACACCGTGGTTTGCTGTGGCTTCTCGTCTTCCTCGCTGTCTGAGCTCTCTCTCCGAGGTGGCAAGGCCGGAGTCAGAGATTCCAGCCCCACGTCCCAGATGAAGCCGGAAGACAGCTGCAGCCGGGGCACGTCAGCTGGCCTGCTCTGCTTCCCCTGGAGGAGCACGGAGGAGAGTGAGGAAGGCATTCGGCTCAGACTGCTCCCTGTTCCCCACCCCCATCTCGCCCGGAGGAGGACTCCCGCCATGCCCTCCTCCCAGGGCCAAACCCAGTCCACCTGGGAGATTTATAGTGGTGACAAGCAACTTCCTTTGCAAATAAATTCATTTGGGTGACAAATTTGTAAGTATATGTATGCAGATATATGTGTGTCACACACACATAAAGTAACACTTGTATAAAATACAGTCAAGCTAGGGCGAATACGATCAATGTTCTGAGGGTGGCAGGGACCTGACACCTGAAGTCTGGGAAGCTCTCCCATACCCAGTCCTCAGTTCAAGAAGCACTGCCCTGAGTTTTCAGAGGGGAACTCGGGCTGGAGACCACCACGCCGCTCGCCTCTTTACCTGCTCACCCCACTAACTAACTCAGTCCCACCTAACGAATCAAAATTTAATCTGATTACAATTTATTTTATGCAACACACCCTATGAGTAAGGCAGGGTCCCTGTCCCCAGGGAGCTGATGACCAACTAAAGAAACCAGCAGCTCCATCTCTTCATATCTTACAGGAAACAAGGAAGAGGACGATGCCAAAAAGAGCCCAGCTCTTCGGCAGGAGTCCAGGCCTCCCCTCCCCAGAGCAGCCTCCCCCTCACCTTGGGCAGCACACTGATCTCTTCCATCTCCTCTTCTCCTTCCCGATAATACACTTCAACTCCACTGTCCTCCTCCTCGGCCGGAGCAGCTTTCTTCTGCTTCTTGTTTGCCCTTTCCTGAGACGACAGGCAGGAAGATGCCGAGCTGCCCAACTTGGCCACGAGCACTCTTGGGCAGCCCTGGGCAATGCCCCCCCCCCCCCGCCCCCACCTCTCCTGGCACCACTCAGTGCCCAGCCTCCAAACTCACACTAATCTGAATCCAAGAGAAGGCGAGGCAGCTGCCCCTTGGCTTCTAAATCACTCTCCTTGTCACACGTGGGGAGGCCCTTCTCCCGGGGACGTACCTGCTCGCTTGCAGACTCCAGATGTGGCCGCTTGCCCTGCTTCTCTGCGTGTAGTTTCCGGGGCTCTTTCTTCTCTTTGCTAGGCAGCTGAGCCTCCTCCTGCCCCTTTTGGTTCCTCTTCTCCTTCTTTTTCTGGTTCTTCCTCTCCTCCTTCTCCTCTTTCCCTTTGTGGTCCCTCTCCTCTACCTCTATTTGTTTCTCCCCTTGCTTTACAGGTGACAGTCCTGGGGAGGCAGAAAACACGTCCGGCTTCCCAGTGTCACTGGGGAGGAACGACAGCTCAACCAGGTTCTTCTGGGGGTCCACGCTGCGAAAGGAAGAGAGGGAGGGCGGATGGTTAAGGCAACAGAAGAGCACACGGCACAACAGGCAGCCAGGCCTTCCTCTCCTCATGGACCCACAGTGTTCTGGGCCCTGCCCCACCATCTTGCAATCCATTTAGTATGGTTAGGAACGATTTGCATGTTTCGCAGGCTTGGTAGTAAAATACAGGAGGCAGCTGTGATATTCTCCTACTTTGTCCCCAACAACAGGTGCCTCTGCAGAGAAATGCCTCCACATCTGCCTTTAAGAGCAGAGGGAGAGAGTTCCAGACAAAGGGGCTTCGCTCATCAGAACAGAAAATCTACCACTACTCAAGCCGTCCTGTCAAAGTTAACTCTAAATCTCCTCCCAGAGAAAGGGCTGAGGGGGTGGGGAGGGAAGAAGGCACCTACCGTAGGACCTTGGCTGTGAGCAGCCGCCCTTCGGGAAGGTATCTCTCACAAAGGGCTTTCTCGGATGGGCTGTGCTGGGAGACACGTGAGTGCTGGGCCAATCCCACAACCGAGGGACCAAGGCTGACAGAAGAGAGACAAGGGTCCGCTGGTCACAAATACAACAAGAGTCCCAGCCACCCACGTTGTGACCAGGATTTATGACAGACATAAGCTCCTGGCATTCAAAAGGCTACAGAGGGCTTTGTAAACTGGAAAAAATGATCAAGCACAATGACCATGTGATCCCAAAGTACTTCTCACCCCACACCAGGGCATCACAATGGAGAGAAAGAAAAGAAGAAAATGAGGAAACGTAATAGCAGAGAAGGCTGCGAAAGCTGGTGGTTGTGAACATATGATTTCAAAGAACATTTACAAATAGTGATCAAGCACTAAGTCAAAGAGAATCTGCATGTATTTATTTTAATACATTTTATTGATTTTTTACAGAGAGGAAGAGAGAAAGATAGAGAGTTAGAAACATTGATGAGAGAGAAACATTGATCAGCTGCCTCCTGCACACTCCACACTGGGGATGTGCCCGCAACCAAGGTACATGCCCTTGACCGGAATCGAACCTGGGACCCTTCAGTCTGCAGGCCGACGCCCTATCCACTGAGCCAAACCAGTTAGGGCGAATCTGCATGCATTTAAAACGGACACGCCAGCCGAGACCGGTTTGGCTCAGTGGATAGAGCGTCGGACTGCGGACTGAAGGGTCCCGGGTTCGATTCCGGCAAGGGCATGTGCCTTGGCTGCGGGCACATCCCCGGTGGGGGGCGTGCAGGAGGCAGCTGATCGATGTCTCTCTCTCATCGATGTTTCTGACTTTCTATCCCTCTCCCTTCTGCTCTGTAAAAAATCAATAAAATATATTAAAAAATAAAATAAAATAAATAAAAAATAAATAAATAAAACGGACATGCCATAATCTTTGTCCAAGACAAAATAACAATAAGTCAAAACTTTTTTTAAAGTAAAAAAACAAAACAAAACAAAAAAAAACTTGGAATTTAAAAGACAGAAGGAGCCTGGCTGGCACGGCTCTGTGGTTCAATGTCGACCTCTGACCCAGGAGATCACGGTTCAGTTCCTGGTCGGGGCACTTGACCGGGTTGTGGACTCGATGCCCAGCGTGGGGATGCAGAGGGCAGCCGATCAATGATTCTCTCTCATCACTGATGTTTCTACCTCTCTCTCCCCCTTCCTCCTTCTCTGAAGTCAATAAAAATATATTTAAAAAATAAATAAATAGAACCTCCTCCTTCGTATTCCCTTCAGAGGTGAGGAGGAATGCAGCGGACTGCAGGCCAGAGCGGGCCCGGGGAGGGCACTGGCCTGGCCACGGCCCAGGCTCCCCTTCACTCACCCGAGGAGCACGCCGTATGGCTGCACGGACTTCACGTAGCCCCGCAGGAGCCGCCCCTGCCGAATGTCCTGGATGGAGTTAATCTCAGGGTCCGGTACTTTGCTTTTCGTCTCTGGGTTTGTCCTAAGGGAATAAAAGGCTTATACACACATACCTCTAATCCCCTTTCCTCCATCTTCCCCCTCAACCTGGGATACAAACTTTGTATGTAAAAAGAAAATTACTCTGGACCTGCCAATAAGTCCAATAAGATATAGAGCAATGATTTCCAGCCCTTTCTCATCTCATGGCACACAAACTAATTACTAAAATTCTTCGGCACACTAAAAAATATGGTTTTTTGCTGATCTGAAAAGAAATCGGTATGATTTTGATCCATTCACAGCAGATAGCTATTTATTGTGTTGGATACTGTCATTTTTAAATTGACAATCTAAAGGAAAAGAGGCCAGTGCCCCTGACTGGTCAGGCATTACATGTCTTAAAATTTCTTGCGGCACACCGACTGAAAATCACCGACACAGAGCATAGCCTACTCTCTCCTGAAGTCCTGTTAGCCAGGGACACGTGGCTGTGAGCTGGCTGACATAGGGAGAGGCTGACCAAGCCTCAAACCTAAAGCCTTGGCCTTATCAACATGCATTTCTAATCATGGAGCAAGCTGACCTCAGGCCAATCCACTACATGACACACTCACTTCTGCTCCGGAATCCTGGGGCCTAAGTCATCTCCCTCACCAGGGCTACCACCTGGCGACCTTAATACCCACACGTGGCTGTGTGAACCCTTCCCTGGGAAACAAAAGCCGAGCAGACAGGTTCTTCTAGCAATCTGAATGTGCTCGGCTTTTCTGGGTAAGAGCAGGGCAAGTTATACAGTGGGTGATCAGAGAAGAAAGTGGGAAGCCCAAAGATTAGATCAGACCCATGGGGCCCTCTTCAGTGCTCTAAGTGGGTCCTCCTGCTCTTGTCCCAAGAACACAGAAACCCACCTGGACAATCGCAGCGACAAAGTCAGTACTTCGTCTGCAGTGGACAGGACATAACACCTGGAATGAGAGCAAATGAGAAGGAAATACTGACATGTGAGCATCTCAGGAGATAGCGAAGGGCCCCAGTGTCCGCTGCACAGGCTAACAGGCCAGAGCGAGGAGACAGGAGAACTGGGATCAGTGCTTTCTTCTGTTGGAAACCTGTGGAGGGACTCCGGACAACTCCTGTCACTTCTCTGAGCCTCAGTTTACACACTATCCCCTCTTCTTACCCAAAAAGGTGTGAGAGAAGAAAACAAGAGGAGACACGAGAGCCCGCTGGCAGACGCAGTCTTATGGTGAGTATTTAGGAATGAGAACAGCCCTTTGTCAGTCCTGGGAGTGTGTGACTCAGTAAAGAGACGGCAGCAACAGGAAACTGCGACGAGGGGATGACCTAGGACTATACAGACTCAAGGCAGCCAAGCAGCAAGGTCAGAGCTGGGAGGCTTCCGGGGGGTAAGCGGGCTTTCCTCTTTGGTTGGGTCTCCAAACATATTTCATTTAAAATGGCAATTAACTCTAGCCAGTCTTGCTCAGTGGATAGAGCATTGGCCGTGGAATGAAGAGTCCGGGTTGGATTCCAGTCAAGGCCACAAACGTTGGTTGCAGACTCAGTCCCCAGCCCTGGTCAGGGCTCCTGTGAGAGGCAACCAACTGATGTGCCTCTCACACCAATGTCTCTCTCTCTGCCTCTCCCCATCCCTTCCACTCTCTCAAAAAATTAATGGAAAAACAGCCTTGGGTGAGGATTAACCAAAAAAGACCCAAAAACATAAAATGGCAATTAGTAGCCTGAAGTCACAAAGTATAGAATCTTAGCAGTAGAAAGGCTCTCAGCAAATCCAGTCCAAATTTTCCTCATGACAGGCGTCTGCCTTTTATAACCTGGCATCACAATCCCTAAAGAGGAAAGGACCTGAGGGATCGTCTTCCTTTAGGTAATTTACTATCCACATTTGACAAACAGAGGAATCATAACTGAACGTTACTATATAAATCAATTTAGCTCTGGCTATAAATAAACCTATTTAAAATAAATATTTTGCTGAAGCTCACACCCCTATTTTGTAAGCCTTCAGAGACAGAAAGCAGAGATGATCCAGGGTTTCTCTCTGACTCCCTTTTGTCCTCCCAGGCCTTGGATATTTTTGTGCTGTTCAGCTCTGACCAATGGATGAGAAGTCAGGCAGGGGCTGGTGGCTTGAGGCGAGAAAGAGCAGTTGTATTTAGTGTAAGTGGGGATATAAACTGACACAGTCCTTTGGAAGGGCACTTTGGCAAAATAATGTAACATCATTTGACCAATTTTACTTCTAGGGATTTATTTCACAGATATACTTACACCAGCATTGAAAAATATGCAAAGATATTTACTTCAACATTATTGTTCATCAGCAGGAAAATTTTAAAGTAAATTAGGATAAAAAACACATGACAGAATACTAAAAACATGTTAAAAATAAGAACAAGGTTGATTTAGACATATTAGCATGGGGAAAGAAAAACATCCATGATAAGCTGCTATGAGAAAAAAAGCAAGTTGCAGAACAGCATATAAATAAATTTTATTATATAAAGGGAAATTATATCTATATATGTGTTAAAGACTTGAAAGACAAAGACCAAAATATATAATGGTGAAAAATTGCAGAGAAAAAGAAGCCACAGAAGTTTTCACTTTCTATTCAATTTTTTTTCTGGTATATAATCATGTATTATATCTATAATTGAAAAACAAAAACAAAAAAACAAGCACCACAATCCCACAAATAGCTGACAAGAGGAGGAAAACGGAGCCTACCTGACAATCTTCTGGGGAGCGAAGTCTTCCAGGGGCGCCTCTGGGTAGGAGTCACTCACGTGAAACATGCTGACCCTCCCAATCCTCCCAAAAGGAAAGGAGACAGTCAGCCCCTTGTTGGGGGTCACCTTCACCACTCGGCCCATGGCCACTTCCCCCTTCTCCAGCTTGTGAGGACCTGGAGGGGGAACAGACCTGACTCAGGGAAGAGGAAAGGAGCCAAGAAAGAAAGTGGAATGCTTACCGACCACCGGATGGGAAGGAAGCTGCCCAGACTTAGGGTTTCTAGGCTGAAAAAATCAGAATGATCATGAAGACCCAGACTGCATGCCATGGAGTCAAGGATCCCAGGGCTATGTAGGAGACAACCCTTTCTTGAGACCTAATAAAACCAACTGTGTAGGTAACGGTGACTCAGACAGCAGTGGAGTAACACAGGCCAGAGAGTAAAACTCCAGGAAAATAGTTACAAGAAGGGACCAAGCACACTAAGCTTCCTGAGGACTCTAATACCAAGGCATCCTTCAACCTGGGCAATAACAGAAGACCTCTTCCCACTCCCTTTCACCCCCTCCCCCTTCCTGACCAGGTACCATTTTCATCACCACACCTATGAGTGAGAGACACAAGAAGGCCTTCGAGGAATCGGGACCAACCACGGTGGCCTTCAGGGCCTGGCCAATTTGGAACTTCTTATCTGGATGTTTCAGAACCTGGAAGGACAAGAAAACCTCTGATGTTTGAAGAAAGGTCTATCATTTATCCAAAGCACATGGCATTTAAGTCTCCATAGCAAGTGTCCTCCAAACTCATCCTTGAATAAGTGCACAGTTCTTGGTACCTACTACGAACACACAGCAGACACTGACACAAGTTTAAGGAGCTGGAGGATCTCTCCAGGAATCTCAAGCACACTGACCTTAAAGCTAAGAGAAATGAGCAACATGGGAATTCTTCCCCGGATGTCTGGAGCAATCTCCACCTCAAGCCATTTCTTAATCACGTTGTACTGAGGAGGAAAAAACAGAAGGAGAAATGGAATGAAACAAATACAAGCATTTCTTCTTTAACCTTCATTAAAATATCATCTTCTAAAATCACAGGGTTGAAAGGACTCTAATCCTACATTGTTCCAAAGGACAGAAATCCACTCCTACATCTCATTGCCCCTGCCCAACTTCCACTTCTCATAGGCTTCACTCCGAGCCTAGGTCAGAGCCTGCGCCAGCTCAGCAGGATGTGCTTCCCTCCTCGTGCTCAGCTAAACGGACCCTGGAGAGGCTCTCAAGCATCAGGACCAACCTGCCTGACCTCTGCAGCCTCCACGGAGCTCAGTTGAGCCTAGTGACTACTAAGCAGCTTTGGGGACCAACATCTTATTTCTAGACCAGCTTAGATCTTGATCCTTTACTATTTACACAGTCTTCTATCCTTAACACACATCCCAATGTTCGAGTCAATCTAACAAAACATCTATCAAGCAGCCATTATGACATGGCATGATAGTGATAAATCAAACCTGGGGGTGGGGGGGGAGAACCAAGATGGCGGCATAGGTAAAACACCTATCTTGCCGTCATACTCAGCAATTTTAATACTACAACTTAACGAAAGAACAAACACCTTCCAGAATCACCAGAAAGCTGGCCAAGTGAAAATTCCACAAATAAAAGTGAAAATAAGACACTGTGACTAGGAGGAGCGGCGGCAGACAGCGTTGAAAGATTCGCACGGAGAGAGGTTTGGAGCGCGCGCCAGCGGATAGGGCGGGCGGCTGAAAACCGGCCAGTTTTCTCGAACGGGGAGACAAAGACGTCCCACTGGACTGATTCTCCAGCTCTGGGCGAAGTCCAGGGAACCAACCCACTATCACACGGGGTGAAAACTGGACAGTGGGAAGGCACGCCGAAGCTCGGGTGCTGCAGGGTCTCCCGGCTTGTGGAGAAGGCAGCTTGCGCGAACAGCTCAGCTGCGTGACCGCGCAGAGAGCGCTCTGTGACTTGCTCTCTCATTCGGAAAACCGTCAGACTGCTTTGTTTTATGACCCTGGGTGAGACATTGGGTGTGCAGACTCATTTGGGGAGAGTCTGAATTCCCCGCAGCCGGTGGAGCTCGGCAGCGGCTCTCTCTCAGATGTGCTGGCAGCCATTGCCACCGACACAGACTCCCTGGGGCCACACAGGGCGGAGCTAACGCTGTCTGCTTGGCCCGGAGACTCCGCCCATCCAACCCGAGCACAGCTGAGCTTCACAGACAATTGGCCTGGAGGTCAATCCCTCCAAGTGCTAACAACGATTAACCTGAGCTTAACTTCAGCAAGACTGTGCAACCCATATCCACCTCAGGTAACTGGGGAGGCTGAGCCACTGTCCCTTGTAGGACATCTACCACACAAAGCTAATTGACCGACTCAGGGAAGCAGCCACCATGCAGAGACATGGAAAGAAATCAGATGTGAAAGAAATGGAGGAAAAAAAACAACTGGACATGGAATTCAAAACCACGGTTATAGGGCTTCTCAAGAGGCTCCAACAAAAGGTCGAGGACTATAAGGAAATAAGCAAGACCGCAAAGGAAATGAATGAGACCTGCAAGGAAATGATCAAGACCAATGTGGAAATGAATGAGTCCTACAAGGAAATGAAGGAGACCCTCAAGGATATAAAGGAGACTCTCAAGGATATGAAAAAGGACCAACCAGAAATTAAGCATACACTGACTGAAATAAAAAATATTATACAAAGACCTAAAAGTGCTCTGGAGCACCCCAACAACCAAGTTAAAGATTTGAAATACAAAGAGGTAAAATCCACTCAGCTGAAAAAGCAAGAATCCAAAAGAATCCAAAAAATTGAAGATAGTGTAAGGGGCCTCTGGGACAACCTCAAGCATACCAACATCCGAATTATAGGGTGCCAGAAAAAGAGAGAGAGCAAGACAATGAAAACCTATTTGAAGAAATAGTGACCGAAAACTTCCCACACCTGGTGAAAGAAATTGACTTAGGAGTCCAAGAAGTGCACCGAACCCCAATATATAGGAACCCTAAGAGGACCACACCAAGGCACATCATAATTAAAATGCCAAGAGCAAAAGACAAAGAGAGAATATTAAAAGCAGCAAGAGAGAAACAGTTGGTTACCTATAAGGGAGCACCCATATGATTGTCAGCAGATTTCTCAACAGAAACAATGCAGGCCAGACGGGAGTGGCAAGAAATATTCAAAATAATGAATAGCAAGAATCTACAACCAAGATTACTCTATCCAGCAAAGCTATCATTCAAAATTGAAGGTCAGATAAAGTGCTTCGCAGATAAGAAAAAGCTAAAGGAGTTCATCACCACCAAACCAATATTATATGAAATGCTGAAAGATATTCTTTAAGAAGAGGAAGAAGAAAAATATAAAAGTGTAAATTATGAACAACAAATACACATCTATCAACAAATGAATCTAAAAATCAAGTGAACTGATAGGCTGATGAACAGGATAAACTGGTGAATGTAACAGAATCACAGACATAGAGAAGGAATGGACTGACAACTCTTGGGAGAAAGGGGGTGTGGGAAGTGCAGCAAGAGACTGGACAAAAATCATGCAACTATGGGAGAGGACAGTGGAGGGGGGTGAGGGTGAAGGGTGGGATGGGTACCAGGTGGAGGGGAACTATAGGGTGAAAAAAAAAAAGGGAACAATGTAATTAATAAACTGAACAATAAAGATTAAAAAAAAAAAATCAAACCCAGGGCCCGACTTCAAGGAGATGACAGTCTACAGAGAATAAGTCATGTGAGTATGCAAATAACTAGAGCAGCAAGCATCATGAAGGAAGTACAATATGCTATGGGAATATATAGGAGAATCAGTAATAAGGGAGGGTTATCTGTGCGGGAGCCTGAAAGATTACAGGCAACAGGAATGGAGGGCACTCCAGGTACAGAATACAAATAAAGATAAGAAGAAAAAAAAGATAGAGGAGGTTTTCAACTGGTACACCAGATTGGTGAGATCAGATTGTGAAGAGCCTTAAGGCATTTGGGGTTTATAAATGCCTACAACAGACAAAGAAAGGGACCCAGCACCAGTGATATGCTCAGATAGATACTTAAAGAAGAATAATCTGGCAACAATGAAGAAGCTGTTCCTCAAGGTCAAGCCCAGTCTACCTTTCTCTCTGATATATCCCAACCAGTAATTCTCACTGATCTCTCCCCTTTTTTGAACTCCCGCTCCACTTGGGGTTAGAACACACAATCTGTCACCCAACTGCATCACATCTGCTTTACAAAGGCCACAATCTAAAGTCCAATATTGCATTCATTTTAAACCTTGCTCTATCATGTGGTTTTCTTTCCATTTTGTATAATTAATCTATAAACATGTTAAATTGTTGTTTCATAAGCTCTCAATTTAGCTCCTCGATTAGAACATAAAGTTTTCCAGGAGCAAGGCCTATCATCTCCCATGAACCACCACGGTAGAAAACACAGAAGCAAAGCTCAGTGCTAATGGCCCGTCTCCAGCTTCTCCGTTTCTTCTGAGGAAAGGATGGCATTACATCGCAAGGCATGCACTACTCACCTTCTTCAAGAAGCAAGTCACGGTCTGACCAGCCTGGTACTGTTTAATCTTCTCCAAAGGGCTAACAGAGTGCGTGTTGAGAGCAATGTGGCCATCCTTCTCCAGAACACTGTTTGCAGAAAGGCAATGGAAAGAGTAAACCAAACCCTGGTTTAAAAACACCTCCCACAACTGGCCATGTAGGATTACCCCCAACTCGTACACACTCTCCACGCCCCCATTTCTCTCCTTTCAGGGGACAGTTCGAAATACCTGCATGACAGCTAAATCTTTTCCATTTCACTCAAACAGGTGTAAACAAGCTATACAGTAGGTAACCTACGATAATCTTCATAATTTTAGGAAACAAAAGTATTTTACTTCTTTCTTAATACTTTAGCTATTGCTTTATATTTAGCAGAACTGCTTCCACAAATAAGCTCTCACTCAATGTGACAGCACTCTCATGTGTGAATGAGGCAGAGTAGATATTATTAAACTCATTTTATGCTACGGAAGCAGGAGGTGAAGTCAGGCTGACTCAAAAATCCAGAGCTTTTTCCCCTGTGCTACCTTGCCATTATCACTTTCCTGATTCTCTTTTCAGAAGAGCAGCAGGAAGATGTGGTCTGAAAGTTATCAGTCTATAATTTACTTCAAATGAGTCATAGAATGCCCTAGCCAGTTTGGCTCAGTGGACAGAGCGTAGGCCTATGGACTGAAAGGTCCCAGGTTTAATTCTGGCCAAGGGCACGTGCCCAGACTGCGAGCTCAATCCCCAGTGCGGGGCATGTTGGAGGCAGCCGATCAATAATTCTCTCTCATCATTGATCTTCTTATCTCCCTCTCCCTTCCTCTCTGAAATCAATAAAAATGTGTGCTTGTGTGAGAAACCAGATATTAAGCAAATAGGAATTATGTGTTCTACCAAATCCCAATGCTCTATAAGTAAAGGGCTTACTTTGAAGTTAGTTCTAAGAGTGTTGTTAGCATTTGGAACTCAATTAGGAATATTTATTTGCCTATCTCAGATACAAGCCCTCTCAGAAATATTCCACTTCTATTCTGATCATTTCAGAACATGGACCAAACCTCACCCGAGAGTTACTTAAGAGGCCTTCCACAGTAGCCCTCAGCACACAAGACTTCCCATGTGGGTGGATCCCAGGGCTGACTCCGCAGAACCATTTGCACAGACATGAATTTAGCTTCATTCACTGATGGCCTATGGATTCTGCATGGCTGGGGTTGGGTTTGGTTTGGTTTGATGGAGGAAGCAGAAGCAGATAGGCCCATGGATCTCACTGCTTAAGATCCTCTGAAAAGATTATCCCAGACGAACTGCAGCCGCCACTACATGGAACTACTATTACTTCTCCTCTGCCTAGGATCCCTCCTGGAACACCCCTCTGTAGAATCCAGTCACCAAACAGTAGTCTTCACTCAGAAAACAGATATTCTTGGCTAGGTGTTGTTTATTTAGAGAATTAGGTTGAGAACAAAAATTATTTCTTTTCGTTACATGCCTATAAACAGAACCACTACCAAGCCTTTAAATGATACTGAAGTCCTGAGTACAGTTTTTACATTAATTTTCAAATTAACCCGACAAAATAGCTACCTGAGAGCCAAATATCCTTACTTGAGAATAAGTCAACCTGGATAGAGAGGCAAAGGCAGTCACATCACAATCAACCCTAGAACTCGGGTTCCTATTTCCAAGGCCCAGAGCTCTTTCCAAGAGACCATGCTCCTGGTTCCCCTCACCTTGGCAGAACACTAAGCTCCGGGACGGTTCGGATAAATCTGGGATGACTTATTGGGAGAAACCTGGGAATACAAATAAGGTCAAATCATTTCTCTTTTCTCTGTAACATCTGGAGATCAGTTTCTTTCTATTGCCCACCAAGCCGAGCTCTAAAAACCACCCGTCCCCCCGCCACACTGCCCACTGGCGATGTGCTGGGCCTGTAGGGCCCCATTCTCACCCTTTGCAGTACATGCTAAGGAGCTAGCTCATCTGATCTTTTAGGATTGTCATATGAAACCCTGGAAAGTATTTTCCTTATAGATCATCTATTCCAACTCCTGCATTCTGAAAATTAGGAAATTAAGGTCTAGAGAGAATAAATGGCTTAGTAGAGATTCTAGTTAGTTCCTGAAATTACTATGCAAGTAATTGGCTAGAAGTTGAAGTCTTTTTTTGCTGTCATTATAGAAAGGATTTCTGCTGCAATAACATATTGTAACAAGATTTAAAGTAAATGAGTATAGCTAAAGTATGCAGGGCGGGATGAATTATAATAACTACTGATGTGTCCTGAGCAGTAACGACGTGTCAGGCAGCCTGCTAGCACAACACATACAAGCTGCTCTCAGTCTTCACATCTTTACAAGGTGTCACTACCCTTACTCTCACTTTACAAATTAAGAAAATAAAACTCAGAGAGTGAAGTAACTACTTATCTCCTGATCACATAATCTTAAATGGCAAGTCT
This sequence comes from Antrozous pallidus, assembly GCA_027563665.1. Lineage (NCBI taxonomy): Eukaryota > Metazoa > Chordata > Mammalia > Chiroptera > Vespertilionidae > Antrozous > Antrozous pallidus. The sequence goes on along the minus strand of CM050510.1, from coordinate 110,027,457 downwards.
GGAACGAGATCTGACTCTAGACCAGTGGTCGGCAAACTGCAGCTTGCGAGCATGAGCCACATGGGGCACTCGAGTTGCAGTGTGCCGCTCTGTTGACTAATGAGTTTGCCGACCACTACTCTAGACCAATGCTCCTGACCACTACAACACTAAAATTTTTAAAAGGTATATAAAAGGATTCTTTGGTGAATGTTTTTGTTAACTGGGAAAAAAAATCTGATTCCTGTGCAACTTTTGGAAACCTGCCTCAGTTCCCATTCCTTCTCCCACAATTACAATCCGCTCATCCCCCAAAGCCTCCATACCTGGATGTCTTCACGTCTCGCCCTCCAATCACTCGGGCAGTGACCTTCTTCCCAACCTTCAGCTTGGCAGTAGGAGATGTGCCCTCTGGAACATCTTCTAGAATGTGGGAGGCATGGATACAGCCAATGATACCATTTTCCAGAGTCACAACCACATGAGTGGGCTTAATGGACTTGACTGTCCCTGTGACCATGTCCCCAATGGAGAGGGTGTGCTTCTTTTTAGTCCCAACCACCATTGACACATCCCCTTCATCATCCTCGTCGACCGTCTCAGAGTCTTTCCGAGTCTGTCTCATTGTCCTCTTAGCAGCTGGTCCCTCAACAGCCAAAAGAAGGCCAGTCACTCCAGGTTCCGTGGTCTTGAGAGTTAGGCAGACACCCTGTCCCACTTGCAACTTCTCCGAGTCAAAGTGGAATGTGTCATTGAGATGAGAGGTCAGAGAAAAAGCTGCCAGGTGGCCAGTCTTGACCAAGGAAGCAACGGCAAAGGACTCCTCCAAGTACTGCACAATCGCCTGGTGTTCACTGCCTTTCTTCAGCTGAAAAAGAGAGGAAACCCCCTTTCCCACTTCTGACAGAGCATAGGACCGTTCATCACCCCCTGGGCTATACTACAGTGGGTGGGATTGGGAAAAGCCTGCAGTCCAGGGACCCAAGGCCAGATCAGAAGCACCCTAGAACTAGTGGAATCAGCCAGGTGACTTCTGCTGGTTCTCCAGCTTTAAGACACTGGCTCCTGACTCTCTTAGTTCTATCGCTCTCCCCTATTTCTTACTCTTTCACTCAACAAACAGAATCACTCCTGAGAGCTTACTATGTGCAAGCCATTCAGTCTATCTTGCCCCCAAATCCAAACTGTGCTCATGTTCAAACTGTGCATCCAAATGCACCAGCTTCACTTGGATGATAAACTGGAACAAGGACCTGCAAGAACACTTAACTGAGGGATTAGTATTTTTTTCTATTTCTCTTTGTCTCTCAAAGTCTCAAACTTTCAAGCAACTAGAGATTAAGGATTATCCGTATGTAATTCTCTGTATCATACCTTATGCAATTGGGTGCTTAAAACTTTAGACAATGACCAAATATATGTCATCCAGAGAAAAATACTACTAATTTTGAGATTTTCCTTGAACCCATTCTTCTCTCACACAAAAGTCTCAGGAGAGGGTGTCAATGAGCAGCCTACAGGTCAGAACTACCCACAGACATGTTTTGTTTGGGTCATATGATGTTTTTAAAACATGGTTTTCAATCTTTCCCACTCTTATTTCAAATAAAAGTCCAAATTCTGCCTTCTCTTAAAAATCGGAGACAGCCTGGCTGGCGTGGCTCGGTGATCGAGCATCAGCCTATGAGCCAGGAGGTCAAAGTTCAATTCCCAGGCAGGGCATATGCCCGGGTTGCGGGCTCAGTCCCCAGTTGGGGGGCACGCAAGAGGCAAATGATCAACGATCCTCTCTCATCTTTGATGAGTCTCTCTCCTCTTCTCTGAAATTAACAAAATATTTATATTTTAAAAATTCAGAGCCTGCAACACCAGACTCGGATGTTCCCACCTGACAACCACCAGGTGGAAAGGAACGATCTCTGTCCCTCAGCGGCGGCGGGCTGTCAGCACTTCCTGCTGCCACTCCCTGTTACCGCTCACCTGGCTCACTTCACTCACTCACATGACCCGCTTGGCCCTTAAAACAGGTGAAAGTCTGAGCTATTCAGAACTACATCAGGATGAGAGGTATGAACTGGGTGGGAATGATGCAGGTAAATCCACCCACCTCCAGGCATTTGTGTCAGAATCCCTGAGCAAAGTATGTGGGATTAAAGGAGTGTATAAAGCCTATAAAATCATGGAAATGAAAGTCATCAGCAAGCTTACCTTTTTAGCTTTCCTATTCACCAAATTGTGGCAAAGGGAAACATGTACTTCCAACTTCAACATGTCAACATTCAAGATCACAACCTTCTTTTTCTGCCCAGATTCCACCTCCTGCCCTGCAGTGCAGAACCAAGCACAACATGATCACCCCCCGGGGCAGGGAGGAGGGAGACAGCATCTCTTCAAGAGCCCTGCTGTCCGACATCCTGATTTGTATTCACACAAGATAGGCATACCACAAGTTTCTACTGAATCAACTCATCTATCCTATATATTTAGAAATTCTGACTCCAGGAGAGGAAGCCAGGGGCAAAGGGTTTTCCCCTCCAACTGTGGTGGGCAAAACCGAAGCACTCACCTGCCCGATGATATCTGCTGGCTCTCAGGACCAGACCAGGCACTGGGCCCTCGCTGAACACCACAGAGCCATCTTCCAACACCTCTTGCACCTCTAGGTCAAGGACCATCCCTGGAGTCATCTCAGCCAGCGTCTGGATCAACACAGAGTCTACCAGAGACACAAAGGAAACAAAAATTAACAAGCAGAAACATTCTTACTATTATTTTCCTTCAGAAATCTGCTACTATATAGAGGGACAGTGGAGCGCTGAAAACACAGTGCAGGTAAAATCACTTTTAGTAAAACCGTCTATGAAAAGTCCTATCATGAAGGGAAACACCTTTGACTCTTGCTAATCCTACCTGACCGTGATTCATGAGTATAGCCAGCAAATGCCAGTAACACACGATTCCCTTTGGTTTCTGAATTGTCGTTCTTTCTATTTAGAATCTACCCTCTCAAGCTTCTTATTCCTGAATCCCAAAAAGGGTTTCAACAATCTTACACAATGGTTCAAAGCTTAGGAGGGTCAGAATAACTTCTCACAAAGTGTTCTATTGGGTCCCTTTCCAATTTATCATCCACTGTATATCCTATATAATAAACAGCTAATATGCAAACTGTTGTCACACCATCATGTAATACTAATATGCAAACTATTGTCACACCATCACGCTGTAAAGGCTCAGACACTCAACACAGGCGAGAGAGGAATGGGGACCAGCCAGGCAAAAATGAGCTTAGAAGAGAAGAATGGGGACCAGTCAGGCTGTGGCACAGGAAAGGGACAGGCCGAATGCCTTGTGGTCCTGGGCACCAACAGCTACGCCTGTGGCCCAGACCGGAAGAGGGACAAACCATGTGTCCATGGTCCCCGCAGTCCCAGGTGCCAGCAGCTGCGCCTGCAGCCCAGGAGAGGGACAAGCTACCCACCCCGCAGTCCCGGGCACCAGCAGCTGGGTCTGTGGCCTGGGAAAGGGACAATCCGCATGCCCCTGGTTCCCATGGTCCTAGGCGCCAGCAGCTGCACCTGTGCCTGCGGCCCAGGAGGACAAGCTACCTGCCCTGCGATCCCAGGTGAAGCTGCCCACCCATAGTCCCTTGCAGCTGTGGCTGACACGGATGAAGCCAGCCCATGTCCTGGGTGCCTGCAGCTGGCTGGAAGAAGGAATCCTGGGTCCTGGGTGAGGCAGAGGTAGTTAGGGGCAATCAGGCAGACAGGCAAGTGAGTGGTTAGGAGCCAGTGGTCTCAGATTGCTAGAGGCAGTTGGACATCCCGAGGGGTCCCAGATTGGAGAGGGTATAGGCTGGGCTGAGGGACAACCCCCCCCCCCATGCATGAATTTCATGCACCAGGCCTCTAGTTTATTGAATAAAGGAGCAAAAAGTGAAGAGGTGAATGGATTCACAACAAATGCAAACCTGAGGCCATAGAACTAAGAGAAATTTTGGCTCTGGACTGGGCAGGAACATGGGAACTTCTAAATGCTAGTAATGATCTTTATCTGAAGCTGGGTGATGGTTAAACAGGGGTATTCATTTTATAAACTTTTTTTTTTGTTTTACAAACTCTTGTTATAACTTTTTTAAAAATATATATATATTTATTGATTTTTTACAGAGAGGAAGGGAGAAAGATAGAGAGTTAGAAAAATCAATGAGAGAGACACTGTTTCAGCTGCCTCCTGCACACCCCCTACTGGGGATGTGCTCGCAATCAAGGTACGTGCCCTTGACCAGAATCGAACCTGGGACCTTTCAGTCCACACGTCGACACTCTGTCCACTGAGCCAAACCGGTTTCAGCCATTTTATAAACATTTACTGAGCTGTACCCTGAAGGATTTGTGCACTTTATGTCATACGCCCATTTTGAAAAGTTTACCAAAATTTTTCCAGTATCTGGAAAGTCTAACCATTCAGGAAACAGACGGGCATAATTTACAACACATGCTCCCCACCCATGACCCTCATCCTCTGCCCTCCTGCTCCTACCTCGGTTGCTCATGAGGCTGCGCACACCCTGCCGCTCCTCCAGGCACTGGCTCAGGAGGAGGAGGCTGGTGGTAGCCAGGTCTCCCAGAGTGCAGTCCGACAGCCGCAGCGACAGCAGCATCCGCTGCTTCTCCTCGTCCACGTTGGTCACCTTTGCAACCACGGTCTGCCCCTCAACAAAGTGGTCACTTGTGGAGGTCACAAATTTGTCACTCATGATCTAAAAGGAATAGGCAGAAAATTAAAAAGGGAAAAGAAGTCTCTATTAAGACAACCCAGTTAATGTGCCCAGAAAGGAGTTTGAGAGGTGGGGAGAGCACACAGGACCCAGGAAGTTGCCCCCAACCCTCTATGAGTGCAGCCCCACTGCCCTTCCATAAAAATAGGCCAGCTCAGGCTGCCCAACACAGCCTTCCAGAGGACATCCAGGCAAGAAGACACATCAGGGGTACTGTCCATGTATCTAACATCCAATGACAGCCCTCCTCCCTTTACTATGCATGTTTCAGGGGTCCTCCCCTCTGCTCCCATTTTTTAGACTATTCTGGCAGGAGATGCAAATGTGATTTTCCCAGACAAAATACCAGGAAGATAAATCTGTGGAAGGGAAGACATATTTACAAATTACCTGTGGCAGGAATGAGCCACAAGCTGTATGCTCCCCACTGGGACACTGACTTTTGAAAAGCCCCCTCCCCACTCTGGCTCAGTTTATTCAGCAGGCCTGAGGGGTTCAACCATGCGATCCCTAGGATTTGTTTTCCAGTTTGAGAAGTTTAAAATTCAAAGACATGGTGGTTGGAAGAGGGATAATTTCAAGGGTATTCTGATACCATAACACTTCAAAAACCCCAGAAGTCTGTAACACCTGTACTAGGTTGCTCAGGAAAATCGATGTCCATGTCCAACATGCTGAGAGTATAAAAACAAGTTCAGTACCCTCACACTGGAGACTAAAGTCTCAGGGCCTCCACCCATCTACCTATTGCTCCAGTGTGAAGTGAAAGGTATCCCTTCCCTCAGGAGGACACAGCTGGGCAAGAGGAGCCGGCTGAACCTCAGCCCCGCTCCCAGAGCTAAGCGCCTCCATGCCAGGCCCCCAAAAATCTTTCAAAGAATGTCTTTCGCTGCTTCCCACCAACCCTCAGGTTCCGTGACCCTGTGCCCTTCCTTGCACATGGAGCTGAACTTACAGCTTTGGGGGCCAGTCCGCTAAGGCCTGAGGGGAACTGGACGAACACACCGTAGTCCTTGATGCTCCTCACAAAGCCAATGAGCAGCATTCCAGGATGGATTTCTGAGAAGGTCTTGGGGTCCTGGCCTCCCTCTACTGTGGAGACCAAAGCTGGCTTCCTGCAAAGGAGCTAGTGGTGCGTCATCAAGGAATATTCCAGAAAGGGCAGATGAAATACCCATCTTTCCCATTCTTCTCCCCTATGTACCCTCTGCTACCAGCGTCATTCTCTAAGTGTGCAGACCAGCAATAGCAACAGCACCTGGAACTTGTTGGAAATGCAAATTCTTAAGCATCACCTCAGACCTATGAATCAAACTCTGAGGGGGGACCCAGCAAGCTGTCTGAACAGGCCTTCCACATGATTCTGATGCCACCAAGTTTGAGCATACCTATGTATGCTCACCCCCAAAATACTTCCATAAAACCAAACCAGTGAACAAGCCTGCACCTTCCCTGTATGTCCCTGGTGGAAAGTAAGAGTGGGGTTGGAGTCCTTCCATGACACTGTTCTCCACCAACCTCACACTAACCACCCTACCTCACCTCCTCTGCCTCTCTTCATCCCGGGCAGATTTTATGATCGGTGAGAAAAGAGACAACGTTCTCCTTCAAAACGCCCACACCAAGGTCAAAGGAAATATTCTGAGCCCCAAATCTCTTTGCAGGAGGGGAAAAAAGCAACTACCTTAATTATTCCAACTCAGAGTTAGCACTGAGTGCCCTGCTATGGCCAATGTGCTACTGCTAATATACCCCCTTGGGCCTGGCAGGCCACACCGCCTCCCCCACGCCTGGACTCCCACTTTGCCCTGACCACCACCATCTGCTGGCAGGATTGCAACCCCACTCTTACTTTCCACCAGGGAAAGTGCAGGCTTATTCATTGGTTTGGTTTTATGGAAGTATTTCTGTAGTCAAATGGCCTACTTTTTCCATGCAGTTTCTAGCTAAAAGCACAGCCCAACCCAGAGTTCTCTCCTGAGAGTCCCCATGTCCTCTCCCCAACCTTCCATGGCTCCCTAGATACCAGGTAAAGGATACAACATGTCTCTCACTCTGACTCAGACACAGGACCCTGTGAAGGGTGTCACCAGCCTGGAGCCAGTGATATAACAGAGGGCCGTTGGCGACGTGGTCTGACAGATGAGACGTGGGAAGGAAAGCAGGGATGTTGTGGGGCAGGACAGTCACCTCCAGCCCATCTTCTGTCTTCTCTAAAACCTTCACATCCACCAACTATCCAGGAAAGAGAAAGACGAAAAATCCGCACTTGTCTTGTGCACAGAGAGCAACCTCGTCTGGGCCAGGCAGAGATCAGAGGCCTCAAATGCCAGCACCAGGAATCATAGGAAGGTCAAGATCAGAGAATCTATCTTCCACATCCCACACCATTATCCCCAAAGACCCAGCAGGCACGCGCACACTAAGACTCATTTGTGTGATATCATTCCTCTCCCAAGTTCCTCCACGGGGTCCCAGAGCAAAGACAGTCTTGCAGGATGGCCCTGGAGACCAGAGAGGAAAGAGGGCAGCAGTACACTGCCAAACAGCCACACCATGACACAACTTTCCTTTCCTGGACAGCTTCCATTTGCTCTGAGACAAAGGAAAAACAGGAGGTTCTCCGACAAAAGCCTCAATTTCCTCTGGCCCAGGATCTTAGCTAGCTACCTCAATCTTTCCCCTCCACTGGTTTCAGTATCCCATGTGTCCGTGGCGGCCTGCCCTTAGCAACTGTAAATTAAAACAACTTGTCTGGACAAGTGTGGGTACCTGCCCAACATTAACGGCTTTTCTTTTCTTCTGACCGTGTCCCACATGCTCTTTCTTTGGATCACTCAACAGCCTGAAGGACAAGAGCATCCTCTCTTTGGATGGCTCACAGTTCAGCACCACAACCTTCACCACCTGGGGAGAAACCACACCTGGTTGGCTAAGTCCTCCCGCCAGGCCTGTTTGGACCCGGAGAGAGGCCCTCCACCAGCGCTGCAGAGGCCTTGGGAGAGCCTCCCAGATCCTAGACCAGAACGCAGTGAAAAGAGCTTTACAGAACACCCTCCAAGTCAGCTTTTGGGTAAAGAAGACATGAATAAAATTTTGGTACAATCCCAAGTTTTTAAAAAATTCTTTTTCCCAGACAGACGCAGGTTCACTGGTTTTATGGCACTGCCCCCTGGTGGCCCATTCATTTGCCAGCATCCAATGAAGCCCCTTGAGGGGTTTCTCTCTGTTCTGTTCCCATTTCCTACACCAAGCTGGCTCAGGACCACTGCCCCACATGCTCTCTTCCTCATCCCTTGAAAAATAGTTCTCCATGCTACTCCTTTAAATCTGTATTCATGGGGTCACTAAGGAGAAGAGTATTACCTGGCCAATGTAAAAGACCCTCTCTGGGTCAGGGACATACTCAGCACTGAGTTCATGCTTGGGGACCAGTCCCTGCACATCATTGTAGAACTTCACAATGCAGCCGTAGTCCTTGACCCTGAGAATGAAGCCATGTGTCTGCAGACCATGCATAGTGTCGTCATAGCAGGTAATGGCAGGTAGTTTGGACTCAACCAGGGTTTTCTTCAGGGTCATCATCAGCTTCTTGGCTTCAGGGTCACAAAGCAAAACCTAGGGAAAGGATACTGGCTGTGACTATTTAAGGAGTAATCATCTCTATTTCAAATGTGCTTCCTCCAATAAGCTCCCACCTGGAACTGTAGCAACACTTACCATCTCACTGTACCATCAGAGTCCCGGGTCAGTTACTTCTACCAGCCTTAGCTACTTCTTAGACCACTAGCATCTTCTCTCATTGAATGAACCAATTTACCATCTCAATTCTACTATACATTAGCTATAAGCTAAGACTGAGAGTCCAACCATCCTCACCCTTCAGAAAATCCTCTCCTTAAGGACAGAGAAATTCCTCCACTTCTAAGCCTCCTGACCCCAACTATAAAACATTGTGCAATGGGTAATCAATCCCATTGCGAAACTACTGCCCCTCAACAAAGTGGTCACTTGTAGAGGTCACAAATTTGTCACTTTGTTGACTCAATCGTAATGAAATAAAATGAAAACAAGAAAACACTGTAATGAAATAAAATGAAAAGTACTGTGTACTATCACATTTAATATTTTTTAACTTTGTGAAGCTTCTCTTGGGAAGCTTTATTTCAAGCCTTTGAAATAAACCAATCCGTTTTGGCAGTTTTGGCTGGGCTACTTCTGTGCCTGACACACCCCTTGTTCTTCCTCAACCTTGCAAATCCTACCATCCTTTCTAACTCAAGCCCCACATCTGCTATAAAATGAGAATACATAACTGCTACATAGAGCTAAATTTGAAAACTGTTCTGCCGTTTATTAGCTGTGTGGCTTTCGGCAAAATATTTGGCTTTCCTAAACTTTAATTTCCCTGCCTGCAAAATCAAGATAACAATACTTATCTTGGGGTTGTTTTAAAGATTAAATGAAATAATTAATTTCACATGCCTAGAACAGCAACTGGCACAAAATACATGTTACATGGTAGCTGCCAATGCTATGTTCAATGATTCTTGCTATCCCATCCCACCCTTACCTACCCTTTCTGAAATATAATCACAGAATATAAAGCCAGTTTTCCCTTCCCAATGCCAGGCACAACACTGCAGACGTTACATGATCATTTTGTGGAAAAGGGCAGAAACTTCATCAGACATGGCCAAAACCCCAACAGATACCCATCAGAAAGCTCACCCGGCATGTGACTTCATCCCCAATGTGGTACTTCTTCTCTGGATTCTTTATCGGGATGTCAGCCAGGTGCATGGGAGGTACCAAGCCCCTGATGTGCTCACTCACCTTCACCAACATCCCATAAGGCTTTATGGTCAGCACTGTGCCCTAGGGAGTAACAAGAAAAGATGCCATAATGTCTCAAGAATGATCTTTCCTCCACCTCTTACAACAAAGCATGTCATACCTCTTTCAAAGACCAGATTCCTGAGTTAACTGGGCCTCTCTCTCTCTCTTTTTTTTTTTTTAATATATTTTATTGATCTTTTACAGAGAGGAAGGGAGAGAGAGTTAGAAGCATCAATCAGCTGCCTCATGCACTGCACAACCCCTACTGGAGATGTGCCCACAACCAAGGTACCTGCCCTTGACCGGAATCAAACCTGGGACCTTATAATCCACAGGCTGACACTCTATCCACTGAGACAAACCGGTTTTGGCAACTGGGCCTTCTTCTTCCCTTTCCTCCTTTCCCCTCTCCTCCCCTTCCCACTCCCCCTCTCCTCTCCTTTCCTCTTTCTCTCTCTCTCCTTCTCCTTCTTTCTTCCCCTCTAAAATCAATACAAATGGGAGGAACCAAGATGGCGGCATAGGTAAACACCTATCCTGCTGCCCCACACAACAATTTCAAAACTACAACTAAAGGACAGAACGGACATCATCCAGAATCACCAGAAAGCTGGCTGAGTTGAAATTCCACAAATAAAAGTAAAGATAGCACACTGTGACTCAGAGGAGCTGCAGAGGCAGAGTTACAGATACGCACAAAGTGAGAGGTGCGGAGCCATGCATGCGAGCGGATAGGGTGGGCGGCTGGATACCCGGCTGGTTTTCTCGAAGGGGGGAGGGAGACAAAGGCATCCCACTGCACTGATTCCCCAGTTCCAGGCGAGGTCCGGGGACCCCACACTCATACGGGGTGAAACTGGACAGTAAGGAGGAAGCACACTGAAACTAAGGCGCTGCAGAGGTCTGCAAACTTGCGGAGAGGGTGTGTAAACTTGGGAACTGCAGAAGTGTGCTAGCGCGCAGAGAGGACTCGTGACTTGGTTTCTCGTTTGGGGGGGGGAAAAAAGGAGGAAGGGAAACCACCAGACTGCATTGTTTTACAACCCTGGGTGAGACTTTGGGCAGACTCATTTGGGGGGAGGCTGAATTGTCCAGCAGCGGGTAGAGTTTGGCGGCAGCTTTCTCTCAGAGGTGCGTGCAGCCATTACCGCCAGGCACAGAAACCCAGGTGCTGCATAGAGCGGAGCTGATGGGAAATCAAGGCTGCCTGCTCAGCCTGAAGATTTCGCCCATCCAACTTGAGCTCAATGGCTCTCACAGCATAAACACAACTGATCCTCACAGCCAATTGGCCTGGAGGTCAAACCCTCCTAGTGCTACCAATAATAATCTAGGCTTAATTACAAAAAGACTGTGCAACCCATAAAGGGCTGCACCAAGAATATCCACCTCAGCTAACCAGGGAGGCTGAGTCACTGTTCCCTAGAGGACATCTACTATACAAAGCTAATTGACCAACTCAGGGAATCAGCCAAAATGCAGAGACAAGGAAAGATATCACATTTGAAAGAAATTGAGGGGAAAAAAACGACTGGACACAGAGCTCAAAACCACGGTTATAAGGGTTTTCAAGAGGCTCCTAGAAAAGGCCGATGAATTTAATGAGACCTTCAAGGAAATGAACGAGACCTATGAGGATATGAACGAGACCCTCGAGGATATGAATGAGACCCTCGAGGATATGAAAAAGGACCAACTAGAAATTAAGCATACACTGACTGAAATAAAAAATATTATTAAAGACCTAAAAGCAGTCTAGAGGACCGCAAGAATCAAGTCAAAGATTTGAAATACAAAGAAGCAAAATCCACTCAGCCAGAAAAGCAAGAAGCAAAAAGAATCCAAAAAATTGAAGATAGTGTAAGGAGCCTCTGGGACAACCTCAAGCATACCAACATCCGAATTATAGGGGTGCCAGAAAAAGAGAGAGAGCAAGACAACGAAAACCTATTTGAAGAAATAGTGATTGAAAACTTCCCCCACCTGATGAAAGAAATAGACCTTAAAGTCAAGGAAGCGCACAGAACCCCAAACTATAGGTATCCAAAGAGGACCACACCAAGACACATCATAAAATGCCAAGAACAAAAGACAAAGAGAATATTGAAACCAGCAAGAGAAAAACAGTTAGTTACCTATACGGGAGCACCCATATGATTGTCAGTGGATTTCTCAACAGAAACGATGCAGGCCAGACGGGAGTGGCAAGAAATATTCAAAGTGATGAATAGCAAGAATCTACAACCAAGATTACTCTACCCACAAAGCTATCATTTAGAATTGAAGGTCAGATAAAGTGCTTTGGAGATAAGAAAAAGCTAAAGGAGTTCATCACTGCCAAACTAGTATTAAATGAAATGCTGAAAGGTATTCTTTAAGAAGAGGAAGAAGAAAAAAGTAAAAATAAAAATTATGAACAACAAATACACATCTATCAACAAATGAATCTAAAAATCAAGTGAATTAAAAATCTGGTAAACAGGTTAAACTGGTGAATATAACAGAATCATGGGCATAGAGAGGGAATGGACTGACAATTCTTGGAGAGAAAAGGGGTGTGGGAGGTGCTGCAAGAGACTGGACAAAAATCATACACCTATGGAAGAGGACAGTGGCGGGGAAGTAAGGGCAGAGGGTGGAATGGGTAGTGGGTGGAGGGTGGAAGGGAGCTATAGGAGGGAAAAAAGGGGAACATTGTAATTAATAAACTGACAATAAAGATTAAAATATTAAAAAAAGAAAAAAATCAATACAAGTATATATTGTAAAAATTGGACACAATTAAAAGATAAAATAAAAGGGAGCTGCTCAATTAGGGCTAAATGGAACAGGAGAGGCAACTGGAAATGGCTTCTTACTCATATCCCAGGTAGCTCAATTATCACAGAACTAAGTTTTGACCGGGTCTAATAAAACACTGTTAAATTCCAGAGTTTTGAACTACTGCTTCTGTAGTTGGGTGCATTAGTAAGACTTTACCTTGAAATAAATGACAAGTTAGCCAAAGGAAAAAAAAGAAATTCCAATTAGCAGGCAGAAGCAAGGAATATGACTTCAAATGTGTTCACATGAGGACAAATAGCTGACAGTCAACCTGTGAAATAAACAATGTCTGAAGCTGGAGGAATATCTATATGCAAGGTCTTACCTTTACCAATGCTCCAGGTTTGATGTCATGATATCCAAGGAACTGAGCTTCAATAATAGACCTAGAACAAAAGGAAAATACAAGATTAAATAAACTACCTAAAACTCATGGCTACTAAAATCACATGGGCAACAAAGGAACCTTCACCAAGCAAGACCAGAGAAAATGTGAATGCACAGAACACACCTCTACCCTGCCCCACCCCCTGTGCTGATGACACTTACGTCCGCAGAGAGAGCAAAGCCAGTTCATCCATTTGGCTGTAGTTGATGATTCTACACTTGTGAGTGTTTCCTGGCTTGAAAGCTTCAGGTTTGAAGGCTTTCTTAGAATCAGAGAGATGGCTGAGCTACAATATATCAAGTGATTAAGGACAAGCCAGAGACAATAGATCTGAGGCAACCAAACATTAAAACATACCAAGATGACCACACATTTATCACCTATCATAAAAATAGTACTCTGGCCCCAGCTGGTTTAGCTCAGTGTTTAGAGCTTTGGCCTGCAGACTGCCAGGTTTCATTCTGGTCAAGGGCACATGCCTGGGTTGTGGACTCGATTCCCCAGTGAGGGGCACGCAGGAGGCAGCTGATCAGATTCTCTCATTGATGTTTCTGTTTCTCTCTCCCTCTCCCTCTCCCTTTCTCTCTGAAATAAAAAAACAATCATAAACTAGTACTCTGATCACCTGTTAAAATAATTCCTCTAACTGAAAAGCTGTTCTTTACCCTTGTAGAGTCTCCATGTCAGAGAATAGTCTAGATCACAGGTTTAAGTTACAGCCCACAGCCTGGGCCTATTTGTATAAACTAAAGCTTTATTGGAACACAGCGATGGTCATTCATATACATAGTGTCCATGGCTGCTTCCAGGCTAGAACAGAGTTGGGTAGTTAGGGCAGAGACTATATAGACCACAAGCCTAAAATACTTACTATATGGACCTTTAAGAAAAACTTTGCCAAGCCCTGGTATAGATACTAATTCATTCTTATACCTACCATCCTCTAGGTATCAAATATGTCAAAGTGATTCTAAGGCATGTATATATGTAAAATCCTAAGCGACCAAACAACTGAACCACCACTCAACCGGTCACTATAATGCACACTGACCACCTGGGGGAAGATGCTCAACATAGAAGCTGCCCCCTGGTGGTCAGTGCGCTCCCACAGTGGGACCTCAATTGACCAACAGGCACCGGATGCAGAGCTCACAGCTGGCCATCACAACCCGGAGACCGTGGCAGAGAGGCAGCAAGCCTACCGAGTGGTTGTGGCAGGTGCAACAGGGCCGGGATGAGCGGGAGTGGCAGGCAGGAGAGCAGGCGCCATTCAACTGCCGGTTTCAGCCCGATGCCTGCAGGTCTCACGGAGGGACCATACCAGTGCACAAATCCATAAGCAAGATCTCCAGTTCTAATATAACCAACAGGCATTGTTTGGTCCCTAATATAGTTTGACACACTTGGGGATATTAAAAAATAGGAAACTAATATCAAGAGAAGAAGAAAACAGAAGAGGACCTTTGTGTCCTCATAAAACAAAAGGATGGCATACCCGAGCATAGGCCAGAGACCCATCCTGCAGTCTGAAAGTGGCCCCGGCTTTGCTGAAAAATCCCTGGACAGGAACATCATCCAGGACAGCTCCGAGGTGCTGACAAGACAGCTGGGTGAGTGGGCGCCCAGGCTGCAGGAAGACGGGTCGCAGGCTCAGCCGTACAGTTCTGGTCTGAGGATGGACACAGAGGACGCAGGCCCTCACCTAGATAAGGGAAAGGACATGATGAACAGGAGGAAGTCCATAGGAGATAAGTTCCCTGCGGCAGACTTTCAGAGCTCTCGGCCATGGATATAAGTACTAAAATTGGCTTGTGCATCAAGCAGCATGCAGGAAATTCAAACCCAAGGTCTCAGAGAAACTATGTCCGACTACATCACAGCTTACTCAAGGCCATACACCAGGGTCCCCTCAACACCATGAGGCCAATAATGTACATGCGTCTGAATCCCTGAGCAGGTGTCACTATAGCAGGGGCTCATCTAAAATACATCTGAAACCACCTGTTCTGATCACATAGTTTTAGGAGGCAAAATGCCTCAACTCTGTATGCAAATATGAATACAGGGAGAAAAAAATTACTAGGAATAAGTTCACCAAAATGTTAACATTATCAGTAGGTGGTGAAGAAGCTTATTTGAACTTTTTAAAAAGATATTTCTATAGCATCCATTAGCATAGATAAAAACAAAAAATAAATCACTTAGGATTTTAAAAAAACCTGAATATTATCTACTGGAATTTTCTTCTCAAATATCTATGTTCATTGTAGAAAATTTGAATCTTTAGATAAGGGTAGAAAAATCACCCAAAGTTCATCACTACTAAGACCTAATTGCATAATCTTTCAGTATTTTAACCAAGTTAAATTATTTTTCAAAATTCAGTGTTATACTCTAAGCAATTTTTAAAATATATTTTTCTATTTAAATATCTTGTTCTTCCCCCATTAAACACTACTCTGAAACACTTTAAATTATAAAAGCAAAAGATTCACTACCAAAAAAAATCCCATTCAAACCAGATGGAGGAATATAAAATAAAAACTAAAAGTTGCCTTCTCCACAAGCTACTCCTCTAATCTCAGTGCCCAGAGATAACCACTGGTAGTTTCTTGTGCTCTTTCCAAATTCTTCATATTCCCCTCACCTCCTCTCTGCACACCTATACACACCCAGTGCTAGGACATGCCCTAACTGTGACACTGGATAGCCAATTGGAAAACAACTAGAATCAAGAAAACATAGGTGTCACATTACTTACTGCTTGATTTGAGAAGTATGTTCCAGCTTTCTTGGGCTCTAAGTGCATAAAATCAACCAGGCCAGTGAAGAATGAGAGGAAGTTTAGTGTAAGGCCAAATGGAGTCACCTAGCAGGAGACAGAAAATGTTATGAAAAATCACATTTTCCAGGATAACTGTGTGTCTCTCCTCCCCCAGCTAACCCTTGTCAGTCCTTCCTCCTCTCACACTAAGTGGCGAGACAACTCCGGGCACTGGCTGTCTCTTCACTCAGTGAGCGCATTCCTCTCACCCCTCAGGGGTTCCCAGTGGGTTGGAGGGCACTTTGCACAAAGATCCTCAGGGAATGGCCAGCTTGACAATTCACACAAATTGTTGCTAACCTGGTGATTTGCCCAGAGTCAGAAAGTAAAACTCAAATGCTGGCAAAATTCTGACTACTGTACAAATGTAGATATTGAAGACATCCAGTCCCTCTTCCCCACGCAGCTATCGGGCAGCCAGGCTTATTCCCTCCTGATCCTTTCTCGAGAACGCTAACATGCCAGAGAAGACTTATATCAGTGATCCTTGGAGGCTGCCCCCAAAAAGCCTGCTAGCTCCTGCTCCTGACAGGGAAGTCAGCTAGTCAACAATCCCACGCTGGCACCCAGACCTCCTAAGGGTGTTTTAGTGCCTCACTTATAGTATGGCAGTCAAAACAAGAATTCAGTGGAGAATGGGAAGTTAAAGTTGAGACTCTCCCAGAAGATAGGATATAGACAAATACATGTATATGCCAGAAAAAAAGTAAAAAATTCGAGAATTCACCCATGCAGTCCAACATCATATTAATAGGCATTCAAAAAAGAAAAAAGGTAAGTTTACATTTTATTTATTTATTTTTATTAATCCTCACTCAAGGATATTTTTCCATTGATCTTTAAGGGGAGTGGAAGAGAGAAGCAAAGACAGAGAAACATTGATGTGAGAGAAACACATCGATTGGTTGCCTCCTACACAAGCCCTGACGAGGGCCTGGGCCAGGGAGGGGCCCACCACCAAGGCACATGCCCCTGGCCGGAATCAGACCTGGGATCCTGTGGTCCACAGGCTGACACTCTATCCACAAAGCAAAACAGGCTAGGGCAAGTTTCTACTTTAAAACACACAAAAACAAGTTCTGATAAAGGATTAGTATCCAGAATATAGAAAGGATACTTACAACTTAACAATACAAAGACAACCTAATTTTAAAACGGGCAAAAAATTTTGGATATTTCTCTAGATATATACAAATGGCAGTAAGCACATGACAAGATGCTCAACATCACTAATAACTAGAAATGCATATCAAAATCACAATGAGATGCACCATTTCACATGCACAGGATGGCTATAATAAGAAGGATAATATGAGAATATGGAGCAATTAGTACTTCAACAAATGAATGCATAAATAAGTAGAACAGTAAATTGATGTTTCTCTCTCTCTCTCTAAACTTTAAAAGAAAACATACAATACAATAATATAATAAACTTTCCTAGAGCTGAAGGATCTACATTTCTAGATTATATGAGTCCAGCACAAATAAATGAAGAATGAGCCACACCAAAACACATCATATCACTTTAAAATAAAAGGAATAAAGATTTAAACACACACACATACAAACAGAAATTAAAATAACATCAGGTAATTCAATAGCAATAGAAGACAGTTGACAATGAGAATAATGCTTTAAAATTCTGAATTATTTTTGACCTAGAATTCTAAACCCAGCTTTACTACCAATCACATGTAAGAGTAGAATAATGATTTCAGATATAGTAGGTGTGCAGAAAAGAGTTAACATAGCAGGCTTGAGATTCTTATCCTTAGAAAAGCCTGCTTCCAATGTTAGCCCTTGGCTGGTGTCTTGGAAGTGAGATTTTAGGAAGATTCCCACCCACCACTCCCAGAACTGAGTACCGAGAGTAGGCTCAATGTACCTACACTGTTCGTGTAAACAATATGGTTTATACTAAACACTCACATTCCTTAGAAGACCCTGGAATTTTGGTACATGCCAGGCAGAGGGTACCTACATGACCAGCCCCAATTAAAAGCCATCGAGCACTAAATCTCTAATAAGCATTGTTGATAGACAACATCACACGTGTTATCATAACTTGTTGCTAGAGGAATTAAATACATCCTTTGTGACCCCACTAGGAGAAGACTCTTGAAATACTGTGCCTTGTTTGGATTCTTCCAGACTTTCTTCCATAGGACTTTTTTTCCCTTTGCTGATTTTTCTTTGCCTCCTTTCACTATAATAAATCATAGCTATGAGTACCACTATCTTTTGAGTCCTGTTTATCTTCCTAGTGAACTATTGATCTTAGGAGTGGTCTTGTGGTCCTAGTGGACTAGGTTAAGAAATTAACTTTCCCTCCCTTAACCTCCTGTGACACCATAATACCCTTACATGATATTATTCTACACTGTCATTATAATTTTTGATATGTGACAACAGCATATTGTACAATTATCCCAAAGAAACTTACAAACTAATTCTTTGAATGTTTGGCAGCAATTTAAAAAAGGATAGGGCCAAAACCGGTTTGGCTCAGTGGATGGAGCGTCGGCCTGTGGACTGAAAGGTCCCAGGTTCGATTCCGGTCAGGGGCATGTACCTTGGCTGCGGGCACAATCCTGGTAGAGAGTGTGCAAGAGGCAGCTTATCGATGTTTCTCTCTCATCGATGTTTCTGACTTTCTATTCCTCTCCCTTCCTCTCTGTAAAAAATCAATAAAATACATTTTTAAAAAAATAATAATAAAAATAAAAAAGGATAGGAAAGGAATGAATCCCTTTCAGAAGGAATTAAGGCACTGGGAAGGCACTTGAGCATTCTATATTGGCCCCTCTTGCCCTTTTTGCCAAGAGAGACCCTCTTCTTACAATCCAGTGCACACATCTGTTGCCTGAGCTTCCAGTTCAAGCTGTGGTTGAAACCTCTGGGTGGCTGGCACCGTGGATCTGTCTCTCGCTCAATGGTGTGAGCTGGGCCCTCTCTGGAGAAAAAACCTGGGTCCCCCCGAGATATGTGATCAGTACCGGGACCACGCCAGCAGGCGAGGGGACCCCAAGGCAGGTGCTGGGCATGGAGGCCACAGGGGCATAGACTACAAAGGAGACAGAACTGAACCTCTCATCACCCTGTTTGGCCCCAGAGGATGGCTGGTTAGCCAGAGACGGGTAAGATTCCTCAGGGAAGCAACAACCTAAGACAGGCACAATAGCAAAGGGGCCAACAGGAGAGAACTAAAAGAGGTGGGGCACAGACCCTCACCCACTAACCTTGCAGGAGCCTGAACTCTCACCCATTCTGAGGGAAGTCTCCTGCCCCCACGGCTGCTACGCCTCCCACGCACAGCTCAGATTGGTACCAAGGTTGCAGACAGAGACTCGGCCAGCAACAGCTGCTCTATATGTAAATTCAGTCTAGTACCAGGAATGCTCAGGACCTACTCAAGAATGCAAATAATCCTTTCCACTAATATTTACGGGGTAAACTAAGATTTTTGCTTGAGTATTAAAATTGACAGTAAAGCCGAGACCGGTTTGGCTCAGTGGATAGAGCGTTGGGCTGCGGACTGAAGGGTCCCGGGTTCAATTCCGGCAAGGGCATGTACCTTGGCTGCGGGCACATCCTCAGTAGGGGGCGTACAAGAGGCAGCTGATCGATGTCTCTCTCTCATCGATATTTCTGACTTTCTATCCCTCTCCCTCTGCTCTGTAAAAAAATCAATAAAATATATATTTAATAAATAAATAAATAAATAAAATTGACAGTAAAATAGTAATCAAGTTTTCAGATTAATTTAAATTGGCCAAGTGAAATAAGTGAATACTCAAGAAAATTTAAGTGTACTGGACAAAAAGTTGTTCCTAAAACATTAACTAAAATATCTATTAGTAGTTCATCTCACTGTAAAATTGCCTAACATCCAAAGAACCTAAAGCAGTCATATTTGTGTGCAAAAATTAAAATTTAAAATTACCAAGACTGCAATCTAAAATTTCCAAAAGCCCCCATTAATCAAAAAGGGGGGGGGGGGGGTTAGTGGGGTAATATCATGTAAGGAAAAATATCCTGTAAGTAAAATACATCTAGAAAATTCTTACTCCAGAAAAGTAACTTCCATTTGTAATGCCAACAGCAGGACACCCATGAAAAACACATATGGTGTCAAAATAAGCCAAAGGAAAATCATTTGGGCAAAAATAAAAAAAATCCCAAGTCTAATTTGCAGAGAGGATCCCTTTGTTAACTTTTGGTCGAGAATGTGTTTCTGTGTTTTCAGAGAACAACTTCAAGACCATATGGGTTCCTGTAATAGTGAGGATCTGACGGGTCTGTTCCAGCCACGAGGACGGTCCAGAGATAGGGGACAATGACGACACCTTGCCATGCTAGCAGTCAGCAGCTGTGCATGTCTGCAGGCGGCCCAGGACCAAATCAGAGTGGATGGAACTTGCATTGCCACCATGTGTACACCATCTGGATACCATTGCTGACATGTACACGTAAAGAACTATTTGACATTGAAACTGGGACTCAGAACAGTTGGACATTGAAACTGAGATTCAAACATTTTTTGTTCTTATACATTTATTTCTAGTATGCAGATGCAAGATATTTTTGAAGAAACAGGGGAGAATGATTAATATAGAGACAGGAGGCATTGACAGGCTGTCAAGCTACAGGGGGGAAGGCTGGGGAGGGTGGGGGGCGGGTGCTGTTGGGAGATCAACTGAAGGACTTGTATGCATGCATATGACAATAACCAGTGGATGCAAGACACTGGGGCGGTGGCGGCGGGGGCAGGTGGGAACATGTGCTGAGGGGTAGGGGAGGCCGTGGGGGATGACAATGGGGGGAGGGAGGAAAACATATGTACTACTATTAAATCTAAGGTATACTGCAAAAAAAAAAATATATATATATATATATATTTTTTTTTTAAAGAGATTAACTTTCTATGTACCTTTCCAAGAATGCTTCTGGAGAATGTGTCATACTAAAATGAGGAGTAAACCAAAAAAGAGGATCACATGGAATCAAAGCAGGCTCCAATACCCGAGAGAGGGGAAGGATCCAGGAAGACAATATAGAGAAGTCCTAGGATACCAGCTATGTGGAGCCCTATATAGCAACCAGTCCAGACTGGAGCAGGATGACAGCAAAAGGAGGTCCCAATGGGGAAAAAAGCACCTATGAGATTATCTAAGGAGTTTAAAAATGTGGAAAATTGTAGCGAGAGAGAAGTAACTATAAGGTATATGAAGAAATAGTGATAGGTCTGAAGGGAATTTAGCAAATGACAGAAACAAAGCTAATTATCAACTCCAGGAAAAAAGTGACTCAACAAATAGCCATAATACATTGCCTAGTTCAAGAGTAAACAACATTTATACAGTCATAATAATTTAAACACTGAATAATGATTTAACCAAACTTGTAATATATCTCTGTTGGGAAGTTGGGGCAGGGGAAAGGAAAATGAAGAGACAGAACTTCATCTACCTTGAGAAGTTAAAACTCAATGCCTACACTGATAAACCAAGAGATACACATACCATCAGAAGCTTATTACTTAGAAATATGGAGGCAAATTTCAAAAGAGAAGCTAAAAGAGTTAAAGATGGGTTTAGAAAGGATGAGATAGTTCATTTTAAGTCTTTTAATATCATTTGGCCTTTTTAATCAGCACACATATCATGTCAACATGTGGCATTGGCTACCTCCCCAGTGTGTAATAGCCATATGTGATCAATAGCTACCCTACTGAACAGCACAATTTTAAGTTGTGTGCATTTACTACTTTAATAAAAGTTATATTTTACAAAGTAGTAGTGGCAATAAATGGCTTACCTTCTGTACCTGGGCTTTGACCACCAGTCCAGGTAACAAGTTATTAAGGGTCCAGTTTTGCTCCTCAGTAGCAATGGCAGTAGAAACTTCTAAATGACCAATAGACAGACCAACAACTCCTCCATTGCCTTTCACCTCTTCAATGACGCAGTTCAGGTACTGACCCACTTTCAGCTTAGTACCTGTAAGCCCGGTCCCAGCCCCCAAAAGGAAAAATACCTTTATGAAAGGACCTTTAACTTGGGTTCAAGCAATACCTGAGATAATCCGTGGCCTGCTTGCTTAGTTACAATCTAATGCTTCCCATATTCCCAATTTTGAAGGGACCTAACTGATCTGGAAATTGATCACAAAAATATAAAAGTTTCAAAAAGGCAGTAGAGTGCTTGTTGAGGCCTTGGAGTCCCAAATTTTAGTAGAATCTTCTAGGTGAAAAACAGTAAAAGTGGCCCATCAGATCTTCATGAAACCCTGCCATCCCTGGCCCTTCACACATATTCCCTTCTCTGTTGGCTAAGACTAATCACTGATCTTAGCAAAGCCTTCAGGGTCACCATTCTGTAATTTACTCCCCAAAGCAGCATTAAATAGTATAATCCCCACATATCCCACTCGCTACCATGCACTGGCCCCCTTCTTCCCCTTACCTTTGCTCTTCTGTCTGCTATACTCCTGGGCTTTTTGCAGTGGCAGGAAGGCTCTGGCCCCACCAACACCAATGTCCACTAGGTAGCCATGGTCTTCTAGACTAGACACAGTGCCTGTGAGCAACTGGGGGAAGAGAAAGCATTACCAAAAGTTCGCAAGTCAAAGGTGATGGGACAGCAAACATTCACTACAATATGGGTATGTTTCCATCAATCTCCACACTTTACCCCATATTCCCAACACTCTTTAACTTTAAACCTCATCCCACTAGAGGATAGAAGAGGGAAAGATACCAACTTTAATTCTCCAGAGCTGAAAGGATTTTACAGTTTCCAGACAGCGAGGAGTGCTATATATAGCTGAATAATGGAATAGCAGAGAAAAGATTTTCCCCTGGAAAATTTGCAAAAGACAGAAGACATAGGCCAGCAAGGTTACGCCTAGTGCTATGAATAATGAGAATACAGAACTACCATTCTAGCCGTCATCTTATCCTTTCTAACCACCTCCAAGACAAAAAAAAAAAAAAAAAAAAAAAAAATCTCATCAACCTCCTTTATATTTCATGGGAAACAATGTAGCATTCAAATCTGGCTCTGACACTTACTATTTGATCTTTGGCAAGTCACTTAAACCTTTCTCATTTCATTTTCTCAAATGTTTAACAGAGATATCTATCTGCCTCGCAGGGTTCCTATGAGAATCTCTAGTCTCATAGGAACCCTGTCATATTTGCAACCTCTCAACACTTGTCAATTTCTTGAAACTTCTACCCAATGCTCAGGGCCTGAACCAAACTCCATTGCTTCTAACCAAACATTACAAGGTCATACTGATCGCCTTCCTCTTAAGTACAAGAGTACTTAGATGAGTGTAGTTTATATGAAGGGTCTGCTACCTCCTGGACTTGGAGGCTCTGAACTAGGACTAATTGCTCCTGAATCTCTATAGGACTGAGAGATTCAGTGGTGGGCTATCCATTTGTACAGATGACAAACTGCTCTGTCTACCCTGTCTCTTGCTCTTAGCAGCCCTCAAGCTTTCCCTCCACAAATGTCTTATGACCTTTGAAAAACACTTAAACCTACAAAGAAGTCTAGATAAGAAAGGTACTTCAAGGACCGCCTCTCACCATCAGCAAGTCTCCTTGAGGTTTTATCTTTGCTACCAGCAAATCTTTGATTTGCTTTCCCTTTCTCCCCTCCAACGTAAGGCCAGTAGGTTCAGGTCTTCAATTTCCAAAGCACCCTGGAGACCTTCCTCCCTGTGTGTGACAGTTAAGCTGAAAGTAAAAGGTGGTCTAGATACTCCCTGGGAGACAAGGCAGAGCAGAGAGGAGGCATTGCCAGCTCCTCTTCCCTGACCCCAGATACGTACCATGCCAGGCTTCAGGGCCTCCGCACTCAGCACTCTGTTGACATTTTGGGGGTTCAGAGATAGCTTGACACTCTTTTTGCCTTTCTCTGAGATGCCCACACTGCTCACCACACATCTCACTAGCATCCCAGGAGAGAACAGTTCAGGCAAGCTGGCCAGGTCCTGCATAATACAAATGAGAAAGCCCTGGTACATATCCTTCCCCCTGAACCCAGAATCGACTGCTCAGAATCCAAGGAACCCAAAAAGCAACGAAGACAGCCACCATTTGCTCACAAAAGGAATGCAGGTCTGTGGCCAAGTCACAGTCTTGAATTTCAGCACAAAACCTCCAAATACCTTGTCAAAATGACTGGTCAAAAGAGTTGTCTACAAAGATCAAAGGGATAGTGGCCAGATGGGAGGAGAGTGAAAGGGGGGTGAAATGGTGAAAGGGAATATAGTCAATGGTATCGTGATAAGTTTGCACAGATGATTTTTAGAATTAGTAGGGTGATAACACTGTAAGCTATGAAAATGTCAAATCACAATACATTATATACCTGAAACCAATGTAACTATTATAATACTGTATAATTTAAAAAAGAGTTTGTCTATAATTAGCATCTCCACTCCTTCATCTCCTACTTGCTCTTCAGCTCACTGCAATCTGCATCCCACCCTTCTCATGCTATTACTTTATCTAAAATCACCCATAAAATCACCAATGACTTCCATGTTGCTAAATCTAACAGTCCATTTTGCAGTCCTTCTCTTATGTGACTTTTAAAAAGAATTTAACACTGGAGACTGAATCTTCCTTCATTAAACATTTCCTCCCTGGATTTTAAGACCCTTCATGCGTTGGTTTTCTCTATCTGTCTGGCTCTCCTTCTTCTGACAGCAACTCTCTTTTAATTCAGCAACTGAAATACAGTATTTACTCCCGCCTCAGTCTTTAGTCTCTTTTCACTGTATTTGCTCCCTCTAAGCAACTTCTTCTCCCTTCATAGGTCCAATTA
Organism: Antrozous pallidus; assembly: GCA_027563665.1. Taxonomy (NCBI): domain Eukaryota; kingdom Metazoa; phylum Chordata; class Mammalia; order Chiroptera; family Vespertilionidae; genus Antrozous; species Antrozous pallidus. Next base: position 110,002,978 of record CM050510.1, on the reverse strand, counting down.
CCAATTATACAAAGAAATCTCACATATTTTTGTTTCTGCATCTCAAACTCAACATAGCAAAAATCAATTCATAATCATCTCTCACACTCCAGGACCCCTTTCAGGATTTTTCTTTTTATCAATCCTTACCTGAGGAGATGCTTCTATTGATTTTAGAGACGGGGGAAGGCAGCGGGAGGGAGTGAAGGAGGGAGTAGACAGTCATCAATATGAGAGGGAAACATCAATCGTTTGCCTGCCATATGCACCTCAATCAGGATGGAACCTGCAACTTGGGTTTGACCTGACTGGAAATAGAACCTGAGACCTTTCGGTGTACAGGACAACACTCCAACCAACTCAGCCATACCGGCCAGGGCCAGGATTTTTTTCTCAGAATATCATGGACATTTGTCAAATCATGAACAATAGGAACCTAGGACTCATCCCTGGCACTTCTCCTGCCTCATCACCCATACCCAATACATCACTGAGCACTGTTTTTACCTCCTAGTCCTCAGGAAATCCTGAACCCAAGCTGCCATCAATATCAGAGCCTGGACTACATCAACAGACTACTAATTGGTCTCTAGGCAACTACTCATGCCTCAATTTATTATCTATGTGGTGTCCATATCATCCACCCCAATTAAGACCTGTCAAGGATTTGCCACTGATTCTAAAATTAAAAAAAAAACAAAACAATCCTTAAGATGGTCTGGCCTTCACCCAGCTCTTCAGCCTCATCTTACACCATTCCCCATTGCTGTTCTGCTCCAGCCAATTCTCTCTGCTACATACCATACTCTTCCTGTCAAACTCCCTTCTTTCTTTATCTAGTATACCCTCATCCTTCAGCCCTTAGCTCAAGCATCCCTTCCTCTGGGAAGTCTCCCAGGCTCCCTGGGCAAAGTCAAATCCCTTATTAAAAATAGTTAAAAATTTCCTATTATAAACTGTCATGGCACCTTGTACCTTTCCTTCTTAGCCCTCAACAAAGTTGTAATCTTGCATTTATTTGTGTATCACTTATTTCCCTTACCTTTAGAGGTTCTTCTTGCTCCACCTGCTCATTCAGTTTTTTTGTGTAAGCATCACTGATTTCAGTTACTTGCACGAATCCCTGGAGACCGTTGGGGAGACTAATCACCAGTTCCAGTTCATTTACCTCTTTCACACATCCCAGAATCCGCATTCCCTCACACAGAGACTGGAAGAGAAAACGCAAAATCAGTACAATAAGGAAGAGAACGATGAATGGGGATGTCAGGAGCGGTCTGGTTTCTAGTCTCAACTCTAACATACAAAAACAAGAGGTACATATGTGTATATGTCAATGCACTTAAACATCGAACTGAGCACCATAAAAGGTCTAAGTTAACAGCACTAGGGTGCTAGAGGGCACTTTCACCTTTTCTTTATCCCAAACCACCCAACCTCACCTGACAGGCAACAAAATGAAGGAAGCAGGCTGGAGCAGGGGCTGGGGGGTGGGGGTGGGGGGTAGGGGGTGGAGAATAACAGCTGTCTAGAATGTGTCAGCCAGGTCTAAACCACCATTCTGCTCCATGTGACTACTCACATGAGGGAATGCAAGCTCGTGTTGTCAGCATCTTCAAATTTTTACAAGAAGCCAGGAATCACATTTTTATGTTAAGTTTTTTAGTCTCCTAACATTGGCACCATGATAAACAATTTCCAAAATTTTTTTTTACAGGACAAACAAAACATTTTTGGTAAGCTGAATCTAATCATTTGATTTTCCCCCCCCTTTTATAACAACTAACATATATCTCAGTTACCTAAAAATTTAAGGAACATAAGACCACTTCACTTCTTTGAGATAGTTTCCCTCTCTATGAAATGAAAGAAGAGAATCCGAATGATTGTTAGATTTATTGCCAGTTCTAAGCTACAAACCTATGAAAAAAAAGTCCCATGAGGCTATCAGCGGATGAGCTAAAATGAAAACAAGCAAAAAGACAATACATGATGCCAGGCATTAATTAATAATAGAAATGATGCTCAATTCTGAGCACAAACTGCAAGAATCTCTATAAACACAAGTCATATATACACATATGTATATTTATGAGTTAAAAAAAAAAGGAAGCAAGAATGAAGGAAGGACATATACAAACTTAAGCAACACAGGTACTTTGTTTAAAATAAAACCAAACTTTAACAAACCTCAATACTAAGGATTTCAAACTTCTCTTCTATAGACTTGCTGCTTTCTCTCTTTTCAATTTTCAACTTTTTTGTTTTTGCTGGCCCTTTCTGGCTTTTTTTCCTTTTGATGGATTCCTCTTCAGTAGAAATCTAAAGGTGAAAAAAGACCCCAAAGAATGAAAAGCAGCAATCCTGGCCCTTCCCTCCAATTTCAGGTCATCTGTCATCTTACTCTGTTATTGCTCCACTCCATCCCACTCCTAAATATTCCTTTAATCCCTACTTTAATCCAAATTTTCCCATTTTGTTCCCAATGCTCCCCTTGTCCAAAATCTGCCTTTCATGTTCCCAGTGTTCTTCCTCCCTTGACTTAGGATAGACAGTGGGTCCCCCAAATAAGAAGCAAATGGGAACATTGCATGACTGGAAAGCAGAGACAGGAAGACCAAGTTAAACTCCCAATTCCACCATAACAAGTTATGTGGTTTCAGCTATATAACCTCTCTTAGCCTGAGTTCCTCATCATAGAATACCGATCTCTATTTCATAGAATGATCTCTATTTCATAGTATCGTTGGGAAGATTATATAAAATAAACATAAAGCCACACAATTAAATGTCAGTTCCCTTCCCTCCAGCATTTAGAGCACAGATTACTGTAAGTGAAGACTATGAATTCTAATGCAAATTCTGACTTTTATACCAGTATATGGCTGCAAGGACCCCAAATCAAAAATACAATGATCAGATGCTCTCCCTCCATCCTTTATCAACACCACACAAAATTCCTAAGAATAAGGAACAAGTCCACTGCAAACTCAAATACTAACTGCCATGCTTCAAAAGATATAGTCTTGTGGTGGTACGGACTCCCCAACATGTTCAATTTACAAATACAAATTCAAAAGGAAACAAATCTGAAAAATAACACAGTTCTCAAAGAGGGCTCATTCTTTACGAGAAAGTATTCAGTGACTCTCAAATAAGCATACCACTTACATCAAATAGGTTGTCTTGCTCAACTGGCTGCTGGAACGCTATCTCTGATTTGTGGGTCTTCCTTGTACCCCCACGGGGGAAGCTTTCTTCCATGGTTGCCATGTTTGGGTCTCCTGAAACAATGCAAAGAGTTATCAATGGACAGGAGATGAACCTTCAAGCACCAATGTGCTAGACAGCATTCAGACCCAAGGAATAGACGGTTTGACGCCAGGCCCCAGATAATATACAATTCATCTTCCCAAAGGTCTCTCCTTCAAAAATCAAAAATGCACACATTTTCTTCCAAGTAAAGAAATTATAGATTCAATGTAGTAAATATCATTAAGCAGCTACAGTTAAGTCAGAAATACACAAATATATAAACCCCTACCTTCAAAGAACATCAACACTTTTAAGAAGATACAATATGCAAACAATTTAAAATATAAATCTGATTACAAAAAAAAACTATCAAAAAGGTAGGAAGTGATGAGGCATCAGTAAAGAGGCAATCATCCTGCCGAGACCGGTTTGGCTCAGTGGATAGAGCGTCGGACTGTGGACTGAAGGGTCCCGGGTTCGATTCCGGCAAGGGCATGTACCGTGGTTGCGGGCACATCCCCAGTAGGGGGCGTGCAAGAGGCAGCTGATCAATGTCTCTCTCTCATCGATGTTTCTGACTTTCTATCCCTCCCCCTTCCGCTCTGTAAAAAATCAATAAAATATATATATATATAAAAAAAAAAGAGGCAATCATCCTAAAGAAGTGCTTTTGAGCTAAATGTTAAAGAGGAATGGGAGTTTGACAGGTGGAAAGGGAAAAGCAGAAGGAATATGAGAAAAAGCATGAAAACAGAGGAGAACCAAGATGGCGGCATAGGTAAACACCTATTGTTCTGCCCTGCGCAACCGTTCAAAAAATACAACATAACAACAAAGCAAACATCACCCAGAATCACCAGAAAGCTGGCTAAGTGAAAACTCCACAAATAAAAGTAAAGGTGGGACACTGAGACTCAGAAGAGCAGCGGGAGCACAGCCTTGAAGATGGAAACAGGTTAGGAGCCATCCTGGCCGCGCTTGCGGGCTGTAGGGTTGGAGCAGCAACCCCGGCTGGATTTCTCCCACGGGGAGGGCGGAGACGTCCCACTACACGGATTCCCCAGTGCCAGGCGAGGTCCGAGATCCAGGGTACGTGGAGAAGTCCTACTGCACAGATTCCCCAGTGCCAGGCGAGGTCCGGGGGACGCACCCTGGAAGCCAGCGCGGCAGAGGTCTCCTAGTCTGAGGAGAAACCGAGTAGCTGGGAAAAGAAGTTTGCGCACAAGTAAAGTGTGCGACAGCACAGACGCGGGACTTGCTCCCTGGAAACTTGTCTCCTGGTACCGGAAACCACCTGTTTTACAACCCTGGGCGAGACTTTGGGTGTGCAGACTCATTTGGGGAGAGGCAGAGTTGTCTGGCAAGGGGAAGAGACTAGCGGCTTTCTCTTGGAGGTGCCTGCAGCCATCCCCATCCAACAGAGACCGGCGCGAGGGCTGCATAGGACGTAGCTGACACTGAGGCTGCCTGCGCAGCTCAGAGACTCTGCCCATCCAACCTGAACACAGTCTCCCTTCACAGCCAATTGGCCTGGAGGTCAAACCCTCCTAGGGCTAACAACAACAAGCTAGGTTTAAATTCAAAAATACTGTACAACCCATAAAGGATTGCAGTAAGAGTACCCACCTCAAGTAACTGGGGAGGCTGTGCCACTGACCCTTAGAGGACATCTACCACATAAAGCAGCCACCATGCAGAGATACAGAAAGAAATCAGGTGTGAAAGAAATGGAGGAAAAAAGACGACAAGACATAGAGTTCAAAACCACGATTATAAGGCTTTTCAAGAGGCTCCTAGAAAAGGCCGATGAACTTAATGAGAACTACGAGGAAATAAACAAACCAACCAGGAAATGAATGAGACTTACAAGGAAATGAATGAGACCCTCAAGGAAATGAACAAGACCTCTGAAGATATGAATCAGACCCTCACGGATATGAAAAAGGACCAACTAGAAATCAAGCATACACAGACTGAAATAAAAAATACTACACAAAGTCCTAAAAGCAGTCCAGAGGGCCACAAGAACCAAGTCAAAGATTTGAAATACAAAGAAGCAAAATCCACTTGGCTGGAAAAGCAAGAAACAAAAAGAATTCAGATAATTGAAGATAGTGTAAGGGGCCTCTGGGACAACCTCAAGCATGCCAACATCCGAATTATTGAGGTGCCAGAAAAAGAGAGACAGCAAGTTAATGAAAACCTACTTGAAGAAATAGTGACTGAAAACTTCCCCCACCTGCTGAAAGAAACAGACTTAAGAGCCCAAGAAGTACACAGAACCCCAAAATATAGGAATCTAAAGAGGACCACACCAAGACATATCATAATTAAAATGCCAAGAGCAAAAGATAAAGAGAGAATATTAAAAGCAGCAAGAGAAAAACAGTTGGTTACCTACAGGGGAGCACCCATACGATTGTCAGAGGATTTCTCAACAGAAACGATGCAGGCCAGACGCGAGTGGCAAGAAATATTCAAAATAATGAATAGCAAGAATCTACAACCAAGATTACTCTATCCAGCAAAGCTATCATTCAGAATTGAAGGTCAGATAAAGTGCTTTGCAGATAAGAAAAAGCTAAAGGAGTTCATCACCACCAAACCAATATTATATGAAATGCTGAAAGATATTCTTTAAGAAGAGGAAGAAGAAAAAAGGTAAAAATATAAATTATGAACAACCAATACACATCTATCAACAAATGAACATAAAAATCAAGTGAATTGTTAGGCTGATGAACAGGATAAACTGGTGAATATAACAGAAACATGGACATAGAGAGGGAATGGACTGACAACTCTTGGGGAGAAAAGGGTTGTGGGAAGTACAGCAAGAGACTGGACAAAAATCTTGCAACAGTGGGAGAGGACGGTGGGGAGGGGGAGGTGAGGGTGGAGGGTGGGATAGGTACAGGGTGGAGGGGAGCTATAGGGGGATAAAAAATGGGAAACAATGTAATTAATAAACTGAACAATAAAGATAAAAAAAGAAAAAGCATGAAAACAGAAAGCCAATTATTTCACTGAGCACTAGCTATTTGTCAAACAATTGTTCAAAAGCCTGATGTTCCCTTTCTATGAAGGGTTTTTCAGACCACAGGGTAAATAAGGCATAATAATTGCAGTTAAAATTTAAAAGACAGATTAGGCTTTTCATGGAAGATTTTGAATTAGATATGAATAGTTAGAATAACTGCTAAAGTTAGAATAAACAGAACAGTTTGAATCAAGGGGGTAAAAGTACACTGCATACTACAGATTGAATAGGAAGACAAAGCTGAGAGAAAGTATGATTCAACTGCTGTACAACTGAGACACCGTGAGAACCAGAACGACGTGTAAGTGAGAAGGGAAGATGGGGGGATTGGTTCTGAGCGATCTGGGAATAAGAATCTAGAAAGGCTCGAGATAGTAGTAGCGGCGACAACCGAGAGGGAGCCGAGGATCGGGAAAGGATGTATGTTTCGTAGAAATAGGAACGTGCAGTCTAGTTTGCTGAGAACTTGACCCGTCATCTCATTTCAGTCAAGGGGAAACTAGAGCTTCAAAGAGATAGGCCATCGGGTGGCAAAGAAGGGGCTTAAGATCCTTCCCGGGGACAGAGCGTGATGTCACAGGGGCCACTCGAGCTTCTGAGCCCGGCTGGGGTAGAAGAATCACCCATCCGGCACTGCGGGGCGCATGGCAGGCACCCGGGGGCCTTGCCCTGGGACAGCCCTGGGAGCCATAAGGTTTCCTCCCTTGTAGCCTTTGCCCTCACTCACCAGCCTCGCGACACCAGCTGGTCTCAACTTCGGAGGCTCGCCACTGTGGTCACACGTGCGGAGACCCGGTACAGTCCCGGCACCGACAGCTCTTCCGGAAGTGTGGGCGGGCTCAATGCCCTACTTCCGTTACTAGGAGGGGGCCTGGCACTTTGACGGGGGAGGAGATTTAGAGACCGGAAGCGGAAGACCGGGACTTCGAGCCATAGCCAATCGAGGAGTCGTTGAGGCCGGTGGAGTGGGTGCGGGGGAGGCGGCTTCTTCCGGCGGGCGGAGGGGGATCTTCGAGCGCTGAAGGACACAGCCTGCGGAATTCGGGCTTTTTCCCAAGGTACGTGTGAAGAGGAGCCTGGGCTCGGACCTCGCGCTTCGGCATGGCGGCGGCCTAGGGTCCGACCATTCCTAGTCCGGGAACGCTGCGAGGTCTATGCTTTGAGGGGCGAGAGCGGTGGGGGATGGAAAAGGGGTTTGAGATCACGAGGCTTGGCGGTGCGAGGGGTCCGACGTTGGCTGGACAGCCTCGGGGAGAGGCCAGTAAACGTTCCCAAGAGCTCCCGAAGGCCCTTCGATTGCATGTTTCCGTTGAGAAGAATGAGGCCCGCAGCGAATGGAGTCCCCCAAGGTCACACGGTGACGTACTGTTGGATGAGAACTCGAGCTTCTGACCCCACCTCTGGCCGAACTCATTTCTTTTCCTGTGGGCATACTTGTGTCCGCTGAGCTGTGCTAGGGAGGCTTGCCGGCCAGATCTCCGTGAGCTGCGCCGCAGCCTTTGTCAGAGCGAGCGGGCCCCGGCCCTTGCAGTCCTCCAGGGTTAGAGTTAAACCCCGGATGTCCCATCGGCGGGAAGGCCTTTCCCGGGAGGGGGCCGGACAGAGCATTGTAAACGCCTTCAAGTGCGGGAGGCTGGTTCTGGTACTTGAGCGGCTCTCGCTCATCTTCGCTTTGCTTCGTGATCTCAGCATCCCAGGTGGGTGTCCAGTCGGAGGGAAATATCGGTGTGGAAGACAAAGTAGCTAGGGCAGTTAATCACCCGGGGCCTTTTCCGAAATGCTGATTCACAGGGGAAGCGAGAGAGGCTCGGAAGGATTCATTATACTTGATAGCTCTATTCCCCAGTTAATTCCAAACAAACAGGGAGACTCTGTTGCTTAGACCTTCCCCACAGACTACCATTTAACAAATAGTACCATTGTTCTTGCGTAATTTTCTCCTCCATTAGTATGTCTTTCTAATCTTAAGTATTGCTCGGAAGGAAAGCAAATTTCAGTTCAATTGTTCCACAAAGGTTTTCGACCTTTGCCCCAAAGTAATCAGCAGTCAGAGTGTTTTCCAGGCTTTGCTCCCATTATTTATCTCATCAGCAACATTCCATTTTCCACTCTCTGCTCCATCTTAGCCTCTCAAGAGTCTTCCTTTCAAATCCAGACCAAATCGCAGTTCCTATGTCATGCTGTCCAGTCGGAATTAGTCCCCTGTGGACGATCACAAATGTCAGACTTCATCCCATATTATGTAGAGGGAATTTTAAGCACCTTCAGTTGTTTCAGTTGCACACCACATCCTCCTAAAATCTTTTGTTAGGCACAGGTAGTGGGGGTTATCAGTTAATAATTTGTCAAAGTTAAGTCCTTGTTTTCAGTTGGGTTCCTCCTGGAAGCCTGCTTGATACTATAAGAATTTTAAAAATTCATATATGTGTGTGTATATATATGGTGAATGTGGTGGGGGTGGGGAGGAAGTATACCTTTAACACGTTTAGTAAAATAAAACAGTTAATATAAAAGCTTCACCATAAAGGTTTCTTTTAATGGAGATGTTCCTACTTGTGCTGGACAAGCCAACGTTCTTTTTTATTTTTATTTTGTTAATTCTCACCATGGGGTATTTTCCCTTTGGTTTTTTTTTTGTTTTTTTTTTTTTTTTTTTTTTTTTTTTTAGAGAGAGAGTGGAAGGGAGCGAGAGAGAGAGAAACATTGATGTGAGACACATCCTATCGGTTGCCTCCCCATGCACCCCATCCAGGGCCAGGGATCAAGCCTGCAACCAAGGTACGTGCCCTTGCCTGGAATCGAATCCAGGACCCTTCAGTCTTGACGGCTGACACCCTATCCACTGAGCCAAAGGGGCTCGGGCTCCAAGAACGTTCTAGAAACAATTCAAAATTAAGATCATTTGTCCAAAATTTTCATTGCCCATTCTGTGTACAAGAATGCCCCTGAAGGCCTTTAAATGGTAAACAAGCGTGCCAGTTTCCATAGCAATGACTTTCTCACAGATGTCTCCCTCTTCATTTCATCAAGAGCCAGCTATATCACTGCCGCTGCCTACCAATCTCGACCGGACCTCGACCGGCTCGTCTGTGTTGCCAATCGACTCGGCGTGGCGTCGGTCGTGGTAGATAGGTGGTCATACATACGAATTTTCAAGAGTTTGGGTGACCTTTGAATGTGCCTTTGCTGTTTTTATTATATAAGAGAAATAGGTGTATTTGTAAAATACGTGGGGGCTATAGATACAACTCCTCTAAAAGTTTGCTATATATTTTTCCATTGTTTCCTGATACTTCAGTGTTTTTCAAACTTTAACATACATCAGAAACACCTAGAAGGCTTATTAAAATGGATTGCTGGGCCCCAGAATTTCTGATCCAATAGGCTTGAGGTGTAGGGCCTGACAGTTTGCTTTTCTAACAAGTTTCCCAGTGATATTGATGCTACTGGTCTACGGATCAGACTTTGAGAATCATTGATGTGCTCTATAATACAATATTCAGAAGTAGGATTTTTTTTTAAATTTAACTTAACTGGGGACATATTTTCATATCAGTATGTAAATAAATAAAGATCTACACACATTGTATTTGCTCCAATGAAACCATCAGTTATCAATTTCTTATAAGTGGACTTTTAGTTTTCCCAGTTTACTTTCATAAACAGTATTTCTGTCACCATCCTTCATCCATGTAGCATATTTCCATTTTGTAATATTTCTATAAGGGTAAATTCCTAGAGAACAAATGAACCAGCTAGATAAAAGGGTATAGTAATTTTATAATTTAATAGATATTGCAAAAATGCACTTTAGGAAGTTGTACCAGTACACTCTAGATAACAAAGAAAATCTTTATTTCCCAACAATCTTATTACTGCTTATTATCATAATTTTATCTTTGCTAGTCTGCTAAATATGATTTCATTTTACATTTCTTTTATCTTAAGGTTGATTATCTTTCTGTTTTGCCCTTTTGTTCTTTTTATTTTTTAATATATTTTTATTGATTTTGGAGATGAAGGGAGAGGGAGGGAAAGACAGAAACATCAATGATGAGAGGGAATCATTGATGGGCTGCCTCCTACACGCCCTCCACTGAGGACCAAGCCCAAAACCCATGTGCTCTTAACCAAAATGGAACCCAGGACCCTTCAGTCCAAAGGCCGATTTTTCTAGCCACTGAGCCAAACTAACTAGGAATGTTCTTTTTATTTCCTTGACCTAACATGATTAAAATATTTGCCCATGTTTTCTAACAGGATTTTTTTTTGTCCCCCCCCCCCACTTTTTTAATCTTCACCCAAGGATATATTTGATTTTAGAGAGAGGAAGGGGGAGAGAGAGAGAGAGAAAGAACAAACATCGATGGATATATTTATTGATTTCAGAGAGGTGGGGGTAGATCCCTTATGCTTCCCAACCTGGAACCGAACCCACAAGCTTTGTTTGACAGGACTAAGCCGATGCTCCAACTAACTAGCCACCTGGCCAAGGCTTGGTTTTTACTATTTACATTTAAATCTTTTATCTGTTTTGGTGTAAGGAATAAGGATTCCAGCTTCCCTACCACCATCAGCTATTATGTATCAACTCCATTTAGAAAATGATTTTTTAAATTATAAGAAAAATTGTAAAGGAAGGGTTCCAAGTTGAGCTGTTTAGTTGGTGGTTACCCTTCTGAGAAACTGAAAAGTTTCTCACTGTCTAACTTTTATCTTCATTTTAAAACAGATTAATTTTTTAAAAAACTGATTAATTCCAACTACGTTGTACCATGGTATAGATATAGCCAGAATGGAAAAACAAGCAGTATTGTAGTAGACGTAGAGACTGTTCTTTTCCTATGCCCAGTGATTTGACATATATTCTGGAGTGTTGTGTAAAAGCAACCAAAGTTCTCCTTCCATAAGTTTCTCTTACCAGCAAGACTTTTTTCTCCATCTTTGCTAATACTATGTTGGGCAAGACATACATAAAAATTTGCAATGTTTATATGCAGTGACTTCAGATCTTTAAACTAAAGAAATGTATTTTGAAAATTGAATCCAAACAAGTTTATTGTTGCCTTCTTTCTTTCTTTTTTTTTTAAAGATTGAAATCATGGCCGGTCCAGAAGCTGATGCCCAATTCCAGTTCACTGGTATCAAAAAATATTTCAACTCTTATACTCTCACAGGTAGAATGAATGTAAGTATTAAAGATACCTTTAAGGACTTATATTTTAGAATTATATTAAGTGTGACAGTATCTCCTTTTTACTTCTTCGTTCTTTTTCAGTGCGTCATGGCCACATATGGAAGCATTGCTTTGCTGATTTTATACTTCAAGTTAAGGTCCAAAAAAACTCCAGCTGTGAAAGCAACATGAAAAGTAAGGAGTTGACATTTAAAAGTTTATAACTTAGCCATTTTGATGTTACAGTATTTTTCCCTGGCTTTAAAAGTAAATCATCGTGATGCAAAATTTATTACATACAAGAAAAAAATAGAGAAAAATATTACTCGAATCCCATTACCCTGACAATTTTAGTTGCCATTTTGGTTTAGCTCTTTTTTGTATATTTTATTTGGTTTTCATTGTCTATGACTACAGATTCAAGGAGGGTAGGTTTATAAATGTCTTATAACAGGTATGTTCTCTATAATTTGATGCATAAGTGCTGTGGGTATATGATTTATTTTACAGAGGAAGTGTGTCTCCTGTTAGACTTTAATATAAATAACATTACAATTAATACTTTTGAGCACGAAGTCTATATCTATGGTTGTTTGTTAGGCGGAAGTTTGTTTTCCAAAGAGTTCTGGGACATCCTGCTTTGTAAGAATTGTCTCTCTCACCCCAGCCAAAGCCGAATAATACCAGTTTGGGGTTTTTGTTAATTGATGAGTAAAAATAATCTTTTTTTTTTTTTTTTTTTTTTAATGAAGCTGTGCACCTTTTTTGTATTTGCTTACCATTTGTATTTTTTTTAACATTCTTTTTCAAGTGCTTTTCTCATTTAATAATTGGGACTTTCATGAAGACCTTATGTCTCTCATATAAACTCATTATGTAATAATTATTAACCAACCTGTTAAATCAGTTGTAAATATATGGGGGTTTTTGTTTGTTTGATTGGGGGTTTTTGTGGTTTTGTTTGTTCGTTTGTTTGTTTTTGCTGGTGTGCTAGTTTCAAGGTGTCCTTTAAATCATTTTACATTTTTCAATTAAAGTTAATATATATAATATTATGTTAGTTTCAGGCATACACCCCAGGGATTGGACATTATATGACTTACTAAGTGATCATCCTAGGAATCTCATACATATATGACACTGTACATAGTGATTAGAATATACTCTCTGTGCAGGACTCTGCATCCGCGTGACTATTCTATAACAACCAGTTTGTACCTCTATCCTTCACCTTTTTAGGCCCCCTCTCCCATCTGGCAAACATCAAAATGTTCTCCATATCTGTGAGTCTGTTTCTGTTCTGCTTTTTTATTTTGTTTTTTAGATTCAGTCATTGATATCTATTTATTGCCATTTTATTCATATTTTTTGTTTTTATTCATATTTTTATCTTTTTTTAAATTTCTTACAGAGAACTCTTTAATATATTATATAATACTGATTCTGGTTTGGTGGTGAGGAACTACTTGAGCTTTTTCTTGCCGGGAAGCTCTTTATATATGTCCTTTAATTCTAAATGATAGCTTTGCTAGATAGAGTAATCTTGGTTGTAGGTTCTTGCTTTTCATCCATTTTAATATTTCTTTTTGTTTTTTGGGTTTGTTGTTTTTTTGTTTGGGGGTTTTTGTTGTTAATCCTCACCCGAGAATATTTTTCCATTGATTTTTAGGGAGCGTGGAAGAGAGGGGAAAGACAGAGAGAAACATCGATGTTAGAGAAACACATCAATTGGTTGCCTCCGACCATAGCCAGGGCCCTAGGAGCCTGCAGCCAAGGTATGTGCCCTTGACTGGGATGGAACCTGGGAACCTTTGGTCCCCAGGCTGATGCTCTGTCCACTGAGCCCAACTGACTAGGGCTGAATATTTCTTGCCAATCCCTTCCAGCCTGCAAAGTTTCTGTTGAGAAATCAGTTGAGCTCCCTTCTAGGTAACTACTTTTCTCTTGCTCCTTTTAACATTCTCTTTGTCTTTAGCTTTGTATTTTAATTATGATGTGTCTTGGCGTGGGCCTCTTTGGGTTCATCTTGTGTGGGACACTGCACTTCCTGGACTTGTATGTGTATTCCCTTCACCAGATTAGGCAAGTTTTCTGTCATTATTTTTTTCAAATAAGTTTTCAATCTCTCTTGTTCTCTTTCTTCCTGTGGTGTCCCAATGATGTGAATGTTGGTACACTTGAAGTTGTCCCAAAGGCTCCTTATAGTGTCATTTTTTTTTTGGATTCTACTTTATTTTTGCTGTTCTGATTGCATGTTTTTTGCTTCCTTATATTCCAAATCACTGATTTAATTCTTGGTTTCATCTGCTCTACTGGAACTACTTGGAAATTACTCATTTCAGTTCATTTCTGACTGGTACTTTTTAAAAAATAATATTTTTTATTGACTTCAGAGAGGAAGGGAGAGAAAGACAGAGATAGAAACATCAGTGAGAGAGAATGATTGATCAGCTGCCTCCTGCATACCCCACACAGGATCAAGCTCACAACCCCAGCTTGTGTCCTGACTGGGAATTGAACCATGACCTCCTGGTTCATAGGTCGACACTCAACCACTGAGCCATACCGGGCAGGCTCTGACTGGTTCTTTTTAATGGTTTCCATGCCCTTTTTAATGCTGTTGAAGTTCTAAGTTCATTGAACGTTGCTATAACCAGTATTTTGAACTCTGCATCTAATATTGCTTGTCTCCATTTTTTTTAGTTATTTTTCTGGAGTTTTGTTTTTTTCTTTCATTTGGGACACATTTGTCTTCTGATAGTGGCAGCTTCTTTGTATTTCTCTGAATTAGGTAGAACTGTTTCATAGGCCTTATATGCTAGGTGGCAATCTCTTTGGTAACCCAAGCTGGGCACTCCAGATGTACCACCATGTGGACTATGTACACTTTCCTGATGTAGTTGAGCCTTCGTTGCTGTTGGCACATCATTGGGAGGGACTCTGCAGCCTAATCGTCTGCAGGGACTGGCTGCAACTACCAACCACCGTGGAGGATCAGCTATGCTGGGATCCGTCCCACAGAGTAAGACTTACTTCAGTGGGGTTCTAGTTCCCACTGAGTCTGCCTCTTTTTTTTAAATTTTTTTTGTTGATTTCAGAGGGAGAGGGAGAGATAGAAGCATCAATGGTGAGAATCATTTATCAGCTGCCTCCTGCATGCTCCCTATTGGGGATTGAGCTCACATGTGCCCTTGACCAAAATCAAACGTGGGACCCTTCAGTCCACAGGCCAATGCTCTATCATGAGCCAAAACAAATAGGCCTGAGTCTGCCTCTTGATTGTGTTGCTTGTGAAAGTGTTGGGTGGTGCTTCATCATGGTCTGAAGCTGTCCAATGGATGTGCTAGGTCTGGGTTCTTCAGAGAGATGCAGGCCAAGGTCAGTCACTGCCTGTGTTCTGACTGCCACCTGTTTCTTGCCTGGGGCCACCTGGCATGAGTTGCAAAGCAGTCTGCAAATGGCTATTTGTGTTGGTCTTGGAGGTGCCCAGGTGAGAACCTGCAAACCATGGTTGGCTACTCCTAGTGCCAGGCTTGGGGCCACTTACAGAGAGGTACAGGGCTCACTGAGGCCAGATGCTGCTCATTTGAGAATTTTTAGCAAAGTTTGAAGCATGAGCTGAGACATGCCATTCATAGGGAAAAGACCCTGGAAATAGTTTTGGTCGGCCTTGTAGTTGGGTAGGACAGGTCTTGGGGAATCACCGGGGCAAGGCAAACAGTGAACCAGATTGTTGGAGACTCATATATGGTCCCCATCTGCTGACTTAGTTGGGGTGGGCTCAGAAAAGGAACAATGGCCTCTCCCAACACTTGTCTGACAGAAAGTTGCCTCCCAGCTTGCAACTTGATCCCAACAATTCATTTCCTCTCCTTTTGTCGCTGGCATCTTTCAAGCTGCTGTCCTAGTACTGGAATTCCAAGGGAGGGAGTCAGAGTAAATCCATGTGCAGATCCTTTTAAGAGCAACTGCTTGCCCTAGCCTGTTAGTTCCATCGTTAGAGCATTGGCTGGTGGACTATAGGGTGGTTAAGTTCGATTCTGGTCAAGGACATGTACCTTGGTTGTAGGCTCCATTCCTGGGCCTGATTGGGGCGCATAGGGAAAGCAACCAATCAATGTCTGTCAGTCTCTGTCTCTCTCACATTGATGTTTCTACTCCTCCCTTCCACTCTAAAAATCAGTGGAGCGCTAGCTGGCTTGGCTCAGTAGACAGAGTGTCAGCCTGCGGACTGAAGGGTCCAGGTTTGATTCCAGCCGAGAGCACATGCCTGGGTTGCAGGTTCGATCCCCAGTAGGGGGGATGCAGAAGGCAGCCAATCAATTGATGTTTCTATCTCTTTCCCTTCCTTTCTGAAATCAGTAAAATATATTTTTAAAAAATAAAATAAAAATCAGTGGAAAAAATATCAAGTGAGGATTAAAAACAGGAACTATTCTTAATTCCTTAGTTGTAAGACGTTCATTTAGCTAGTTTTCAGATGATTGTTCTGTATTTTTTTTTTTTTAAGATATTTTATTGATTTTTCATAGAGAGGAAGGAAGAGGGATAGAAAGTCAGAAACATCGATGAGAGAGAGACATCGATCAGCTGCCTCTTGCACACCCCCTACTGGGGATGTGCCCGCAGGCAAGGTACATGCCCTTGCCGGAATCGAACTCGGGACCCTTCAGTCCGCAGTCCAACGCTCTATCCACTGAGCCAAACCGGTCTCGGCGATTGTTCTGTAGTTTAGTTGTAATTTTGATGTGGTTGGTTTCAAGTTTTTATATAAGCATTTCTATCATCTTTTCCTTAAGACTTCATTTGCTCCCAACCCCATTTCTATGCTTGAGTGAATAAATACTTGTGTTGACAGTAAATGTGCAAAAAAACCCAAAATCCAGATCTTTATCCAATGTAGCTTCCCACCAATTCCCTCTGCTCTTAAGAGCTTTTCCAATCCTTAGGAGACTGAATATCCTAGAATGCAAATGTAGTATTTTACTCAATTTTCCAGATTAGGTACCTCCTAACTCTGGGAGGGTAGTTGTAGCCCCATTATACAAATGGATAAGTCTCACATATTAAATAACAGATATATAATAGATAACATACCTGTTTTCTACTGTTTAAAATGTTACTTTATATACTTAACTTTGCCAATAGCATACTTTTAGGATCATACTGAATAGTTGGCAGCACTTTTGTTAAAGGTGGAGTGTTTGGATAAATTGTATTAAGCTGAGATAAACCTTAACTGTAGGAATTACACTCCTTTGAGAATTTGATGTCAATTTGCATTAAATTTCAAGGGGTCCCTGGATAGTCCTATACTGATAATTTGCTGAATGTCTTAAAAGTAGAATTGAACATGATTATGTCTAAACTATTTTTGCTTTGTTTATAGGATTATAAACTGTACCTCATCTGTTAATTTCCCCTGCCTGGAGAAGCTAATGTCAACTCATCATGTGATACTCAATTTGTACAATAAATTATGAACCTGGAAAAGCTGGTTGTCTTTATTTACAAGATATCAAAAATATAAAAACTGTACAAAATGCAAAAAAGGCAAAAACTGGCAGTGACTTGGTCTGAATTTTAGTTTCCCAAAGCAAGGCTCAGTACTGGAGGTAAGCAACTGAAATGTCTGTCTGACTTCAAGTGTACAAGGTTGTGTATAGCCATTTTAGCTGAAGTAGAACATGGAAGCTAAATTTCTTCACCTAATTTCTAGAGTGGGCACACTCAGCATCTAACAGGCATAAATTCGGATGTCAGTGGGTAGCTGTACTTCATCTGAATCTTATAAATGAATTGTAGTTCACCCTACCCAATTACATTCAGCTATGCAAAAAAGTTAGATCATTTGACATAGTACTTGAGTGCCATACAGTAACTACATTTTTACAGCAGAAACAACATGCTCATAGAATTCTTCAGCTAAAATTCAAGATGGTATTATATTACTCAATTTGAATCTTGAAGCAGGATGAATTGTTGAAATCAATTGAATTTTCCTAAACATAATAAATTAAGATAGCGTTTGAACAGAAAATGCATAGTTTCCACACATTCCAAAGCACCATAAATGTCCCCTCCACAAACATAATACCTCTTATTCAACTAACGGAAATTAGTTAAATGCAGTTGCTATCGAAACGTGGAGCTCTCCTGTTCAGATTTCCCAAGCAGCATACTTCCAGATCCATATAGACAAAACATTCTTTGCAGCTTAAATATTAATCACTGAGGTATTTGCTTTTAGTCTCCCTTTTTCAAACAGTAGCTTCCAAAGGTCTTTAATACCGATGGTTTATTGCGGACTATAAGCTCCTGCAGCTAGAACCAAGTTTCTTCGAGTAAAATGGAGATGTACAACTGGTGTTGATTTGGTCATATATGTTCCCAACAGTAATTCCTGTGAATTCTCAGGTAAATTTATATGCCCAGTAGCTGTAGTAAAGTCATCAGTCTCTAAATCTTCAAATGCTTTGACAGCATCCCATAATCGGACTGTATTATCCATTGAACCTAAGGGAAAGTTAAAGGAAACCATTTAGTAGCATCTACCATATTTAGCTTCTGGCATTTTGCTAAGTACACTTTATGTATTTACTGTATATTTCTGGTAGAAAAATCTAAACCTGATTAACAACTCTATTCCTTCTAAAGGAGCATTTCAAGCAGTAGTTTAATGTGAGAGGTCAATATACACGTAGAACGATGCTCTGGAATCATGGCTAAGGAGAAGCAAAGTCTAAATAAAACAGCAGGACTTAATTTTGCAATTGTCAACACTCATTGTTTCTTGTTAACACACCATTTACCCTTTACCACAAAGCCATTTCTAGTCATTTACCTGATGCCAAAATTTCACCATCTCTACTAAACCTAAGTGAACAGACTGTATCGGTGTGGCCTTTTAATTCTCCAACCATCAAACCATGTCCAATATCCCAAAGGAGTACTCTGCCATCTGTTGCTCCTGTAGCCAGGAATCTCCCATTGG
Organism: Antrozous pallidus; assembly: GCA_027563665.1. NCBI lineage: Eukaryota > Metazoa > Chordata > Mammalia > Chiroptera > Vespertilionidae > Antrozous > Antrozous pallidus. Next base: position 109,984,534 of record CM050510.1, on the reverse strand, counting down.
GAGAAAATGTCAAGGAATGAATTGGTCCCTAGAAAAGAAGTCCATAGGAAGAATCAATAGTAAGGCTAAAAATATTTAAGAAAATAAGACAAAGAATTTTTAGTGCAGTAGTATGAATAGTATTTTTAGAATATATGTGTCACTGGTTTGTTTTTAAAATATTTTTCTCAAAAGCAACCTTGTGTGCTGGAATAATGAAGGTGTATGTAAAAATACCTTGTGTCCAGTGAAGATCCTTACACAGTTCCCATTCAAGACATCCCATAGCCGCACAGTTCTGTCTGCAGAGCCCGTAGCAACATAATTAGAATTTGGGTGGAATCTGGTACAATTTACATCAGCAAGATGGCCAGCAAATATCCTTAAAGGCTGATAGTGGTCTGTGGCCCAGAGCCTTTTTAAAAATTTATTAAAAGCAAAAGATAATTAGCAGTTTACAAAATGCCACAATTATCCAAAATAAATACCCATGTGAAATGTTAGTTCCAAATGAATCCCTCTCACCTGAAGGAAAGGAGGAGTGATTTGAGATTAAGTAGCATTCTTAAGAAAATGAAGGTGACCTGGTACAAACGTGATTCTTGAGCTTTCCTCTTCCTGCTCCCCTCCAACCTTCTACCCATCCAACTCCTCTAACCCATAGAAAAGTTCTAGGCACCACATAGTTTCCAACCTATGCTACTTCACTCTGAAATTTTCAGGAGATGATAGGGAAACAGGTGCTACAGTAGTAGTGAAAGACAAGGTTAAACAGCTAATTTTTAAAAAGAGAAAATCAAAAAACGTTTTAAAACACCTAAAAAAAAAAGTTGTAAACAGCTGATGAGAGGCAGGGAAGGTGTGTTAATAAGCTAACTTGAGGAAGAAAAAGGATTTAAAACTTCATATAGATATAATTATAGATATAGTAATACTCTCCCCAAATTCATTTTCAAATAAAGAGCTATAAATGCTAATATTCTCAAAAAGTTGATCCTGAATAATAGAAGTGAAAGTGAATTTGCCTGTAGTTTGTAACTCCCAACAAGAAACCATTCTGTTCTTGAATAAACCCAGTTACAAGACCATAATGTACTTACCGAGCTACTCGGTCATGGCCCCCTGATACAAAATAATATCCGTATGGAGAAAACTGTGTGTCCCAAACTGGATAGTTGTGTCCTTTATATCCCACCAAGCAAGTAAATGTTTGAAGACTCCACAATCTAACAGTTCCGTCCTCTGAAGAGGAAAGCAGGTAGTTCCTGAGAGAAGAGAATATATTTGATTCCCAGAATAACTTTTAGTTACCTGTATATATATATATATATAAAAGGCTAATATGCAAAGTGTCCCCGCAGGAGTTCCAACTGGGAGTTCTATTGCTCATTATAATGTGTGCTGACCACCAGGGTGCGATTTAGAACAAAGGAAGATCACAGTAAGCAGCTGGGGAAGGGAGGCCCCAGCTGGCAGTCAGAAGGCCCCAATTGGCCCTGATCATCGATCGGCCAGGCCTAGGGACCCTACCTGTGCACCAATTTCATGCACTGGGCCTCTTATTAAATATGCTGACATACTGCATCTTCTGATTTATATATGGTATATTCACAGATCTAAGTAGAAAGTACTAAACAAACTAATGTTAGCTGTGATATTCTACATCTGAGCACCTATGGAACGAGATTTTTTTTTTTAAACTCAGTTTTTGATTTTAAAATGAAAATGCTATTTTCCTATCGTGTATGGATTTTAAAAGAATTTAAAAGGAATTTTTTTGACACACACAAAGGCAAATACAAAAACACTGTAGGCATGTGAGTAATAATCTACCTATTTTAGGGATAAATACAAAACCTGAACTATTCCAAGTATTATGGTTTTCACTGAAATCAAGTTTCCTTCAAGTAAAAATGTATCATCCTACTAACCCCTATCGAACAACAAAAACCTCATTCTCAAAAGCTCATAAAGATGAAAATCCTGATGGATTAAAAGCTAATATCTATCCAAGTAAGATACAAATGGTATGAATACAACATACTCTTCCTTCCCCCATTTCTATGGAATGTCAGATCTTGAAAAATAAGCAAATACCTATTTATGGCTTACAAATTTTTAGTATTCTCTTAGTCTTTTTGATTGTACAAAGATATAAATCTTCAATTAATAGCTTAATTAGCCTTTAATTTCAGGAATCTTATAAATTTAGAGATGATGGAAGACAGCATTTGCCACAAACCAAAAGTAGGAACCCAAAGAAGCAATTCAAATTAAGGGTTATACTAAACTAAAACTAATTTTTAAAGCCAGCAAACCCCGAAGTCTATAAATTTGGGTATACATTACGTCGCTATCTTTTACAGCCAAGATGAATTAGCAAATGGCAAAATCTAAAAGATAATGATTGACAGGCAACCATAAGATTTTTCTAACAGAAAATTTCTTAACATTTGTATGTTTCCAGTAAATTTTTATATAAAATCAATATAATACAGCAGTACTTAATTTTTACTATTTATACTTTACCTATCTGGACTGAAGCTGGCTCCATAGACAGGTCCACTGTGACCATACAAAATCTTTAATTCACTTGCTGTTTTCTCATCCATGATTCTTTCTAAGACATCATCTGATTCTTTGTCTATGAGGCTAAGATCTGAAATAGTCCAGAAATACTTATTTTTAAAAATACATTCATTAAAACATTTTAAGGCAATCACTTCAGAGTTCAGAAGAACATTTGAACAGTTCTGGCACACCACCAACTGTACTAATGCTTCTAAATTAGGTGATACTATTTGCCAGAGTGCACATAGCAAGATATTCAAGTTATCCACTATATCACAATGTTTCTCAAAAATGAAAACTGGAAAAATTATTAAAAATGTATTACCTTAATAGGATAGCAAGGAAGAAACTCTTTAAAATGAAGTCCTGCCCTAGCCGGTTTGGCTCAGTGGATAGAGCGTCAGCCTGTGGACTCAAGGGTCCCAGATTTGATTCTGATCCAGGGCATGTACCTTCGTTGTGGGCACATCCCCAGTGAGGGGTGTACAGAAGGCAGCTGATTGATCTTTCTCTCTCATCGATGTTTCTAACTCTCCCTCTCCCTTCCTCTCTGTAAAAAATCAATAAAATACATTTTTTTTAAAGTCCTGATTTTTTTTAAATTCACAAATAATCATAAAATGTTGGATTTTTATTTTTTTAAAATACTTTATTGATTTTTTACAGAGAGGAAGGGAGAGGGATAGAAAGTCAGAAACATCGATGAGAGAGAAACATCAATCAACTGCCTCTTGCACATCCCCTGCTGGGGATGTGCCCAGCCCACAGCCAAAGTACATGTCCTTGACCGGAATCGATCCGGGGACCTTTTAGTCTGCAGACCGACACTCTATCCACTGAGCCAAACTGGTTCCGGCAAATGTTGGATTTTTAACCTTATGTTTTCTAGCACATTCCTCTCATTCTGCAAAGGAAAAAACTGAGGCCCAGAGAAATTAAACGAGTCTATTACTCCAGTCTCCTGTTTGCCACTCCAATGCACTTATCACTATTGGGGATGTTACCATTTTCAGTTAATGTAAAATCGAGTGAAAGACATTAGGTCACAATCTCTGGTATATATTCCATGGGAATCAAGACTGGTGTAAACTAACGAAGCGTTCACAACCTGACAGGTCATCTCAGTTACCTGCTGCTTGTTTGACACTACGAAGCTTTTTGGGAGTCACAGACCACACTCTGACTGTTGAATCTGCAAAACCTCCGGCAATCAAACTAGAATCATCAGTGACATCCACTGCCGTAAGGCCCTGCCAAGGGGGAAAAAAGCTTTATATTAAACAATGCTGTTTTAGTGAGAAGAAAATTACAATCACATCTTAGAGAATAAACAGTGATAGCTATTGCCCTGGCCAGTGTGGCAGTTGGTTGTGCATCATCCTGTACACTGAAAGGTTACTATTTCGATTCCTGGTCAGGCTTCTGCCCAGGTTTTGGGCTCAATCCCCAGTATGGCAACTGCAGAAGGCAGCCAGTCAATGTTTCATTCTCACATTGATGTATCACTCTCTCCCTAAAAATCAATTTTAAAATCCTTAAAAAATAACAATAGCTATTTTTGTCATATAAAAGATCACTTGCTATTTCATTCTCATATGAAACCAACTGTTTGAAATCACTTATTTTTAGAGCATGCCATCGTTTACTCTTTTTTGCCCTCCAAATTTGGTGTATGATATGAAGCAAATATTAATCATTTTTGCACTTTACTAAATAGGTCCACAGCAGCCTACTATAAAGAATCTCTAGAGTCATATGAAATTCTTAATAAAAAACACTAAGTTTACATAAGTACTTAAATCAAATTCAATAGAGATGAACTACTTCCCTCTTCCTGAAAGGCTAGCAGAAGAATTCTGATCAGTAAAACCAAGGACACATGTATGCAGAACTCTCACATCTACTAAGTTCTTTTAAACACTGCCTTCTATCTATTCCTAGCAATGTCCAACTCTCCTTTCTTTTCTTTTTTTTAATATATTTTATTGATTTTTTTACAGAGCGGAAGGGAGAGGGACAGAAAGTCAGAAACATCGATGAGAGAGAAACATCGATCAGCTGCCTCCTGCACGCCCCCCACTGGGGATGTGCCCACAGCCAAGGTACATCCCTTGACCGGAATCGAACCCGGGACCCTTCAGTCTGAAGTCCGACGCTCTATCCACTGAGCCAAACCGGTTTCGGCCAACTCTCCTTTCTTAAAAGGTGTCATCAAACTGTATTTATATCAAGATTTTTTTTTTTAAAAACTCCATTTTAATGAACACATTTCAGTTAATAGTGTATTACCATTTTTACATGATTTTCCAGGAAGAAATGGCCCTATTATTTACCAACCTGGTAAGCATTGAGGAATGTGTAGAAACAAATGGAAGGCAAACAGTCTGGCCCAAGGCGCACCCGTTTGGTGGTTTCTTTCATGTTCATTATCTTATCCAACTTATCTGAATCTTTCAACTCAGGAAGCGGGATTCTATGAGAGAAAAACAGACTGAAAATTACTCTATTAAGAAACTAGAACGCTGTGAAACATATCGACTTACACTTTCACACATGTTCCTGAGGTTTTTTTCCTCACCTGTTTTGAGGTGGAGCATTGGGATCCTGTTTTTTGCTTTTGGACCCAATACTATCTTTTTTAGGCTTCTTCTTCTTAGGTTTTCCTTCTTCATTTTCTCCTTCTTCATCCTCATCATCCAAAGGCACTTCAATTTCTGGCTCTTTTAATAAGCCAAAAAATACCTACAAATCAAAAGAGCCAACATTTTTTTTTAATTTGTTCATTAATACATCCTTTTCATATCTTGGCAGGATGAATCACAACTACAAACATAGTAATTTATACCCTGAAGCAGATTCTGTACTTATCAACCCAATAGCCAATTTCCCAAACTTCCTCCTTACTAACAGAACCTTGATTTTGTTGGAGCAGCAATATGACCAGTTAAATAATTTCTGTCCCTGGGCTCCCATGAAGCTAGGAATGGCCATATACTGTCATTCTGGCCAACAAATATGCAGGGTAGAGTTTTAGAAAAAAAATACTATTTTCCTGATTTTTTAAAAAAAGGGGGAGAGATTCAGCAGGATTATGCCTTTTGTCCTCCCCCTCTGCCTTCCTGGAATGCAGCTACAAGGCTGGAGCTTCAATAGCCATCTGTGAGCACAAAGAAGTGAGTTACATTTTAAAGATGGTGAAGCAGAAACTAAGAGCCAGGGTCCTTAATAGCACTGCAGAGCCCTCGGGCCAGCCCAGGAGGGCTTTCCTCTGTAATATCAATTTATGTGAGAGAAAAACCCTTAATTGTTTCAGCCTCTACAGTCAGGGTTCTGTTAAATGCAACCATTCCCGAATTCTCACAAAACTTAGTATATAGAATAAAATAAATCCCAAACTAGCTGTAAGAAAAATGTGTAGATGGAAATGCTACAATTTTTCATAATCTGTATTATATACTTCTTAGGTTTATTCCCATACCTTTGATTTGTTTGCCTCTCGTTTAGCCTCTCCTGCCAAACTTCCCACCATCGCATCTATCTGTTGCTTACTACGCGGCATCCCATCAAAGATGTCAATGTAGAGGTGCTCCTGAACTATGTTCCATATCTGATTGTTCTGTTTCTCCTGAAGATGCCTCTTCAAGAGTTGGTACGAGTCACGGGAAATACGCAGAACAAATTTACTTGTTCGAAAATCCAACATGGTCTCATTCCCTTTCATGTGTTCCTTTTTGGTAAGACTAGATAATACTCGTAGGTCATCTTGGTAATAACATTCCTGATCTCCATGGAACCTGTTTCAGTGATTTTAAAAAGTCATTTTTCAATGTAATCATTAAGGGATCTGCCTCTCCCCCATATATTTATAAACATACCAGAATATATTCAACGTGTCTGAATAATCCTGGACTAAGCTGTAGGATAAGAAGTGACTTATTTCAAAATTACATTTCAGTTTCTGAATTCATCCTAAAAATTACTAATTTAACTCTCTAATGAAATATATCATACTGTAAACATTTTAAGAGAATTTGAAATAAATAACAAGTGAATGAAAGATAAGCTATCCACCATTGGTACATAAGTTTCTTCTGAATGCCACCATTGGTAGACATTTTAAAATGTTAGAATCTTTGCTTTACTAAATTTTATTAAATTTTATGTTCTCTTAAAAACCCACTTTAAAAATTTCATTATGAAAAATTTCAAACATATACAGAAGTAGAAATTACAATGAATTCAATGTTCCTAGCATCCAGCCTCTCAACAATAATCAATGAATGGCTTTCTCATAAAACCCACCATTTTTAATGATTTCTTATGTTCTTAATACCAGACATACTTGTTAAACATCAGGATACTTTAATAATATGACTAAAGAACAAATGATGTCAAAGAATGAGCACTTCCATTTACTCACCATTACCAAAGGCAAAAAATAAAGCTTATAGCCTTGGTAACAATTAGTAAATTTAAATGTATTTTTGTTTATACAAATCTTAATTTTCCTAATAAAGTAAAATTAAAGGATATATATTTGGCATTCACTAAGCAGCAAACAATGCAAAAACATTTATAAAACATGATTAAACATAAGGTATCATGACCCTAGCTCTGGTAAGCACATATTCAAAAGATTCCTAAACTGTTACCTGTGTTACCCTATTATGACTCATCAAGACATGAACGAAGGGTTCTAAGATTTAAATGAAATTAGAAATCTCAGCCTCTTAGTGGTTGTATCAGTCACTGTGCATAACCTCATCTGAGCATTGGATCTAGGGAAGGGCTGAGATTGTTGTAACAAGGAGACAGGGAGCACCCTATGATATTCCTATGTGCGATTGCTATACCATGAGAAAGGAAGAGGTTTATTGATGACAATACTGTAAGAAAAATGAGCTTAGGGTATAAGTCCTATCAACATTAGCCTTAATTGTTTTTCCCAAAAAAACTGAACGATGACTACCAGCTTCAGGAATAATGAATGGATATAATGGCAGAGAAGCCAAGAGTCCCGAGTTTTATTATGTCTCTATTACCACTACCTGTGTTACCTAACAAGTCCTGGCTTGTGGTTTATTGCTTGTACTAAAGAGCTCTCATTCAAACTTTTGAGCATTGCCTTTTTTTTTTCTTTTCTAAATGAAAACCTTTAGAAGATTTCAGTCAGGCTGCAGTGCAGGATTCTCATATCACTGCCTCCTTTCTTAAACACTTTTCTTTGGCTTCTATAACTCAACACTCTCCTGGTTTTCTTCCTACTTCTCTGGCCTCTCCTTTTTATCTCTTCTACTTCTTTATAGTTCTTCTACTCCCAGTGTCAGAGATCCTCAAGGCTTGGACCTAGCCCTCTCACTGACTTACTTCATACCCCTCCCAGACAATCTCATCTATATCCATCAATATTACACAAATTCCAATTTGTGATTCTAATCCCTACCTCTCCTCTAAGCTCTAAAGGCTTATATATCATCTACCCATCAACTTGACATCTCTTAAAAAATCAAAGGCATAGTCAAATCTGAACTCAAGACTTTTCCACAGCCTGAAAATCCCCTGCAGGGTATTCTCTCTCTCAGTGAAGGGAACGCCTATCCAGCTGGGGCAGCCAGAAACCTAGGAGTTATCAATAATACTTTCATCTCCTTCATCTCCATATCCAATCCATCACCAAGTGCCTCACCAATATGTCCCTTTCACCAATACTACTATACCCTAGCCCTGTGTTTCTCCACAAGTGTGCTACTGGCACTTGGGACAGAACAATTCTCTGCTAAGTGGGACTACCTGCACATATTAGAACATTTGGTATGCCTAAGTCGCCTGCTCCCCTCTCCTCTAGTCATTATGACCACCCAAAACACTTCTACACATTTTCCCAGTTGAGAAACACTACAATAACCTCCAAAACTGGTCAATCTATAGACACTCTGTACCCCCACCATCTGTTTTCCCCAAAGCATAAAGGTCCTTTCAAAATGCAAATCTAATAATGACATGGTCCTTCAATGACTTCGTTAGCAGAGATGCCTCACTGTCTCCAAATACCCATTTTTCTTTCTTCCTCCACAATAGAACTCCTGAATAGAACAAATGTTGACTTAGCATAGTGACACCTAGGTAAACAGCAAGCACATTTCCTACCTCTCTTGTAGACAGGTGTGACTGTTGAACTAATGACATAAAAAAATGGAAGAAATGTGATTGCTTAGAACAATGGTTGGCAAACTGCAGCTCTAGAGCCAGGCACGGCTCTTTGTCCCCTTGAGTGTGGCTCTTCCACAAAATACCACAACCTGGGTAAGTCTATTTTGAAGAAGTGGCATTAGAAGAAGTTTAAGTTATGCCAAAACCGGTTTGGCTCAGTGGATAGAGCGTTGGACTGCGGACTGAAGGGTCCCGGGTTCGATTCCAGCAAGGGCATGTACCTTGGCTGCGGGCACATCCCCAGTAGGAGGCGTGCAGGAGGCAGCTGATCGATGTCTCTCGCTGATGTTTCTGACTTTCTATCCCTCTCCCTTCCACTCTGTAAAAAATCAACAAAATATGTTTTTTAAAAAAAGTTTAAGTTAAAAAAATTTGGCTCTCAAAAGAAATTTCAATCATGATACTGTTGATATTTGGCTCTGTTGACTAATGAGTTTGCCGACCACTGGCTTAGAACCATCTTGTGTCACAGGTGGAAGCTGCATGACAGGGATGGTAGAGCAACAAGATGTGAGAATGCCCAGAGCCTTGCTAATCAAGGCCTCCATGCCGGCCCTAGACTGCCTAACTTCGTCAGAGAAAGAAATAAGCTTTCATCACATTTAAGCCTCTATTTTGTTTGGGTTTTCAGTCACTCTCAATCTAATCTAATCCTAACATAGCTTCCTGTTCTCTTGGCATATTTTATTTATGCCATTATGTTTAAGTTTTCAGTGAATCTCAGCCAAATCAACTTCTATACAATACAACCCCCTACTGCCCTTAGAATAAACAAAGATCTTCAATCTGGCCCAAGAACCTGCCTGCTCCAGCCCGTAACCAACTGTCCAGTTTCATGTCGTACCACTCACTACTCCATACTCCTCTCTAGCCACACCGCCCTTCTTTCACCTGTGTGCCTACGATGGCATCTACTGCCACAGAGCTTTCACACACACTTTCCTTCTCTTCATCTGGTTAACTCCTACCCGATCTCCAATCTCACCTCTGGGAGCATCACTTCCTCTGGGAGCCGTCCATGACTTTCCTAACTAGATCAAACCCCCCTGTTGTAGGTTGTCATAGCACCAGTACCTCTCCTTCATAAAGTACTTTTTGAATTGCAATCTAACATTTACCAGTATGTAGTCACACATGAGTATATACATTACATATATATGTACACATACACACACATATGGTGCATATATATATATAAAATATATATATATTAAAAATCACATACTTCTCAAAGAATGATTTTGCTTCATTCTCATGTTGATTGTAGACTAGTTCCAAGTACATGTGCACAAACAGAGGATAAAAGAGTTGGGATAACTCTGCCCGATGGCAGTCCAAGGAACATTCAATGAAGTGTTTCAGTCCACTATAGTACTCTTCATACATTGTAGGGTCTCCTTGTTGGTTGTAAGCTGACAGCACAGCACTGACATCTGGCTGGTCTTCCACAGCTACACTTCCAACTGTTTAAAAAAAAAAACACGAAAAACAGCTTTCAAGAAAATAACCTAATATATACCAAATGACTAGGACTATTTGGCTATGGTCCAGAGGTGAATAATGTTTGTCTCTCTCCTCTCAAACTCTTTCCCCCAACACAATCACATAATCTTTTAATGAGATTTTTACTTTGTTTCAGTCACTTACCCAAAAATCCTTCAGCTTGTTCATATCTTAAAACAAAATTTTCTTTTTCTTTTTTTTCTTTTTTTGAGAATACATTTATTAAAGTTGGGGACAATGAAGGAAGGGCTTGCGACAGAAGAAGCAATGCGAGAGGCTCTAGGCCAGGCTTCTTTGGCTTACTGAAGAGGGAGAGAAAAGGGGGCTTTTGGGGACAGGTTCATGGGGTTAGCTCTGGATTAGCCGCCCCTGCCCATTGCTCCTGTTTGCAAGTCTCATGAGGACGCTGAGGAGAATTTAGGTGATGAGTGCCTGTGGGGGAAGAAGAGGGGAAGGGGAAAGGGAAGGCATGGGTGTGGTCCTGGAAGAGTGTACCAAAAAAAAATTTTCAGTACTCTGTAACTTTCTCTGTACCATCCTATCCTGTGTTAGCTTCATATATATACATCTCTCACTCCTGTAAGCATTTTAAGGGTGGGAAGGACATGGCTTATTTATATTTCCAAAAGATATACCTAAACAATTTCCAGAACCACCATTTCAAAGCTGAAAATATGAGTATTTATTTATATTAGAAGCCTGGTACACGAAATTCATGTGGGGGGGTGGGGAAGGTCCCTCAGCCAGGCCTGCACCCTCTCCAATCTAGGACCCCTCAGGGGATATCTGACTACCTCTCTCAATCCGGGATTGCTGGATCCTAACCACTCGCCTGCCTGCCTGCTTCATTGCCCCTATCTGCTCCCCTGCTGGCCTGATTGTCCCTAACTGCCTCTGCCTCACCCCTCACTAGGACCCAGGATTCCCTCTTCTGGCCGGTCACAGGCACCCAGGACCCAGGCAGGCTCCACCCGGGCTGGCCGCAGCTGCAGAGGACCGTGGCAGATGGTTTTGCCTAGCTCGCAGCCTCAGCTGCAGGTGCCTGGGACCATGGGGCAGGCGGCTTGTCTCTCTCCTGGGCTGCAGTCCGGCTGGTCCCCATTCCTCTCTCCCCAGTGTTGACTGTCTGAGCTTTTATGCATGACCGCGAGGGTGGGAGGGCCATTTGCATATTAGCTCTTTATTATTTAGGATAGCAATACCAAGTAATGATACGTGTCAATTGAATTAGTTTGTTAGAAAATTTTAATTTGCAATTAAAGTACTATTATTATGCTGTTTACTTCACAAATGATAGATTCTTTTGGTTACTCTAATGGCCTTTTCTTTTCCTCCATACTGGTTGGTTTTTGCCTAATGATCTAAAATACAAGTTTCTGAAGAGATGAGAGATTGTAACAAAATGACCAACAACATAATTCACCCATCAGATAGTTCATTCACAAAATTTTGCATTCAGAAAAAATTCCTATCATTCATATTTTTGCACATTTCTATTTATGGATTACAATGCTATGTATTCATACTTCACTGCTGGCAATGCTGCAAAGATTAGATCTTGCAAATAGATCACTTTTGAGACCTTATATTGCATGCATATGAGGTTTACTGCAAGAACTTTGTAAAAGCAGCTGCTGGGAAAAGGAAGGGGGCCCCTGGGTGTCAGGAATGGATATCTAGGCATAAACTTTTCAATGCCAGTCATTTTACATATATTATAGCTGAGCCTCCCAATTACCCACTTAACAGAGGAGGGCACTCAACCTTAGGAAGAATAACTATATCAGCATCACACAAGTCAAGCAGCAGAGGCACAATCTGAGCCCAGTCTGCCCAATGCCTATTCCTAAACGAATGGTTCTCAAACTGTGTCATACATCATTACTCCTTGGAAGAATTTGTTAAAAATTTTCAGATTCCCAGATCCACTAAGTCTGAATCTGCATTCCCCAAAAGACTTAAAACGCGTGGTACTTAACCCACATTTTGAAGAAACCATGGCTACACTGTGTTCCATCGCTCCCTGTGTAGTTCAGAGCAAATCCCTCGGCTTTTCTGTCTGTTTACTAAACCATCTCTAAGGCAGAGGTAATGCATACCTTTACCGTGGAACTGTGAGAATTAAGATACAAAATCTAAATATTTATGGTACCTAACGTGTGCTAGTATAGAACTGTACAAATATTGTCAGCGTTTATGCAGACCTGCTCAAGCCCAAAGAGAGGAAAGGGACCAAAAACCCGAAGGTGCCCGCTCCCGGCGCCCACTTTCCCCATTCGCATCCCCCCGGCTCCACAGCCCTCAGCCTCCGGGTGGAACTGACAGCTCCACCGAGAGGGTTTGACTGCGCAGCCGGCGCACGAGAGAAAGGGGCGGGCATGTGGCCCTAGAGGCGGGCCCAGGAAATTCAAAACAAGCCCGCAGAGGTGCAGGCCCGCCAACCTCGGCTTCCCGGCTAGCTCCCCTCCGAGCCGGCGCTGCGTCCCCGAGACCCGGCGGCTCACCTTTCCCCGGAGCCGCAGGACAAGTCGCTGAGCCCGAGACGGCGGCAGCGCCCGAAGCGCCGGTGCCCGGAGGGTCGGAGGCCGCAGGGCCGGGAGCCGAGGCGGTGACCCGGCTGAGAAGCGCGCTGGCCGCCTCAGCGCCCGCGCCGTCCGCCTCTCCCGGCGCGCTGCAGCCCGCCGCTGCCTCCTCCAGCAGCCGGGCCTCACGGCGCAGCGCCTCCTCAGCCTCGCGAAGGTTGCTCTGCCGTAGAAACTGCAGCACGGCCAGCAGAGTCTGTCGGTCGTGGGGAGCGCCGGCCTCCGGAGCAGCGGCGGGCACCGGGGCCGCCCCCGCCTGGGCAACGGCAGAGACAGCCACCGAAGGTTTGGGGGTCCCACCATCCCCGCCGGCTGACGACGCCGCCGCAGCGTTCCCGCCGCCACCATTGGGACCGTTATTGGTGGTGCCGCCGCCACCCTCGCCGGCGCCGTCCCCCGCTTGAGGAGGTAGCAGCGTCGGCGGTCCCTCAGCCTCTAACTTGACCGCCACCTCCGTCTGCTCCTCCGCCAGCGCCGCCATCTTGCGGCTGAGCCGTCAAGTGTGATTGAGTTTTCGCCACATGGAGGGCGGGGAGAAGCATTTTACGACACCTTCGGATGGCAATTTACGGCAGTAGGAGGGGCGAGAAAGCGGCGGTAAAGGAATTCGAGCGAGAGCAACTTTCAAAAAGTGAGTGACAGAGAGGCAGGAAGTTGGAGTTAGCGACCGCCTATTGCATTTGCCTGAGAATAATTACCATTTATTGCAGACCAGTTATATTCAGGCATGGAAGTGGATGGTTTACATTATATGACCTTTAATTGAACAATTTTGTAAGGTACTATTCTCACTTTACATATGGCTCAACTGAGATCCAAAGAAGTTACATAACTTGCTAAAGTCACGCAAGAAGAAAGTGAAAGTGTCAGTTTTCGAATCCAGGTCTTTAACGCAAAAGCATATGCCATTTGCCAGAGGGAAGCTTCTGAGATACTGGTAAATAAATGTTTTATATTTTTATCTGGGTGGTGGTTACTTTTTTTTTCTTCCCGTTTTTACTGCAGTAAAAATTAAGCTGCACACCTAAATACGTTTTGTAAACTTGATAGCACATGGTATTTCAATAAAAAGTTTGAAGTATCTAAATTTAAAGCTGTAATTGTGAAATGTGTGCCTTCTGTATTCGTGCTATGTTATTCATTATTCAAATTGTAAAATTTCTGCATTTTAATTGTACTTTTAAAAATAGTATATGTCATTTTGCACTGTGCTTCTCTGGGTTATAAAATTCTGCTGCATATTTTATCTCACTTGAATCTCACAACTCTGTGGGATAGGTGCAAACAAGAAAAGTGAAGCTGAGCCCTAGCTAGTTTGGCTCAATGGGTAAGAAGACCGGCATGTGGACTGAAGGGTCCCAGATTCGATTCCGAACAGGAGCACAGGCCTGGGCTTTGGGCTCGATCCCCAGTAGGGGGCGTGCAGGAGTCAGCCAATCGATTATTCTTATCATTGATATTTGACTTTCTCCCTCTCTGAAATCAATATATCTATAAAGTGAACCTGAGACATTGGGAGGATTTAGCACAATTATTCAGGTTATTGGTTTTGAGGTCTTACTCGTTTCCTTTGACCCTGATTACCAGCTGAATCACCTAGCGCAAGTTTACTTACCTTACCCCAGTTGCCCAATTTCTAAAATAAAGACAATAATAGTACCTCAGAAAGTTGCATGAGGGTTAAATGAGATAATGTGTATATGATACCTAACACATAATAAATAGCTAGCTATTTGGTTTTTTCACTTTATCTTAAAAGGTTTTCTGTAAATGTTAAAGTCCAATTATGATGTTGATGGTGATTTCAAGACTGAAATAGAAATCTAATCTAATTGGGTATGCAAAGTAAGGTTATGAAACATGGGGTGTGGGGTGGGAGGAATTAAGCAAGAATTGATTAGCATTTACTTAGCACTGACCAAGAAAGAAAGAACCTGAATCTGATGGTACATACTTAAGAGATGAAGAGAATTCATCCTTTTCCTCAGAATCATCCAACTAATTTTTCTGATTCAGTATTCACTAGTTAATAATTGGCAATTGATTGAGTACTTAAATGAGCGATGCTATGAATAATAAGCCCTGCTGTGTTTTCTATTCCCTGGGAAGATGTTTCCCTCCCTTATGAATAGTAAATTAACATTCTGATGCATACATTAGTCTCTCCAATCAGGCCCTGGAAACTGGGTCCACCTGTACAACTTGAAGCCCAGACACTGGACTCACAGTTCCCCACTTTCTGCAGGACCCACCTTTTACCTGACTCTGTCTTAGAGTCTGAGTTGAGACTTCAGCTGAGGTTACTTACTCCAAGTAGAGTAATTTTTCTATTACATTGCAATAGAGGTAAGTGTATTGAATGCCTGCAAGGCCCACTATTCATTTTTTATTCTCTTTTCCCCTTCCTTTCTGACCTGTACTTCCATTCTACACTCTTCTTGGGATGCTTTAAGAGTGTCAATCTGGCCCTACCTGTTTTGGCTCAGTGAATAGAGAGGGCATCAGCCTGCGGACTGAAAGGTCCCAGGTTCAATTCTGCGCAAGGGTACATGCCTGGGTTGCAGGCTTGGTCCCCAGTAGGGGGCATACAGGAGACAGCCGATCAATGATTTTCTCTCATCATTGATGTTTCCATCTCTCTCTCCCTCTCCCTTTCTCTCTAAAATCAATAAAAAAATATATTTTTTTAAAAGAGTGTCAATCTGTATTTTATTCCTTCATAGAAGGGTTACTCTTTCTCTCTGGGTGTTTCTCTTTCTCTTTGATGTTCTTTCATTTCACTCTCATGTATCTAGAATTAGATTTTTTTCCCCTCTATATCCTGATTTGCCTTTTATGTACCCATTCAGTCTGAATTTTTTTTTTTTTAGTTTAGCAAGCATTATATCTACAAATATATTCTCCCCTCTATTTTTCCCTACTCCAGGATTCTTCAGATGTAGATATTATACTTACACTTCTATCCTCTAGGTCTGATAAATTTAATATGTTCATGTTTACCTCTCCCTGATACCTTCTGGAAGAGTTTCATAACCTGACTTTTCAGTGCAGTAAGTCATTCTTGGCCTAGATCCATATTGCTGTGAAACCCATTTATTGAGCTATTTACTTCACCCATTATATTGTTTTATAGCATTTTAACTTAGTTCTTCAAGATTTATTGTTCCTGGCACTCTCCCTCCAGGGAGCATACCTGTGCTATTCCCTTCCCCTCTCCATCCCCCACAAGCACATATCCCCTAACCTCTGAGGGATTCCATGAGATTTGCAACTAGGGGAGCAATGGACAGTAGCAGCTTATCCCAGACTAACCCATGAACTTGTCTCCAAAGCCCCCTTTTCTCTGACTTTCTAGTGAGCCAGGGCAGCCCAGCCTAGGCTCTCCTTGTTTCACTGTCCAAAGGACATTTTTGCTGCAGCACATAAATCCTTGCTTGCTTTTCTATACTTCATCTCTTGATTGAAATCTTTTCCCTCAAGAAGACAAGAACCAAGGTCTCCTCATCTCCCCAGTGACACTCTAACCACTTGCCACCTTCTAGGGCTTGGCCTGGCTATTCGTAATCGCACTGAAGACTGAAAAAATAGTTGAGCCCAGCCGCTGTGGCTCAGGGCTTGAGCATCGA
The DNA here is from genome assembly GCA_027563665.1 of Antrozous pallidus. Lineage (NCBI taxonomy): Eukaryota > Metazoa > Chordata > Mammalia > Chiroptera > Vespertilionidae > Antrozous > Antrozous pallidus. Next base: position 109,968,063 of record CM050510.1, on the reverse strand, counting down.
CCTATGAACCAGGAAGTCATGGTTTGATTCCTGGTCAGGGCACATGCCTGTATTGTGGACTCAATCAATCCCCAGTGTGAGACATGCAGGAGGCAACTGATCAATGTATCTTATCTCTTCTAGCCCCAGAGCTGATCCTGTGGGTTGCTGAATTATAATAGAGTTGCAATATAAGTGGTATTCACAGCCTAACCAGGTGCACTGAATGGGAATGAGAGACACTTAGGAATCAAAATGGGGGTTTGGGTAGATGCCAAGGACTGAGTTCCCTGACTTCCAAATCCAATGAAATGCTTTTGCCTTTAAAAACAACAAAAACAATTTATTGTTCCTGCTTCAAGTAAACCAGTTGGATAATTTTGTTCCCCCATTCCTCACCCACCCCAAGGGGACATTTGACAATGTCTGGAGACACTTTTGGTTGCCACAACTTGGGGTGGTGCTACTGGCATCTAGCAGGTAGAAGCCTGTAGTGCTGCTAAACTTCCCACAATGCACAGGACAGCCCTAACTCCACCACAACAAAGTATTATCGGTCCCAAAATGTCAGTAGTGCCAATGTTGATAAATCCTGATGTAACCAATATGATCTCTCTCTATCTCTCTTCCCCCCCCCCTCCCCTCACCCAAGGATATTTGTCCACTTATTTTTAGAGAGAGAGGAAGGGATGGAAGGAGGTAAGGTGGGAGAAAGAGAGAGAGAAATGTAAGTGTGAAAGAGACACAATTGGTTGCCTCCTGCACACACCCTGACCAGAGCTGGGGATCGAACCTGCAACCCAAGTATGTGCCTTGACCAGGAATCAAACCCTAGACTCTTTGATGCTCTAACCACCAACCAAGGCTCTTTTATTTCTTTGAGGATATGTATTATCTTATTTTATCTGTTTCTCTAGTCTAGGTTGTTCACTCTCTTGCTTTAATGGGAGTTGCACCTCCTTGTACATCTCATTACTTTTCTCCCTGAATTTGTATTTGTGGGTATCATTTACTTTGGCTGATATACGTATATACCCAGAGGGAGTGGCTAAAACCCAGCATTGGCAAAAGGTGAGGGATGCCCCAAAGGGATTCACCACTCTCTGTTTGCTAGGCACACATGTGCACACACATATCCTCAGGCTTTCACCATTTTTATAGATCTTTATGTTAGAGCTGATAGTACTCCATCTTGTGGATATTCACTTGTTTATTCATTTACTCTCCTATGTGTGGGCATTTAGCTGGTTTCCAGTATTGTGCAATTACAGTGTGGCAGTGCACAACCTTTTGCGTATTTATTTTTATATTTTTGGATTATATCTTCAGAATAAATTCTAGATGAGTGATTGGTAGATCAAAAATAAATGCTGCCCAGAGGTGTGGCTCAGTGGTTGAGCCTTGACCCATGGACCAAGAGGTCATAGTTCGATTCCTAGTCAGCACACATGACCTGGTAATGGGCTTGATCCCCAGTGAGGTGCGTATAGGAGGTAGCTGACTGATGTTTTTCTCTTCGGTGTTGCTATTTCTCTCCCTCTCTCTCTCTCTAAAAAAAAAAAAATCAATAAAAATATTTTTAACATATTTTATTGATTTTATATAGAGAGGAAGGAAGAGGATAGAGAGTTATAAACATCGATGAGAGAGAAACATTGATCAGCTGCCTCCTACAAACCCCCTACTGGGGATGTGCCCACAACCAAGGTACATGCCCCTGACCAGAATCAAACCTGAGACCCTTCAGTCCGCAGGCTGATGTTCAATCCACTGAGCCAAATCGGTTTCTGCAAAACATACATATTTTTAAAAAGGTAAATGCACATGCTGTTTTCTCAGACATTTCTAAACTGTCTTCCTTAAGATTTCTACCAATTAGCAATCCTATCAGCAATTACAAAAGTGACTGTTTCATCATCAGAATGTTTTGTTACTTTTTAATTTTTGCCATTCTAATTGGTGGAAAATGGTACCTTAGTGAGGTTTATCATTTACTTTGGCTGATATACGTATATACCCAGAGGGAGTGGCTAAAACCCAGCATTGGCAAAAGGTGAGGGATGCCTATTTTTTTTTACATAGAATAAATTGAATCTTTTTTGTGTGTGTGTGCAGTTCTGTGAATTTCAACATGTAGATTTATGTAACCACCTCCACTCTCAGGATACAAAATCATTCCATCACTCTAAAAACTCCCTCATACTGGTTCTTTGGAATCAAATCCTTCCCCCCACCTCTAACCTCATTGATTTCTTATGTCTCTAAAGTTTTAACCTTTCCAGAATGTCATAAAAATGGAATTATGTAATATGTAACCTCTTGAAACCAGCTTGTTTCAGCATAATGCCTTTGAGATTCATTTGTTATTGTTTAACTAGAGGTCCAGTGCACAAATCTGGCTCTCTGACATCCGCCAAGGGATCCCGGATTGCAAGAGGGCACAGGCCAGGCTGAGGGACCCACTGGTGCATGATTGGGGCCAGGGAGGGACCACGGGAGTGCTCCAGAGCGTGTCTGAGCCCATCTGGCAGATCTGCCAGACCCCAGCAGCAAACTAACCTACCTGTCTGTTCCCCTGGTGGTCCATGCCCATCATAGCAACTGGTTGAATGGTTTAACTAACGGTTGGACACTTAGCATATTAGACTTTTATTATATAGGATGCTCCAATGTTTTATCTCTTTTTTAAAAAATACATTTTTATTTGAGAAAGGAAAGGAGAGGGAGAGAGAAATATCAATGGTGAAAAAGAGAAAACGTAAAAGAATTAAAAATGAAAACATCTGAAAAAAAATCAGTGATGAGAGAGAATCATTGATCAGCTGCTTCTTGCACACCTCACACTGGGAATCAAGCCCAAAACCTAGGCATGTGCCCTGGTGGGAAAGTGAGCCAGCACTTAATCACAGAGCCACACTGGCAGGGTTATCTTTTCACCTAGTGAAGAATATTTGGATTGTTTATTGGTTTCCTCTAGGTGTCAAAGTACCACATTGTTCATGTGCTAGTATGTAACTATATATACATTGCTAGTATATAAGCATATAGTGTTCTGTGATTGGTCATGCAGATAAAATATTGGTGTCTGGAATAGAACCAATTTAGTCATTTTTAAAAGGCAGTGAAGAGAGCGCCAGCCTTTCGAAAGAAAAATTGGTTTACAGCTCTCTTAGGATGCGGCCTGCAAGCCCCGCCCCATACACCTGAGCGGCTCCGCCTACGCTCTGGCTTAGGTGAGGCTCAGTGGACCACATTTCCCAGCGGGCCCCGCAGGTCTCCGCGCCTGCGCACGGCTGCAGAGGCGGCTGGAGCAACTCCCGCGCTATCCAGCCGCCAGGTTGCTTCTCGCCTGCTGTCTGACCTGGGCATGGAGGGGGTCCCGGTGCTGACGAGGGCTAACGCGGCCGCTGCTAAGGCGGAGGGAGCCGCAGCCACGCCGTCCCCACCGCCCAACTCCCCTCCTGCCCTCACCCCGGCGCCCGCAGAGGGTGAAGAGGGTTCTCCGCCTTTGCCCGAGGCAGGGGCTCCGGGCTGCTCGGGTTCCCGGCCCCCGGAGCTGGAGCCGGAGCGCAGCCTGGGCCGCTTGGGGGGCCGCTTCGAGGACGAGGACGAGGAGTTGGAAGAGGATGAGGAGCTGGAGGAAGAAGAGGAGGAGGAGGAGGAAGAGATGAGCCATTTCTCGCTGAGGCTGGAGGGGTGCCGGCCGGAATCCGAGGATGAGGAAGAGGTATTTATAACCCCCGGGGACCACGCGCGGCCTCCGGGACGCAGCCCACCGCCGCCCCGGCCGAGCCCCCAGCTTGCCCCTGCAGCCCTTGGCACTGGCGTCGACCTCACCCCTCCCCGCCTTGCCTGCCTAGGCACGTGGCGCGGACTGGCCTTTCCCGCCCCGGTTCCTTGCGGAGTCATTTTGTGAGGTTCCTGCAGATCCCTTAGGCTCTCCGGGTCCGAGTGACTCGTTCTCTGCATAATTACTGAAGCTACTGCGTGCCAGGCGGGTAGGCGCCAAGGAACCCGTGCCCCTGCCGCCCAGGAGCTTCCAGTCCAGGTGTGGAGAGGGTGGCAAACCCTTCGCCATTTAGCCAGTCTCTTATTAAGAACTTTTTTTTTTTTTTAAATGTGGTAGCGCATACTTCTTCAAGTTAGGTAATAGTACACCTAGCCAATCAGAATTACTATGTTAAAGTTAAGCCTCAGTATCTGGAAAGTTTGCCTATTTTTAAAGTAACTCACGAAGTAAAATGCCCCTCATCTGGCAAAACACTGTATATCCAAAGGAATGGGATGTATTTGAAAATCGTTTTATATCGTGTTATTGTAACTTCCAGCCCTTTGAAGGGTTGGAGGTTACTGTAACATGTTTTTATGTTGCAAAGTAAGTTACATATTGGCTGTAATGAAATGTTGGGATTATGGTTTTAAAATTTAAGAAGATTTTTTTTTTTTTATTTGAGAGAGGAAGGAGAGCGCGAGAGATATCTCAATGATGAAAAAGAGAAAAAGGAAAAGAATAAAATTCGGTTGGTTAGGGTGTCATCACGATATGACAAGGTTTCGGGTTAGAGTTCAGTCAGGGCACATACAGGAAGCAGTCAATGAAGGTATAAGTAAGCGGAACAGCAAATCTATGTTTCTCCCTCTCAAATCAATAAAATAAAATTTAAGAAGCTAGGACTTGTATTTTAAAACTATTTCCATTGCATTTGCAGCGCCTGATTAATCTCTCTGAGCTGACCCCATACATCTTGTGTTCCATTTGCAAAGGTTACTTAATAGATGCAACTACCATTACAGAATGTCTTCATACATGTAAGCATATTGTACACATTTCTGAATAGTGTATTCAAATTTTGAAATGTCTTGAAAGCATCCTAATGTAAACGTTTTTTTTTTCAACAGTTTGTAAAAGCTGCATTGTAAGACATTTTTACTATAGCAATAGATGTCCAAAATGCAACATAGTAGTACATCAGACACAACCTCTTTATAACATAAGGTAAGAGGAATGTATATATAAGTGCAATTTATATTTTAAGTATGCTTTTTCTAAAAGCTTTAAGTTGTGTTTTGGGAAATATATTCTTGACACATTGCAAAATTAGAATAAAGGAGACTATTCTTTAAAGAAACACATAGCGAGTACTTACTGTGTACCAGGCACTGTGATATCTGCTGGGGACTTAAAAAAAAAAAAAAAACAGGAATTTTTTCCCCTGAAGATGTTAATTCCATCACTCAAGTTAATGAGGCCAGTTTAAGCTTGTCATTTCAGTATATTTAGAATTCTACTTACTAAAAGTGATACCTGAAAAAAAACTGGCCTCTTTAGAATAGCCTGTCTGCCATAGGTCATTGTGGCTTATTAATCAGATTTTCAGTTCATGATCAGTTTCCTAAGGAAAGAAAAATACTAAATATGAATTACTTTAGTTTGTTCAGCAAATACTATTACATTTTTACTACCTCCATATACTGAGTGCTTTGCAGATGATACACAGAAATTCAAAATATAGTCTGCCTTTAAGCTTACGTTCTTAACAAGGGAATAGAAAAAGCACACCTGGAACAATTTAGCAAACTGTTGAAGAATCTTTGATTACTTATGATTACATATAATTACTTGAGGTTCTCTTAGTTGAGAACCATGAGTTCGACCTAAAAGTAGCTCACCTTTAAGAAAGGAGATATCCACTCCCAAGTACTTACAAAGCATCATTCACTCTGTACCAAAATGCATTTTTCTGAATTCTGAGGTATTCTCCATCCTTTCCTTTTATTAGGTTGGACCGGCAGTTACAAGACATAGTGTACAAATTAGTGATCGATCTAGAGGAAAGTAAGTTTATTTTATTACGTAGTTATGAATACCAGAATCTCTACTGACTCTACTGGTTACATTTAAAGTGTAATTTAGTCTGTGTTTTATCATTTTTTAGGAGAAAAAAAGCAAATGCATGATTTCTATAAAGAAAGAGGTCTAGAAGTACCTAAACCTGGTAAGTTTGGGTGTATACTATATTTATAGATTAAAGAACACTTTATTGGTCATTTTATGATCAAAGAGAGAAAGATTTTGAAGGTGATGATATGGTATAACCCAATTTAATTATTTATATTTATAAGAATTAAAAGGTACAGGCTCTGGAGCTGAATTGTCTGAGTTTGATCCTAACTCCACCACGTTAGCTGTATGACTTTGGCAAATTACTTCAATGTCTCAGTTTCCTCAATACAAAGCACTTAAAGCAGTGCCTAGAACATAGTAACTGCTCAAACATTAGTTTTAATGATGATGGTAATGTTACAATATGGAAGTTAGATAGATTTGGGTTTAAGTCCGGGTTCTTCTGCTTAACTATGGATGTAAAACTTTAGGCAAATTGCCTAATCTCACTAAATGGTAATCTCTGTTTCTTTACACTTAAAAAAAAAAAGTAAGAATAGTATCTATGTCATGGAATTTTAACAAGCATTAAACGAAATGATGTATATAAAGTGCTGAGGATGAGCCCTGAGCCCCCTGGCACATAGTGCTTGTTTAGGGTTATTTACAACTGCTGCTGTTAGGAGCTCTTTCTGAGACCCTGATACACCAGCCACACATGTCTGCCCTCCATTATGGATTGCCTCTAATTTCACTGGCTGTAGATTGAGTTCTTTATGATCTTATAGTCAACATAGTTATAATACCTGTGCAATTACTTTTCAGAAATCTCAGTTTATGAAATTTTTATTCTAACTCAGCTTTTTGGTTTGGCTCTCAAATAGCTGTTCCACAGACAGTCCCGTCAAGCAAAGGAAGACCTAAAAAAGCCTTAGAATCAGTGTTTCGGATTCCACCTGAACTTGATATGTCTTTATTACTAGAATTCATTGGGTGAGTATCCTAAACCTTTCTACTGCTTAACCTTAAAATAAAAAATGTTTAAAGTCCCAACTGTTATGAAATCATCCTAACTTAAGTAAAATCAAATTTTTCTGATTTCCTTTTAAAAGTCATTTATGAAATATTTAAGACTTAGAAAAAGGTCTAATACCCACTTGTATCTCCACCATCGGACTTAAGAAATAAACCATGCTTATATGGCAGAAGCCTCTTGGCTACCTGTTCATTCTTTTTTTCTTAGAGTTTAATAACCACAATCCTAAAAGTAATGCTTGTCATTCCCCTGCATTTTTAATATATTTGCCACAATATATCTATTTTCAAGCAATATATAGAATTGTTTTTGCCTCTTTAAAAACTTGATCCTAACTCTACCACGTTAGCTGTATGGCTTTGGACCAGTTACAAGACATAGTGTACAAATTAGTGATTGATCTAGAGGAAAGTAAGTTTATTTTATTACATAGTTATGAATACCAGAATCTCTACTGGCTCTACTAGTTACATTTATTTATTTATTTATTTACTTACTTATTTATTTATTAATATTTTATTGATTTTTTTACAGAGCAGAAGGGAGAGGGATAGAAAGTCAGAAACATCGATGAGAGAGAGACATCGATCAGCTGCCTATTGCACGCCCCCTACTGGGGATGTGCCCGCAGCCAAGGTACATGCCCTTGCCGGAATCGAACCCGGGACCCTTCAGTCCGCAGTCTGACGCTCTATCCACTGAGCCAAACCAGTCTCGGCTCTACTAGTTACATTTAAAGTATAATTTAGTCTGTGTGGCCTTAGTGGCCCAGATGGTGTGCTTCATTGGTTAAGCATCGACTCAGTGCACCAGGACATCGCCTATTTGATTACCAATCAGACATTCGACTGGGTTTATTGGCTTAATCCCCAGCAGGGGGTATGCAAGAGGCAGCTGATCAATGTTGATGTTTCTCGCTATCCTTTCCTATTCCTCTCTCAAGTCAATAAAATGTTTTCTGTGGGGTTTTTTTTATTATTATTTTTAAACTATATTTTATTGATTTTTTTCACAGAGAGGAAGGGAGAGGAATAGAAAGTCAGAAACATCAATGAGAGAGAAACATCCATCAGCTGCCTCTTGCACATCCCCTGCTGGGGATGTGCCCGTAGCCAAGGTACATGCCCTTGACCAGAATCAAACCTGGGACCTTTCAATCTGCAGGCCAACGCTCTATCCACTGAGCCAAACCGGTTAGGGCTGGACATCTTTCTAAATCATATAAATAGTTTCATTCTAACACTGTAACATCCTATATAATAAAAGAGAAACATGCAAATTTGACCGTACCTTGGTTCCTGATTGGCTCTGCGGGGCCAAGTGGCACAAGCTCTGGGGGTGGGGGTGGAGATGAAATGGCAGTGGCGGAGAGCACCCAGCCCCTAGGGCTGAGTGGTCACAGGCAGCCAGGGCTGAGCTGAGCAGGGTGATGGCTGGGTGCCCAAGGCCTAAAGCCATCAATCAGTTGGACATCCCCTGAGGGCTCCCAGTATGTGAGAGGGGGCAGGTTGGGTTGAGGGACCACCCACCCCCAGTGCACAAATTTCGTGCACCGGGCCCCTAGTATAGTATCCTCCATTATATTACAACATTGCTAAACAGACTATCATGATCTAGATTTGTCTCGTATTAAACTGTAGTTTTCAAAATGTTTACATAATTTGCAGAATAAAATACTTTTTTTAGAAAATCTAGATTTTCGATTTTATGTCACTGATGGCTTTTTAAAATACTTTATTAATTTCAGAAAGGAAGGGAGAGGGAGAGAAAGACAGAATCATCAATGATGAGAGAGAATCATTGATTGGCTGCCTCCTGCACGTCCCCCTTTGGGGATCTAGCCATATCCCCTGGCTGGGAATCGAATTGTGACCTCTAGCTGGGCACTGATGGCATTTTGCTTCCCAGTCGCTTCTTCCTTATAGCTTCTGGTTGCCTGTGTCACTCATTTAGTAGCTTGTGCTGTGTTGTATTTATCTATTTATGTATTTAACCTGCTTTTTCAACTGAAATCAAGGACCCATAAGAGGCAAGAAATTTTTCTTATGCCTTCACAAAGCCCACAATTTTTAGCTGATGTGATGAAACAAAGATCCCTTTGAAGGAATGAGAAGAAACTGTAATACTAAATTATCAGCAATTTCACTTATTAAAGCATGTGTTTCAACCTAAGTGTCCAAAGGGGAACTAGTTAAGTAATGATGTAGAGCACATGAACATGTGCTAATATGGTAGCATATGGGCTAACATGGGACAATCTAAAAAATGTTAGAAAAATGCTAGAGAACACGTTGCATGTGTCCATTTATGTTTTTATACAAAGGATGGTGGGAAATATGTGTTTATTCAAGTTTTTTACATGCATAGAACATTCCTGAAAGGACAGTAAGAAACGTTAATGGCAATTGCTTCTAGAAAAGGGTACTGGATGCCCTAGCTCAGTAGTCGGCAAACTCATTAGTCAACAGAGTGGCAAACCGTGGCTCTCAAGCCGCGGTTTGCCGACCACTGCCATAGCTGGTTTGGCTCAGTGACTAGACCATTGGCCTGTAGACCAAAGGGTCCCAGGTTCGATTCGGTCAAGGGCACGCACCTCAGTTATAGGCTCCCACCTGGGCTCTGGTCAGGGTTCCTGCAGGAGGCAACTAATTGATGTGTTTCTCTCACATAGACGTTTCTGTCTTTCCCATTCTCCCTAAAAATCAAGGGGGAAAATGTCCTTGAATGAGAATAAGCAAACAGAAATAATTAGAAAAGGGCACTGGAGTCAGTCTATGATGGGGAAAAGTTTTACTTTTATTTTTTAAATTTTTATTTATTGATGTGAGAGAGAAAGGGAAAGAGAGAGAGAAAATCAATTGTTGCTTCACTTATTTATGCATTCATTGGTTGATTCTTTTATATGCCCTGACCAGGGATCAAACCCACAACTTTAGTGTATCAGGATGACACTAACCAACGGGGTTCTCTGATCGGGACAAGTTTTACTTCTCAGTGTATTTGCATATTTATTTTGTAACTTGATTTTTAATAAGTCTAATTAAAATTTAAAAATTGAAAGGAATTTCTATTCCTAAAAGTTATTTGGGGGAAATTTAATCTTTTCCACAATAGGTGCTCACAATCAGTATTTTTATACCGTTTTTAAAAGTAGCAGAGATACACTTTTAAAAAGTGTCAGCAATGCAAAAATGGCAAATAGGTTACGGGTGTGCCACCATTATCTCTTTCTTTGTTCACAGAAGAAATCAGCAATTAAGAATGGCAGGCTTTCCTTATGAGGGAGACTTGACAGCTGTGTTCAAGGCAGTCATTACCACTTGAAATAGTTGTTAACACATTCTTTACTATAGAAAAAAGAGCCCTCACTTGAAATAAGGAGATCTAGATTTAAGTTCATTCTACTTCTGATATCTAGCTTTGTAAACTTAGACAAATTGCTTTTTGTTTATTCATAAGATATGTATTAACCAGTTAACTGCCACGATATTTTGAATTTAACTAAAAAAGGTCTGCCACTTGGATCTATAGTGGCTTATGGTATACAAATGGGTAAGGCCCTGCCATGTACCAGCATAACTCTGTACTAGCTGCTGGGAATATGGTTTGAATAAGTCAGCCGTGACTCTTGCCCTCATAGAACTTTTAATTTCTCAGAACTTCAGTTTCCCAATCTGTAAAACAAGACAAATGAACTTGATGATTATGACGGGTAGTCTGTCATTTATATAGTTCTTGATCTGTTTTCAAATGATTACGAGAAAGAAAGCTTTCATTACAGCAGGGAGTCCTTTTTTGTTGTTTTTGTTTTTTAATATTTTTATTGATTACAGAGAGGAAGGGACAGGGAGAGAGAGGTGGAAACATCAGTGATGAGAGAGAATGATCAGCTGCCTCCTGCACAACCTACACTGGAGATTGAGCCTGCAGCCCGAGCATATGACCTTGTCTGGAATCAAACCTGGAACCCTTCAGTTCGCAGGCTGATGCACTATCCACTGGGCCACACTGGCTAGGGCCAGCAGAGGGTCCTTTTGAAAGAGAGCTTCCATTGGCAAAGAGGTTTTTTTTTTTTTTTATATCCCCTGTCCCCAGAATTAAATCCCCATGTTTTCACTGCATGGAAAAGCTTTTGTATCGTCACAAAAGTCAGGCTTTTAGGAAGCCCTTTCGGGGCAAGGGACAAGTAGCAGATGAGTTTTAACCTGATGTAAGTACAAGGGCAAGTTTGGTTCCACTGGGGCAGTGGTCAGCAAACCCATTAGTCAGCGGAGCTGCTCACTGCGGCTCGCGAGCCGTATGTGGCTCGAGGGCCAAGGTTTGCCAACCACTGCACTGGGGACTCTCCCAGAATTGTAAGAGCAAAAAAGCTCAGGTAGTTTTAGCCTGTGGATAGTGACTTTGCAACAATTGGAACATGAAATTAGATTTCCCCCTAAATTGAGTACTCATGTTTTGTGATTTTAAAATAGTCTCATACTTCTTCCTGATCTTCAGTTTTTATGTTTAAGGTAGATTTTAAAAAGAAATATTCTCAGGCAGTATAGTGTATATAGAAGGAGCATAGGCTTTGAAGAGTCTCTAACTCAAGCCGAGACCGGTTTGGCTCAGTGGATAGAGCGTCGGACTGCGGTCTGAGGGGTCCCGGGTTCGATTCCGACAAGGGCATGTACCTTGGCTGCGGGCACATCCCCAGGGGGGGGGCGTGCAAGAGGCAGCTGATCGGTGTCTCTCTCTCATCGATGTTTCTGACTTTCCCTCTCCCTTCTGCTCTGTAAAAAATCAATAAAATATATTTAAAAAAAAAAAAGAATCTCTAACTCAAGATATGTAAGCTACATAAGATGTAGCTTAGCTTCTGTGATCATCAATTTCCATATTTTTATTTCTAAATTGGGGATTATAAGTCACAGGATTATTGTAAGAATAAACATACGGTAGTCCTAACATGTCTAAACTATTACATCCTGTAAAGTGGTTTTTTGCAGTTGTATGGTGGTCAAGGACTATGGCCAAGAATCTCAGGCAAAATGTCATTGAGGAGTATTTCAAATGCAAGAAATAAACAAACAAACTTGGCTTCTGTTTGAGAAAAAAAAAAAAAAGAAACTATCTTTTAAAGTAACTATAGGGGAAAAAACATTGAGTTATCCCATCTAATAAGGGAGTAATATGCAAATTGACTGTATTTTTGCTACACTCAAAGCCATGCCCAGAACCCAGTCAAGAGTGATATGCAAATAAACGCAACCAAAATGGCTGTGGCCACTGAGAGCAGGAGGGAGGCTTAGGTTTCCCCGGCAATGGAGGAAGCCAAGCTTTCCACCTGCCCTTGCTGGCCTTGTCCAGGTCAGAGCCTGGCTGTCAGAGCAGCTGGGGGTCCCCCACCCAGGGCTCAAGCCTTGGAGCCTTGGCCAGAGGCTTGCGGCCTTGGCTGGGGGCAGAGCAGGGCGATCAAAGGGAACTGGGGGTCCACTGGCCAGGGATAGGGGCTTTAGGCCTTGGCAAGGGTGGAGCCAGAGATCAGAGGAGATAGGTGTGAACTATAGAGGAAACACCTTCTCTGACCACTCATTGGCTAAGCTCCCTGTATGCTACTAGTAATATTCTTAGTGACTTGGGTATAAGAATCCAAAAATGTAATCTAGGGTTTTTCCCCATACTCCTGGAGAAAAAAGCAAAAGGTCTCTTGCTGGAGGGCTAAGAAATGTCATATCCTGCCCTAAGTGGTTTAGCTCAGTGGATAATGCCTAGGTTTGCCAACCACAGGGTCCGGGTTAGATTCTGATCAAGGCTTGTACCTATGTTGCAGGCTCCTCCCTGGCGAGGGCCCAGGTCAGGGCTCATGCAGGAGACAACCAAGCAAAGTGTTCCTCTCTCTTTGATGTTTCTCTCTGTCTTTCCCTTTCTCTTCCACACTCTCTCAAAGTCAATGGAAACATATCCTCAGGTGAGGATAAAAAAAATATATTGAAAGACACATCTTGAAAATGTCTAAAGAAAGTTGTCATTTTTTCATGGTGAAGGGACCAGAGTCCGTGTTGATGAAAACACCTTGGTGGCTGTGGTGACTGGAAGTGGCTGCAGCACAGTGGGGTGATGGGGCTGGTGCCTTTCCCTAATCAGCCCGGTCGCCTCCCACAAAGGGAGGCCAGACTGTGGCTTAGGCCTGCGCCTGGGCTGAGGGCCCCCCCCCCCCCCGCCCGACCCAGTGCACAAATTTCGAGCACCGGGCCCCTAGTGCTATCTAATAAAAGAGTAACATGTAGATTAGACCATACCTTTGCTACGCTACTAGCCAGTCAAGAGCAGGGGGCGGGGCTGAAGCGCCGCGCCCGGGCTGCTGTCTCAGCCTGGCCAGGGTGGAGTGCGCACCAACCCCCTCACCCCCCATGGCGGCAGGATCCCTAACAGGGATGAGACCCCAGCCCCAGCTGCTGTCTGAGTCTGGCTGGGGTGGGGCGTGCACACACACACACACACCCCATGGCGGCGTGATCTCTGGCCAGGATGAGACCCCAGGCAGGCTGCTGTCTCAGCCTGGCCAGGTTGGGGTGTGCACTCCCCCTCCCCCCATCCCCCTTACCTCCACGGCAGTGTGGTCTCTGGCCACGCTGAGAAGACAGCCCACGCTGGGGCCTGCACTCTGTGGCACAATCCCTGGCCGTGCTGAGATGGATCCCGGGCTGGGGTCTCAGCCTGGCCTCAGGTCTCAGCCTGGCTGGGGTGCGCACCTCAGAGTGATCTCTGACCAGGCTGGTCTCAGCCTGGCTGAAGTGTGATACCTTTCCAGTGGTAGCAGCCTGGGGTCTCAACCACTGAATCACACCAGCCAGGAAGATATGGAGGAATCTTAAATGTTCCTTTTTATTAAATATATACTTTATTGATTTTTTTACAGAGTGGAAGGGAAAGGGATAGAAAGCTAGAAACATCTAGGAGGGAGAAACATCAATCAGCTGCCTCCTGCACACTCCCCACTGGGTATGTGCCCCCAACCAAGGTACATGCCCTTGACCAGAATTGAACCTGGGATCCTTGAGTCTGCAGGCTGACACTCCATCCACTGAGCCTAACAGGGCTGTGCAATATGCTAAAGAAAAAACCCTATCTAATAAAGAGGGAATATGCAGGGGAGGGCGTTTGAGGTTGACCGGGTTGTCAGGGGAGGGCAGTTGGAGGCAAACAGGCTAGCAGGGGAGCAGTTAGGCGTTGATCAGGCTAGCAGGGGAATGGTTAAGGAATGATCAGACTGGCAGGCAGAAGCAGTTGGGGCAGTCAGGGAAGCAGGCAGGTGAGCAGTTTGGAGTCAGCAGTCCTGGATTGTGAGAAGGATGTCCGACTGCCTTTTTAGGCCCAATCCTACTAGGCTTGGGCCTAACTGGGCAATCGGACATCCCTTGAGGGGTCCCAGATTGGAGAGGGTGTATGCTGGGCTGAGGGACATCCCCTACTCCTCCCTCCCCTCCCCCCCCAGTGCATGAGTTTCATGCACCAGGCATCTAGTAATAGAATAAAAAGCAAAAGAAAATTTTACTTTATACTGGAAAATGTTAGAATGATACATGAGGGGAAATCTGAATATTAAGAACTAGTGACCCAGTACATGGATTTATGCACATTGAATGAAATTCATTAGAAGGTGGCTGAGATGGGCCAGACACGCCCTAGAGCCAGCCTCCCATGATAATTCCCTGTCTGTGGAGTTAGTGAGGTGCCTCCGGCAGGTGGGGTCCCTCGTCTTGGCCTGTGGGGATCAGGCCAAAACAGGCAATCTGACATCCCCCAAGGGGTCCCAGAGTGAGAAGGCACTCTGTAAAGTTGCTCTTGTACAAGGTGTTTCAGGGTGTGCCACTTGAGAACCACTGCTGCCAAGTCACTGCAGCTTGGCAGCTACTGTGTTGAGTGTCTGCCCCTCAGTGGTCAGTATATGTCATAGCGACCAGTCGGACTATTGACAGCATATTAGCCTTTTATATATGTAGATATTCTAAAAAGTTAAGATTTCTAATAAATAACCATGACTTCCCCAAACCTGTTGCTGCACCATACAAAGCTTCATTGCTAGCCAGATCTAGTGCAAGGACATATAATAAGACAGTTTTGATATGTCCAGTTTTGATATGTACAACTTCAATAGTTCTGAAATTGGAAACTCCTATAAGATACTATTGCATGTTCCAATAGCTTTGCCAAAAAAGAAACACACAGATAATAGTATGGTTTCTTTAATAAATGGCAACAACAAAAAATAAAAAGAAAGGAAAGAAAAAAGAATATCATTTCAACTCCTGGAAATATACGAAATAGTATAGCCCAGCCAGTGTGGCTCAAGTTGTGTTAACCTATGACCCAGGCGGTCACAGTTCAGTCCTGGTCAAGGAACATGCCAGGGCTGTGGGCTTGATCCCCAGTGGGGGGCACGAAGGAGGCAGCTGATCAGTGATTCTCTCATCGATGTTTTTATCTCCCTCTCTCACTGAAATCAATAACAATATTTTAAAAACGTACTATAAAATACCACTGCCACTGAAACCGGTTTGGCTCAGTGGATAGAGCGTCGGACTGAGGACTGAAAGGTCCCGGATTCAATTCCGGTCAAGGGCATGTACCTTAGCTGCGGGCACATCCCCAGTAGGGGGCGTGCAAGAGGCAGCTGATCGATGTTTCTCTCTTATCGATGTTTCTGACTTTCTATCCCTCTCCCTTCCGCTCTGTGAAAAATCAATAAAATATATTTAAAAAATAAATAAATAATAAATAAATAAAATACCACTGCCATTTTTTTACCACTAGATGGCAGAAATGATAATTATCTATACTTGTTTATATCCTAAAGGATTAGGTATTCATCTTTTGCAATTAAAGTGATAACCTTTAAATGTTTATGTTATTTTTCTGTGTTAGATGGTTAAACATAGTTTAAAATATTTTATTGATTGATTTTGTTTTCATTTTTCAGTGCTAATGAAGGCACAGGACATTTTAAGGTATTTTACTTTTATTTTTCATTTACTTTACAAGAGGACCCTGTAACAAGTTTAAGAAACAGATATGCAATCATATGGCTATTGTCTTCAATTGCAATAAAGAGTGTTCTATAAATAAAAGTTTTTGAAATATGAAGTACATTCAGTAATGATCTCACAATAGGTTTATGAGAAAATAATTATTAAGTAGGAATTTGTTATTAATTAAGACTAGTCTAAGGAAGAATAAGTGAATAACTTTCAAAAGTCTAAAGATAAATGCTATCTTAATTTGGTGATAAAAAATGTTTCAAAGCATTTTTGCATAGCTGGCATTTAGAGTTAAGTATGAGCTTAAAATTTCATTTGCATGTAACATTTTTAGCTCAAGTTAACCTGCCCCAACTTGTTACTTGGTAAACTAATTGTTTTTCTTTTAATTCTGTATTTATAGTGGAATTCTAGTTACAGATTTTGATATTATGACTCAGTATTCTCTACTACCTAAAAAGATGTGTTTATATCCTATCTTTGAATTCAAATAAATAGATCTGGCTAGAATGATTCCTGGTTATTAAACTTTTCACTATGTAGACCTATAGCATGAAAATTATAAACCCTATTTGTTCAACAGTAATTTAGTTCAGAAAAGTTTTCAAGGTTTTAATTATGCAAACTTTTAAACATACTGAAAAGCAGGCAAAATAAAACCTTCATGTATCTATCATCTAGCTTTACCAATACACTAATGGCCAGTTTAATGTCTGATATCTCCATCTACTTACCTTCCTTCTGGTATTATCCTATATAATAAAAGAGTAATATGCAAATTTGACCATACCTTCGCTACACCTACAAGCCACGCCCATGGCCATGTCCACCAGCCAATCAGGAGCAAATAATGAAAATAAACCCCAACCAAGATGGCTGCTGCCACTGAGAGCAAAAGGAAGGCTTGAGTTCCCCTGGCAACAGAGGAAGCCAAGCTTTCTGCCTGCCGTGCAGGCCTAGGCCTCCACTCAATGCTACAAAGTTTCAATTATAATAGATACAGAAATGGTGGCAGCCACTTGAGCTGGAGAGAACAGAGGCTTGGGTTTCCCTGGCAATGGAGGAAGCCACGTTTTCCGCCTGCCATTACCGGCCTAGGCCTCCACTCTAGACTACAAAATTTCAAACAGAAATGGCTGCCACCATGGAGTGAGCAGAAGGCTTGGCTCCGCTCCAATCTACAAAGTTTCAATTGTAGACAAAAATTAATCCCAGATCCCAGGACCTCTACTTGGGTCACTGGGGGGCGTGGCCGGCCTGCAAACCTCCACAGGCCCCTCACCCAGGCTGCCCCTCACCCCAAGGGAACCCCTACCCTGATCTGGGACACTCTTCAGGGCAAACCAGCTGGCCCCCACCCATGCACCAGACCTCTATCCTATCTAATAAAAGAGTAATTTGCAGATTGACCATCACTCCAACACACAAGAGGGCTGCCCCCCATGTAGTCAAAGATCCTGCCCCCATGTGGACACAAGATGGCCACTACAAGAGAGCCAGCAGGGGAAGGCCGTTGGGAGGTTCCAGGCCCTGCAAGGGAGGGCAATTGTGGGCGATCAGGCCAGCAGGGAGGGCAGTTGGGAGGGACCAGGCCTCCAAGGGAGGGCAGTTAGGGGTGACCAGGCTGGCAGAGGAGGGAAGTTGGGGGCAAACAGGCTGGCAAGGGAGCAGTTAGACATCATTTAGGCTGGTAGGATAGTGGTTAGCAGGTGATCAGGCTGGCAGGCAGAAGCGGTTAGGGGCAATCAAGGAGGCAGGCAGATGAGCAGTTTGGAGGCAGCAGTCCTGGATTGTGAGAAGGATGTCTGACTTCCCATTTAGGCCCGATCCTACCGGGATGGTGCCTAAACGGGCAGTTGGACATACCTCGAGGGGTCCCAGATTGGAGAGGGTGCCGGCTGGGCTAAGGGACATCCCCCGCCCTCATGCACCAGGCCTCTAGTTCTATAATAAATCCCTATATTTTGCTAATTCATTTGTAAATATTTCTGTATTCTTAAAAAGTATTTTTTAATAACTATGTATCATACCAAAAAAAGTTACAAAAATGTCAGTATCAAACATAAAAATACAGTGTCAGAACTATTCTAGATTAAAGGAGATGACAGAAACATGACAATAAAGTATAATATATGGTCCTTCGTTAGCAATAACTCTTAACTGCTTCCTATGTGCCAGGAATTTTTACATACATCATATTACTTTCTTCAGGATGATTCTCTGAGATAGATGCCAGTATCCCTATTTACAAATGGGAATGTGGATGCACAGAAAGGTTCAAAAACTTACCTAAAGATTTATAGCTAGAAAATTACAGAATCAGGGTTTAAAACCAGTCAGTCAGCGTGTCTTTGGAATACCTGCACTTAACATCTATACTATCCGCTACACTAAGATAATACGGGATAGATGTATTGTCAGGGAAGGTCTCAAGAAACCAAACTGCAACCCTGGCCGGTGTGGCTCAGTTGGTTGGGACATCTGCCTGTGCAATGAGAGGTTGCCAGTTTGATTCCCTGTCTGGGCACATAGCCGGTTGTGGGCTCGATCCCCAGTAGGGGGCGTGCAGGAGACAGCTGATCAATGTTTCTCTCTCCCTCTCTCTTCCTTTCTGAAATCAATAAAAACATATTTAAAAGAAAAGAAAACAGCACTGTCATAGGGAAAAAACATATTCCTCACCTGCCTAGATTTTCTTGGTAGCCATTCTGGGGAACCTCTCTGCTAGTGCCACAGAAATACTGCTCAAGTTTTTTAGTTCTGATTACCTTGGCTTTTCATTTGCATTACATAGTCATTGAAATGTCCTCAAAGAGAGTGGCTGGATAAGTTTCTACGTTAAAACTCTGGTCTTTTCACCTGTTACCTCAGGCTATTGGATCAGATTCTAGACACGTATGTCTAGATGTTATTCTTTTTATTTCCACTTACAAAAGAAAGCACTTTATTACAGAAAATTTCAAACATACAAAAGTAGACAGAATCTATAATAATAAAAGCAGAACATGCTAATTAGACTGGACATCCTTCCAGACGAAGCCAGGGCTGCGAGGGTCAAGGTGGCTGCTGCAGCAGTGGGGGGTCAAGCCCCTTGCATGAATTTCATGCATTGGGCCTCCTGTAGCATAATAAGCACCCATGTACACATCACTCAAATCATTATAAACTTACGGCCAATCTCATTTCATCTGTGCTTTCATCACTTCTCTTATCCTCATATATTTTGAAGCAGACTATATCTCAGTATGTAATTCAGTTTGTTTCTAAAAGATAAGAACTTTTTACAAACATAATAATGATACTAATATTTTAAAAATTAATAGTAATAGCCCTAGCTGGTTTGGCTCAGTGGAGAGAGTGTCAGTCTACGGACTGAAGAGTCCCAGGTTCGATTCCGGTCAAGGCCATATGCTTAGGTTGCGGGTTTGATCTCCAATAGGTATACTACCAATATCTATTCTCTCTTATCATTGCTGTTTCTAGCTCTCTTTCTTTCTCCCTTCCTCTCTGAAATCAATAAAGAAATATATTAAAAAATTAATACTAATAACTTAATCAAATTCCACATTCTATTTAAATTTCCTACATTGTCTCATTAAAATTGTTTTGTAGATTAGTTTAAATCAGGATCCAAATAAGATTCATACTAGTAATTGGTTGATATATCTCTTATTTATAACCCTTACATCTTTTTTTAGTCTGGCAGTTTCACCCCCATCTTTTTTTTTTCCTTAGAATCTTTTTATTGAAGACACCAGGTTTTAGACATTTAATGTCACTTTGTCAATAAATTTCACTCTGTTTTATTGTTGATGAGGTGGTAAAATAAACCAGTAAATCTTTGTACTGAAAAATACAAAGAAGGAAAACTAAGCAGAAAAAAAATTTTTTCTTTGATAACTAAACTAAAATTTTGTCATAATTTTCATAAATCTGTTGAATTATCTTTGTTATAAAATCTTCTGTAGGGTTTATACATTTTATGTATACTTAATCTGAAAATATTTGTTTATTCATTCATTTATTTTTTGTAGCCATTGGAGAAGAAGTTTGTCCGAGTTTCAGGAGAAGCAACTATTGGGCATGTAGAAAAGTTTCTCAGAAGAAAAATGGACCTTGATCCAGCTTGTCAGGTAGAATACATCTGTGTAAAAGGATGTGTAAAGATGTGAGATTACCTTAGAATTGTCTCTAGGATTTCATGCAGTGGCTTTTGTCTTATGATATTATAGATTGTGTATGCCAACTGATATTGGTACACAGTGATTCCTATGCCTACTTCAGTCATATTTGACTTACTGTCTGTTCCTACCTGCCATCGATGACCATATATGAGAACCCTCGAAAAGTGAAATATCTGTCTAATATAGACCCTATTTATTTTTTTAAGGATTGAAAGTATTTCCCATTCTAACTTTTTTAAAAAATATATATTTTATTGATTTTTTTACAGAGCAGAAGGGAGAGGGATAGAAAGTCAGAAACATCGATGAGAGAGAAACATCGATCAGCTGCCTCTTGCACGCCCCCTACTGGGGATGTGCCCACAGCTAAAGTACATGCCCTTGACCGGAATCGAACCCGGGACCTTTCAGTCCTCAGTCCGAGGCTCTATCCACTGAGCCAAACCGGTTTCAGCTCTCATTCTAACTATATAATACTTTCTTGCTGTAAAATGAAAACCTCAATCCTAATGTATTTTTGAACATAAAGTGTAATTATACTTATAGATATAATGTGGGCCAGTGGGTTTTTATTCTTCATCATGTATAAAATTTCACAGAATAATTTTTATTTAAATTATCTATTTGCTCATTGGTGTTTTTACTACGAATATCTATTCTAAATATATATTAAATCCAGTGAAATGTGACTTCTCTTACTGAGCTTGACATAACGCTGGCTGTAGCTCATCCATCTGAAGTTTATCACGTTGTAGCCACAACATATTTGAGGTTATTCTTAATCTTTTGGTTAGAAATAGATAGCTATTTAGAGACTCCTGGGCAAAGAATTGTGAGCAATCCCATAACAGTTTATTGTTGCTAAAAGCATAAAACATAAGACTTGAACCTGATTTTATAGATTTAACTAATATAGCATGCAAAAGCACTTTTTCTAGGATATAGATTATATCCTCTGGCTAGATATTGATCAGAGCATAATCACTATAAGTTTCACATTTGGTGTTTTAAGAAATTTAGTTGCCAGAGCTCTAAATTGGTTATATTGTGTAAAAGTGTGAGTTTATTTTTTTGTTCATATCATAGAATTCAAGCCTTTAGCATTTTGAAATAAAATGATTAAAAATTTGTTCAACCTTTAATTTTCTTTGTCAACTCTTGGCTCTATAGGTAAATAATTTTTTTTCTATTCAGGTACTATACAGCTGGTAACATTCATAAATTACTATTAAGCCAAAATGTTAAAATAATGGAACAGAATTGTCAAATATGCAGACCTGTTAATTTATGTCTAAATTATTAAACCTTCTAAATACAAGAGAAGTAAAAAGAGTTACTTCTGTTTTGAGCAAAACATGGAGCTAGTTAACCATTAAAGGAAAATTCTTGGTGAAGCCAGTTCACTTGAGCCCGCTGTGCTGACCTTCTTTAAACCAGTTCGTTCCAGGTAGGAAATGTGTGCTTGTTTGCAGACATTTGACCTTCATATATGGTTATTTACTAGCAGGAATGAATGGTTACTAGAGGACTGTTAAATTATGAACTGTCTTTAAAGTTATTTGTGGCAGATCAAAATAAAATGAGAAGACAGTGCTGAAAGACAGATTGTGTACACATTGTATTTGTGTTAATGAAACCATAAAATTTTGCCAAAAAAAAAAAAAGATATTGTGAACTAAGAGGCAACAGGACATGGTAACTGATTGCATGTGAGAAGAAAGGAAAATTGGGAATCAGAGGAGATATTTTGGTTTAGAGGACAAAGAGAAATTTCATGCCATAAACTAAATAAGGCTGTTAGGAAATGGAGCAAATTAAGAAATATATAGTAATAAGACTGTTGAGGAACTGATCCCATTTAAGGCAATGGGAAAGGAGTACTCAATGAAAGAGAGATTAAAATTTT
Source organism: Antrozous pallidus (assembly GCA_027563665.1). Taxonomy (NCBI): domain Eukaryota; kingdom Metazoa; phylum Chordata; class Mammalia; order Chiroptera; family Vespertilionidae; genus Antrozous; species Antrozous pallidus. The sequence continues at coordinate 109,946,054 of CM050510.1, read as the reverse complement.
GCTTTTCTATCTTAGCAAGTCAGTATACTGGGATTTTATTACATTATACTATATAACTGTATAACTATTCTTTCTAGAGCATTCTGTGTAAAAGTAGATTTGTCTTAGAGCTGTGACATTACTGAGGGCTAAAAAAGACCTCATTAAGATTATTCCATCCATAAAAAGTTCCCTTCATGTGTGCTTTACTGTTATACTTTCCACTGTTGGGAAATGAGATATTCTTTCTAAGAGAATTATTCAGATATATAAGGATTGCCCTTTTACATTAATACACTTTTAATCATTTTATCTTGGAACTTTAAAAAAAAACTTTTTTTCTGTGCCTAATGCTGAATGCATCAGATATGATTTAACTTGTTCTCACAGATTCAAGGAAATCATTTTGATTACTGGCTGTCCTGTGCTATTACCTGCTATATCCTCTCATGCTCTTCATTATTTACTCTTGTAAAAAGTTTCTGACATCTTTCTTGAGAGTGTTTGATCCATCTAAAATAAAACAGCAAAGCGTAGTCTAGAAATAATTGTTAATTTTTCCTAATTTTTTCATACAGTTTTTTTGAAGCAGTAAACATCTAGTACTTTGTTTGCCTGTAGGTAGATATCATTTGTGGCGATCACTTGTTGGAGCGATATCAAACTCTAAGGGAAATTCGACGTGCAATAGGTGATGCAGCAATGCAGGTAGGTCTTAGACTTTATCACACTTAGTGTCTAACAGGCAAGTTATTTGATGGGGAAAAATTCCATGTTATCAACAAAATTTTAATAAATATTCTACAACTTTGTTAAAATTACCTGCACTATAAGTAATAAAGCCAACATTTATTGAATGCTAACTATATTGGGCAATTTTTTAAATGGTTTATATGGGTTAGCCCACTTTAAATAGAAGGAAGCCAAGTTACCGAAAGGACATGTAGAAACTTGCTCACAGGAAGTCGGTGAGTGGGCCACGGCTCAGCATGCAGGCAGTTTGATTCTAGAGGCCTCTGCTCTTGTCTCTGTCTTCCTGCCACACTAGAACTCTGAAGACCACTGGGCAAATACATCTGCAAGGACATTTCGTAAGAAAAATTTGCAGATACTCATTTGGCGTTAGAGATTCACATACCATTTCTTACTCAATAGGTAAGAAGTCATGGCAACTATTTTGAAGTTTTATTAGCCTATAATGTGAGGAAATATATTGTAAAATCTCTTAGGATAAATGAGAAGCTAGAAAGGATCTAAATATTAATGAAGAGAAAAGCAATATCCACATATTCTAAGTTATTACTAATCCTAGAGTGATAGATTGTTTTAAGAGCTCTATGGCTCTGAGAAGCTTATAAGGTACTAATGGAGATTTGATGAGCACCTCTCAGCTTAAATGAATTTGTTTAACTTGTTAGAAATATAATGCTTGCCTAGCTGGTTTGGCTCAGTGGATAGAATGTCGGTGGTCCCGGGTTCGATTCCAGTCAGAGCACATGCCTGGATTGTGGGCTCAATTCCCAGTTGGGGGCATGCAGGAAGCAGCCAATCAGTGATTCTCTCTCATTGATGTTTCTATCTCTCTCTCCCTCTCCGTTCCTATCTGAAATCAATTTTTTAAAAAAGGAATATAAATCTTTGCTTTGGTGTAACTGCCTATGCTCAGTGAACAACTACTTAAAATAAGATGAAGAATATTTTAAGAATTGTCTTGTTAGGATGGATTATACAATTCCTTGGAAGAAACAGAATGAATATACACAAATACTCTTATGTGCATACACAATACAGCGGTGGTAAAAGTAGATTTACATTTGTTTGTATGTCACGATGTCAGAGTGCACTTAGGTTCAATCTCCTAAGTGCTCAAATTGCTGGCCTTCATTATTTATATACTAGAGGCCCGGTGCGCGAAATTCGTGCGGGGCGGGGGGGGGATGTCCCTTAGCTCAGCCTGCACCCTCTCCAATCTGGGACCCCTCAAGGTCAATTGCCTTTGGATAATCAGGCAATCGGACATCCTTCTCACAGTCCAGGACTGCTGGCTCCTAACTGCTCACCTGCCTGCCTCCCTGATTGCCCCTAACCGCTTCTGCCTGCCAGCCTGATCACTGCCTAACCACTACCCTGCCAGCCTATTTGCCCCCAGTTTCCCTCCTCTGCTGGCCTGGCACCCCTAACTGCAGGCTTGATTACCCCAACTGCCCTCCCTTGGAGGCCTGGTCCCTCCCAACTGCCCTCCCCTGCTGGCCTGGCACCCCTAACTGCAGGCTTGATTACCCCAACTGCCCTCCCTTGGAGGCCTGGTCCCTCCCAACTGCCCACCCACAACTGTCCTCCCTTGCAGGGCCTGGAACTTCCAATGGCCCTCCCCTGCTGGCCATCTTGTGGTGGCCATCTTGCTGTCCACATGGGGGCAGGATCTTTGACCACATGGAGGCAGCCTTCTTGTGTGTTGGAGTGATGGTCAATCTGCAAGTTACTCTTTTATTAGATAGGATAGAGGCCTGGAGCATGGGTGGGGGCCAACTGGTTTGCCCTGAAGAGTGTCCCAGATCAGGGTGGTGGTTCCCTTGGGGTGAGGGGCAGCCTGGGCAAGGGGCCTGAGGAGGTTTGCAGGCAGGCCATGCCCCTCCGCAACCCAAGCGGAGGCCCTGGGATCTGGGATAAATCTATGTCTACAATTGAAATTTTGTAGCCTGTAGCAGAGCAGAGCCAAGTCTTCTGCTTGCTTAGGGGCGGCAGCCATTTCTGTTTGAAACATTGTAGCCTAGAGTGAAGGCCTAGGCCAGCAGGCAGGCTGAAAGTTTGGCTTCTTACATTGCCAGGGAACCCAAGCCTCTGTTCTCTCCAGCTCAGTGGTAGCCGCCATTTCTGTATCTTTTATAATTGAAACTTTGTAACATTGAGTGGAGGCCTAGGGAGGCAGAAAGCTTGGCTTCCTCTGTTGCAGGGAAACCCAAGCTTTTCTCCTGCTCTCAGTGGCGGCAGCCATCTTGGTTGGGATTTATTTGCATAATTTGCTCCTGATTGGCTGATGGGTGTGGCTGTGGGTGTGTCAAAGGTATGGTCAAATTTGCAAATTTCTCTTTTATTAGATAGGATTCTTGTAGTCTACTTCCTATACTCAAGTACACTTTGGCACAGAGTGCTTTATAAACCTACTTTTGCCTACCCCTGTATATATTTTAATGACAATGAAATGCATGAGTTTTGACAAGGACATATACCTGATTTAACTCGAACTACTTCTTGAGATTTGGAACACTGTTGTCACCCCCAGAGGCAACTCATTAATTAATTATTTTTTTATTTTTTTATTTTTATTTTTTGTTAAGAGATATTTTATTTTATTTATTTATTTTTAAAAATATATTTTATTGATTTTTACAGAGAGGAAGAGAGAGGGATAGAAAGTCAGAAACATCGATGAGAGAGATACATCGATCAGCTGCCTCTTGCACACCCCCTACTGGGGATGTGCCCGCAGCCACGGTACATGCCCTCGACCGGAATCGAACCTGGGACCTTTCAGTCCACAGGCCGATGTTCTATCCACTGAGCCAAACCGGCTTTGGCTGTTAAGAGATATTTTATTGATTTTTTTTTTACAGAGAGGAATGGAGAGGGTTAGAGAGTCAGACACATCGATGAGAGAGAAACATCGATCAGCCGCCTCCTGCACACCCCCTACTGTGGATGTGCCCACAACCAAGGTACATGCCCCTGACCGGAATCGAACCCGGGACCCTTGAGTCCACAGGCCGACGCTCTATCCACTGAGACAAACCGGTCAGGGCGCAACTCATTAATTTAAAGCATAGTATATTTACAGGATTCTAAAACTATCACATAATCAATTTTAGAACATTTTTATCACCCCAAAATAAAACTTCATGCCCATTAGTATCCATCCTCCTGCCTTTGTAACCACTACTCTACTTTCCGTCTCTCGATTTATCTATTCAGGACATTTTATATAAATGGAGTCATTCAATACTTTGTTCCTTCTCATTGCTGAATAATATTCCATTATATGGAAATTCACTATTCAAGAGAAGGCTGATACTTGGAAGGGCAGCAATGGAAGAATTAAGAAAGATCACTGAAGCAGAGATGTGTCATTTAGAGACCAAGGCTAAGGTCATCCACACGTTCGTATTCTCAGTGACCGTGTGCAGATGTGAAAGTTGGACCGTGAGGAAGGCTGATAGGGAAAAAAATTGATTCATTGGAGGAAAGTTCTGCAGATAACCTGGACTGTCAGAAAGACCTACTGGGCCCTAGAGCAAATTAAACCTGAAATATCACTGGAAGCAAAAATGACAACCTAAGCTGTCCTACTTTGGGCACTTCATGAAAAGGCAGGGTTCTTTGGGAAAGACAGTAATACTGGGAAAATTAGAAGACAGCAGATAAAGAAGACCAAATATGATATCCATTGACTACATAAAAGCCGTAGAGGTGTTGAGGACAGGATATTATGGACATCACTCATGCATAAGATCACCAAGAGTTGGAGCTGATTCAACAGCATGCAACACACACATATATTGATATTTAATCATTCATCAACTGATGGGTTTCCCTTTGGGGGGCTAATATGAAAGGTGTGGCTGTGAACATTGATCTACAAGTGTTTGTGTGATGTGTAGGAGGGTTTTTGTTTTTAATATATTTCTATTGATTTCAGAGAGGAAGAGAGAGAGATCATTGATGAGAGAGAACCATTGATTGGCTGCCTCCTGCAAACCCCCTGCTGGGGATTGAGCCCACAACCCAGGCATGTGCCCTTGACCAGAATCGAACCTGGGACCTTTCAGTCTGCAGGCCAATGCTCTATCCACTGAGCAAAACCAGCTAGGGCTGTGTGGACATGTTTTTATTTCTCTTTGGTGTATACTTAGTAGTGAAATTGCTGGGTCATATAATCACTCTTTATCAAGAGAGAAAGAGAACTGAGATCTGGGCAGTCAGAAAAAAATATATAGGACTTTATAGGCCATAGTATGAACTTTGGATTTTAATTGAGTTAGATAGGAAACTCTTGATTGGAGCCAAAGATATAAGTGACATAATCTGACATGTTTTAGAAATTCACTCTGGTTTTATAGTTTAAGAATAACATGAATGGAGACATCGAAATATAAAACATCCTATATAATAAAAGCCTAATATTCAAATCAACCAAGTGGTGATACTACAGGTGGAATAACCAGTCGCTATGATGTGCACTGACCACTAGGGGGCAGACACTCAATGTAGAGCTGCCCCCAGCCCCCTGATTGCCCTGCCCTGCCCCTTGCCCTGCAGAGGGAGGTGACTGGCAGCAGTGGGGCCTGCGAGTGGGTGGCTCCAGGCTGGCCAAGGCAGGTGTCAGCAGGGGTCCCCCAATCATCCCGCTGGTTGTCCCACAGATAGGTCCTGATCACTGGCCGGGCTTAGGGACCCTACCTGTGCACAAATTTTGTGCACTGGGCCTCTAGTAAATATATATGAATATACATTTATATGGAATTTAAGTATAATGGACCTATAGATATAAATTTGAATTATAAGTAATTGATAAAATGTGATTTTATAATGTATTGAAGTTTTGTGGTTTTGAAATAGCTTATAAGCTGTATTTTCAGTTTTATATCGCTACATATCAATATATAGTTTTACAAGTGATGTTTTTCTTTCTGAAATGTAATTATGCAAAAAATCTATCTAAAATGTAATTAGTATTCATGTAAAAATGTTAATAGTATCTTTCTATTTGTGTTATAATACAAATTCATTTATTTTGATTAGGCTAATTGGTCTAGAGCAGTTCTGATGCTCCATAGGCCAACCATGGTATATAATTATGCTTTGCTTGGCTTATTCTGTGTTCTAAATTACTTGAGTTTAAATTCCTTTAACGAGGCATGTGTTTTCTGGTTTACTGCTTGTCTCAGCATTCCTTATTGACTTACATACCTAATTCACATGTTCATTTGTTACTTTCCTAGCCTTTATGGTCATTTGAATTTATGAATCTTTTTCTAGAATTCTCGTGAGTTTTCATTAGGGTTGCCAGGAACAGAAACCAAATTGCAAAGAACTGAGCAGTGAATGAGAAATAAGGAAGTAGAGCCATGGAAAAGCTTAGCAAAGAAGAAAAAGAGTAACAGCTAGAACAAGATTGGAAATGCAAGGCATGCATGCCGTCCCTCTTCTTTGTTGCTCAAAGTAGGCCAGTTGCTTGTGGCACACTTTCCCAATGAGTCTTTTTTTTTTTTTAAGCTAGTTTTATAATAGATTAGAAAATAGTACCTTAAAAAGGTAGATTGCTTGCTGGATGCAGTCTTGATGAGAACACAAAGAATTAAGACCTGATAATAAAACAGGAGATAGACCAAAAAAAAAGCAGATAAAAAGACTCAGAAGCACAGTATCTGGAGTCATTTACTAGAGGGTAGAGTTTTCCAACACCCCCTGTAAGGACATCGCTGTTACAACACAGTATAGGTACTGTTCATAATGAAGACTCTAGATATCAAAAGTTAAATTATACTGAACAGTCTGTAAGGAAGAAGTAAAATAATGATATATTTAATGGATAAGGATTCCAAAGTTATCCCACTTATAATATTGGTGAGCTGCTATTTATGTGGAAATGAGTATTTAGCAGATCCATGATGCTTGATAATAATTGAGTCTCTTTAGGGAGACCCAATGCCTGGATGTGCTGTTAAGTAGTCTGTGTAGAAGGAAGGGTGTATTTCTCTTTGTTCTTTCTGGAGGACTATTTAGCTACAAACAACCCGGGCTAACTGTGGCTACCTGGTAATTTCAGAATTGTCTCCTGAGAGCTATATTAAAAGGCACATTGACAGGGAATGTAGGTGATGAGGTGAGTGAATAAGCAAGTTTATTTATCTTGGACCCTTTATTTTCTTTAAAGAATTTCACATAGTCTTAGGTTATGAAAAACAAACCATCTTTGATTTGATTTACTTATATAACTATTTCAAATAACTACAAAACACTTTTATTTTTTTCCAGGATGGTCTTCTGGTCCTTCATTATGGTCTTGTGGTTTCTCCTCTGAAAATTACTTGAAGATTCTAAGAGTATCAGGAGGGAGGAGAGAAACAATATAAGGTGGCTTCTGCAGGCTTGCATTTCACCAAAGATTTTTATGAAACGTAATTGCTGCCATTTTGTGCTAAAACATAACATCTGTTTTCAGCACCAAGCATCGTAATATTTATAAGTACTACTTGGAATGCTAGAATGCATCTGTTTTACTAGCAACTATATAGAAAAAGCATCCATAGCTCAGGGGGAAATTTTCCAAGTACTGAATTTTTAAATTTTTTGTGATTTCAAATATTTTGACAATGATTTTGCTTCCTAATTTTTTATGTAAATCAGTTACTTCTTTCTTCATTGAGCTATATCCTAATTAAGTTGGTGGTTTGGATTCTGCTCTCTGGGATGGTTTCAATAGGACAGAAAGAAAGGAAGTATGCTTTTGAAATGAGATTCAAAGCCAGTCTTTGTTAAACTATACAGTCTGTACCCCTCAAACAAAGACCAAAACTATCGGCCACTTTTGTGTGTGGCCATCATATTTTGACCTTGTGTCTTTTTTCTTCTTCTTCTTTTTTTTTTTACCAGCAACACTACTAAAGAGATGTTATTCACTTCTAAGTGGGATAAATTACCATTATTCTGTGTGAGGATACTGTCTCCTGTATGGTTTATGGCCCATACCATAAACCTTCAGTATAATAACTTCTTAGCATATCTTACAACAGGCGTGCCTCTTTGCAACAGATTTTTATTTCTAGAAAGTTAATTTGATTAACATTTATTTTATTTGAGTACATAGTATGATAAACAATACCTTGTAATGGCACTGCTTTTGAAGTAATACAGATTTTGAGAAGTTTACAGAATACTTACTCATTTTTTCCTCAGCAAGTCAGTTTCGTGTTCATTTTTCCATTACTTTGTCCCTGGGACAAAGAATACGGGTGTTTGAGACCTCACTCACTTGTATATAGATTTCAGTTTTAAACATTATTTTGCCTAAGATTAACATTTTGATAGTTTCCTAAAATAAATATTTTGTAGACCCTGTTTCACTACAAAATTTCCAATTCTTCATAGAAATAATTACAATTGGGTAAAGATTGGTAATTGTTTTATACAAAATTTGTTAATTGTGTATAAGTTTCTTTTAACATTTAATAAAAAAATTAAATAAAAATTTATTTTAACCTATTTTGAAATGTTTGTGTTTATTGTGGATTAGAAAAACAACTACCAAAATTGTTTAAAAGATGAGGTATTGAACAAAAGTAAAGTTTTGCTGTCAGGTAGATCTTTTATAAATTTTGTAACCTTCACTAATTATATTAGATGCTGTTATTTGACAATGGCAGAATAGCAACTATGGAATTCATTGTCCCTTAAATATTTTTTGCACAAATTACTAAATACTTTCACTCTTGTCCCATGTTAATATGTGTGTTAGGGATTCCCCAAGACCATACTCAGGTTCCGTGGTTCACTAGAAGGATTCATGGAGACCATAAAAGTTATATTTACATTTATAGTCTATTAGAGTGAAAAGATACAAATTAAAGTCAGCAAGTGGAAAAGTCACATAGGACAGAGTCTAGGAGAAACCAGGCACAAACTTCCAGTTGTCCTTTCCCCGTGAAGATGTAGGTACAGTAATTCTCTCAGCAGTGGGATGTGGCATGTACAAAGTGTTGCCAACCAAGGAAGTTCATCTGAGCCTTAAGTGTCCAGGGTTTTTTGTTGTTTAATATATTTTTATTAATTTCAGAGAGGGAAAGAGATAGAAACCTCAATGATGACAGAGAATCATTGATTGACTGCTTCCTGCACACTCCACACTGGGAATCAAGCTTGCAACCTGGACATGTGCCCTGACTGGTTTATAGATTGACGCTCAACCACTGAGCCAGATGGTGTCCAGGGTTTTTATAGGGAGTCAGTCACATGGGCATGCAGTACCCATGTGATTGATTCAACCATTGAGACCCAGCACTTGCCCAGTGTTCAAACTAATACAGCATGTCCTGGGACCCCACAAGTAAGAAAACAGACATTTACTGCAAATCATATTGTCAGCATAAACTTTTTGTGTGGCCCAATGTCTTAGGCATACAAAGACAGGATATCCCAGAATTTATAAATTACACTAACATGGCAAAATACTTGTTTTTAGGTAAAATATTAAATATAATTATTTGATAAACATTTCTGCAGTGAACAAGTGAAAAGAATTTATCCCTTGTTAGACGTTGTGTGGACAAGATTAAAATAAGAGCAGAGTTCCTTTAAGGAACTCACAGCCTTGGGTTATATACATCTCTCAGAATCTTTTTAAATAATAGATTTTTATTGATTTCAGAGTGAAGGGAGAGAGGGAAACATCAATTTTGAGAATCATTGATTGGCTGCCTCCTGCACACGCTACACTGGGGAAAAAGCCTGCAACTTGGGCATGTGTCCTGACCAGGAATCAAACTGACCTCCTGGGTCATAGATTGACTCGCAACCACTGAGCCATGCCAGCCAGGCACCTCTCAGAATCTTACTAGTACTAAAAGGCAGATACTGCTAAGTACTCTTAAGAGTCGCAAAAAATTCTACCCTTTTTCCTCCCTCCATCTTGGACTTGACCTCTATGAATCTCAACTAAGTTGTAGCTGGTTGTATCTGGCCTGTTGTTTACTACCAGGCAGTGAACTAGTAAGAATGCTGATTGATTAGTTTACAGATCTGTACCCCCAAATCAGAATGATCTTGGGCAATATCAGCAGAAATACAATTTCAGATCAAGGAACTTAATAATTCTAATCCCTAATGCCTCATGTCCAGTACTGGGGAGCATACTTGAAAGGTACTGAGATAGAGCAATTGGTTAGAGAACAGGGAGAGACCTTGAACCACCACCCCTCCCTCCCCCCCAAAAAAGCAAGGGTTGAGCAATTGCTTTTGGTTAACTTGGAGAAATGCAAACTTAGGGCTGAGCCGAAACCAGTTTGGCTCAGTGGATGGAGCGTCGGCCTGCAGACTGAAAGGTCCCAGGTTCGATTCCGGTCAAGGGCATGTATCTTGGTTGCGGGCACATCCCCAGTGGGGGGGTGTGCAAGAGGCGGCTGATCAATGTTTCTCTTTCATCGATGTTTCTGACTATCCATCTCCCTTCTCTCTGTAAGAAATCAATAATATATACATATATATTTTAAAAAAACTAACAACTTAGGGCTGAGAATGCAATACTTGGTAACTGTCTTTAAATAACCAGAGGATCAAAGACTGAGATAAAGGAAAAGCACAGCAAGAACAAACAAATGCCCTGTCTGGTCTTGGACTACCCTTGCTCCCGAACCAGCAGCATACGTTTAGTTTTGTTGAGATACCATCAAGTTTCTTCAAAAGAGATTTTTACTAAGAACATAGGTAGAAACAAACTAAATTCTGAAATCTACCTAAGATTATATGAAGGACAGATTCCGGAGTCTAACTTCAATGGCTAAAGAGAGATTTGGCTGGCATAGTTTGCAGGTTTCAGATTGTGTGTAAGCCCTTTCTGAGGTGAGACTAAGCAAAGATGCCCAGAGGACAGTTTGTGGCAGTTGTAGTTTGGCAAAATGCGTGTGTGGCAGGTGTTTGGTTCCTCCCTTCAATGCCGCCCCAGGATAGATCCCAGTCATTCCCTCTGATCTTGGCTTCACTGAGCTTCCCCTTTGTATCCACTGTATTGCCCTTCCCTGTTGATTGAGTCAGATACGTTCTTACCTAGCCTCTTGACTAACCCTCCTCTGGATTCCAAACTCACAGGCCTTGCACACACACTGACTTTCCTATGATGACTTTGTCCTGGAATTCGTAGAAGTAACACCTCTTACCCATTTATTTGTCCCATTCAGCTTGCCCAGAACATACACTCTGTGATTCAGTCCTAGATGAATATTTTTGTTGGATCACCAGGTCGTAAGCACTTATCAGATGTGTGACTAATTGTTTTTTTTTTTCCTTTAAAGTTCAAATAGTTGCAACCTTCACAGTATATTTTCTCGGAAAGCCCTGCTCACAGAGAACTTTCAAGCAGATGATGATTCTGAATGTTCATTGTTTTCTTCAGTAGACCATGGCCAAAGCGGAGGTTCTCTCTCACCTGAGAATATCTTCCCATTGTTTTTTTAGAGAGAATGGAAGGGAGAGGGAGAGAAAGAGAGAGAAACATCGATGTGAGAGAGACATCGATTGGTCGCCTCCCACATGGCCTTGCAACCAGGGCCAGTGATGGAGCCTGTGGCCGAGGTATGTGCCTTTGGCTGGAATTGAATCCTGGACCCTTCAATCCGCAGGCCAATGCTCTCTCCACTGAACCAAACTGCCTAGGGTAAATAGGTTCTCATTTTTATCCTTTTTCAGTGTTATTGTGTACATGAGTTTGATTATTGGCATCTCTTCAAAACTGTACTGATCTAAATTTTATTACTTCTAGAGATTAATAGTCTACTCACAAATGAAATGCCATATTGATCCCCTGAAAGCTTGCCAAATACCTACTTACATAAAATGGATATGATGGTTTGATCTTGGCTGCGTTTTTATTTTGTTCTGATGGTGTCTGCAGTTTTTTTGTTTTTTGTTTTAATTATTTCAGAAAGGAAGGGAGAGAGAGACAGAAACATCAGTGATGTGAGAGAATCATTGATCAGCTGCCTCCTGCACACCCCCTACTAGGGATGGAGCCTGCCACCTGGGCATGTGTCCTTGACCAGAATCAAACCCTCGACCTTTCAGTCTGCAAGCTGATGACACTCAATCCTCTGAGACAAACCAGCTAGGGCACCATAATTCTAATGTTGACTTTACTGCTTCTACTTTTGCAGACTGGATTAGTGCAAAGGCAGACAGCTTCAATTGCTAGAAAGGAGTTCCTTCTGTTGAGCTCAAGTCTGGCTTAAGGTAAAGATAAAATATTGTCTAGCACTAAAGGACATCAGGAATTCTATATGTCATGTGTGAGTCCTTAGGCAAGGAAATAATGAGAGAAGTTACACCTCTCATATTCATATTTATTGTATAACAGGTAACCTTTGTGAGTTAAAATTTTTTAATAAGCACTTCCTAAGGAAAAATGCTTTTTTTTTTTTTTTTTTTTCGCCCTGTGCAATAAGCAGCAATTGACTAGAATCTGGTACTGATTTTATTCCCAAGCTTCAGGGATTATACTAATGATTTTGGTTCCACTCTGCTGAGCGCACTATATGACCTCTAACAGCATGTGATAGAGTTAAAATGAAACGTCTCAGACTTACAAAGAACAGAGACCACGTGCCTCAACAGGGGAGATGAGTAGCCATGTGGTGACCTGGAGTCGTTAATCAGGAAGCGAGCCTAGAGACTCCTCCAAGATCAGTCTACATTTTTCTTTGTAACCTGGGCTTTCTCCATTTTGTTTCACACAGAATTACTGAAGCACTGTAAAAACATAAATCTTTAAATGTCTGCAGTGTGACTCACTGTGCTTTATTACAATCCTGGTGTGTGTGTGTGTGTGTGTGTGTGTGTGTGTGTGTGTGTGTGTGAAGGGATTGTAAGAAAGAATCTATAAATTTTAGCTAGTCCCCACCTGCACCTAGTAAGCTTGTACTATATCAGCATAAAACATGAGGGCAATTCAATCCTGTAGGAAATCAATAAAAGAGAAGTCCTTTGATCTACCACGTAACTATTCTTTTCACCCTTTAAGGGGGGCATGATAATGTAGTAAAGACAGCCCTTTGTTTGACTGGATTCAGGAACCCTCACCCATTTTCAAATGGCAAATCCATGTGAGATATCTGAAAATAGTAAAAGGCATAATGATATTACTCTAACCCAGCAATTTTCAACTGATGATCTGCAAGAATTTTTAAAACATGCAATACCTGACTATTTAGTCAGGGGCAGTGACCTCTTTCTTTAGATTGTCAAATAAAATGACAATAATAGCTGTCCAGTGTGTAAATAAATCAAAATTATGGCTATTCTTTTTGTCAGAGTGGCAAAAAAATATTTTTTTGGTGTACTGCAGAATTTTAATAATTAGTTTATGTGTGCCATGAGGTGAAAAAGATTGAAAATCACTGATCTAATGTGTACATTAGATTTGAGCATGTAGCAAAGCTAGTAATATATATTCTACAAAGAAAAATACAATTTCACATGAGTTGTTTTTTTTTATCCTCACTTAGAACATGAATAGAGAGAAGGGGAGGTGGAAGGAGGGAGAGGGAGAAAGAAAAACCATAGAAACATTGATTGGTTGCCTTCCATACAACTTGGAATCGAACCAGCAACCTTTCAGTGCACAGGACGATGCTCAACCAACTGAGCCACTCTGGCCAATCTGAGCTCTATTTTAAGACCTTTCAAAGCCCCCCAGTAATTCCCATTTTAGATTTCTATGCTTTCAGGCAGACCAAGTTATTTTTATAAGAAAAAATTGCATTCTTATGATTGAGATGTTTTTCAGGACCTTATAGATTTCTGACAATTATAATAATGAAAATAATATTGGTTGGAAGTCAGTGATGAATGCTCATAACAAGCAATATTTCTAATTTGTTTGTTTTTCATTTATGCGCAAGGAGATTTTGGACTTTTTCTTCAGGCTCTGTTTTGAAATCAATATGCTTATTAGATCTGACTTTTGTTGTCCTAATGGAATTCTTTCAAACTAGAATTGACCCACGGTGGCTGGGCATAATGGTCTCAGCTGGAGCAGAAGGTATAATAGACTTTATAATTATGTTTTTATCATAGTTCCATAAATTCTCTATCAATGGATTTTTTTAATTGAGCTAAAATTTACATGCCATAATATTAATCATTTAAAAGTGAACAATTCAGCCCTAATTGGTTTGGCTCAGTGGATAGAGTGTAGGCCTGTGGACTTCAGGGTCCCAGGTTTGATTCCGGTCAAGGGCATGTACCTCCCAGTAGGGAGTGTGCAGGAGGCAGCTGATCGATGATTCTCTCTCATCTATGTTTCTAACTCTCTATCCCTCTCCCTTCCTCTCTATAAAAAATTAATAAAAAATATTTTTAAAAAATAAAAATAAATAAAAGTGAATAATTCAGGGGCATTTAGTACATTCACAATGTTGTGCAGTTACCACCTCTATCTAGTTCCAAACATTTGCATCATCCAAAATAAAACCCCATACCCATGCAGTAGTACTCCCCATTTCCCCTTCTCTCAGCCCTGGCCACTGCTCATCTGCTTTCTGTTCCAAGGGATTGTTAAATACATTTAAAAAACCGCTTTGTTTTCTTTTAGAGCCATGGTTCTAGGCTTCGTTTGTGTTCACAGGTAAGTTCTAGAAGCTTATCTCCAGGACTATATGTTACTTGCATTATCTCTGAATCTAAAATTTGGGATGTAGTTTCCAGATTATTTTGCCCCCCTTTTAGCCAGTACCGTAAAACAAGTTCCAAGTATCCTGGGTTTATTGCCTCTTGAGGAATTGTCCATTCTAGGCCCTTTGATAATGAGCTACAGAATTTTTTGCCAAATCATTTTTTTAAAAATTAAAATAAAAAACCCATCCAATTCTATCTTTAAGCAGGAGCAGAGATGACTCGTAGTTGGATGGGCCCTGAGCCATTTTGAGCTGCCACCACCTCACTGCAATGCAGGAAAGCAGCGGCTCAGGAAGTCTGCCACGTGTATCAGTTTGCCTATAAGACTTACTGTTGCCAAGTGTTTGGGAGGCTAAGAAACCTGGAACGGAAGGGTGATAAAGAAGATAAAACTATTTCTATTCCCTCAAGTGAGGGGGCTTTCTCTTACCTGGGAAAGGAAAGCAAGCACTGCAGAATCAGAAAACCAAGCTTCAAATCCCAATTTTGTTCCGTACTGTGTAATATCACTCCAAGCCTCTACTCCTTCATTTGTAAAATGGGTATACAAATACTACACTTAAAGTGTGGTTGTGAGCCCAGCTGGCATGGGTCAGTGGTTAAGTGTTGACCTATGAACCAAGAGGTTATGGTTCTATTCCCGTCAAAACATACGCCCGAGTTGTGGGTTCAATCCCCAGCGTGAGGTGTGCAGGAGGCAGCTGATCAATGATTTTTCTCTCTTCATTGATGTTTCTCTCCTCCCTCTCTCTCTCTCTCTCTTTCCCTCTTTTCCCTGAAATCAATACAAAATTTAAAAAGGAAGCATCAATTTAAAAAATAAAAGAGTGGTTGTGAGGTTTAAATGAGATAATTCTATGTTCACTGCCTGGTACAGTGTCTAATAATAAGTACTGAATAAATTATAGCTGTAATTATAACTTATAAATTAATTATAAGTTATAAATTATAAATTAATGAGGTCCTCAGGATACAGAGGGCCTCATTCTCTAATGAATGAAAAAATCATGTTTGGATACATTCATGTGCTTTGCAGATAGGCCTTACAATCTCATAGGCTCACTTTGTTGCCCTGTTCTGCTGCACTATGCTGTAACAGCTGATATTGCTTGCTTTCCTTCCCTTTTCCTCTCCACCTCATGTTTCCCTGTTACTGAATTATTCTGACAATTGATCAACTGCATAAGATTCTTTTAATGTCCTTATTTTATAAATGAGCTCATGACATTTATTGGAAACTCACTGAAAATAGGAGATACAAATTAGAGCCATAGATTATATAAATGTAATAAAAGGACTCTGGTTTGGCCTAGAGGATTCATTAACTAAAGTATTCTTAGAAGCAGCAACCAATGTCTATATTGCAGGCCCATGTACTGATGAGACTGTTGTTCCTTAACAGGTCCTAAAACATGTTTTAATTACTATGAAATTCATTGTTAGTAATGACAACAGATCTCCTTACACCAGAGGTACTAGCGATGTATCTTTGAGTGGCATACAAGTACCTTAGCCAGATGGACTGAGAATGAGTGTTCAGGATTCAGCAAACTTCAGCTTCAACTACCAGCAATCACTGCAAGTTGCATTCATCTATCCCCTCATTTGCAGTCTCTATCCTAGAATCCGGCATGGCATTAGGAAATCCCAATTTGGCGTACACGGACTTCTGGGCCCCAGAAGTAGATAGTCCTAGAGGAGTCATAAGGTCCTTGATCTGTATAAAGTTTTGTGTGTGTTTCTAGGAAAAGGGTTCATAACTTTTTCCAAGAGGTCTGCAATTCCAAAGAGGTTAACAAATCATTTACAATAGAGGAAAATTATATTCCTGTTATCCATGTCCTACCTAAATATCCCAGTTCTTCAGAAGTATAACCCCATTTTTCAAATAAGATTCTGTTTTGAAGGACTTTTTATCATGTGTGTTCTGCCAGTTTATGCTCAGAAATGTTCACCAAGCCCAAACCAGTTTGGCTCAGTGGATAAAGCATCAGCCTGCAGACTGAATGGTCCCAGGTTCAATTCCAGTCAAGGGCATGTACCTTGGTTGAAGGCACATCCCCAGTATAGGGTGTGCAGAAGGCAGCTGATCAATGTTTCTCTCTCATCAATGTTTCTAATTCTCTATCCCTCTCACTTCCTCTCTGTAAAAAAAAAAAAAAATCAATAAAATATATTTTAAAAAATAACTGAAATTCCAGGTGTCTTCTTAAAAAAAAAAAAAAGAAGAAATGTTTACCAAGCTAAGCTACTTAAATCATTATCCAGGCACAGAATGCAGTTTCATCATTGGATTTGATTTCCCCACTCCCTGTCATTAACTGTTCACTCAGTGCATCATGTGTGTCAGACCAGGCAGTCTGAAACAAATGCAGACTAGAGCCCCAGAGCTTTGGCAGGGAAATAAACTATGGATGCATGGAACGGAGAGCAGACCACTTCTTAATTATTTTGGGGAAGCAGTTGTCTCACTGAACCAAAACAAAGGTTTTCTCAGTTGAAGCAGCAGAAACCACAGAACACAAGTTATGTTGGTGGGATTCATGAGACTTTAATTCTTATTTTATTAATGTTTTACAGTAAGTATGGGGAATAAAGACAGGGATGGAGTAAGGGAAAGCGAGAAAAGTATCTTTTAAGTTCCTGAATATGGAAGCATGTGCTAGGATAAGAAAGTTCAGTAAAAGCGTTACGTCCTCATCTTAATGCAGAAGTGTGACAGAGACATGGGAACTCTTTAGCTCTGGTGAAGTGACTGCGGGCAGAGAACAAACCCTGCATCAAACTTGGCACATGTGGAATGCAGCTGCTACACAGGTGGGCAGATGAAAAGTTGATGCTCCAGAATCTTACTTCCTAGCATGTGAGTAGGAGCATGCGTGCCCCTCCTCTGGTCTGGGTGTCTCTTCCTCTCCAGCAGGGGAGAGACCACCAGCCATGCAGCAGTGGGGAAACTGCTGGGCAGGACTCTTTCAGAAAAGAGATTTATTTACTTATTTGCTGGTGGTGTTGACTGACCAGAAGTGACTTCTTTTGCTTTGGGGCAGTAGCATTGTGTCCTGCTGATAACATAATCTGCATTTAGCACTTTTTAAAAGGCTGAGGAGAGAGAAAACAAGGCCATTTAGGACCTAGAGTCTAAGAAGGGGAATACATGGATTCTAAGGCTAAGGGCATGGAACAACTAACTCTATATCACCACAAACGAACCAACACAGATAAATGAGACCTTCACTTTTTCCATTCATACAAATACTCACCTCTTCTAGCTTATGTTACTAAATCTAAGTTCAGCTTAATCACAGCTTATGATAACTATTACTGTGTTTCTAACATTAAGGTGAAAAGGTACATTCTTAATCAGTAGGGGTGTTTTTTTTTTCTTCTTCTCCTAATTCAATGGGTTTGTTAAGCCAAAAAGCCTAAAATCTACAAGTTTCCATTATTTTATTTGTTGGAGGCAACCCTTAACACTTATCACTGCCATTTTTATTTTAACCTACAGAATTGGGAGGATAGGAAATGGGCAGGGTGAAGTCAACATGCATTGTATCTTACCTGTTCAGCAAAGAGAGCTAAAGGGGGTACGTTCTTTTGAGAAAAACCTAAATGAAATTGAGGGGGATGGGAGGAAATATGTCCATCAAACAAACCTATCATTTGTGAAACAGTTCTATTAGAGTGGTGGGGTGTAGATCATTAGTTTACCTTTGGCAGTGATCTTATATTTTAAGTATCTAGAGTGAGACGATATAGCTGGACAATGGTGAGTTATGGTGAGATAGGTTTTAACTTTAATTCACAGCAAAAGATGATCACAGATTTAGCACCTTAGATTGTACTTCTTCTGTACCTAAATCATCTATCACTGTAAAGCCTGAGCTTTAGGTGAGAAAGCTGTGTTCTTAGATAACTCCTCTGAGATGGCTGTAAGACCGCAGTTTGCTCCAATCTAAGAGGTGGTTTTCTTATTAGAGAATGTAGGTATTCGATGCTAAATATGAGAATGAAACCTTGAAGACATTTTATAGTGGTGACAGGTGTTTTGGTTCAGGAATAGGCTGTTAACAAGTCAAATGCATATTATCCCCTCTTAAGCATTAACTCTTTTTAAGCAACAGAATTATATTTTTTGGCTTGAAATGGTGCTTTCTTCTATATTGGATTTCTCGGTTTTCTTAGTTGATATTACTGTTTCCTCCAATATTTCTTCAAAACTTTCCCCTATCTGGGAGGTTTTCTTAGAGGCTACCTTAGAAGCCTCCTCCTCCTCCTCCTCCTCCTCACCCTCTTCCTCTTTCTTAAGAGACAGCCCAGTGGATGAGACTTTGGAGGTAGTAGAACTGAGGATTCTAGGCGGGAGCAGATAACCTGGATTGGGAAGTGGATTCAGCCCTAAAATGCCTGACCCACTGGTGCTAAAACGGGTCTCTTCGCCTTCCAGCAATTTCCTGTAAATCGAACAGAGAAAAAAAAATCTCAGGAGGCTATCTTGCAACTTTGAAAAAACAAACAAAACTTAACCCTGCAGTTCATATTTATTTTCGAAAATTTCTAAAAGAAAAAGAAAAATTCTGTAAGATTTTGTACTTTATTCATGAGATTGAGACCAATAGATTTTGAACTCCAAGTTTCAAAGACTCAGAGTTATCTATCAAATGCATGCAGGCACACACACACATCTTCCACACCAGCTGTGTTTAAAACACTGTCAAAGGGTAACCTCGTCTATTCACTAATATGTTAACAAAGGAAAAACCTACAGTTCCCTTTGGCCTCATCACACCTATTTTTGGCACTTAAGTCTACAAAGCTCTAGAGAAAAGTGATTTTGTTAATTAACACCATAAGTACAATGGGAATAAGGAGGTGAGAAGTCCACAGAGAAGGAAAGAACTGCCTAACTCAGCCTGAACTTGAGATCTGTACTTTTCCAATGTGGAGGAGTACAGATGGAGTGGAACCAGGAACATCAAAGAACAGTGAATGAACCCGTTTCAGATCCCAAGCTTTTTCCCAGGCCAGCCTAAATGGCATCACAAAAGAGTAGCCCCAAAACCTTGTTTTTCATAACTAATAGTTTTTATCATTCTTTTTTTTTTTAAATCAGTGCTATCTTTCCTCATCCTCTCTCACTCATATGAAATAGGAAAGACTAGAACCACTTATTTGGGTAATGCTGCCTCAGGTGACTGCATTTGCTTGGGTTAGTGTGCCCTTTGAAGTACCTGTAAGCTGCTATCTCAATGTCAAGAGCCATTTTGACATTGAGCAAGTCCTGGTATTCCCGAAGGTGGCGTGCCATCTCACTCTTGGTGTTCCTCAGATCATTCTCCAGTTGCCCAATGTTGTCCTGAAAAGTGACATAGCCGACATATTTAGGTCAAAACCAGCAGAAATTCATTGAGATTCCTACAAGTCAAAGACTCTCAACCATGACTACACACTGAAATACGAAGAACTCTTTCCTCCCCATGCCCAGCCTAGATTGTGATTCATTTGTTCAGGGGTGTGGTCCCATCACTTGCATTTCTTTCTTTCTTTCTTTCTTTTTTTTTGCCATGCATCCAAATCTCCCCATGGTTCTCAACTGAATACTAAGGAGATATATTCAATACTTATCTGGAAGTATGTTCATTGATTTTTTTCTTTTTTCTTTTCTTTTTTTTTTAGAGAGAGGGAGAGAGAAAGGGAGAGGGAGAGGGAAAGAAGGAGGAAGGGAGAAAGAGAAACATTGATGTAAGAGAGAAACATTATTCCGTTGTCTCCTGTATGCCCCTAACCAGGTATTGAATCTGCAACCTTTTTGGTGTAGGGGAGGATACTCCAACCAATTGTACCACCGGCCATAGGAGATATTTTCTATTTTAAAACCTGTTTGCCATCTCTCCCTTGCTTGTTGTACTTGCTGCTAACTAACTCACTAACTCATTTGTTGGATGTCCTTTCCATAACGCAAAGCCTCAAGTTAGGAGCTTACTAGTACATTCAGAAAATCCCACTGTGGAAAGCACAGAGGATAGCAAGTCTTTTCTGCCTCCATTCGTTTTGCTGGTTTTCTGCAAGTCTGCTACTCAACCACTTTACTAAAAACATTTCACACAACAAAGAGGAAACAGAAATACTCCATGGATTTTTTTTTATCCACATGGCAGACTAAATGATAATTTTTAAAAAAAGAAACTTCTCTATGTAATAGTTTTGCTCCAAATTCTTCCAGGTGCAAACCCAGGCATAGAAGAAAAATAGCTTTACATTTATGATTCTGGAACAGCCAGAGGGTCTTTTGAAAACAATAGGTCCTATTGTTTACCTACCTAAAATCCTCCAACGCCTGTGGAATTGAGTCCAAACTCTTCAGCGTGGCCTACACCCTCTCCTTACTCAGTGTGTTTCAGCTACCCTGACCTTCTCCTTTGCTCCCTAGACTTACCAAGGTGCTATCCCAAGCCCTTTAGGCTAGCTGCCTCCTTTCTTTGGAGTACTCTGGAGTGGGTCTTTACATGGCCCACTCTCTGCCATCCAAGATTCAGTATCAATGTCTCTGTTCAGATAGGTCTTCCCTGGCACCCAACTTAACTACTCTCTCCACACTGATCTCACACATTATCTTACCTCCAGCCAGGGCAGCTGCTAACCCATGAAAGAACACTGTGCAAATTAAAAAAAGGTACCTCCAATGGGAAAACAAGTTTTTAAAAAGTACCCTAGCTGGTATTGTTCAGTGGTTAGAGTGCCAACCTGTGCAGGATCCATCCCTGGCCCTGGCTGGGGCAGATGTGGGAGGCTACTGTGGGTTATAATAATGATCAATTATTTTTTTAAATAATTCTGTGATGTCTTTTATCTTTTAGGTCAACTGAGGTATACCAGACTGCTTATTTCTATTCTACATGACCCCAAAGAGCAGTGTTTGAATTAGTGTTTTCTTTGTTGGTTACTCACCGGTTTTCTTTGTTCTGAAAGAACTGATCTGCTGCTATTTCTCCTTGAATGCCTGACTCCTATAGTCCCTTCTCCTTCTCTATCATGCTGCAGGCTCGAAATCCAAATGAATGCTTTAGAATCATGTCAAGTAAGAATGAATAGTCTGGGGACATCAGAGGGGTCAACTTCCTAATATATGATTTATTATTTTTTGGACTCATTAGCAGGTCCTTTAAAAAAAAAGTTTTGTTGTTTCACAGCTGTGTTTTCTGAAAAAGAGGTTATTAGGGAGTTGAGTTCTAGATAGATGAGATTTCCTTGAACTTTTTTGTTGTACATTCCACATATCTATTTCATGGATCAGAGTAGATAAAAAGCACCACTTTGCACCTTTCAGAAGGAATTGTGCTGCCTGCTGATCATTGCTCCTCAAGGTCTCCTCTCTTTGTTTGCGCTCTTTGTTTCCCTACACCAGGCTGTCTTGCCTCGCCCTTCAAAAGCTCTGCCAAAGATGGCTTCCAGCTCACGAAATCGAAGCAGAGCGCTGCAGTCTACCCCTCCCCCAACCACACAGCCACTGCTGGCTGAGCCTGAGGGAATGGGACAGAGGCACTTCCAGCTCCAGCTGGGGTCTCTCCTGGGAACGATAAAGCAGGTGCAAAGCATCTTCCTCAGGGCTGGAAGGATATGGACTGGGAGTAAGAGAAAGAATTGGCTACGCTAGCATCTTCTGTGAAGAGGAACGACAAACAGTGCTACAGATTTCATCACTTTTAGGGACCCTCACCCAGACAACAGCAGTGAATGCAGCCATTCAGAATGAATACTTTGCATAATAAATTTAGGTGGGAGAAAGGGTTTTTATCTGTGATCCACCCATGTGCCTTGTTCTCTCTCCTGCCTTTGTTTTATCCCTACATTTGTTTTCTTCCCCTCCACCATACCATACTTAAAAATCTTGCATTTATATGAGCTGGGAAACATGCTTTAGATTCTTGCACCCCAAAATCTATCTGAGGAACAAAAGGATACAGCATTTTTATTGAAAAACACTTATTCTTAGCCACACCTACTCAAACTACTAAATCCATATCATCAGGAATGTGCTTAAGAATTTTTTTTAAGCCCTCAAGTGACCTTGGTATGTCAATGGGCTTAGGAACCACTAGTTTCTATTAATTTTGTAAAGGAGCTATCTTGGTGGCCCCAGTAATACAGTGGGGTAGAGAAGGGCAAGAACAAAACAAAACAAAGCATATGGAAGAGTTAAAGACTAAATGTAGCTTTTTTTCTTAGATTCTAAATTCAGGAATTGATCTATCAGGCTATATAGATTTATGTGCAGGCACTGCAAATCTCCAAGGGACCAGCCCCTTCCTGCTATTTAATTAGGTTGTATTCCAATCTCATCCTGGAGAGAAGAGGGCAGGCTTGGCCGCTCTCCCTGGAGAGTATTAAGTAATGGTGATCTTGATTGTTCAGCAAGGTCTTTCAAGGAAAGCTTTAGCTTTCCAAGACTGACCACAGTACAGGGCCAGGGGCCCCAGTACCCTTCAAAAATGTCCTCAGATATCTCTGGAAGAATGGGGCTCTCATGGTGGTGAAGCAGCCATTCAGGAACCCAAACTGCCCTGTTTTAGAAATGAAAAAGTGTTCTGCTAAAGGGGGTGACTGCATTTGGTTTTCGAAAACAAAAGCCATAGCTCATTATCATCTCTCCTGCTGCCTGATTTGACCTCTCATGCACCACTGTGTACTTCCTATGTCACCTTGAATCATTCTTTACCTGTTCAAAATAGAATAAGCTTTCTCTCCTCAAATAGGCTGTCAGATCTCTGGGGCAGGGAAAGTGGGGTTTTAAGGGAGCTTTCCTTTGCCTCTAAGTAGGGTGGCAAGCTTCAAAGGAAAGTGGGCCTACTGCTAATCATTGAAGCAGAAGAAAGAACAGCCTCCCAGACTGCAGTGAAAGGGGAGGGGGTAAGGGGTGAGAGGGCAAGAAAACAATGGCTGAACCTCACTGTGGAGAAGGAAACTTTTCATCTTCATCAGCATTGCTGAGATAGAACAGGCAGGGGATACCCTTGTGGCTTCAAGCCTTCAGGTTCTGCAGGTGAGGATGTGAGTCCCTCTTCAGCCTTAGGCCCCAAAGGGTAGGAAATAGCTTTCTGCCTCTGATCTCTTCTACTCCATCAACATGTCCACTGAGGCACTGAAAGCAAAAGTTGATGGGGGCAGCACTGCAGAGCTGCAGATATGCTGCAGTTTCTGGGTTTTATTCTCTCCTGTAGACTATGTCTACTAGTACATGACCCTACTATTGTCTAACACGGAAAGCCTTTTAATGTAAACAAAACAAGCCAGACAATATTGTCATACCCCTTAGAATGCAGGAGCTATAACAAGCAAGTAGAGGACCTGGCAAAGCCCAATGCAGATGGCAGTTGTGGGTAAGTTATCCTTTTTGTAGAAATATTGGGCTAGCCCTTCAGAAGATCACCTATCTCATTTTTTGAGGCTTCTAGAAGGAAACATGAAGTTTCAATGAACTTAATGTGACTAATCCAGACCTTCCAGGGACTAGGCCACATTGTGAAAATTTCAAGTTACAGATCTTGAAGTAGAATAGAAATCCTCACTCGAATAGTACTGTAATTGCAAACTAACAAAAACAAATGTTCCAGGCATGCTTTCTTCCTTTATCAAAGAAAGTAATTTATAATGAATTACAAATATCTGTACACCAATAATTATTCTTTATCTCCAGACTAAAATCATACTTTTGATGTTTCACTCCTTTCTTGTATGTTAATTTTATTAATGTTCTCTAAACCCTATTATTTTAATCAAATGTAAACTTTGATCTTGGCTAGAATTAATTATTGTAAGTTTCTGAATTATTAGCTTCTACCCCTAAAGAGCTTTTATTGTACCTTGAATTTGAATCACAGTATTTAGATTATTTTCTAGACCTTTCTCCTGCCTTTGTGCTCTTGTGGTCATAAGCCCAGAATGTTTTATATAGAAAAACTGAAAATGCAGTTGGTCTTTGTTTAGAGTTTTCATAAACGTGAGGAAAGAGCCAATCATAGGAGCTTAGAAGACAGGCAGAGATGAAAAAATAAGCGGCTTATAACAAAAATAGAACCAATCTCTTTGATTTATCACATTCACTTAGACTGGGAAACTGTTAAGAAAAAGGGCATTTTCAAGTGGGACCTCATGGTTGCTGAGCAAATTAAGTGATTTTTTTTTAAGTGCTAAGCCATCCATGAAAGTGAACATTGATGCTGTCCACGGGGTGACCTTTGATTGCAGGTAGCCAAGACTGATGTGTTGGTGTTGCAAAAGAAAAGAAATCAAAGCAGTTAATTGCCTAGAGAGTCATAACTGGGACATGCGACCGGGGAGACATTTTTGAGATGGGAAGAACTCGAGATCAGCACCAAGGACAGCGCCCCAACCCTTTTACATTTGCTAACTGGTGTGAATAAAGCTTTCTTTCAGATGAAATATCATCAATCGGTCGACGAGGGAACCGTGTGTGTGTGGGTGTGGTGTGTTTTGTGTATATGTGTGTTGGGGGAGGGGTAGAGCAAGAACAGGGCGGTTACACTAGCCTGACCACCCATCTTGTTGGCTCCCAATCTCTACTCCTTTGAGAATAAAAGTCAAGAAAATAGAGTAGAACCCTTTCCCGTTCAGTCCAGCATTCCTTCCCCAATCCTAGGGCAGACCATACTCTGTAAATATCTACTCCAGAGTGCACAGAAAACCTTTCCAAGTCAACAAAAGAAGCCAAAGAGCCAAGACAGCACCGTCAACCACGGAGCAGGTGTAACCCACCTCCGTTTGGGTGGGAAACTGTTCTTCACGTCTTACATGTGTTTCTTTCCACTTGCTGACTGGGAGGCATAAGTTAGATTTTCGAAATCTGAAGAGGAGAAGCTAAGGGCTTCTTTGTAAGAAGGGCCCAGAAAGGTGCGTAAGTGAGGGGCAGGAGAAGAGGGCGTGCAGGCCCCTACAATTATCAGTGGAAAGCCCAGAGCTTTTTGTTTGCTAAGGCCTCCAGTCCAGGCTCTTTCCTCTCTCCTTCTCTCGATTCCTTGGCCACCATTGTTCGGGAAATCGCAGGTATGCGCAGGAGCGGACAGGGCGCCCCTCCCTACCCAGCGCTCCAGCCCTTACCTGGTAGCTGGCCACTTCAGCACTGTGTCTCTCCTCCAGCTCCAGGATCTGCCTCTCCAGGGACTCGTTGGCTCCGCGAAGGCCCTCGATCTCAATGGTGCGCGCCTGCAGCTGGCGCCGGTACTCGTGGATCTCCTCGCGGCTGGCCCGGATGGCCTCGGTGCTGCGCGCCGCCTGCTCGTTGAGGTTGGCGAACTTGGACTTGTACCACTCCTCGGCGGACTGCAGGTTTTTGGCAGCCAGGGACTCATACTGGGCGCGGATCTCCCTCAGCGCGGAACTCAGGTCTGGTTTCGCCACGGCCACATCCACCTCGGCCGCGGCCTGCGACGACGCCTGCAGCGTGGCCAGCAGCTCGGCCACCTCCTCGTCGTGCACCTGGCGCACGAAGGCCAGCTCGTCCAGGAGCGACTCCACCTTCTTCTCCAGGTCCAGGCGGGCCAACGTGGCGCCGTCCACGTCGCGCTGCTGCGCCTTCAGGGCGCGCTCGGCGCCTTCGCGCCCGCGGCTCTCCTCCTCGCAGCGCGCCCGCAGCCGCTGCACCTCCTCGGCCAGCCCGTCGCGCTCCAGCAGGGCCTGGGCGCGGGCCGAGCTCGCCTCCTCCAGCTGCGCGCGCAAGTCGCGCAGCTCCCGCTGGAAGAGCTCGCCCACGCGCGACGGCTCGGCGTGGCGCTGCCGCAGCGCCGCCAGCTCCGTCTCCAGAGCGCGGTTCTGCGTCTCCAGCTGGTGCACCTTCTCGATGAACACGGCGAAGCGGTCGTTGAGGCCCTGCAGCTGCTCCTTCTCGTTGGTGCGGATGATCTTGTACTCGTTGGTGCGCGCCGCCGCCTGGCTCAGGTCCAGCCCGTCGGACGCGGGAGGCCGGCGGTAGGCTAGGCCTAGGCCGAGAGACGAAGCCGAGGAGCAGGCGGCGGAGGAGGCCACGGTGCAGCGGGTCAGCGACTGCGAGCGGTAGCTGCCCGCGCCGCCGGCCCCCGAGAGGCGCGAGGACAGACGCGGGCTGTCCCCGAACACCTTGCGGTAGGAAGAGGGGCCGAGCAGGTAGTGCTCCGAGCTGAAACTCATGGTGCCGGGACGGCGCCGGGGGAGCGACGGCGGCTGCAGATACAAAAGAGAGGAGAGGTGCGCCGGCCGGGGCGCGGCGGGGCGGTGCGCACCGGTTTTAAGGCGCGGGGGGTTGGGGCGGGGCGTTGGGGGCGGAGCTCTGCTCGGGGCCTGGCGGGGAGAGGGAAGGGGGGCAACGGGATCGGGGCGGGGAAGCTCCCGCGATTACCGCAGCTGCGCGCGCGCGACAGACCTAGGGCGCCAGGACGGTCATTGGCGTAGGAGCTGCCCCCTATTCTGAGTGTCCCCCTCCCCACGGAAAGTCTGGTTTGGGGATGACTTGAGCGCCGGGGTGCCTGAACGACTGGGATGTGTCATCCGGAACACACCACACGGTTCTGTCGCTCCCCTTGACCCTGTCCTAGGGTTTTCAGGGAGGTGTCCCCTAGGCCTGTTCCCACCCCGGAGCTCCCGAGGGGAAGGCCCCCTTTTTCCGGTCAGAGTGGGACCCACAGGGCGAGGCTTTGTTCCCTCCCCCAGCTCGTTCGGGGTTCCCGAGGGGAAAGTGGGTCTGCGTCAGAGAACACCTTAGCAGCGGTTCCTCTGCAGCTCCCGGGACTGCAGGGGCCCGGAGGCTGCGCGGAAAGCCTGTGACCCCGGGGGAAAAAGAAGCGAGGTAGGTAAAGTGCACCCGGGCCTGAGTGGAAAGAAACGGAGGAGAGAGCTAGGATGGCCGAATGGGCACAGCTGAGGCGCCCCTGCCATTTGTATACCGCCGCTCTCACGTTCACCACAGTCCTCATCACTCTCCGTTCACTACGACCACCCTCTTACTTCCTGTACTTGTCGCGTCTGGCCCGGTACGCATTTGAGATTTCAGTCTGTGTAAATCGACATGTGGTTTGTGAGAGCCTCTCTTCCTGTGGAGATCTCTCTTTGGACAAAAGAGGTCCCTGCAAACAGACCCCCTAGGAGTGGGGAAGAGTGATGGTAACTGAACTGGCCACCTTTACTATGCATGGGGGTGCTCAGAGAAGGATCTGGAAAGATAAGGCTGGGAGGAGTTGGTGTGGGGTCTGCATTATGTAATACTGTATAATAAAAGGCTAATTGATAAGCAAATAGACCAAATGGCAGAATGACCAGTCACTATGACATGCACTCACCACCAGGGGGCAGACGCTCAACACAGGAGCTTCCCCCTGGCGGTCAGTGCGCTCCCACAGGGGGAGCACCACTCAGCCAGAAGCTGGGCTCAGAGCTGGAGGTTGCAGCAGTGGTGATGTGAGCTGCCTCAGTAGCCCAATAGGCCTAAGCCAGTGGTTGGCAAACTGCAGCTCTTTGGCCCCTTGAGTGTGGCTCTTCCACAAAATAGCACAGCCTGGGCTAGTCTATTTGAAGAAGTAGCATTAGAAGAAGTTTAAGTTTAAAAATGTTGGCTCTCAAAAGAAATTTCAGTCGTTGTACTGTTGATATTTGGCTCTGTTGACTAATGAGTTTGCTGACCACCGGCCTAAGCCAACAGTTGGACATTCCCTGAGAGTCCTTGGATTGCGAGAGTGCAGACTGAGCTGAGGGACTGCACCCCCCTCCCAGTGCACCAATTCCATGCACTGGCCTCTAGTAATACTTATAATATTTCTCATTATGTGGCTAGGGCTTTGGAGAGAGAGTAGGAAGAACTGGTTAGTAGGTTCCAGAATTTCAGACTGAAGAGATTTATTGATCTTGGGATATCAAGGAAGTAGCTCTAGGGTAAATTTTAGTTTCATAGGGGTGGGTGGAAGGTATTACCTGAGACAGACCACCAGAGGAAGGGGAAAGGGAATTCTTTGAGACTTTGGAGCATATTTCCTGGCTTTGTGCTTGGTCATGGATGCTCAGGCCTTTTCACATCCTGCCACCTGGTTCCTTAACACAGATCAAGGGACTCAATTCTCAGTGCTTTGGCCTCAGAAAAGATCTTGTGAGGTGAAGAATAGACGACTGGTCATACTGATGAATAATATTGCTGGCTAGCCATTGTGCCAAGACTTTTGTATAGTTTTATCTCCTTCCGATCATTCTTCAAGGTGCCTCTTACCTCTTTCTTAGATAAGAAACCAAGATAGAGCATTGGCCTGTGGACTGAAGGGCATTTACCTGGGTTGCAGACACATCCCCAGTGGGAGGTGTGCAGGAGGCAGCTGATCAATATTTCTCTCTCATCGATGTTTCTAACTCTCTATCCCTCTACCTTCCTCTCTGTGAAAAATCAAAATATATTGAAAGAAAAAAGAAACCAAGACTTAGCTACAGCATACTGTATAAATTCACTAGCATCAAACATACATTCTTTCCTCACCACATAATTCTACTTTTTAGAGTAAGAACATTCTTGAAGTCTCATTAATTTCCAAGTAGCTAGAATAAGGCTACGTGGGTTTCAGAAGAGTTTTAGCAACAACAACATAGCAGTCTGATTTGTAATTGAAAGAACATTGGACACAGGGTCAGAGGTGATGGGCTTGAATTGTGGCTTTTGCCACTTACTAAGCATGTGGACATAATAGCACCTACCTCCCCAAGGTTATGAAAGATTTAGTTGATGCATGTAAAGGTGCATTACAAGCTGTAAAGTATAAGGAGCTACTATCATCATTTTTTTTCTATCAAATAAAGGCACTGCTTCACCTATACCATCAACAGGCAATGAATTGGGTTTAGTAGAGAAATTACAGAAAACTATACACCACATCCTTGTACAGGCTGCCCTTTGGGAGAGAGAATACAACCAACCTTGATCGATTGTGGTTCCAGGGGCCAGTGTGAATGTGGCTCACAGTTGTCCCACTGCAATGTGGAAACAACCACAGATAATTAGGAGATCTTACTTCTGGGCTATATTTCAGTCTCATTACAACCATGTTATTCAGGAATACTAAAAATCAGCAAAATGCCATGGCCGGAGTTTCACTTTCTTTCTCCTTCCACCCGTAGAAGCAGTACTCCAAAGGCAAAACACACATAGAACAGAAGAAAATATAGAAAAGACCCAAATAATCCAACAAATTGGTAGTGGCCTGGACAATCTCGAGTGGGGTGCAGTTTGCATTTACTGAACAGTTTATCTGATATTCTTCACTGAGATTCCCCAGGGGACTTATACCTCCCCTTTCTTGGCAAACCCACCCCACAGGCCCAAGATGTTTGGCTTTAGTAAAAGCTGTACAACAGAGGAGTGATCTTGGTGGAGCCTCAAACCACAAGTCTTCCAGCTGGCCAGGTTTCCTGAGGGATTCCCCGTCTTCATCTTCCTCTGATGTCAGACTTAAGCACTGCAGACACATTGGTGTGTCAATCCCAGGTTCTCCCTCATACCACATCCTCAGTAGCCTCTCTGTGGGCATTTTGCGGTACACTGTCCTTTGTTTCAAAGATTCCATTTTCAGCCGTCTGCTTCTCTCTTTTTCTCTCTCTCTCCCCCTCTCCCTCTCTCCCTCTTTTCTCCCTCTCTCTCTCATGTCAGTAGAAACATATCCTTGGTGAGCATTAAAAAAATAGCCTCAAATGTTATATATTATGTGTAACATTCTAGAAATGACAAAATTATAGTGATAGAGGACATATCAATGGTTAATGGGTAGGGTGTGGAAAGGATGTGACTATAAAGGAGTAATAAAGAGGTTTTCTTTTTGTGGTGATGAACAGTTGTTACTCAGATCTATACCTGTGATAAAAATTCATGGAACGAGAGAGATTGAGCGCAAGATAAACTGAGAAACCTAGTGCAATCTAAATTCAAAAGGGTCTATAATTGAATTCATTTGTTGTATCAGTGTAATTTTGATAATATATTATCTTTTTATGTAAGATGTTATCATGGAGAGAAAGCTGGTGAATGGTACCTGGGAACTTTCTGTACTATTTTTGCAGCTTATTGTGAGTCTTAAAGTATTTCAAAGTAAGAAATAATTCTTTGAATATATATATGTTTATACAATTTTTATATATGTATATAAATAGTCAAATGTTCTTTGGAGATACATGCTGAAGTTTTTAGAGTTGCAGTATCATGATTTTTATAACTTTCAGATGTTTTGGCAAAAACAGTACACACTCATAGAGGGGAGATAAAGCAAATATGGCAGAAGTTAACAGTGAATATAGAAGTTTGTCTTTGTCTTGTAATCTCTCTCTAGGTTTAAAATTTTTTATTAAGTTAGGAGAAATTATTAATACATAGGAAGATAGATAAATAGGTAAAGTAAGTCAAAGAGAAAATATCACCCAAATCTGGGATTGAACCAATAACCTTCAATCTAACATTCTCCTAACTTTGGCTGATTATGAAGCCTCTCTCCCCTCTCCCTTCTTTCCTTTCCCCTCTCCCCTCTCCCTTCTCTCTTCTCCCCTCTCTGTCTCTCATGCTTTTAGCCTTCCCAGAATTATCTCTTCACCCACCTCTCCTAAATCCAGCTCAGAAGTTAGGCTGAATTGGAGTTGCCAGTGCTCTGGGATTAGGAGAAATAGGAAGGCGTGCCTGCTCAGCCACATTTCAGGACCGTGGACAGCTCCCGGCTTTCCTAGAGTAGATGCTTGCTTTTAGATGTCACAAAATGCCTTTTTTGGTGACATCTAAGAAGCACATTTTTGCTGATGCTCAGAGAAAGGATTCTAGTCATCAAATATTTCAGGATTATTAACTTCCTGGCTTTGAGATACAAAGAGCTTAGAGGCCTCCCTTTCCCCCAGCATTTCTTGCACTTACTAGTACATGTCTGCAGTGCTTAAAAAAAATCCTTCTGTTCAACTCAGCAAACTTATGTGGGTCAAGCCTTTCCCTCCATGGAAAGAGAGCTGCCTAGATACAGATACACTCTGAGAAGGGGAACAAAGGGACTCCAGTTTGAGTGAGAAAATAATCTCTTCTAAGGGGTGGTCTCCGTGGGGACTAGAGGAGAGAGCACCAGAGAATTGGAGGCCCACAAAGGACAGGAGAAGGGCAGGATGAAGTGGAGAAGAGAAGCATTCAGGGAAGTCTGGGGTCTCTGAAGATAGACATGGTGAGCTCTGCATTGTTCACACCTGAGCACACAGACATAGGAGAAGCCTCATACTTCCCCAAAATGAGACTTTTCCAAAGTCTCCTCTTCCATATACACATAGCAAGAGTCATTAGACTCATTTTTGAGAGAAACTTATATAATGATTCAATGTTCCTCACAACAAACAGGGTTTTACTGTCTCCAATTTCCAAATGAATAAATGGAGAGGCTGGGTAACTTGCCTAAAGTGTCACAGCTACAAAATGGCAGAGCTGGGTCTCGAACTCAGTTTTTCTGACTCCAAGCTGGTGTTTTCTCCATCATACTATGTCCCTAATAGGGTCTTTGTGTATGTGGTAGAAAAAATATATATATATATCATGATTTTTACTATTTTAACCATTTTAAAGTATATAATTCAATTTCATTAAGTACATTCAAAATGTTGTGTAACCATCATCACTGTTTATTTCTAAAACTTTTGTGTCACCCCAAAAAGAAACTTTTTGTACATTAGTAACTTCCAAGACTCTCTGATTTTGGCAATTTTAGATACCTCATGTAAGTGGAATTATACAGTGTTTATTCTTTTGTGTCTGGCTTATTTTATTTAGCATAATATTTTCAAGGGTCATCTATGTTGTAGTATTCATTAAACTTAATTTTTTTATATATCCATTTTCAGTTTTGTGGTTGCCAAGACTACCAGAAACAATGAGTGGTTATTTATTGTAAGCAACCTTGTAAATTAAAGAAGACAGAAATCTCAGCCACATGGCTAGATGTTCAGAAATAGCCATATGGCTGGACTTATTGAAACTTAAATACAGTTTGGAATCCAGTCAGCACAGCTCTAGGGAGTAAAATATCTCCTTGCCCCTTTTGTGCCAGGAATTTGCTGTTTTCTGATACTCATTTTGCCAACTTAGTGATATTTTGCCTTCACAGCTCCTGAATAGCCTGGCACTACCAAACACCTGCCTCTTTTTCTATCAAAAGCAACTCTTAGGCTTTTGTTGACTCCATATTTCAATAATTTCAATGATATGCTATCCCTTCTCTCTTTGTGCCCTTTATCTCCTGCACCCACTATCAACTGATAGGCTCTCTCCAAAATTTGGGTTCTATTTTCCGGTTGGCCTGGTTAATTGCAGTCATCTTATACTTTACCACTTCATAAGCCACCTGCATAATTAGAAATCACTTGCCCTTTATTCAAGCATCTTCTCTGCTCTGGTCAGTGGTGGCCAGAGTGACAAGTCACATGCTATTGAATATGGCTCTTAGTGGTAAAGACCTGCCTATCTTGGGAGAAGGTTGGGAGCATGGCAGGCAGGCACCCAGAGAGGCACTGACTTAAATCCTCTATATCAGCTCTACTACACTGTGCTGTGAGGATGTCCATTGCACTTTAACCCTATAGCCTGTATCTACTAGTACTTCTGTGAGTCACAAGTCACAGAGCAGAAGTATATATATGACTGAGTTGATGTGTACTAAGGAGGCATTTCTGCACTTATATTTAGATTATACAAATACTTGCCATATGGTGATATATAGTTTGGAGTTGCTTGAAATAGCCCTACCTTAACATTAGGATGCCTACTTACAGTTTTTGAATGGGTTTTTTTCTCTTAAGAATGAAAATCTGTTTTCAGATCTCTTGCCAAGTCTGCAGTAATAGGAAGGCATTCAGAGCACAGGGCACACTGAGGTGTTAACAAATCCATGAAGTGGGTTCCATTTCCTCTAAACATAGGAAAAATGAGACTGGATTCTTGGAAACAGGCCGTTTTTAGTTCTGTGACTGTGACAGAGAATATAGTGCTTACCAAATAGTACTTAAATATCTCAGGCCCACTCTCTTCCTGCTATATTTCCCGGCCTCTCTTGTAATGAGGTTGGGGCATGTGACTAATTCTGGTCACAGGGCTGTGAGAATAAGTTATGCCTATTCTCCACACTTTATCTTTCTGGAAGGTATCAGTGGAATTGGTAGAACCCACAATACAAAAGCAGACTGGATTCCCTTAGTCATCAGCAGGAGTGGTGCAACTTGGGAAGTCTCCTGGCCTGCATAGGATTTTTTGTGAGTAGTAAATAAACCTCTATGGGTTATGCCCTGAAGATTGGGGTTTGGTTTGACTATTACTACAGCATAGCCTAGAGTCACCTGATTAGTAAAGTTATTAGCCAACAGTGTGAGCTTGGACAAGTCCTCATCTTCTTCTGAAACATAAGCGTTGCCCCAGGGTACTCTTCCCTCTACAATGTAAAGCTTAATTCTCCTCCCATTAAGTGTATGCTAGATTTAGTGATATGCTTCTTTTTTTTAATTCATTTTTTATTTCAAGAAAACTATCCTATATAATAAAGAGGTAATATGCAAATTAACCCTTATGCCCTCACAAGAAGGCTGCCTACAGCTAGGGGGCAGGGGGCTTAGTGAGGGACAAACAACTGAACAAGCATGCTGCATGGGGTGACCAAGCTGGCAGGGGGTTTAGTGAGGAATGGCCAAACGACTGAACAGCAGGCTGCGTGGGGCAACCAGGCTGGCGGGGGGGCCTTGAGGGGTGACCAGCCTGGTGGTGGGGGCAGTTGGGGGCAACCAGGCCATCAGGGGGGCCAGTAAGAGGCAACCAGCCTGGTGGGGGTTAGTTAGGGGCAACCAGGCCTGCCAGGGGGCAGTTGGGGGCAACCTGGTTGGCAGCAAGAGAAAGTTAGGGGTGACCAGGCCGGCAGGGGGGCAGTTAGGGGGATCAGTCCGGCACACAGAGGCAGTAAGGGGCGATCAGGCCAGCAGCGGGGAGGCAGGGGCAACCAGGCCGGTGGGGGGGTACAGTTGGGGGCAACCAGGCTGGCAGGGGGGCAGCTGGGGGCAATTAGGCTGGTGGGGGGCATTGAGGGGCTACTAGGCTAGTGGAGGGGTAGTTGGGGCAACCTGGCTGGCAGGCATGTGAGTGATTAGGAGCCAGCAGTCCAGGATTGTGAGAGGAATGTCCAAGTGCAAAGGGGTCCCGGATTGGAGAGGATGCAGGCTGGGCTGAGAGGACCCCTCCATGCATGAATTTCATGCACCGGGCCTCTATTTTTAAATATAATAATGTTACATGCAATAAACATATCTCAAGAAAGATGATTTTAAATATAATGTTACAAGCATTAAATACCAATTATTCAAGAAAAGGATCTTAAATATAGTATTACATGCAATAAATATTAACATTTTAAGAAAAAAAGGATTTTAAGTATAATAATATTACCAAAACTGTACTAACGTAGTATGATATCACAAAAGTTGTAAGAAATATTAAAATTCTGCAAATAACAGGATTACCTCTATTACCATATTTTCTGTTGTATAAGACGACTGGAACTGATGATGATAGGAGGAAGCTAACAAACAATAGAGAGAGAGCAAGTGCCAGGCAAGTCCCTAGCGAGTTAGCAACACCCATCATAACTGCAAGCTACAATATTTTTTACACCTGGTGTATAAGAGGACCCTCAACTTTTGAGAAGATTTTCCTGGGTTAAAAAGTCATCTTATACACCAGAAAATACGGTATATTCTAAAATATTTTCCCTATTTTTTTCATCAGTTTATGTTGTTCACAAATGAGTGAGGTCATGTTATATTTATCTTTCTCCAACTCACTTATTTCACTTAGCATGGTGCTCTCCAGGTCCATCCATGCTGCTGTAAGTGGTTAAGAATCCCTTCTTTTTTTTTTTTTACAGCTGCATAGTATTCCATTGTGTAGATGTACCACAGTTTTCTAATCCACTCACCTGCTGATGGACACTTAGGCTGTTTCCAAATCTTAGCTATTGTAAGATTGTGCTGCTATGAACATAGGGGTGCATATATCCTTTCTGATTGGTGTTTCTCTTTTCTTGGAATATATTCCTAGAAGTGGGATTACTGGGTCAAATGGAAGTTCCATTTTTAATTTTTGAGGAAACACCATACTGTTCTCCACAGTGGCTGCACCAATCTACAATCCCACCAGCTGTGCACGAGGGTTCTTTTTTCCCTGCATTCTCGCCAGCACTTGTCATTTGTTGATTTGTTGATGATAGCCATTCTGACAGATGTGAGATGGTACCTCATTGTTGTTTTGATTTGCATTTCTCGGATGATTAGTGACTTTGAGCATGTTTTCACATATCTCTTGGCCTTCTTTATGTTCTCTTTTGAAAAGTGTCTATTTAGGTCCTTTGCCCATTTTTTTTTTTTACCTGATTGTTTATCTTCCTTTTGTTAAGTTGTATGAGTTAGTGCTATGCTTCTAATGAATAGAGCAGGAGTCAGCCAAGAGCCAAATAGGAACTATATTAGTCTCTATGAGTTGTACAGTCTCTTTCATAACAATTTACCTCTGCTGTTGTAGCATGAAAGCAGCCCAAGAGAATATGCAAATGAGTGAGTGTGGCTGTGTGCCAATAAAATTTTATTTACAGAAAGAGGCAGCAGGCTAGATTTGGCCTTGCAACCATAATTTGTGACCTCTGGCATAATAGTCCTGCCTTACAAGAAATGCTAAAGGCAATCCTTCAGACTGAAATGACGCTAGACAGTAATGCAGAACCACATGAAGAAATAAAGAATGCCGTTAAAGGGAATGCCATAGATAAATATAAAACACAGTGTAAATGTTTTTGTAACTCTTGTTTTTCCTTATTTAAATGACAGCTACATAAATCAGTGATAATGAATCTGCATCAATGGGCACACAATGTATTAAGATGTAATTTGCATGACAATAATGGTACAAAGAATGGGGGAAGGAACAGAGGTATATGGAAGTAAAATTTTTGTTTTAAAGTCCACAGGCTGGTCTTTTTTTTAAAATATGGTTTTTTTAATTGATTTTAACGAGAGGGAGAGAGAGAGAGAGTGACAGAAACATCAATGACGAGAAACTCTGTCTGGGCTACCATGAGCGTCTTGAGGAATAAAATTCTAGCTCTCACCCAGCTGGGTGTGGCTCAGTGGCTCAGCATCGACCCAGAAACCAAGAGGTTATCAGTTCAGTTCCCAGTGAGGGCAGTTGCCCAGGTTGTGGGCCCAATCCCCAACAGGGGACGTGCAGGAGGCAGTCAGTCAGTGATTCTCATCATTGATGTTTCTCTCTCTACTGCTCTCTTCCTCTCTGAAATCAATAAAAAATATATTAAAAATATGTTCATTATAATTTCAATTATAGTTCTCCACAGTCTAAGGACAACGATTTAAGAAATTAACTAAGAATATGTGGTAAAAAGAAAAAACAAGGGAATTAAAATGGTACATTTAGAATACATCTAATCAACACAAAAGAGAACAGTAATGGAAAAATGGAGGGACAGAAAAGACATAAGACATATTAAAAAAACAAATAGAAAAATAACAGATGTAAATCCTACCTTATGATCCACTACATTAAATATTTTTGATATATTTTATTGATTTTTTACAGAGAGGAAGGGAGAGGGAAAGAGAGTTATAAACATCGATGAGAGAGAAACATCAGTCAGCTGCCTCCTGCACACCCCCTACTGGGGATGTGCCCGAAACCAAGGTACATGCCCTCGACTGGAATCAAACCTAGGACCACTGAGCCAAACCAATTAGGACTACATTAAATATGAATGGAATGAACATTCTAATTAAAGGGTAGAGAATGTGATAATGGATTTTTAAGAAAAGATCCAATTACTTGCTATCTATAAGAGATTCAGTTTAGATTCAGACACAGGTAGAAAGTAAAAGGATAGAAAGAGATATTCCAGCCGAGATCGGTTTGGCTCAGTGGATAGAGCGTCGGACTGTGGACTGAAGGGTCCCGGGTTCGATTCCGGCAAGGGCATGTACCTTGGCTGCGGGCACATCCCCAGTAGGGGGCGTGCAAGAGGCAGCTGATCGATGTCTCTCTCCCAACGATGTTTCTGACTTTCTATCCCTCTCCCTTCTGCTCTGTAAAAAATCAATAAAATATATTAAAAAAAGAAAGAGATATTCCATGCAAATATTAACTATTAGCTATACTAATATCAGACAAAATAGACTTTAAGCCAAAATTGTTATAATTGTTATAAGAGCCCTGGCCTGTATGCTTTAATCGGCTGGGCATCGGACTGTGCACTAGGTATGGTTGGTTCAACTCCCCGTGAAGGGCACATGCCCGGGTTGGTAGGATATTATACTCTGCATTGATGTTTCTCCCCACCCCCAATAAATAAATAAGCTATACTTAAAAGACAATCTAAAAATTGTTACAAGAGACAAGACTATCATGTAACAATTGAGTTGGCGTAGGAGATGAAATTTATTCTCTTGATTTGTAATCAGGCATCATGTAATCAGGCACTCATTCTCTACCACTTACTAGCTGTATGACTTTTAACCTTTCGGAAGCTCAGTTTTGTCATCTATAAATTGAGATAATATTTAATTTGCAGTAGAGTTGCATTAGAATTATTATGAGGCATGTTCGTAAAAGTACCCAGCACTGTACCTGGTCCATATTAGGCGCTCTGAAGTGTATAGCTTTTAAGGAGTCCTATCGATCATTTCAGTTTATGCTCTGGAGCCCAGAGGAAACATTAAGAAAACCAGTGCATTATATCAAGGAGCCAGTTTGGAGAGAACTACACACATCATATAATCAAGTACAGACTGTGAGTTCTGCAGAGGTTAAGTAGTGTGAGAGAGAGCCGGCTGGTGTGCTCCAGGGTGGCCTTCTGGGGGAGGTGCGCTTTGAGCTGGTCTGGAGGAGGTTTAGGGTTTGTATGAGCCACTGGTGGGGAAGTGGAACAGGATGAGCAAAAGCGGTAAGAGAAATTTAAGAGTACAGAAAGAAAACTGGTCCTTCTGGAATAGAAAGTCGAGCCTGGCGAATGTCTGGGGATAGTGAGTGGTTTCAGGTCAGAAGGAAAAGCCCCTGGAGGCGGGAACCTTGTGTTTCCCAGGCAGTGCCTGTTTTTCCCCACTCAGCCCCGAGAGCACCCAACAGAGACGCAGGTTCCTGGGCTACCACCAGGGAGCAGTATGACCCAACAGCTTGGAGCTTCCCAGTTCAGTTCAGTCAGAACTTTTTTTTTTTAGTTCCGATTTTGTGCCAGGAGCTGAGCTAAGAATTTAAAAGTATCTCTCCGCCCTCCCAAGGATCTAACATTTGTGCATTTTTCTCCGAGATCTTTTTTCACACTGACCGCTACCCTGTGTGGTCTCCATGTGTTAGTCTCCTCACCGTGGAGGAACAGGATGTTGGGGGTTTTAAGTGAATTATTGAGGTTCAAATGGACTGTGAGAGAATCTGAATTGAACTCAGGGCTATTATCTCCATCCTATGCCCTCCACTATAACCTACATGAGGACATTAGCACAGTAATGATTTATATTAATCATTATTAAAAACCAGTGTTAGAATTTCAGTTTGAGATGAAAAAGTTCTGGAGATGGATGATGGCGATGGCTGCACAACCTCGTGAATGTACTTAATGTCACCGAACTGTACACTTAAAAATGGTTCAAACGGTGCCCAACCGGCGTGGCTCAGTGGTTGAGTCTCGACCTATGAACTAAAAAGTCACAGTTTGATTCCTGGTTGGAGCGCATGCCCTGGTTTCGGGCTCCATCATCCTCAGTGGGGGGGGAGGGGGGCATCAGAAGGGGGGAGCATACAGGAGGCAGATGATCAATGGGTTCTCTCTCATCACTGATGTTTCTATCTCTCCCTTTTCCTTCCTCTCTGAAATCAATAAAAATACTTTTAAAATAAATTTTGTTATGTATATGTTACCACAATTTAAAAATTGTGGTAACATATACATGTTACCACCTAACCCTAACCCTAACCCTAACCCTAACTATTTGAAGGACCTAAGGCAGAATCAGAATTGAATAATTTTACATCAGTTGTCAAGCAATAGTTTAAAATGCATGTTTTCTAATTAACAAATAGTCATTGATATCAAATAGTGGTGTTTTAATTAGTTTGGGTTTTTTAATCCTCACTTAAGGATATATGTTTATTGATTTTAGAGAGAGCTGAAAGGAGAGAGAAAAGAAAATCAACCTATCCACTGGTTGACGACTGGCTTACTCCCATACACACTGCGCCAGGGACCAAACACACAACTTAGTGTGCCCTGGCTGGGCACCCAATCTGCAGTTGTTTGGACAGGAAAACGCTCCCACCAACCGAGCCACTTGGCCAGGGCCGTAGGTAATAGTTTTATTTTGTTTGATGACAATGATAAGTAAAGAATGTATATTAATTGAAATGCTGTAAAAATTGGGATATTAGAATACTTTATAAATAAGAGCCAGCTTACAGAAATCAGAAGACACTGTTTTTTTTTAATATATATATATATTTTATTGATTTTTCACAGAGAGGAAGAGAGAGGGATAGAAAGTCAAAAACATTGATCAGCTGCCTCTTGCACATCCCCTGCTGAGGATGTGCCTGCAGCCACGGTACATGCCCTTGACCGGAATCGAACCTGGGACCTTTCAGTCCGCAGGCTGACGCTCTATCCACTGAGCCAAACCAGCTTCGGCCAGAAGACACTGTTTTAAAGGTGTTAGTAAGGATGTTCACTTTTTAAAAATATATATTTTATTGATTTTTTACAGATAGGAAGGGAGAGGGATAGAAAGTTAGAAACATCGATGAGAGAGAAACACCGATCAGCCACCCCCTGCATCGCTCCCCCTCCCACCGGGGATGTGCCTGCAGCCAAGGTACATGCCCTTGACTGGAATCAAACCCAGGACCCTTCAGTCTGCAGGCCGACGCTCTATCCACTGAGCCAAACCAGTTTCAGCTGGATGTTCACTTTTTAAAAATATATTTTTTATTGATTTTTTTACAGAGAAGAAGGGAGAGGGATAGAGAGTTAGAAACATTGATCAGTTGCCTCCTGCATGCCGCCTACTGGGGATGTGTCCTCAACCAAGGTACATGCCCTTGACTGGAATCCAACCTGGGCCCCTTCAGTCTGCAGGCTGATAGTCTACCCACTGAGCCAAACCAGTTAGGGCAGGGTGTTCACTTTTCAAAATGTATATAGAAAAATATATAGGAAGTTTAAATGCACTGTGGTTGTTACTTTCCTGTTAAAATGAAAAATTAAAAATGGCATTCATAAATAATGATAGTTAATATTATATATTAGTAGCTGTCTTTTTAAAAGCACTTATGGCTAAGACCGGTTTGGCTCAGTGGATAGAGCGTCGGACTGCGGACTGAAGGGTCCGGGGTTTGATTCCAGTCAAGGGCATGTACAGTGGCTGCGGGCACATCCCCAGTAGGGGGCGTGCAAGAGGCAGCTGATGGATGTTTCTCTCTCATCAATGTTTCTGACTTTCTATCCCTCTCCCTTCCGCTCTGTAAAAAATCAATAAAATATATTTTAAAAAAAGAAAAGCACTTATGAAGTTATTAATCATTTAGTTTAATTCTCACAACCACCAATTAAGTACTATTATTCCCATTTACCAAATAATTTTTTTCATTTACAATATAATTTATATTTAATAGTAGTATATATGTTTTCCTCCCCCCCCATCCTCCCCCCAGCCTCCCTTACCCCCCAGCACATGTCCCCACCTTACCAAATAATTTAATCACTTGGTCTGTCTTATCCTTCCACCTCCAACAACTCTAGTATAGGCTGTGATGTGCACCTAACTAATGTGAAGTGTGATGTGTGGAAAAACCATTTTTTTCTCTTTTTTTAAATACATATTTTTACTGATTTCAGAGAGGAAGGGAGAGAGATAGAAACATCAAGGATGAGAGAGAATCATTGATTGGCTGCCTCCTGCCAATCACTGTGGGCCCCACACTGGGGATTGAGCTCACAACCCAGGCATGTGCCCTTGACCGGAATTGAACCTGGAACCTTTCCTCTGCAGGCCAACGCTCTATCCACTGAGCCAAACCAGCCAGGGCAAGACCATGGCTTTTGGTTCTGACTGACCTGGAACTGACTGACCTGAAACTGATACGGCCTCTGCTGCTCTATCAGCTGAATGTTTTTGAGCCGGTTACTTAATCTCTCTGTGCTTCAGTTTTTTCATTTGTAAAATAAAGATAATAATAGTACCTACTTCATAGGGATGTTGTGATGAGCAGATGTAATAATATAAATGTAAAATGCTCAGCACAGTGCTATAACATAGCAATCACTTTGAAATGTGGCTGTTGTTATTTGCACACAGTAGAATCCTCAGAAAATAATAAATACATGGATGGGTGTGTCTTGAGAGTACCTGGAAATAGCCATGGCCTTCCTGGGGGCAATGGAAGGAGTCACACAGCAGAGGGAGGGTATTTGGCCCAATCAGCTTAGTTCATGCAATTATAGGAGTGGATATGAGTCTTTGAGTCCAATTCCATCATTTTACAGAGAAGCCCAAGCCCAAGAAAGAGAGTAAGTCACTGCTTCCTGCCCATCAACCAGGAAGTTACCATGAGAAGTGGCCTGGTATGGTAAAAGCCTCTCCCCAGGGTGGGTGAGTCAGGCCTGGATGGCCTCAGATCTTTTCTGAGAGGTGTTCACCTCTGCCCCTTTTTTATTTTTTGCAAGAGTGGCCAAGAGGATCATGAAACTGGGAAATGGAAAGTTTATCCTAGTTTCTAGGGCAGGGAGTAAAGAGAGGCCAGGGGAGGAGCCCTGAGTACCCAG
This sequence comes from Antrozous pallidus, assembly GCA_027563665.1. Lineage (NCBI taxonomy): Eukaryota > Metazoa > Chordata > Mammalia > Chiroptera > Vespertilionidae > Antrozous > Antrozous pallidus. Next base: position 109,903,770 of record CM050510.1, on the reverse strand, counting down.
CCCTAGCACACCTTTGGTTAATATTTATTCTTTTCTCCTTCCTCAGCCCAGAAACCAAAGGGAAGTGAAGCAGCAGCTTGTGAGGCAAGATCCCAAGGGCTCAGAGAAGCTTGTTCCTGTGAGAGATGACTCAGCACAGACCTCAGAACCCCAGGGAGTGTCCCCCAGCCTGGGTTCTGCATAGGCCATGTCACTACGTGGGCCATTGTGTCTGCTACTGTTCCTCTGCTCAGGAGAGATTCAGTCTCCGAGGAACTTGTGGATATTCTGGCAGCCCCCAGCTAATGTGTGTGTAGTAGAATCAGGGTCCTTGTGATTTGATCTCCCAATAATGCACTTCCCCTTGAAGAGACTCCCTCATGTCTTGCCTGGATACAGTGACCCTTCTTCTCTATAGACTCTTGTCAGTACCACCTCCAGACTAGGCTTTCTAAAACAGAAGTCAGCATGGCACTCCCAGAGAGTAAGTACCTCAATGCCTGTACATTGAGCTCCAGACTCTTTTTACTTTATTTTACACTAGAGGTCCGATGCATGAAATTCATGCAAGAGTAGGCCTTCCTTCCCCCGGCTGCCAGCACTGGCTTCCCTCTGGCACCCAGGACCCAGGCTGCGCTCTGGCACCAGCTTCATCCAGAAGGATGTCCAGAATGACATCCAAAATAATGCCTGGTCTATTTAGCACATTACCTTTTATTATAGATATTTCAGAGAGGAAGGGAGAGGGAGAGAGAGATAGAAACATTAATAATGAGAGAGAATCATTAATTGGCACCTCCTGCACGCCCCGCCCCCCCTCCCCCCGGGGATCAAGCCCACAACCCGGGCAGGTGCCCTTGGCAGGAATCGAACCAGGGACTCTTCAGTCCGCAGGCCGATGCTACATCCTCTGAGCCAAACCCGCTAGGGCGAGCTCCAGACTCTTTAGCATAGTGTGGTACTGACCAAAATTTCTGCCTCATCCCAACTCATTTCCCCAACATGCACCCCATACTCTACCTCAGGGCTTCTTGGTATGGTCCATAGACCACCTTATTCGGAATCATTGAGGACACTTGTTTTAAAATACAGTTTCTTTTTAAAAAATATATATTTTATTGATGTTTTACAGCAAGAAAGGGAGAGGAATAGAGTTAGAAACATTGATGGGAGAGAAACATCGATCAGCTGCCTCCTGCACACCTCCCACTGGGGATGTCCCCGCAACCAAGGTACATGCCTTTGACTGGAATCGAACCCAGAATCTTTCAGTCCACAGGCCAAAACTCTATCCACTGAGCCAAACCAGCTAGGGCTAAAATGCAGCTTCTTGCACCTACTGATCAGTTGCTCCTGGGACACAGGAATCTGCATTTTAGTGATACTGAGGCTGATTCCTATTCAGACTGCCATTGAGCCCTGCTCTGCCAAACCAGACTGTTAGGTTTCCTGACAGCCTCTGGGCCCTCCGTGTCCTTTCTCGGCTGTTTCTTTCTCTCGAATGTCCTTCCTGTGCTTCCCAACCTGGTGTACTCTGTGTGCTCTAAGGTTCGTCTCACACGTCAGCTCTGTGCTGCTTCCCTCAAATCTAGGTTCTCTTTGTGTGTGCACACAATCCCACTGCAGTTTCTACCTACCCCTGCTCTGAGATTTTTACATTGTGTCAGGGTTGGCTCCTGTACTTGTTGGTGAGCTCCATAAAGGCCATAGATAATTCCTTTTTGAATCCGCAGGGCCTAGCACAGTACACGGCAGGGAGAAGGCATGTTGGCCTCAGTCTGACTCAGAAAGGCAGATTAAATACATTTTGTAACTGACAGAGCCAGGAGTTATGGTGCAAGTTCTTGCTTCACAGTTTCCGTCTGTTATCTTGCTCTAAATGTTTGTTCTGCCCTTGAAGGAACCATGGATTTATATTTTGGTAAGAGGTATTTAGATTAGCCTTGAATTAAGACTTCTTTTTTTTTTTTAATCCCAAAATGTGATTCTGTTAGGCTAAGGAACTACTTGCTCTTGATCTCTTTGAGCACAGAACCCACCTGACTTTTTTGCCCACCTCAGATCTGTCCCTGAGGATCATCTATCACATAATTCTTGACCTTTAACCCTGGTGACATCATTGCCATCTCAGCCAGACACTCCCTGGATCTTGTCATGACTGATTCATCTCAGAAGTGCCAACATACTGGTCTCTGACTAGAATTTCCTTGCCTTCAGCCTGTCTACTTTTTCCATTGGCAGTTCACCTGCTCTCTGATATCATGGCTCCCCGGATCTCTTTTCAAAGCTCCAGCCCCTGAGTGGCCTCCTTTTTTCCTCCCCTTCCACAGGCACCTGCTCCTCTTCTGTCTGAGGCAACCCCTCACCTGGGCACTGGACTGCATCTCTCCTAAACCATGTCACTCGGCACCACTATCATCACCTTTTTCTATATCTTTAGTATCTTTTCTGGCTCTTTCCCTCCCACACATAAAACACTGCCAGGTTTCTCTCACCTTTATGACTGCCTTCCTCTAGCTATTAGGCAGTTAAGGTTCTGGGACCAATCCCGATGTGTGTGGGGTTCCCTACACCACCAAGCAATTCTTAGACAGGAGCTGGTGTCACAACTCAACTCAGTTCAGACCCTGCCTGGCTAGACATGGCCTCAGATCCCACCAGTTCCCCCAGTTAAGAACTCAGTCTCACAAGACTGCCCCTACCTCAAATGCCAGTCACAGCTCAGGTTGTTACCTACCCTTCTTATGGACTATTATAAATCAGAGGTTCCCATGGTCCCCTTTCTGTCTTGGTACTAGACTTCGCTGTTTGCCAGTCCCTCAGGTCAGGACTTTGGGAGTAGGCTTTGGCTCTTCATTTTCCCTCACACCTCATCCAGCCATTCACCTTTTAAAAATCTCTAGTATTTGCTCTAGCCAGTTTGGCTCAGTGGCTAAATCGTCGGCCTGCAGCCTCAAGGGTCCTGGGTTCGATTCTGGTCAAGGGCATGTACCTTGGTTGCAGGCACATGCCCAGTGGGGAGGGGTGCAGGAGGCAGCTGATCAATGTTTTTCTCTCTTTGATGTTTCTAACCCTCTCTCCCTCTCCCTTCCTCTCTGTAAAAAAAAAAAATTTTTTTTAAATCAATAAAATATATATTAAAAAAAATAAAAAAGCAAAAATCTCTAATATCTCTACCCTACTGTCTCCCCTGCCATTCGCTTACATTATCAGGCTCTTATTAAGTTTTTTTTGTTTTTGTTTGTTTTTTGTTAATCCTCAGCTAAGGATATTTTTTTCCATTGATTTTTAGAAAGAATGGAAGGGAGGGGAGAGACTCGGAGAGAGAAACATTGATGTGAGAGAGAGACATCCATTGGTTGCCTTCTGCACATGCCCTAACTAGGGCCAGGAATCAAGCCTGCAACTGAGGTACATGCCCTAGATCAGAATCTAGCCCAGGACCCTTCAGTCTTCAGGTCAGCTCTCTATCCACTAAGCCAAACCGGCTAGGGCTGGTTTTTGATCCTGGAATTAGCTTTCTAACTGGTCTCCTCACTGAGTCTTTCACACCTCTAATTTATTAACACTATTGCCAATGTTTTTTTTCCAGCAATTTTTTTATTGTAGCAAAATATACAACACATAAAATCTACCATTTAACCTGTATAATTCAGTGGCATCTAGTATATTCACATTATTGCACAATCTTCACCATCTTCCTCTTCCTAAACTGAAACTCTGTACCAAATAAACTATACCTCCCCATTCTACCTCTCCTAGCTCCTGGCAACTACCATTCTGTTTTCTGTCTCTGTGAGTTTGACAGAGGTACCTCATATAAGAAGAATCATACAGTTTTTGTCGTTTTGTGACTAGCTTATTTCACTTAGCATAATAAGGTTCAAGTTTCGTGCATGTTGTAGCATGTACCAAAATTTTATTCCTTTTTAAGGCTGGATGATATTCCGTTGTACATATACTCCACATTTTATTTATTTATTTTAAATATGTTTTCATTGATTTCAGAGAGAGGAAGGGAGAGGGACAGTGGGATAGAAACATCAATGATGAGAGAGAATCATTGATCAACTGCTTCCTACATGCCCCTTCCTGGGATCGAGCCATAACCTGGGCATGTGCCCTAACTGGGAATTGAACCGTGACCTCCTGGTTAATAGTTCAACACTCAATCACTGAGCCACATCAGCCGGGCCCTTTTATACTTTTTAGATAAATAAATAATACATTTGTGAAAAATTATTAGTGCTCATTGGAAAGGAATCTAAGCAAGGTTTGGGTGTTCATTAATGAAGAATTTGAACAAAATAGTAAACCAGAAAAGAGGCAATAAGATTTGATTATATAGAAACTCTTTGCTCTAAGTTGTTCAGCAATGAGGGGTGTTTTCCAGGTGCGGGAGGACACCATTCACAGAGGAGATTTATTCAGGGAAACAAGGGCGGGTCAAGGTGTCCTGGTACTAGATGCTGGTCAAGTAACCTTAACATTTTTTAAAAAATAATTTCTATTTTTCAATTATAGTTGACATGCTTTAAAAAACCTAATATTTTATATTAGTTCCAGGTGTGCAACATAGTGAATAGACATTTATATAACTTGTGATCACCCTAATAATAGTCTAGTAGGGTGACATCATACATAGTTGCTACAATGTTATCGACTGTATTCCCTATGCTGTCCTTTAAAAAATTTATGAGAGAGAGAGAGAGAGATATTGATTTGTGTTCCACTCATTTGTGCATTTATTGTTGATTCTTGTATGTGCCCTGACCGGGATAAAAGCTGCAACCTTGGCGTATCAGAACAATGTTCTAGACAAGTGGTCAGCAAACTGTGGTTTGTGAGCCGCATGCAGCTCATGAGCAGCGGTTTGCTGCTCTGTTGACTAATGAGTTTGCCGACCACTGGGATAGGGGCTGAATCACAAGGAACAACAGCCTGTAATTATTGGAATCGAGAGTCTAGGTCAGTGGTCAGAAAACTCATTAGTCAACAGAGTGGCAAACCGAGGCTTGTGAGCCGTAGTTTGCCGATCACTGCTCTAGACAACTGAACTGCTGGGTCAGGGCCCCTATGCTTACTGTATGTGCCTACTCTGATCGTTTTTATAACTATCAGTTTGTACATCTTAATCACTTTTTCTTTTTCATCCATTACCCCAGCCCCCTTCTCATCTGACAACCATCAAAATGTTCTCTGTATTTATGAGTTTGTTTCCGTTTTGTTTATTTTGTCTTCTAGATTCCACATATAAATGAAATCATATGGTGTTCATCTTTCTCTGTCTGACTTTTTCCACTTACCATAATGCCTTCTGGGTCCATCTGTGTTGTTACAACTGGCGAGATTTCATTCTTTTTTTTTAATGGCTGAGTAATATTCCATTGTATATATATAGATCATCTCTTTACTAATTTGTCTGTTGATGGATACTTAGGTTCTTCCATATCTTGGCTATTATTAATAACTAGAGGCCCGGGGGGTGGGGGATGTCCCTTAACCCAGCCTGCACCCTCTCCAATCTGGGACCCCTCGAGGGATGTCCGACTGCCTGTTTAGGCCCAATCCCGGTAAATCAGGCCTAAACGGGCAATCGGGCATCCTTCTCACAATCTAGGACTGCTGGTTTCAAACTGCTCACCTGCCTGCCTCCCTGATTGCCCCTAACCGCTTCTGCCTGCCAGCCTGAACACCGTCTAACCACTACCCTGCCAGCCTAATTGATGTCTAACTGCTCCCCTGACAGCCTGTTTGCCCCCAACTTCCCTCCTCTGCCGGTCTGGTCACCTCTAACTGACCTCCCCTGCAGGCTTGATAGCCCTAACTGCCCTCCCTTGCAGGCCTGGTCCCTCCGAACTGCCCTCCCCTGCTGACCTGATCACTTACAACTGCCCTCCCTTACAGGGCCTGGAACCTCTCAACGGCGCTCTCCTGCTGACCATATTGTGGTGGCCATCTTGTGTCCACATGGGGGCAGGATCTTGTGTGTTGCAGTGATGGTCAATCTGCATATATCTCTTTTATTAGATAGGACTAGAGACCCGGTGCACAAAATTTTGTGCAGTGAGGGGTTTCCCTCAGCCCAGCCTGCACCCTCTTGCAGTCTGGGACCCCTTGGGGGATGTCCGACTCTGGTTTAGGGGAGCAGGCCTAAGCCAGCAGTGGGACAGCCCTCTCACTCTTGGACCTCTTGTTCCTTACTGCCCGCCTGCAGCGGAGGTGGGAGAAGCTCCTGGCACTGCTGCTGCACTCCTTAGCTGTGAGCCTGGCTTCTGGCTCAGTGGCGCTCCCCCTGTGCGAGTGCACTGACCACCAGGGGGCAGCTCCTGCATTGAGTGTCTGCCCCCTGATGGTCAGTGCACATCATAGCAACCAGTTGTTCTGCTGTTTGGTTGATTTGCATATTAGGGTTTTATTATATGGGATACTGCAATGAGCATAGCAATGCATATGTCTTTTAGAATTAGTGCTTTGAGTTTCTTCAAGTAAATACCCAAAATTGAAACTGCTAGGTACTTCTTTATCTCTTTTTAAAAATATATATATTTTATTGATTTTTTACAGAGAGGAAGGGAGAGGGATAGTCAGAAACATCGATGAAAGAGAAACATTGATCAGCCGCCTCTTGCACACCCCCCACTGGGGATGTGCCCGCAACCAAGATACATGCCCTTGACCGGAATCGAACCTGGGACCTTTCAGTCCGCAGGCCGATGCTCTATCCACTGAGCCAAACTGGTTTTGGCTTTATCTCTTACTATAGCCTTTGTGTTGAAGTCTCTTTTGTCTTATATAAGTATTGCTACCCTAGGGTTTTTTTTTTTCCATTTTCATGATATATCTTTTTTCCATCCTTTTACTTTCAGTCTGTGTTTGTCTTCTGGATCTGAAGTGAATTTCTCATAGGCAACATATGTATCGGTCTTGTTTTCTTATCCATTCAGCCATCCTATGTCTTTTAATTGAAGTATTTAATACATTTACATTTAAAGTAATTATTGATAGGTATGTAGCTATTGTAATTTATTATTTATATTTATGAATCTTTTTTTCTTCTTCTTAAAGAACTCCCTTTAACAGTCTTTGTAATATTACTTTGGTAGTGATAAACTCCTTTAGCTTTTTCTTGTCTGGGACCAAGTGACTTTCAAAGTAATTAAAATGCTGTTGCAGCCGAGACCGGTTTGGCTCAGTGGATAGAGCGTTGGACTGCGGGCTGAAGGGTCCCAGGTTCGATTCCGGCAAGGGCATGTACCTTGGCTGCGGGCACATCCCCAGTAGGGGGTGTGCAAGAGGCAGCTGATTGATGTCTCTCTCTCATCGATGTTTCTGACTTTCTATCCCTCTCCCTTCCTCTCTGTGAAAAATCAATAAAATATATTTAAAAAAATGCTGTTGCAGTGTATTTTCAGGCAGTCTGCCTTGAACCCTGATATATGAACATGACTGTATAAATATCTCTTCAAGGCCATGCTTTTAATTCTTTTAGATATATAAACTCAGAAGTGGAATTGCTGAATCATATGGTAATTTCTATTTTTAATTTTTTGAGGAACTGTCCTACTGTTTTCCACAGCTGCTGCTCCAGTTTACATTCCTAACAGCGATATAAAAGGGTTCCAATTTTTCTACACTCTTGCCAATACTTGTTTTTTTTTTTCCATTTGTTTGTTTTATAGCCATCCTACTAGCTATGAGGTGAAATCTCATTATAGTTTTGATGTGCATTTCCCTAATGAGTAGTGTTTTTCAGCATTTTTTCATTTGCTTATTGGCCATTTGTATATTCTCTTTGGAGAGATATCTAGTCAAATCCTTTATCAACTTTTTAAAGTCTTTTTAAAAAAATATGTTTTTGCCCGTCTGGCATGACTCAGTGGTTGAGCATTGACCTATGAACCAGGAGGTCACGGTTTGATTCCCATCCAGGGCACATGCCCAGGTTGCAGGCTTGATCCCCAGTGTGGGATGTATAGAAGGCAGCCGATCAATGACTGTCTCTCATCATTGGTATATCTGTCTCTCCCTGCCCCTTCCTCTCTGAAATCAATAAAAATGTATTTTAAAAATGTGTTTTATTGACTTTTTAGAGAGAGAGGAAGGAAGAGAAAGAAACATTGATTGGCTGAATCCTCCTACTCCCCCCGTGGGGGCCCACCAGCCCACCAGAGACCAAACCTACAACCCAGACACATGCCCTGACCGGGAACCAAAGTGGTGACCTTTGGTGTCCGGGGCCACGCTCAGTCAACTGAGCCACTCGAGCCTGGGCCCTTTGCTCTTTTATGAACCAGCTTTTTGTGGATTCTTTGTTTGGTGGTTGTTATCAACTGTAGGAGTTCCTTTTCTATTCTGGACAGTAACCCCTTATTATATATATGATTCATAAATATTTTCTCCCATTCCATGGGTTGCTCTTTTACTCTGTTAATAGTGTATTTTCATACACAAAGTTTTAAAGTTTTATATACTCCATTCTATCTATCTTTCCTATTGGTGGTTCCTTTTTCTTTCTTTTTTTTATTCCTCACCAAAGGATATTTTTTTTCCCCATTGACTTTTAGAGAGAGTGGAGGGGAGGGAGAGAGAGAGAAAGCAAGAAGGAATCATCTATGTGAGAGACACACATTGATTGGTTACTTCCCACATGTGGCCCGGGGAAAGAACCTGCAACTGAGGTAGTGCCCTTGACCAGGAATCTAACCAACAACCTTTTGGTGCGCAGGCTAGTGCTCTAACCATCAAGCTACATTGGCCAGAGCTAATGGTTTCTTTTTTAAACTGCTTAATGATCTGGTCTCTGTACTTTTTTTAAAAAAAAATAGATATTTCTTTTAATTTTTATTGAATTTTATGAGGATGACTGGTTAATACAATTATATAGTATATAATTCTATAATTTATTAGTTATACATTGTATTGTGGGTTTGAGGATTTCTGATGTTAGGAAATCATAATATGTAAGATTGTATTTAGCAATTAGGGTAACTCAGCTCATAGTAATTGGGATATGTATAGTTACAATTTGCATTCCAGCTATTTAAACTTAGATATCCTTGACCAGGTTGAACATACTGTGAGTAGATCTCTTTTTCCAAGAAATAAGATGGAGAGAGTCTTTGGAGAATGGCCTCATTGAATTGGTAAGTTAGTTTTCTCTGGATTTTGGTGATTTCCCCAGTTCTTCCATAATTCCTCAGTGCTCTGGCCATTTTCTGGTAAGTCATGGTCTTCCGGTTGCCTTTTCTTTTGCCCCAAAGTTGGGCAAGTTTTTCTTTGTTTTTTGATACAAACTGAAAGATGCCTTTGGTTTTATCTACCCACTGAATACAAGATACCATCTTAGGATTACACAGAGATTCACGAAGATATTCGAACATCGGAGCTTCTTTCTGGCTTTTCCTCCCCTTTGCTGGAGAACAGGGGATTGTATCACCTGGTTTTCAGGGATGTTCTGCAGAGACTGATGAATATTTCCTTCAAGATGGAGGTCTACAGGATGGTTTATCACTGTTTTCCAGTTATAGACAGGTTGCTCTGGAGGAACCAGACCATAGTAGCTGGGATTTCCTATGACATGAGAACAGTGGTTGATGACATTCACGTAGTCTTTGCAATCTGGAGGGTACTGAAGATCTCCAGTTGAATGTTGCCTCAGTACATCAAAAGCATCTTCAAATGCTTGGCCCAGCCTATCTTATTCGACAGAAACCATACTTCTTATTAATTAGGCAGTTCTGTTCTCAAGAATACAATCTAGCATCCATTGGTACCAGATGGAAATCATCCACTCCTCTGAAACACAAGCCTGCATCACCCTCTGTACTTTTTCTTTTAAAAATATATTTTTATTGATTTCAGAGAGGAAAGGAGGAGAGATAGAAACATCAATGATGAGGGAATCCTTGATTGGCTGCCTCCTTCACACCCCCTACTGAGGATTGAGCTCACAGTCCGGGCATGTGCCCTTACTAGGAATTGAGCCGTGATCTGCTGGTTCACAGGTTGACGCTTAACCACTGAGCCATGACAACTGGGCTGGTTTCTGTAGTTTTTCAATCTCACTTCTTGCTGATAACTTCACCCTAATGTACTTACCAAGTCATTCTGAATTTCTGTATACCCGGTTTCCCCGAAAGTAAGACACCCCCAAAAATAAGACCTACTTACAGTTTTGCCTCTCACTGTAATATAAGGCATCCCCCTGAAAATAAGACCTCCCCGATAATATTTTTATTCTTGAAACTGAAAAAGCCTGGGCCACACAAGTAGTTATAAGAAAATGGGTCGATTTAATACTGCCACTTGTTATGCGAGGGAGCCAAAGAGGTCTGCTAGTCTGGGATGCAGCCAGCACTCACCGCACTAAAGACATAAAGAAATTTCTTCACAAAAGAAAAATAGATCAAATAATGATTCCCACAGGAATGACGGCCTATCTCCAGACTCTTGATACTGCAATAAACAAGCCATTCAAAGACAATTTGCGCATGGAAATTAATGACTACATTAAAAAGAGAATGGAGAGAAATCAGTGTGGAAACTTTGTGAAACCTAAACTGCAAGAGGTTGTGACTTGGGTGAAGAATTCATGGGAGAAAATCACTGACAGTTGCATTGCTAATGTACTACGAGCAGGCTACCTTGACAAGAAGTACTCATTTAAGGATAGTGCTATTGCTAAACATGAGAGATTTGGTCCACTGATTCTGAAAGAAATGGAGTCACAAGAAATTCACCAGGAAATTCAGGGTTTGGATTGTTATGATGATGTTCCAGAAGATGATGACATGACTGTCATTGAATAAATCTTACTTTGTGTTCATACTGGTAAATACCAGTATCAGTAAATGTACCATAGATTGTTGTACATGGAAATAATGGTAGTAACAAGAAATTCTTGATACTGTAGGATTCACAGTTTGTCTGGTTATGCTGGTTTGTGATGACAACTACTACCGTACCGTATACAGGTAATAAATTTCCTTTTTTTTTTCGTTCAACAATAAATGTGTACTGTATTCTTCTTCATGGAAAAATAAGACATCCCCTGAAAATAAGACCTAGCGCATCTTTGGGAGCAAACATTAATATAATACAGTGTCTTATTTTCGGGGAAACGGTAGTTCTGAGCATTCACTATGATCTCTGACATTACTATGTCTTTACACTTTCTAGTCCCTCTTCCTTTTCCTTCCTTGCTGTTCACTAAACTACCGTGCATTCATCTCTTAACACTTCTTCAGGTACCTTCTCCTCTGGGAAGATTTCTCTGACTTTTTCCAGAGTTAGATGCCTTTCTTGGTCTTCTACTATAATGCTTATTAAACTGTGTTTTAATTGTTTCCTGTTTCTTGTCCCTCCAAGTAGACTACAAATTCCTTAAAGGCAGGGCCCCTATCCCTATCTTGTTGTCTACATGCTGCTCAAACTTGGCTGAGCAGTTGAATTGAGATCTCTGCCATTGTTTAGTTGCTCTGATCTTGAACAAACTAGTTAAAGTCCCTGGACTGCAGTTTTCTTATATGATTAGTTGAGATTATGGTTTTAAAGTGCTGGTGCTTACTCTGGCCCAGAGTAAATGATTAATAAAAATTAGCTCTGAAGATCATCAACTTGTTGAGTTGGTATCTCAAATTCTAATCAGTTGTATGACTTTGAACAAAATTCATAAACTCCTGGGGCCTCAGTTTTTCCTTCTGTAAAATGGGGTCTTTCTCGTGGACCATCCATAGGAGTTATTCTCAAACTAGGGTGCACGTTGCAATCATCTGAGGAGCTTTAAAAATACAATACCTAACAGAGAACATTTTGATGTTTGCCAGACGGGAGGGAGATTGGGGAGATGGGTGAAAGGGTGGAAGGGATTAAGAGGTACAAATTGTCAGTTGTACATACAGTCACGGGGATGTACAGTATAGAAAATATAGTCAATAATATTGTAATAACTATGGCTGGTGCTAAATGGGTATTACTAGACTTATTGGTGTGATCACTTCATAAATTATCTAAATGTATAATCACTATGTTGTACACCTAAAATTAATATAAATTGTATGTCAAACGTTATTGAAGAAATTTAAAAAATACTGATATTTAGGTCAATCCCCTGAGGTGTGAGGTATAGCTGGGCAAGGGTATTTTTTAAAAGCTCCCCTGGTGATTCTAATGTCCTGCCAAAGTTGAGAACCACTGATCTAAAGTTTCTTCCAGATATAACACACTGGAAAGTTGAGCTACCAGGATTCCCAAGAGGCTGGAGAATGGAATGTCTCCCAACATTCTTCTGTGCCATCCTTTGCTAGTTTAGCAGGAAACATTGTCAACAGGCTTACTAAGCTAGAATTTCAAGAGTAAATATGGATTCCTGAATATTTAATATGTAGTAGCTCTGTCCCTTCTGCAGAGACCTGGGGAACCTGAAAAGTTGGGAAAAAATGGTCTCTTTCCTAACCCCACTGCTCTAACCCAAGGACTAGGAGTCTATTATGGAGTATTGTATTGTGGAGTCTTAGTTAGGCTGAGGGAGAGGGTGGAGGAAAGGATCCTTGGTATAAACATAGGGTGCTTGGGTGCAGGAGGAGGTAGTGGCTGAGAGTTACAGATAATCATTTCTTTATAGTACTTCAACACCATATTCACAGCATTATTTATTTGATTCCCAAAGCAACCTTGAGAAGTACAGAGCAGGTACTGCCTCCATTTGGTAGAAGAGAAAAACAAGCCATTGAATGGTTAAGGCTCTCACCAAAAAGTACACAGTGGGTTAGCAGCAGGGTCAGTATGATAGCCCCTGTGTCCTGACTCCTCCCCCTCCTAGTCTTTCTCACTGTGTCTGGGAAGAAAAACTCTGCATAGTCAGTGTGAGAGAATATAAATATATACATATATGTGTGTATATATGTGTGTGTGTATATGTGTGTGTGTGTGTGTATATATATCTCCTATATAATAAGGCCCTAATATGCAAATTGACCAACCAATGGAACGACTGGTTGCTATGATGCGCACTGACCACCAGAGGGCAGACGCTGAACGCAGGAGCTGCCCCCAGGCAGGGCTGGTGAGTGGGCAGCACCAGCCTGCCAGTCAAGGCAGGTGCCGGGTGGGGGGGGCGCCTTCTATCACCCTGCCCACTGGTTCCCCCACAGAGAGAGGTGACTGGCGGTGGCAGGGGGGCAGGGCCGGCGAGTGGACAGTGCCAGGCTAACAGCCAAGGCAAGTGCTAGTGGGGCCCCTCCGATCACCCCTCTGGTCACCCCACAGATCAGCCCTGATCGCCGTCCAAGCCTAGGGACCCTACCCTATATATTGGGAACAGTCTCTTAGATTTAAAAATTAAAACCTGGCAAGGCTACTCTAACACTGAAAAAACAGGATGATGCAGTGATGACATGCATGGACTCTGGCTTGTACATTTTGTGGTCAGCCTGATTCTGACAGTTATAGCTGGGTGACAAAGCCAATTACTTCTCTTTGCTTCAGTTTTTCCACCCATGAGATAGGGAAAATAGTAACACTGCCTCAGAAGGATCATGTTATGTACTACTTTTTATAATCAGAGCAAAAAAAATGTAGCTGCTCGTACAAAAGCAAGATGCTTTTCACCTGTATGAAAAGTATGGTCACTGGTGCATGCAGTGTCCTGGACTGCAAGAGGGATGTTCGACTGCCAGGGGATCAGGCCTAAACCAGCAGTTGGCTATCCCCCAGAAAGGTCCCGGATTGCAAGAGGGCATAGGCCGGGCTGAGCTCACCCCCCCGCCCAATACATGAGTTTTGTGTACCAAGCCTCTAGTGTGTGTGTGGGTGTGTGTGGGTGTGATCTCATTTCATCTTCATCAAGCCTATGAGTTTGAGGCTATTATTGTCACCTCCATTTTAAAGATGAGCAAACTAAGACATGAGAGCATTTGAGAAACTTATCCAAAATCATAGCTAGGCCGAAACCGGTTTGGCCCAGTGGATAGAGTGTCGGCCTGCGGACTGAAAGGTCCCGGGTTCGATTCCGGTCAAGGGCACGTACCGTGGCTGCGGGCACATCCCAGTAGGGGGGTGTGCAAGAGGCAGCTGATCGATGTTTCTCTCTCATCGATGTTTCTGACTTTCTATCCCTCTCCCTTCCTCTCTGTAAAAAAAAAAAAAAAAAAAAAAAAAAAAAAAATATATATATATATATATATATATATATATATATATATCTCAAAATCATAGCTAGTTGGCAGCAGAACCTGAATTTGAAGCCAGGGAGTCTGGCTCTGGAGTCCATGTTCTTAATCCCTACACCACGCTGTCTGGTTAGAAGCAATTCAAGACTTTTCTGGTATTAGATGGACTGGTTAATAATGCCGATTTTTTTCACTAGAGTTACATATATGTTGATATGTATGCGATTTGATATGTATGTTCTTTTATTGTATCGACAAGTTTCAAAACTTCATATGTCAAACTGAAAAAGTTTGGAGACCAACAATTACAAGCATAACTGGATGAAGATAGGTGTCAAACTCAAAAACAACTTGCAGAAAGATTAAACGTTGCTCAGCAAGCAATTTCTGATCATTTGCAAGCAATGGGAAAGATTTTAAAGGAAGGAAAATGGGTGCCACATCAACTGAACAAAAGACAAATGGAAAACTAAAAATTCATCAGTAAAATGTTGCTTCAATGACATGAAAGAAAGTTTTTGCATCAAATTGACTGGTGGTGAAAAGTGGATATATTTTGAGAATCCCAAATGCACAAAATCATGGGTTGATCTAGGTCAGCCATCAACATCAACTGCAAGGCCAAGTCAGAAAGAAAACAATGCATTTGGTGGGATCAGGAAGCTGTGGTGTATTATGAGCTTCTAAAACCAGGTGAAACAACTAACACTGATCACTAACGACAACAAATAATCAATTTGAACCACGCTTTGATAGTGAAACAATCAGAATGTTCCAGAAGACACAGCAATGTAATTTTGCTTCTTGATGATACACCATCACACATTTCAAAATCAGTTAAAGACATGTTAAGAGATCTTGCCTGGGAAGTAGTAAACTACCCGCTGTATTCACCAGACTTTGCTCCTTCAGATTACCACTTGTTCTGATGGATGGCACACGCACTTTCTGAGCAGCACTTCAAAACATATGAAGAAGTGGAAAATTGGGTCTCAAAATGGTTTGCCTAAAAACAAGAAAAGTCCACAAATTTCCTGAAAGATGGGGGAAATGTGTAGCTAGTGATGGACATTACTTTGAACAAAGCACTTCTGATGTTTTTCTTGAAATTATCGTGTTTTCTTTCATTCTAAAATCCACTGTTTTTAACTAGCTCACCTAGTAATGATTTATTTTTAGCCTCTGATTCCATAGACAGAATCTGCCTATGAACTAAGCTGTCTGATCTGCATTGAGCTGCTGTCTATGATCTCTTTTGAGTCCTTTCCACAGCACCATTGGCAGAATCAGAATAAGCAGCTGGCCCTTTGATAGAGCCTGGCAAGACAACAGTGGCAAAAGCAATGAACTTTGGGTAAGGTCAGAAAGCTCTTGTAGGACGGAGCTTGAGTCTGTGTAAAGGCCTTCTGAGAAGTCCTTTAGGGTCTAAACTTGCAGTTTTCAAAATTTTTAAGGCAACCAAGCACTTTTTTTCAACATAGACATGTGGGAAGTTAATGCATGCGTGCACACACAAACATGCGAGTGCACACACACACAAGCACACACACACCCCTCTGTGGAATCCATTCTTGAAACAGATAAAAGTGGAGGTGTGTTAAAGCAGAAATAGGATCAGTTGATCTTACCCTTATTCCTTAGGCAGCATTAAAGAATACAATTTCAAAACCATTGCTCCGGACCAGGGTTTACTGAAGCATGTCCTACAAAATATCAGTCTCATTAGACACTTTGAAGAAAAAAAAGTTTCATGGTCAAATACATTTTGCAAACTCTAATATTCTATCTTTGCTTGGAGACTGACAGTTACTTATTAGCAGATAAGAAGTCAGAAATCCTGGAAGGGGGTGAAGCCACTCTTAATACACAAATTCCCTTTTTAAAAAATATGGATAAATTGTGTTATGCTCACACAATGGAATACTATAGAACAACGAAAATAGACAAATGAGCCCTAGCCAATTTGGCTTAGTGATAGAGTGTTGGCTTGTGGGTTGTTGGCTCAATCCCCAATTGGGGCCATGCAGGAGGCAGCCAATCAAAGATTCTCTCTCATCACTGATGTTTCTGTCTCCCTCTCCCTTCCTCTCTAAATAGAGTCAATACAAATATATTTAAAATAAGAAAATAAATGATTGCTACATATGGATGCAGCTTATAAATATAATGTTAAGTGAAAGAAGCCAGTCAGAATAGCATGCATACTATATGAGTCTGTTTACATAAAGTTCAGAAACAGGCAAAAATACATATATAGACTTGAAAGTCAGAGTAGTCATTATCTATGGGACGTGAAGGCATGACGTGAGTTTTTAAGCTTCTGATTGGCTTTCATACCTTGATTTGCATGTGACTAAATAGGTGTGTTTACTTGTGAAAATGATTTGTGCATTTTTCTGCATATACGTACGTACATGTTATCTTTCATTTAAGAGAAAAGGGAAAAAAACCGCATCAACATTTAAGCCCCATCACCAAAAATGTACATGAATTTGGCTCTTCAAAACATAAATCTGTCCTTTTCAAAAGCTTTTTAAAAAATTCAGCAGGTTTTCTGAATCAGTTACCTGGTTCAAAGTCAAGGCTCCTGGAAATCTGGAGGTTAGAAGTCTGAAATGGTTTTCAGTGGATTAAAATCAAAATGTCATATGGTTGTGTTCCTGTGTTCCTCCTGAAAGCTCTAAAGGGGAATCAATGTTCTTTCCTTTTCCAGCTTCTAGAGTCTGCAGGTATTCCACAGCCCATGGCCCCTTCCACCTTGATAGCTAGCATCAAGTCTTTCTCAGGTCTCATCACTCTGACACTGACTCTTGTTCTTCCTCCTTTTACGTTTAAGAAGCCTTGTGATTACATTGGATCCACCTGGAAATTTCAGGATACTCTCCTTATATAAGGTCAACTGATTAACAAACTTAATTCCATCTCCTATCTTTTTTTATTAATGATTTCAGAGAGGGAGAGGGAGAGATAGAAACATCAATGACGAGAGAGAATCATTGACCAGCTGTCTCCTGTACACCTCCTACTGGGGATCAAGCCGGAAACCCAAGCATATGCCATTGACCATAATCAAACCTGTGATCATTCAGTCCACAGGCCGATGCCCTGTCTATCCACTGAGCCATGCTGGCTAGGGCCCATCTGCTATGTTAATTCTCATTTGTCATGCAACTGTAACATAGTCACAGGTTCCATGGCCATTCTGTTTACTACACCTGCTAAGGCAGTGATCGGCAAACTCATTAGTCAATAGAGCCAAATATCAACAGTACAATGATTGAAATTTCTTTTGAGAGCCACATTTTTTAAACTTAAACTTCTTCTAACGCAACTTTTTCAAAATAGACTCTCCCAGGCCGTGGTATTTTGTGGAAGAGCCACACTCAAGGGGCCAAAGAGCCGCATGTGGCTCGTGAGCAGCAGTTTGCCGACCACGGTGCTAAAGAATTAGGTGCAGATCTTAGTACTTAACCTAGTCTCTCTCCTATTATGGATTTTTTTTAGATAGTATCGGACCAAAAAATTAATTGACAAGCAGTCTTTTAGGTTTGCTGCAAGTAAAAGTGATAAACCGAACCATCTATACTTAAATGAGAGAAGATGTATTTACTTTTAAATCAATAGGACTCATATTACAAAACACTCTGTAGGTGCCAGATCAGGGAGGACCCTGGCTTGTGGCAGGCTCGGAAAACCTTCTGGGTCTTGGGGACTGCACCCTGTTCATGCCAATGAAATGCAATCACTGAGGGCCAGTACCTGACGTCTGAAATGGAGCCAAGAAAGGGGATTAAGAGTCTGGTGTTCTGCAAGTGAGATGACGTAGGAATTTATAATCCCTGATTCTGCAGCCATGAATCAGTTTCTTTGTTTGGGTGGACTGTAGTTTCTGCAGTATCAGAAGGCTATTGTTCGCGAGGGCTCCTTGGGCTAGCAAACAAGGAAGAGACCCAAAAAGTCAATTGTTGCCTGGGCAGCAGGCAGCAGCAGGAGGTGGCTCGGATTGGCTAATGTCATGGCAACATTGATTACTGTCGTAAGCAGGCGTGAGGTAGATAGTTAGCATTGTCAGAAAACTCCTGGACCATCTTCATCAGAATTAGCTAGGGAGTTTAAGTTTCAAATTTCCAGGCCCAGGGCCAGAGACTGCGATAGGCTCTGGGATCTGTCTTCTAGAAAGCTTCCCAGTCAACCTCATTCCTGGCAAATTTTGAGAACCACCAATTGAAGAAAATAATACATTACTGTTACAAATCCCTATTCAAACCCCTGTTGTATATCCTCACCCCTTAGGTCTGAGAACCAGAGCCACGTTGTTGCTTACAGAAGGCCCAATCTTAAAAAGACAAAGTGGGTATTCAGTATCATTGGGAAGGACTGGAGTGGAACCCAAGCAGGGCTCAGCGTGAATCAGGACTGGAGAGAATGGCTAAGATGCAGGACTAAGTCTCTGATACTGCTGAGAAATACTGCTCTCTCTCTGGGAAGGTGCTCTACATAAAAAACACCACTGAGAATCCAGGCCTCCTGATGTTTCTGAGAATCAGGGTTGTCATGAGCTATTGTTGCTGATGGGAGCATGTTTTTATCCCTCACATGGGTGAAGAACAAGTACATTCCTGGATGTGTGAAATCCAACACATGAATGGATAATATTTTGTTTATCCATGCATGTGTTGATGGACACTTGAGTTGCTTCCACTTTTGGCCACTGTGAATAATGCTACTAGGATGGCATACAAGTATCTGTTTGAGTCCCTGTTTTCAATTCTTTTGGTTATATTCCTAGAAGTGGAATTGCTGGGTCATATGGTGGGGTTATGTTTAGCTTGTTGAGGAACCACCAAATTGTATGTATGTATGTATTTATGTATGTATTTATGTATTTATTTATATTTTTAAAGTATTACAAATAGTAGTACATATGTTTTCCTTTCCTCTCCTATTGTCCTCCCCCCTGGCCTCCCCCACCCCCCAGCACATGTCCTTACCTGCCCCCCCTTCCCCCCCCCCCCCCCCCCGTCCCAGGGTCTTGTATCCATTGGTTATGCTTGTATGCATGCATACAAGTCCTTCGGTTATCTCTTATAGCCCCCATCCCCCACCCTCCCCAGCCTTCCCCCTGTAGTTTGACAGTCTGTTCAATGCTTCTTTGCCTGTGTATCAATCTTTTTCCCCTGTTTCTTTTCTTTAAAAAGATCTTGCATCTGTATACTAGAAATAAATGTATAAGAACAAAAAATGTTTGAGTCTCAGTTTCACTGTCCAACTGCTCTGAGTCCCAGTTTCAATATCAAATAGTTCCTTACATGTACATGTCAGCAATTGTATTTGAATGGTGGAGATATGGTGGCAATGTAGGTTCTCTGGTTTGGTCCTGGGCCGCCTGCAGCGATGCACAGCTGCTGACTGCTAGCATGGCAAGGTGTCGTCAGTGTCTTCCATCTCTGGACTGCCTTCGTGGTTGGAACAGACCTGTCAGTTCCTCTTCGTTGCAGGAATTCATATGGTCTTAGAGTTGTTTTATGAAAATATACAAACATATTCTCGACCAAAAGTTAATGAAGGGATCTTTTCTGTAAATTAGACTTGGGATTCTTTTTATTTTTGCCCAAATGATTTTCCTTTGGCTTATTTTGACACCATATGTGTTTTTCATGGATGTCCTGCTGTTGGCATTACAAACGGAAGTTACTTTTCTGGAGTAAGAGTTTTCTAGATGTAATTTACTTACAGGATATTTTTTCTTACATGACATTACCCCACTATCCCCCCCCCTTTTTTTATTAATCGGGGCTTTTGGAAATTTTATATTGCAGTCTTGGTAACTTTAAATTTTAATTTTTGCACAAAAATATGACTGTTTTAGGTTCTTTGGATGTTAGGCAATTTTACAATGAGATGAACTACTAATAGAAATTTTAGTTAATATTTTAGGAACAGTTTTTTCAGTCCACTCCACCAAACTGTTTTCTACAGAGGCTATACCATTTTACCTTTTTAAAATTTTATTATTGTTATTTTTTCTGTGTACCTAGGGTGCTTTGTTCTCCAGAGCCATACATGCTATGGTGGGTTGGGCTTGGGCTGATGTCTTCATAAGTACAGACGGAATAAAGTAGGTCTCTAAGAAGAAGTTTGATTTGTCTTGAAGTGGAAGAGAGATGGGTGTTACAACCAAGGATGTGTTGAGTCCTGTGCTGGTTCCAATGGAATGAAGGATAAGGCAGCTCTCAAAGTGGTCACTTCCAGGCAGAGGATGCTTGTGGGCTTGGAGAGCCTTCAGTACCATGTCTTCCCACTGGGCATCTGCTATCTCCTGAGCCCAGGCAGGAACCCCTGGTGCAGGCAAGCTTACTCCAGCCATTGTCCTTTTCACCAGCTCTACATGTGCTGGGTCCATGGGAATAGAGTTGTGGTTACTCAGTGCTGTAGCTCTCTCCTCATCTTCATCCTCGCTTTCTAATGGTGGGTCTGGCAAATGAAGCCCCAGGAGCTGGATCCAATCCTGGGTATCTGCCACTACATCTTCTCTGTCCCCCTACCAGTGCCAGCTCCACCTCCTCTGGCTCAGGAGCTGGTAGGAGTAGCCCCCGTTCCCTCCTGCTCTTCCTCAGGCTCCTCACAGCTCCAATCCCCGGTGCCTTCTGTGGGGCCCCGATGGGGCCCTAATTCCTCAGTCTGATTAGGGAAGATATGCTCTGGGCCCATGTTGTCTCCCCCTAGAAGTACTGCCATCCCTGCAAGGGCTGTTCAGAGCCCGCGGCCAAACCATACCTTCCATCTTTTTTTTTAATTGTAGCTATTTTAGCTGGCATAAAGAAGTATCTCTGTGTCTGATTCTAACTCTACTGTCTCCTCAGTGATCCATCTCTCCTGAAATTCTGAAGCTCTTTGGTGTCATTAATCAGGCATACCTTCATATTTTACCCATATCTAATTGCTGAACTAGATGTTCAGCCATTCTGGGGTAAAGTGTAGCTAGGGCAGTGGTCGGCAAACTGCGGCTTGCGAGCCACAGTTTGCCGCTCTGTTGACTAATGAGTTTGCAGACACTGAGCTAGGGGCTTGATTTGGATTTCCAGCATCTACCACCTGGTAGGTGTTCCATAAATAAAACAATTGTGATAAAGGTTGCAGCTCTTGTCTCTCTCACTCTAAAAATTCAATGCAGGTTTCCAACAGGCATATAAGAAATTTTTGCTTGAGTCAAATAAATTAATTTTCATGAATGTATGAGGCAATCAATTAGTTGTTACATTCCATTCATTTAAACTCCAGATCTGATCCCTGCCCCTACTGTACTTAAAGCCCTTAATTACTCTCCATGGCACTTAAGGTAAGGTTCCAGATCACTTACATGGTCTACAATGCTCTGTGAGGTCTACCTGCCTCCTTCCAGGACCATTTTTGGCTATTTCTCCCTTTCTCTCCAGGCTCCCCATCTCTCCACAGATACACCCAAAGCTCATCCCTACTTTAGGGCCTTTGTACCTACTTGGTTCCTATTTCAGAAATTCCCCACTCCTCCAAGCAAACCCCTCTCTCACTTTTCACTTAAGTCCTAATCATCCTTCAGGTTTCAGCTGAGATGTTACTTCTTTGGGGAAATGTCTCCTGACCCTCTCTCTACCTCAAAATCTATCCCCTATATCTCTGTTGATCAGTGTTAGGTACATGGTAGAAGCTCAAAGCATATTTTTAAAGAGATGTAGGTGCTCCTAAGTCTTTTATGTACTAGTACCATGGTCGGCAAACCACGGCTGGCGAGCCACATGCGGCTCTTTGGCCCCTGGAGTGTGGCTCTTCCACAAAATACCACGGCCTGGGCTACTCTATTTTGGAGAAGTGGTGTTAGAAGCAAGTTTAAGTTTAAAAAATTTGGCTCTCAAAAGAAATTTCAATCGTTGTACTGTTGATATTTGGCTCTGTTGACTAATGAGTTTGCCAACCATTGCACTAGTATGTCTCATCTCTCTGGTTGGATTAGATATGTCTATCTAGACTAAATGTGTTCTGATTATCTTCTCACATAGTGCCAGTACTGGAACTTATCACAGTAAGTGCTGATCCAGTGCTATGAGAGAAATAAAAATAAATAAAAAGAGGAGAACTCAGAGCTGATTGGAAGGAACTAAGACCAGACACTTTCTGGCAGAAAGATTTGTGGGCAGCAGGAGGCTGTTTCTAGGCCCCAGGCCAGGGTGTTGAGCTGTGCTTGCATTTCTTTGAGAGCTTCTGCCAAGAAACGGAAAACTGATGAGTGACGTGGATGCTGCTCACATTCGGAGTGACTCAGAGCTTATGGTATTATGGGGAGTTAGAGGCGAAGGACAGCCATGCGGATGCCTGGGCAGGAAGTTTGGTGAGAGGTCTCCAAGGCCGCAGTGGGATGGCTTCTCTTGCCAAGCACTGCCCAGGCTCTTCAGGCAGTGTCCAGTTAGAGACCCCAAGCAAGCTGCTCAGGCTTCTCCTTGCTTCCTCAGGCTCCCGAACACTCTTGTAGAAGGTCGTTTCACAGTTGGCATGTGAGGTTGGCTACTTGGGACACTTGTTTTACTTTTGAAAGTCAGGAAACCAAATGTCAATTGTCCTTTGGCTTTCTTTTGCATTTTTAAAAATTAATTTTTCATTACACAAGCAATATATGTATACATTTGTCTTTTAAAACATTAAAACTGTCCCCTCCACACCCCTTGCTTCTGGGCCACAGCCCAGAGTCCCAGGGAGTGATCATCTGTGCTGTTTTCCTCATCTTCTGCTTCCTCCCTTTCCCTTTCTGAACTGCTTTGTGGAGGAGCAGCGTAAAGACTTCTCTCGCCAGGAATTGGTGGCCCTGATAGGTATGCTTCTTGTCATCTGCTGCTTTGTTTTCCTGGGCTTTTTTCCTCGGATGATGTCCTGAATCTACACTGGTGCCATAAGCTGCCACAGCCCACAGCTGCCTCACTACTTCTCTTTATGGTCTATTTCACCAACTTTGGCAACATGGCCATTGTAGTAACCAAGTCTTCATGTCCAATTCTTGGCCTGTGTTTGGACTTGAGGATCCTATACTATGTGTATAAGGAGCTGTTGGTAGTATTCTGTACCAATGCATCAATATCCTAGCAGGAATTAATGGCTTACAGGCTGGCTAGTCACTAATGGTTCCTACTTCCATCTTCAGCCTAGTGAGCTCAGAAGTGATTGTCAAGATGATCATGACTTTTCCCTCTACTTCATGATGCCCTATTTTTTTTTCATGACCTTGGGATTATTCTACCATAACTGGTCCTGATCACAGGTGTATGGGGGAGGTACCTTCTGTTACTTTGCTGGCATGACCTTTACTGTGGTTGGCAACTTGGGACACTTCAACCAGACCATGCTACTTTTCTCCATGCTAGGTGTTCAACTTCCTCTACTCAATACCTCAAGTCCTACATCTCTCCCCTGCTCTCGCCACCATGTGCCAAACTCAGTACCATAGCAAGTGGTTGAGTGGCCTTAGCATATCATTAACATACTACACTTTGATTGGTTGAACAGACAACCAGACGAACAGGCACTTAGCATATTAGGCTTTTATTATATACTAGGAGCCCGGTGCATGAAATTCGTGCACTGGGGGTGGGTGGACCCTCAACCCAACCTGCCCCCTCTCACATACTGGGAGCCCTCAGGGGATGTCCAACTGATGGCTCACCCCCAGCCTGCCCAAAGCCTATAGCCTCTGATGAGGCTTCAGACCTTGGGCACCCAGCCATTGCCCTGCTCAGCTCAGCTCCAGCTGCCTGCAACCACCTGGCCTCGGAGGCTGGGCGCTCACTGCCACTTCCGCTCACAGCGCCCGGGGGCTGGGCGCTCCCTGCCGCCACCACCACTGCTGCTGCTGCTCTGCTTCCCCTCACAGTGCCCGGGGGCTGGGTGATCACCGCCGCCACCACCACCACCACCACCACCGTTTCATCTCCAACCCTGGGGCCTGGCGCTTGTGCAACTTGACCCCGCCCCAGCCCCTGATTGGCTGGTAGCATAGCCAATCAGGAGCGAAGGTACAGTCAAATTTGCATGTTTCTCTTTTATTATATAGGATATATATATATATATATATATATATATATATATATATATATATATAGTTGCTGTTGTTGATTTAACAGAGGAAGGGAGAGGGAGAGAGAGATAGAAACATCAATGATGAGAGAGAATCATTAATTGGCTGCCTCCTGCAAGTCCTCCACTGGGGATTGAGCCCACAACCCTGAGCATGTGCCCTTGACCGAAATGGAACCTGGGACCCTTCTGTCTACAGGCTGACACTCTATCCACTGAGCAAATCAGCTAGGGCAACCCCTATCTTTATTTATTTATTTTTTATTTTATTTTTTAAAATATATTTTATTGATTTTTTTACAGAGAGAAATAGAGGGACAGAGAGTTAGAAACATTGATGAAAGAGAAACATCTATCAGCTGCCTCCTGCACACCCCACACTGGGGATGTGCCCGCAACCAAAGTACATGCCCTTGACCGGAATCGAACCTAGGATCCTTCAGTCCACAGGCCAACGCTCTATCCACTGAGCCAAACTGGCTAGGGCAATCCCTATCTTTAGAAATAACTTCTGACAGGAGTTTGGCATGTAGCTTTATAATCTCTTCAAAATTATTTTGCAAACAATGTGTGATTGTCTTAGATTGGGCTGCCATAACAGAATATTATAGATGAGGTGGCTTGTGAACAATAGAAATTTATTTTTCACACTACTAGAGGCTGGGGAGTCCAAGAGCAAGGCACCAGTAGATTTGGTATCTGATGAAAGCCCTCTTCCTGGTTCAGAGACAGTCCTCTTCTTGCTGTGTCTTTACAGGTTGGAGAGGTATGGGAACTTTCTGGGGTCTCTTTTAGAAGGGCATTCATTCCATTTAGAATGCTCTGCTCCGTGACTAAGTACCTCCCAAAAGCCCCACCTCCAAACACATTGGGGATTAGGTTTCAACGTGTGAATTTAGAGTTGACACAGACTTTTCTATAGCAGTAGTGATGGGAAATAATGCTATTCATGTCTGCATTTTGTTTTAACATTTTATTTTGAAAAAATTTTAGATTTACAGAAGAGTTGCTAAGATAGTATAGAAAGTTTCAGTATTCCCTTCACTCAGACTCTCCTAATGTTAACAGCTTACATTAACCCAGGGTCAATGATTAAAACTAAGGAATTAACATTGGTACAATACTATTAACTAAACTGTAGACTTCATTAGAACTTTACCAGTTATTCCACTATTGTCCATTTCAGTTCTAGGATCCCATCCAGGATCCCACATTGCATTTAGTTGTCTTGTTTCCACAGTTTCCTCCAATCTGTGACAGTTCTCAGTCTTTCCTTGGCTTTCATGACCTTGACACTTTTGAAGAATCCAGGTCAGGTTTTCTGTTGAATATCCCTCAATTTGGAATTGACCAATGAGTTTTCATGATTAGACCAAAGTTATGCATTTGAGGGAAGAATTTTTAAAAATATCAATTATATATATGTGTATATGTACCATATTTTCCAGCATATAAGACGACCTTTTAACCCAGGAAAATCTTCTCAAAAGTCGGGGGTCATCTTATATGCTGGGTGTAAAAATACCGTAGCTTGCAGTTATGATGGGCACTGCTAACTCGCCAGGGACTTGCCCGGCACTTGCTCTCTCTCTATTGTTTGTTATCTTTCTCCTATCATCATCAGTTACAGTCATATGCCAGAAAATATGGTGTGTGTGTGTAAATTATATATATAATGCTGCAACTTGCTGTTTTCATTCAATAATATGATTTTGAGCTATTTTTATATTAATATATAGTTCAGGACACTTCTTTGAAATTCTCTACACAATTCCATTTTATGAGTACTAGAGGCCCTGTGCACGAGATTCGTGTACTGGGGGATAGGGGTTCCTCATCCCAGCTTGAGCCCTCTCGCAGTCCAGGACCACTTGGAGGATGTCTGCCTGCTGGCTTAGGCCTGATCCTGCAGAGATCAGACCTAACAGGGATCGGGCCTAAGCTGGCAGTCAGACATCCCTCTCTCAGTCAGGGGCTCTTGCAGGCCAGGACCCTTCACTCCATACCAGCCACCTGCAGCAGAGGTGGGAGAGGCTCCCGCTACCACCCATGCACTCTCCAGCCTGGCTTCTGGCTGAGTGGTGCTCCCCCTGTGGGAGCGCACTGAACACCAGAGGGCAGCTCTTGTGTTGAGTGTCTGTCCCCTGGTGGTCAGTGCATATCATAGCGACTGATCGTTCTGGTATTGGGTTGATTTGCATATTACCTTATTATATAGGATGTTATATTCTATTTAGCCATTCCCCTACTGGTTGGCATT
This sequence comes from Antrozous pallidus, assembly GCA_027563665.1. NCBI lineage: Eukaryota > Metazoa > Chordata > Mammalia > Chiroptera > Vespertilionidae > Antrozous > Antrozous pallidus. Next base: position 109,877,262 of record CM050510.1, on the reverse strand, counting down.
TAGGTCAATTCCAAATTATTTTTATTAGCAATATTGTGGAATTATATTTTTACATACCTCCAGATGCACATGGAATTATGGTAGATAATTAGAAGGGGCATTGCTGAGATATGGATTTCATAGCTGTCCAATTGCCCTATAAAGTGGCTGTGCCAATTTACATTCTTTTGTTATTATGGAGCTTGAAAATTGTTGCCAATCTCAGTTCTAATTTCTATTTCCCTGGTTACTACCGATGTTGGGCATCTTTTTGTATATTTACCTGGCACTTTGTATTTTCTTTTCTGTAATTGCCTATTTATATTCTTTGCACATTTTTCTATTGTTTTTTCCTTATTGATTTGTTGAAAGTCCTTTAGATGTTCCCAATACAAATTCTTTGTTTTATATATTGCAAATGTTTTTTCCTAATCTGTTATCTTTGTTTCTTATGTTAACTTTTCTCATTTTTTTGAATTATTCCATTTCTCTGACATTTTAAGTTATTTTTTCTGATTTTTCTGAAAAAAGTTCTTGATTATAAAAGCAATATAAAGAACACAGATAATTTGTGAAATTACGGAAAAGTATAACTAGAAAGGAAACCACTTCAAGTCTTGTCACTGAGAAAAAAAAACCACTATTCTAGTCTTTTGTGCATATGTACATGTTCATTTTGTTTTGTTTTGTGTTTTTGTTAATCCTTACTGAGGATATTTTTCCATTGGAAAAAAAATTTTTTTAGAGAGAGTGGAAGGGAGGGGGAGAGACACATACAGAGAGAGAAACATCAATGTGAGAGAGACATATCAATTTGTTGCCTCCCACCCATGTCCTGGCCCTTTGGTCCATGGGAAAATGTTCTATCCACTGAACCAAAGTGGCTTGGGCTGTGCATGTACATTTTTTGCTCAGTTGAGATCATATTACGTACACACACACACACACACACACAATTTGCTCAGCATTATGGTCTTTAGACACAATGCTAGCCTTTTTCCAAATGTACTTTGGTTGTGGTGGTTTTAGACTAACTTCCAACTTCTATTCTTTTTTTCCCCACATATCCTAAAATATGTACTAAGTGGGAGGTCCGAGGCCTGTCCTCAGCTGACCTGAAGTTGGCTCAAAAACACAAGAGAGGATAGAAATGCTCCAGCATGGCACATATTTAAAAATCTTGGAGGTTTTAGTTGACTGCAAGCTCAGTGAGTCAACAGCAGGTGCCAAGAACTTTACTGTGTGAATGTGTGGCAGTGAGTCTACGAGGAAGCTAGAGTCTTTCTTTGCTGATGATACCACAGACACTTGGTTCAGTCTTGGGTGACAAACTCTCAAAGAGCCACGATCAAACAGACCAGGTGTATGAGGAGCAAGAGGATAGAGATCTTTAAAACCAGGGCAAAGGAGAACAATGGGAGGAGTGGAAGATACTGGTGTGGAATGAAACCTTGAGCAGAAGTCTTCAAGTATCTGAAAAGTAGAAGGTCAAGAGAGATTAGATCTGTTTGTTTTCTGAGCCAGAGGGTGGAAGTTTTGAAAACAGAACTGCTGAGGCCAAGGAATACATTACTCTGGAGATAGTGAGCTTTCTGTCCTTAAGAAGTCTTCTTGCAGATGCAAATTGGTGGTGGGTGAGTAGTGGGGAGGTCGATAAACATTTCTTGAATGCTGTGACTGTGCTGAGAACCTTCCATTATCTTTTTTTTTAAATAAAGACATTTTTAATATATTTTTTATTGATTTTTTACAGAGAGGAAAGGAGACGGATAGAAAGCCAAGAAACATCAATGAGTGAGAAACATCGATCAGCTGCCTCTTGCACGCCCCCTACTGGGCATGTGCCCGCAGCCAAGGTACATGCCCTTGACCGGAATCGAACCCGCAACCCTTCAGTCTGCAGTCCAACGCTCTATCCACTGAGCCAAACCGGCCTCGGCTTCCATTATCTTTTATTGTTAATTAAAGTTGTTTTCAATTAGTTTACATACAATTACTGGTATATTAGTTTCAGGTGTACAACACAGAAATTAGACATTTATGTAACTTGTGATTATACTGATATGTTTCCTACCCATATGACACCATATATAGTCATTATAACTAGTGGTCTGGTGCACAAATTTGTGCATATTGAAAGGAAATTAATTAGAAAATTTTAATATCACTATTCACCCTTTCTCTATAATACCAGTGTCAATCAAATTCATGATCAACAATGACAGATGGAAACACACGTGTGCAATTGGTGCCTGCGAGAGCTTTATATGTATTGTGCATGCATGAGTTAACTTAGCCTTTTGCATATACAGAATAAATTAGACCTGATTTCTGATTTAGCTAAACTTTTTCCAGCCCAGTGAAGCAACCCAACTTCTCTTTCAGGTAATTGTCAGCAACACAGCAGTAAATCTCAACACAAAGCAGATTAGTATTGTAGATCACGCAGGAAGAATAAAGGATAGACTATTAACTGCAGCAGTGTTGACTATATTCTGCACAGTGAGAAAATCTGAAGTCATTTTCAGGGTCCACCATTTCTTCTTTTCAGTTGAGTCAAGTTTCTAAGCTTTCTAAATCTCTGTTTCCCAGCTAATGAAAAGAAAATAGGGTTCCACCAAGTCTCCTATCTATCTACTCCAGGACTTCTATGAGGATCAAATGAGATGAGACACAGGAAACATTTTACAAACATTTGGTTAAAGTGTGAACTCTTTGCATCTGGCTATAAAGCAAGTCGTGTTACTGGGCTGAAGAAACTGCGAGGAGACTAGTTGTCACTAGAGAGAGGAAGCTGAGTGTTGCTATGTGACTGATGTCATTACCCGGTGCCCACAGCGGTCTGTTTCTGGGCTGGGCTGGGCTGTGGGCCCCATTTGGCGCCATGGGGTCTGGCAATATCGGTTGTGATTTGGTGAGCTGTCGCTCCGGAGTGGTGGTGAGGCCTGTGTCCCACTTGGGGGAAGCTGAATGTTGTCGCGGTGCCATTTCTCTGTGTGTGACATGGCAGCTCCTATGTTAAGTGACTGTCTGCTGGTGGTGTGTGGCAGAGCAACCAGTTGGACCGTTGGACACTTAGCATATTAGCCTTATATATATAGAGATTACCAACTAGATTTCCTGTGCTGTACTTTATATCCCTATCCTGTTTTTATAACTGGCAATTTGTACTTTTTATAAAGTTTAAGTTGCTTTGTGAAAATATATATGTTGTTGTTATTATTATTATTATTATTGACTTCAGAGAGGGAGAGGGAAAAAGAGATAGAAAAATCAATGATGAGAATCAGGCTGACTCCTGTAAGCCCTCTACTGGGGGTCAAGCCTGCAACCCTGGCATGTACCCTGACTCAGAATTGAACTGTGACCTTCTGGTTCATAGGTCGGCGCTCAACTACTGAGCTATATTGGCTTGGTCAGTTTATACTTCTTTGTAAAAAAAATGTATCTTTATTGATCTCAGAGAGGAAGGGAAAGGGAGAGAGAGATAGGAACATCAATGATGAGAATCATTGATCTGCTGCCTCCTACACTCCCCTCTTGTGGGATCGAGCCTGCAACCCAGGCATGTGCCCTGACTGGGAATTGAACCATGACCTTCTGGTTCATTGGTTGTTGTTCAACCACTGAGCCACACTGGCCAGGCCAATTGGTACTTCTTAATCCCTTTCCCCTTTCCACCCATTGGCCCTAACACTTCTTCCGTCTATCAACCATCAAAATCTTCTCTGTATCTATGCGTTTGTTTCGTTAGTTCATTTACTTATTTTTTAGAGTCCACATATAAGTGAAGTAATATGGAATTTGTCTTTCTCTGTCTGACTTTATTTCACTTAGCATTAATACTCTCTAGGTCCATCCATATTGTCACAAATGGCAAGATTTCATTCTTTTTTTATGGCTGAGTAAAATTATCTGTCTATCTGTGTCACATCATTATCCATTTGTCTCTCAATGGACACAGGTTGCTTCCATATCTCGGCTATTGTAAGTAATGTTGCTGTGAATATAGGGCTGCATATGTTTTTTTCAAGTTAGTGTTTCCTCTTATCAGTACTCAGAAGTGGAATAACTGGGTCATATGGTAATTCTATTTTTAATTTTTAAGGAATCTCCGTATTGTTTTTTGTAGATGTTGCATCAGTTTACAGTCATGACAGTGCATGAGGGTTCCCTTTTCTCCAAACGTTTGTTTGTTGATTTATTGGGGATAGCCATCCTGACAGGTGTGAGTTGATATCTCATTATGGTTTTAATTGGCATTTCTCCCAAGATTAGTGGTGTTGAATTTATATGATCAATTAATCTATGACAAAGAAGGCAAGAATATACAATGGGTTAAAGACTGTCTCTTCAATACATGGTATTGGGAAAGCTGGACAGACACATGCAAAAGAATCAATCTGGACAACTTTCTTATATCATGTACAAGAATAAACTCAAAATGGATTAATGACTTAAATGTTAACACCTGAAACTATAAAACAGCTAAAAGAAAACATTGGCAGTAAACTCTTTGACATTACTCTAGAAATATTTTTTTTGGATATGTCTCCTTCGGCAAGGGAAACAAAAGGAAAACTAAACAAATGGGATTACATGAAACTAAAGAGATTTTGCACAGTGAAAGAAACCATCAACGAAATGAAAAGACAATCTACTGAATGGAAGATATTTGCAGTGATTACATACATCCAATAAGGGGTTAATAGTCAAAAGATATATAAGAAACTCATACAACTTCAACACCAAAAGAAACAAACTATTTGATTAAAAAAAAAAATGAACAGAATCCTGGCTGGTGTGGCTCAGTGGTTGAGCAGTGACCTATGAACCTGGAGGTCACGGGTTCATATTCCCCTTCAGGGTACATACCAGGGTTACAGGCTCCATCCCCAGTGTGGGGCTAGCAGGAGGCAGCTGGTCACTGATTTTCTCTCATCATTGATGTCTCTCTCTCTCCCTCTTCCTCTCTGAAATCAATAAAAAGATATTAAAAACAAAAACAAAAACAAAAAAAAAACAGAGGACCTGAACAAACATATCTCCAAAGAGGACATACAGATGGCCAATAGACAAATAAAAAGATGCTCAGCTTCCCTCCATTATCTTATTTCATCCTGCCAACAGGCTATGAGGTAAGTACCATTGTTATCTATCCCTGTATTACAAGCGAGGGAATTGGGGATAGTGAGATCAGGTGATCCTCCCAACTGTCCAACCCTTTGTAAGGGGTGGAACTTGGATTACTATCAGTTCTGACACCTTCCATAGCCAGTACTTTTGATTATAATTGGATTCAGGCCTGAAATGGACCCGAAGGGCCTTGAGGTCCATTGTACTGGAGGATTCTGTAGCTGGGAAAAAGTAAGCCCCCTCCTCTAAGGGAAGGGCTCAGAGTGTAGGCAGAGGAGCAGGAGGTAGTCCCAGGTGGCGGTAGGCTATATAGACTTAAAGGACATGGAGGAGTCGTCAGCGTGCGTCACCCCACAGCTCGGCAACAACAGCTCTCGCGTCGTTTAAAGATGCCTAGACCCCCGGGAGGGACGGAGGCACAGTCCCGTAACGGCGATTTCCTCCGGTTGCGCGGCCAGGGAGCGTCGCGGCAGCTTCGGTCTGCGGCGGAGTTAGGGATCGGAATAGCGCGCCGGTCCCTGGCCGGGAGCGAGCTGGGGGCGGGGCGTGGGGCGGGGCCGAGGGCTTGGGGCGGGGCCGAGGCCGCGGGGTTAAGGAGGGCGCGCGCCCAGAGGCTGCGGCAGTTGTGCGTTAGGATTGCAGCCTTGCAGCGAGACGGTGAGTGCGGCGGGCCCCGCTGACGGGAGGGGCGGGGGGGGGGGGGCGAGCGAGCGAGCGAGCGAATGAACGAACGAGCGAGCGAGCGAACGAACGAACTAAGGAGGAAGGAGTGTGCGCGGCCGAGCGCGCGGCCCGTATCCGAGCCGCCTCCTGCCCCTCCTTGGGCCCCTCAGGCCCCACTCTCCCCGCCCGAGCGCCCACCTGCGGGCTGTGTGACCCAGCACCCGCGTCTCTCCGCCGGCCCCGCAGCTGCGGGTCTCCCCTGCCTCAGTGTAGCCCCTTCCTCCTCGCCGCGGCTACGCCCCCAGCCTCACGTCACGCCCGCGCCATTGTTTCTTCGCGGCCGGCTGGCTCGGACCCGTCTTGGCCTCGGAGCGCGGCCCTTCGCCTCCTGTGTTAGTCCGCCTCTCTGTTTCCTGTCTTGTCCCCGCTTTTCTTTCAGGGGGTGGCGGTCCCCATCCCTCCTCACAGAGACACCCCTTTACTCAGGTCTGCCTATTTTTCCCGTCCGCCCCCGAGGCCAGCCTTTCCGGCCTTCAGACCCGGACTTCCCACCCCTTGCGCGCTCCGGGCGGACCCGAGGAGCTAGCGGCCCCTCGGGTAGGGTGCTAGGTCCAAGGCGTTTTAGACAGAACCACAAAAGTTGGTAACCCCGCACGCCAGTTTTGTCGTTCGCAGCCCTTCCTGGAAAACTCAACATCGAATGGCAAGCCTCCATAGAAATATGCTTATTTTCAAATGGTTCCCAAGTCAGGAGTCCCCCTGTTAAGTGGCAGTCTAATCCCTTTCCTTCCCGGAGACCCCAGAAGCCGAGGGCGGAGAGCGAGATGCAGATCTGAGGCCTGAACCATTCTTTGTAAGAGCGTTTTGGGTTTTTTGACTCCAGTAGGCCTTAAGCTTTTAAAAGCAGCAGGTAGAGCTGGTGTCAGATTTATTCCCTCCCCTCCCACCCCCCACGCTTTGGTCTTTGGGCGGTTGTGTTGGAGAGTTGTGAAGCGCGGTGCTCTGCAATGGCTAGTCACCATTTTAGGGTGTGTGTGTGCATGCGCGCGTGTGGTGGCGCGGACCGGTTCTTCATGTCTGCACACTTGATTTTGTCTCTTAAGGCAACGCATGCAAGCGCTGCTAGCTATCATGTGAAGGAATGTTGAAACAGTGTCCTTTACCGTGGCAACTTAATATTGTTGAGGTCTTTTAAATATTTACCACCACACTTCAACAATAGATTTCTCCTAATGAAGGCATCCAGGCCTGGAGAGCTTAAAGAAGACACAGCTAGTTAGCAATTAAAGTAAACTCAACGTGCTAGGCAGATGGTAGCACACACAGGCTGAAATGCGTTATTTACTTTAATTTATGAGAAAGGACAGTGGGGGAGAGGAGAAGTTGAGAAACTTATATTTGTTGTTCCACCTATCCATGCACTCATTGGTTGATTCCTGTATGTGCCCTTGATCAGAAATGGAACCCGCAACCTTGGCATATGGGAAGTGGTACCTACAACCTTGGCATATGGGAGGATGCTCTAGCCAACTGAGCTAGGGCCAAAATGCATTTCTGTTGCAAAATAAGCCACTGCCTTTCATTGCATTGCTGTACAATCCTCATTAATCCAGAAATTTGACTTTGGAAGTTAGTAATCAGTCTGTAAAGTAAGAGGGCTGAAGGAGGTGCTCTGCAAGCTTTCATTCAGTTCTGAGATTTAATTCCACTGTATGAAAATTTACAATCAACTGCAAGTGCCCAAGAGTTTATAATTGTAGATTTACTATTTACTTACAGTATCTGCAAGCCTAATTATAGTGATATCAAGTGCATATACCTAAAGAAAGCCAAGTTACAGTGGAGTGATAGGAGGAATAATCATCTGTAAGTTATTTCAACACTGTTATGGTGAAAGAAAGCACACAAAACCTGTGGTGTGTTTCTTAATGTCTTTGTTGCTTAACTCTTATCTAAAACCTTAATTCACTGAAATAGTTAAAAAACCAACCTTATCATATGGCTTACAATTACACTCTTTTCCTGTTTATCTAAACATAGTTTTTATGCAGTTATAATTGCTAAATTCATATCGTTATTAATTTAGCACTTACCCATATTTCTGGGATGCCCATGTGTCTAGAAAATTTCTCTCTTTTATTTGTGTAAAGGCTTTGTAGCATGCTTTTATGCCTAGAAGTCAACAATGCCTGGCATATAAATTTTTGTTGAATGAGTGTAGTATTTTGAGCTGTTTAGACAGCATCTATGAACACGAATACAGGGAATATGTTAAGTGACATGTGAGTAGTAAATGTAGGAGATAACATCAGGAATTTTTCAGGGCATGGATTTTGGAATCCAGGTATAAGACCTGTCTTGTCACTTAACATGCATGCAACCTTGGAGGACTTAATTTTAGCGAGTCTTATTCAGTTTCTCTTACCATGAAAACAGGAAAAATAGAACAAATTTCACAGGGTTTTATATATGAAGTGGAATAATTCCATTGAAGCAATACTGGCATACATTAAATTTCTCTATGCATGTTAGCTATTACTGTTTTTTGGTACAGAGTGGAGAGATTTTTGTAGGTTGGTAGAATCAGGGAGAACATACAGAAGGTGGCACTTGAGAGTAAGGAGAAGATTCAAAAGGTATATTGAGGGATTAGTGATAAAGGGTTTGGTATAGTAATAGTCTGATAGAGCTGGTTAGAGAAATTTTGGTAAACTACAAGATAATTCTGTCTACATGAATTTCTTGCAGTTAGAGCAGAATTAAAGAAGTAAGATAACTCTTTTTGTGAATAGTTATTTTGTGTGGCTGTGTGTGTGTTATTTCCATTCAGGCCTAAAAAAAAGTTATTAGATTTAAGGAAGTTGATAGCAAATTATTGCGGAGTGCTAAGGTCCTTGTCACTTGACACAACTATTTGAAATTTGATTGTCTTCTTTGATTGGTTACCCAAGTTTGCAGTAGCTGCATTTTCTATTTTTTGGAAAACAGCTGGAGCAGCAAACCAATTAAAAATAACAAAATTGCCAGCAGAGTAGCAAAGCTACCCCCTTTTTAGGAAGAATACAGAATCAAAAGGATTAGATTAATTTGGAGAGTGTTGAATTATTTGTTCATACATTTTGTTGCTATTTCTTGATTGGGAAGCGTTGTTCAGAGGGTGAGATGAAAAAATGTGCTATATCAGGGTCTGTTTGTAAAGAGAAGACTATATGTATCAGTAAGTTTAAATTTGTTGGGTATGTTTCCATTTCAAATGTTAAGTGGAATATAATATTTTAAAAAGTTTTTTGGTCATTTTAATGAGGTTTCTCTAATGTTTTAATTAATTTAATTTAATTTAATCTTATTTTGGGGGATCAAACTGTTTTATTGAGGGCATTTAGATGATGGTCAGAGGGGTAGGAGGACAATGAGATCGAAGTCCTCAACCTCTCCTATCTCCCCAGCTTCACAGCCACCAAAAAGTTAAATAAAAAAAAAAAAATTTCAAACATATAGAAAATAATGTAATGTTAGTATAATTATATTTATTTATTTTTCCCTTTTTATTGAATTTATTGGGGTGACACTGGTTAACAAAATTAAATAGGTTTCAGGTGCACAATTCTACAACACATCATTTGTACACTGTATTGTGTGTTTATCACCCCAAGTCAAGTCTCCGTTCATTACCATTTATTCTCCCTATATATTTTCTCCTCCCCCCCCCCGTATTTTTCCCCCTGCTCCTCATCCCCACTAACAGTCACCACATTGTTTCTGTTCGTGAGCTTTCTCTTCCTTTGCAATTTTTGTTCAGTCCTCCTCCCCTCCCCCTCCCCATCATCATATTTAGTTTATGTGTTTTTGTCCTTCCAATTTCCTAATTGTGGTAAGGGATTTATATGTATTTTTTAAAGGGATAACATTACAGATCAGTTGAGCCTGTATGAACTTTGCTATCCTATTTTCCTCTCTTGCCCTCTCCTAGCAATAAACACTCATGAATTCAGGAATTATTATTCCCATATGTACACTGAGTGGCCAGATTATTATGATCTCTGAATGCATACTAATCTGGCCACTCTGTGTGTGTGTGTGTATATGTGTGTGTGTGTGTGTGTGTGTGTGTGTGTGTGTGTGTCTATAGAGGCCTAGTGCATGAATTCGTGCATGGGTGGGGTCCTGGGCAGCCTGGCCAGGGGGAGAAGACGGTTGGCCGGCCTGCCTGCTGGTTGAACTCCTGGTTGAGGGGACAATTTGCATATTAACCTTTTATTATATAGGATATCCACTTAGTGGCCAGATTATTATGCATTCAGAAATATAATAATTGGGCCACTCAGTGTATATACGGTATCCATAAAAAGTGCATATATTCTTGTTTAATACATTATACATGTGATTCTGCAACTTGCTTTTTTGTTTAATGGTGTTTTTGATATATATCTATGTTGATAGATGTATCTTTAGTTCATTAATTTTTATTGCACTATAGTATTCCATTATATGAATAAATCAGTTTTTTATGGATATTTAGGTATTCCTGACTTTTTTTTTTTGCTGTCATTAATAGTGCTATAATAAACATTCTTGACTGTGTCATCTTGTTTACATGTGTGAGAGAGAATTCTACACCTAGGGAATTCTTAGGTGTAGGGTAAAAGGATTCTCAACTTTATTACATACTGCTAAATTGTTTTCTAAAATACTAAATACAAAATTCTCATTAGGTTGCCAGGGTGCCATTTTGCCATGTCCCTTACAAACATTGATATTGCCATACTTTTTATTTTTAAAACAAAATTAAATTTCATTTTAATTTGCTATTAACTGATTGTAAGTGGGTTGAACTTAAAATACATTCATTTATTTTAAGGTGTATTTTTCTGCAAATTGCTGTTTATCCATTTTTTTCTGTTGGCTTGTTTGCTTTTCTGTCATTGGTTTGTAGCTCTCTTTATACTTCATACTAATTCTCTCTTAGTTATGGTATTGCAAATATCTTACTGCTATATGGCTTCTCTTTTTGTTGTGCAGAGGTTTTACATTTTCATTTAAACTTTTTATGTGAAAATTTTACTCCTGTGGAAAACTATAATAACATACCTTATGCCTTCATCTGGACTCGCCAGCTAACATTTTGCCACACTGACTTTATCTTTCATATCTACATTTTTTCCTGAACCATTTAAAGAAATCCTCACTCAAGATATATTTATTGATTTTGGAGAGAGGGAGGGAAAGGGAGAAAGAAAAACATCGATGTAATCTCTGTATGTACCCTGACCAGGAATCGAACTGTGATCATTTTGGTGTAGGGAACAGTGCTCCAATCAGCTGAGTCTCCTGGCCAGGGCTTTTTTCTGAACTATTTAAAAGCAAGTTGCAGACATCATGGCACTTCAGACCTCAGATGATTTACTTGAATAACCCTGGCTGGTTTTGCTCAGTGATTAGAATGTTGGCTTGTGGTCTAAAGGGTCATGATTTCAATTCCCAGTCAAAGCTTGTGTTGCAAGTTCCCCAGCCCTAGTTGAGGCAACCAATTGATGTGTGTGTGCCTCTCTAAGTCCATGATTCTCTCCTCTTCTCCTCCCTCCCTTCTACTCTCACTGGAAATGAATGGAAAAATATACTCAGGTGAGGATTAAAAAAAAAAAGATTTACTTGAATATCCTAAGAATAAGGATTCCTACAAAATTATAATACAATTATCACATTTAATATGGATGCAACTTTATTATCTAATATCCAGTGCATATTGAAAATTTCTCAGTGGTCCCAATAATGACCTTTATAACTGTTCTCCAACTCCATCCCTAGTCCAGGATCTAGTCATAGATCATGAATTGCATTTAGTTCCCATGTCCTTTTTGTTACTTTCAACCCACAAAAAGTCCCCAGCTTTTTGTTTGCATAATATTGATATATTGAAGAGCCCATGCCAATTGTCTTGTAGAATGTCTCTCAATTTGGATATGTCTCATCATTTCTTCATGTTTTGATTCAGATGGAATGTTTTGGCAGGAATATGTTTTAAATTTTAGGATAGCCAAATTTGTCTTTTTTTTTTTATGGTTTGTGTTGTCTTTTATCCAAGAAAGCCTTCCCCTGCCCTGGCTGGCGTGGCTCATTTGGTGGGGGTCATCCAGTGCACTGAAAGGTTGCCTGTTCAATTCGAAGTAGGGGTTGGGGGTGGGTCCATGTTTTCCTTTCACATTGATGTTTCTCTCTCCCTCTTCCTTTCTCTCTCAAAATCAATAAAATAATATTTTTAAAGGCCTCACCTACCTTGATGTCATAAGTCTGTTCATCTCTTTTCTTCTAAAAGTTTAATGGTTTAGCTTTTCATATTTAGGTTTATATATGCTGTTATTTCTTAGCCTATCTTTTAATATGGTTCATTTAACCTGTGTTCCACTTTTTTAAAAAAAATCTTCCCTCAAGGATATGTTTATTTTAGGGGTTGCGGGGAGAGGCGGGAGAGAGAAGGAGGAAGGAGGGAAAGGGAGGGGAGGGCCCCTAGTTGGTTTGGCTCAATGTGTAGTGCGTCAGCTTGCAGACTGAAGGCCCCGGCATTCAATTCCTTGAAGGGCACATGTTCAGGTTGTGGGCTTGATCCCCAGGTGGGGGGGTTGGGGGGGTGGCATGCAGGAGGCAGCCAATCAATGATTCTCTCTAATCGATGTTTCTATCTCTCCCTCTCCCTTCCTCTCTGAAATAAATAAACAAAAGGATCACTCTTATTTAAAAAATAGAAGGAGAGAGAAAAATCAATCTGTTGCCTTCTATATGTGCCCCAATCAGGGACCAAACTCACAACCCAGGTATGTACCCTGACTAGGAATCAACCCTCAACCTTTCAGTGTACCGGACAACACATCAGCCAGGGCTGTGTTACACACATTCTTTTCTGTCATTGTGTTTGTCATAAAATTGCTCTCTGAAAATTCATAAGGAGAGGACAGCTTATGTTAGGTTCTAAACTTGGGCCAAACAGTGTAGAAGGTAATAGTTTAGATTTATCTATTATAATCTAAACGTTTTACACTACAAATTTCCATTACTCTACAGTATTTTTTTAAATTTGTCTAGCCCTGGCTGGATTGCTCAGTTGATTGGAGCATGGTCCTGTGCACCAAAAGGTTGTGGGTTCAATTCCCAGCTGGGGCCTGTACAGGAGGCAGCCGATCAATGTTTCTCTTTCACGTGGATGTTTTTCTCTCTTCCCTCTCTAAGGATCAGTGAAAAGGTATCTCTGGCTGAGGATTGCAATAAATAAGTAAATAAAGTAATTTGCCTATAAAGATGAGTATTTCATGTGTTTTACTAGTTATCTTTGGAAAACATTTGGCAATCTTAACTAGTTATTTTAGAAGCTAGTTAGACATGTGTATCTCTAGGTTTGTGTTTTAGAGCTGCTAAGTTAAATCAGCTAAAAGACAGCTCAAACATTCTGTATCAACATTGTAAGAATTTTAAGGTATATCTGTGAGTTTAAGTGGTATGATATAAATAAGACCACGCTGTAACTTGGAGAGTAAAGTTTTTTTACAAATTAGAAATCAGTAAATGCCATATTTTTAGCCTTGAATTATTTATTCTATGGTAGGTTTGATGAGGTAATTTTATGTGGAACTAGGTGATGTCGGAAAAAACACACCTACAAATAGGACATTAGATTTAGAATAATTAGATTGACATAAAAAATGTGTAAAATTGTATAGCCTTTAGCACTTTTTAGGTACTCTGAAGTTGTGACTCTGAAAGTAGGAAGCTTTTATAACATTACTCCAAACATCAGGTTGAGCAGAGGTTGTAGTATTAAACAATGTGGGCTCTGGCATTATAAATAATTTATTAAGTACTATGTGTCAGCCACTATACTTAGCACCTTGCCCTTATTGATCCATTGAATCTGACCATTTTGGAGGGGAAGAAACTCAAGTGATTTTATAATTTGTTTAGTCATAGAGCTCATTAGTGCTGGAGCCAGGTTTGAATTCACATGATATAGCTCCAGAATCTGCACACTTCATTGCAAGTATAATTTTATGACCTTGGTTAAGTTTTTTAACTTCCATATACTGTTTTCTTCTTTGTATAATGAAGATGGTAGTACCTAATTCATACCATTGTGAGGTCAACTAGATAAAATATGTATAGTGTTTAGAATATCACACGAAAAGAAGTGACCGCTCAATAAATGTTAGCTATTATTATTTTAGCATTATTAAGGGATTGTATGCATGCCTTATTCCTGAATTTTTGTCAGGAAAAGGTGGAAATACTATGGTGATTATTTTTCTTTCTGATTTCTCTATTTTGTAAGAGAAAAGATAACAGTTAAAATTTGGTGAGTAGAAGCTTATTTGGTAAGAGGATGAGTTCTTTTAAATATAAAGCAGATTTTTTTTTTTTTTTAATCCTCACCGGAGGATTTTTTTTTTTCCTTATTGCTTTTCAGAGAGAGCGGGGAAGACAGAGAAAAACACCTATGTGAGAGAAACACATCGATTGGTTGCCTCCTGCACTAGCCCTGGCCAGGTCCTAGACTGGGAAGGAGCCTGCAACCTAAGTATGTGCCCTTAGCCGGAATCGAGCCTGGGACACTTCCGCAGGCCAACGCTCTATCCACGGAGCCAAATCAGATAGGGCTAAAGCAGAATTTTTTACCTGCTTTTTAAAAGAATTTTCAAGAATCATTACTAAAGGCACAAATTATATATTGGCTGAATGTAAAAACTAGCTCTATTACCTTTATGCTTTTGAAAGACCTTAGTTAATTATAGCAATATTTTGAAAAAATAGATTACATACTACATATCTTCAAGCCCAGTCTTTTAAAATGTTTTCTTTACATGCTCTCTTATTCCTTTGTGTCAGTAGCCATGTTACTGAAGGTCTTACATGACTCAAAACATTCCTTTAGAAGCGATCTTAATATGTTGATGCAGAACAAATTAGTATTCTGTGTGGTGTGGCAGAGAATGGAATTCCAGGAGTAACGGTAGTAGAATGAATGTTCAGGAGAACAGAAGTTCAGGTCTTTTTTTGTATAATTTTGAAACTTTAGGGAAATAGAAATTTATATTTTTCTAATCACAGTTTCAGATTAGAGATTGGAGCATGTTTTGTTAAAGAAGGAAAACAAATTGTCAAGGCAACAGGTACTGCGTTTCTCACTTGACAAGGTTTCTCAGTTTTATTTTCCATCAGTCTACAAGGAACTTTTTGTTTGAAGGCCTGATATCAAAACATTGGCAACATACTACGTTAATCAAGCTAGGAATCTTTGCATTTCTGAACCAAGAGTAGGATTTCACAAAGATTCATTTAGAGCATTAAAAGGAACTTGTAAATATTCTTGCATTTTTAGGCTTACACATAAATAGCTTCTGAAAGGCAAAGAGCTAAAGTCTAGAGGTTTGAATTCAGTTTATTTCTGCCAGTGCATAGCAGACCGTTCAAGGAACTGGGGATGTCTAATAGCAAACACAGTAAGCCTCACCCTCTTGGAACTTATAATTTAGAGAAAGGTACTAACTATGTGCACACTGTCAAATTATGTCTGGAAGTGTTAATATGCAGAAAAGAAAAAGTAAGAATAGCAAGTGATATGTATGGGTAGATAAGTGTGATTTTATTCAAATTTGTTAGCCTTCTGCATCATTTGATATACAAACTGAAGTTGGCCTTTGATAGGAATGTTATAGTACAGCGTGAGGCAGATTGCAGAAAGAACTCTGAATGAGCCCAGTATGCTCGGTTGGTTAAGTGGCATCCAGTACACCTAAGGGTTGCCAATTTGATTCCCAATTGGGGCACATCCCTGGTTTTCTGGTTTGGTCCCCTGTCAGGTGTGTGAAGGAGGCAGCTGATCAATGTTTCTCTCACATTCATGTTTCTCTCCCCCCTTTCCCTCTCTCTAAAACCAATAAAAACGTATTTAAATCATTGAAGGGGAAAAAAAAACTCAATGAGAAAAGCAACATAAGAAATGAACAAAAGCCCTTTGTCATGAACTGTTTAAAACTACTCACTTATGTGTCAAGGACTAAGGTTATCAAGGGCTTTGTGTAAAAATGTGCTTACTTAATATGCTACCAGCCATGCAAATGGAGGATATAGCTTTAACTATTCTTCTTCCATAAGTAAAACAGGGTTGGGAACCTTTTTTCTGCCAAAGGCCATTTGGATATTTATAACATAATTCGAAGGCCACACAAAATTATCAACCTAAAAATTAGCTTGCTATATTTGGTCAAACATTTAATTAACTCACCCCTAAACCTAACCTTAACCCCAGGGCCAGATCAAACGATTCCCTGTGGGCCAGATGTTCCTCACCCCTGAAGTTAACTTTCTTACTATGTGTAATATGTAATTAAAGTTGTATTTATGAAAACCAAAATAAGCCTTGGCCAGGTAGCTCAGTTGGTTCCATCCATCGGGATACATACAAGAATCAACCATTGAATGCTTAAGGGGAACAACAAAATCTATGTTTTTCTCTCCTGTTGCCCTTGCTCTTACCTTCCTTCCATTTATCCCTCCCTCACCCTCCTTCCTTTCTCTCTCAAAAAATCAATTTAAGCCCCTACTGACCTCAGTGGTTGAGTATTGGGTTGACCTATGAACCATGAGGTCATGGATTGATTCCTGGTCATGGCACATATCTGGGTTGCTGGCTCATTCCCTCTGGGGACCTGTAGGAGGCAGCCAATCAGTGATGCTCTTCATCATTGATGTTTCTATCTCCTCTCTGAAATCAATAAAAAAAAAAATCAATTAAAAAAAGACTAAAATTTCAGGTTGGTGAGAAAGTTTGAAGAAATGATTCAAAATTTGTTTCAGATGGGGTGGGGGATGGGCTAAAAGGGGTCAATGATGGAAAAATGGGGACATATGTAATACTTTCAACAAAGATTTAAAAAGAAATTTGTTGCAAAGCAGTGTTCAGTGTTCTTAGAATGAGAATGGTTGATTATAAAATTTATAAATTCCAAGCTTTACATTTCATAAAATAAATTCTAATGAAGTCTAATAAAGCACTGAGTTCATATTTACTTGCTGGTATCATTTTATTATCTATATTGACACACTTAATTTCATTAAAAATTGAATATTTGGTAGGGCCTCCCCATAGCTAAATGTATTGAGAAAATCAGTACTCCTCCTGGGTGAAGAAAACATAACTTTTTAGCTCATCCTCTATAAATTTCTGTGTGTTTGTTTAATAATGCACATACTATATTGGAGATACATATCCAAAAGTTTTCCCAGTGGGATGTTACTAAAAAAAATTTGTCTAAACTGCAACATCATGATGATGCCAAAATATATTCTGTCAGGGCTTTGAGCTTTGGAGTAGGGGATATTTCAATGCTAATTAAATATATTTGAGTCACTAAAACAAAAATGAATACATGATTCAAACTGCCATGTGCATTAAATACTTTGCCTAATGATAGGCCTTTAATATATATTGCTAGAGACCTAGTGCACAAAATTTGTGCATGGGGGAGGGGGTGTTCCTCAGCCTGGCCTGTGTCCGCTTGCAATCCAGAACCCCTCGGGTTCCTAGGCCTGGCTGACAATCAGGGCCTATCAGAGATCCCCCCCCCCCCCCCCCCCAGCGCAGCCGGCAACTGACCCTGCCCCCGCAACTGCCACTGCTTGCCATCTGTGCGGTGCTGCCCCTCCTCCTCTGCCACTGGTTGCTTCCCTCTGCAGGCGACAGGTGTGGGGTGCAACCACTTGGCTGGCCTGGTCTTCCCTCTGTGGTGCAATTGCTGGCTGGCCCTGCCCACCACCGCAGCACCGCCAGCTGTGTGGTCTGGGACGCCCTCTTTGGGGCGATCTATTGTGGGGCTCTGTGATAGATTGCCCACCAGAGGGAAGCCCTGCTCACCTGGCCAGGGCTCCACAATTGATCACTGCTCAGAGGGTGGCCTGGACCTCCCTCTCTGGGGCAATCATGGGGCAATGGCATGGCCCCCCGACCAATCGCATTACACCTGCCTTGGTTGGCTTGGTGCCAGTCGTATTACAGTGCATATCATCCAGAAGGTAGTCTGGACGGTTGTTCTGCTGTTAGGTCATTTGGTCGATTTGCATATTACGGTTTTATTATTTTAGATATTTAAGCGCTACTCACTTCTTTGCAAGTGAATTACTGAAACAGGTTGCTAATAACCAGGCTTACCCCACAGTTTCAGTTACTCTTGCTTCCTGTTTTTAGCAGTTGCCTGGAGCTGTTGGGGCAGCTGGTTTCCCTTTCTTTGGGGGAAGGTGAGAGTAGTGATGAAGGAAACTGTATGTTTTGCCTGTGAAGTATTTTTAAAGTGTGAGACTGAAATATTTAAAGAGTTTATTTCAGTAGTTACTTTTCAGGTACAACTACTTTGCATGCTGGATATTTTATAAGGAAACAGTTATCTAACTGTATCATGTACCAGTATTGTTTGAAAGGAATTAAAATAAGAGCTTTTATTTCAATATTAGCTGCTGCTGTGCTTGTTGAAAAACTACTCTTAAGCTTGACACTGTAAACAGATGACAAGTGAAATGTTTACTTTTTGGAACTCTTTTTTTTTTTTTTTGCATGTATCTGACCAATTTTTTCAACACCATTTATTGAAGAGACTGTCTTGACTCCATTGTATGCTCTTGCCTCCTTTGTCAAATATTAACTGAGCATAATGGCTTGGGTCGACTTTTGAGTTCTCTGTTATATTCCATTGGTCTGTATGTCTATTCTTGTGCCAATAACAGGCAGTTTTGAGGACAGTGGCTTTGTAATATAGCTTGATATGTGGGATTGTGACCCCTCCAACTTTATTCTTCCTTCTCAAGATTGCTGCAGCTATTCAGGGTCTTTTGTTGTTGTTGTTGTTGTTCCAGATGAATTTTTGGAGAGTTTGTTCTAGGTCTTTGAAATATACTCTTGGTATTTTAATGGGGTTTGCATTAAATCTATAGATTGCCTTGGGTAGTATTGACATTTTAATGTCAATCATGGTATATGATCTTTCTAATGTAATGCTGGATCTGATTTGCTAGAATTTTGTTGATAATTTTAGCATCTATGTTCATCAAGGAAATATCCTTGATGAACATAGATGCTAAAATTAGCCTCTAGTTATCTTTGTGGTATCTTTATCTGGTTTTGGAATTAGGGGAATGCTGGCTTTATAGAAGGAGATTGGAAGTGTTGCCTTCCTCTTGAAATTTTTGGAATAGTCTGAGAAGGATAGGTTTTGTTTCTTTGAATGTTTGGTAAAACTCCCCTTGAAGCCCTCTGGACCCAGGCTTTTGTTTGCTAGAAGTTTTTTGATAACTACTGTAATTTCCTCCTTAGTTATCAGACTATTGAGATTTTTTTATTCTTCTTGGTTGAGTTTTGGAAGGTCATTTTTTTCTAGGAGTATGTCCATCTCCTCTAGGTTGTTTAGTTTGTTGGAATAGATTTTTCAGTGTGTGTGTGTGTGTGTATATTTTTTATAATTCTTTATATTTTGTGGGGTCTGTTGTTGTTTCTCCTCTTTCATTTCTGATTTTGTTTATTTGGGTCCTCTCTCTCTGCTTCTTGGTGAGCCTGGTTAGAGGTTCATCAATCTTGCTTATCCTTTCAAAGAACCAGCTTTTAGTTTCATTGATCTTTTGTATTTTTTTTTATTTTTTTTTTGGTCTCTGTCATTTATTTCTGCTCTGATCTTTATTATCTCCTTTCTGCTCACTCTGAGCTTTTCTTGTTGCTCTCTTTCTAATTCTTTAAATTCTAGAGTTAGATAATTTATTAAAATTTTATCTTGTTTTTTTGAGGTAGGCCTGTAGAACTATGAACTTCCCTCTCAGGACTGCTTTCACTGTGTCCCATAGGTTTGGATTGTTGTGTTTTCATTGTCATTTGTTTCCAGGATGTTTTTAAGTTCCTCTTGGATCTCTTTGGTAACCCAATCATTGTTTAATAGCATTCTCTTGAGCCTCTAAATCAGTGGTTCTCAACCTTCCTAATGTCATTACCCTCATGTTGTGGTGACCCCCAACCATAAAATTATTTTCGTTGCTATTTTGACCCATAGGTTGAGAACCGCTAGCGGGGTTGCCTAAGATCACTGGAAAATACAAATATTTACATTACAATTCATAACAGTAGCAAAATTACAGTTATGAAGTAGCAACAAAAATAATTTTATGGTTGGGAGTCACCACAACATAAGGAACTGTATTAAAGGATCACAGCATTAGAAAGGTTGAGAACCATTGCTCTAAATGTTTTTATTATTTTATTACAGTTGATTTCTAATATTATGCTGTTGTGGTCTGAGAAGATTATAGATATGATTTCAGTCTTTTTAAATTTGGAGAGACTTTGCTTGTGGCCCAATATGTGGCCTAATCTTTGAAAATGTCTCATGTGCACTTGAGAAGAATGTATATTCTGTAACTTTGGGGTGAAATGTTCTGAGGATGTTGATTAAGTCCATCTGATCTAGTGAGTCATTTAGGATTGCTGTTTCTTTGCTGATTTTTTATCTAGAGGATTTATCCAGTGATGTCAGTGGGGTATTAAAGTCCCCTACTGTGATTGTATTGCTGTCAATCTCTCCCTTGGTTTCTTCCAGAAGTCTTTTTTTTTTTTTTTTTTTTTTTTAAGTATTTTGGTGCTCCTACAGTGGGTGCATAAATGTTTACGAGAGTTATATCCTCTTGTGACCTTCCTTATCTCTTGTTACGTCATTCACTTTGAGGTCTTTTTTGTGCAGGGAGGCAGCCAATACATGTTTCTCTCTCTCTCTCCCTCTCTCTCTCTCTCTCTCTCTCTCTTTGTATTTATCTCCCTCCTCTCCTCCCTTCCACTCTAAAAATCAATGGAAAAAATATCCCTAATGAGGATTAACAAAAAAACAAATTAAAAAATATATGTATTTTTAAAAATCAGGTATCAATATTAAGTTTCTAAATTACAATACTAATTTTCTTTTCTAGAATTCAGCATACAATTAAAATGACAACCTCCTGGAGTGATCGGTTACAGAATGCAGCAGATCTGCCTGCTAACATGGATAAACATGCCCTAAAAAAGTATCGGCGAGAAGCCTATCATCGGTAAGTATTTTGTCTATTTAATCCTCAAAACAGCTTTATAAAGTGGACACAATGTTATCTTTATTTTAGAGATGTTGAAATAAATGTTCAGAGAAGATAGGTAATTTATCCTAGATTATATAGCAGATTCATGGCTCAAGTCTTGTCCAGTCTAGACTTTTAATCGTACTACTCCATACCGTGCTGCTGCCTTTCTTTTTAAATTTCTCACTGCTACTTATTACTAAAAAATAACTTCTTTTTTTAAAAATATATTTTATTGATTTTTTACAGATAAGAAGGGAGAGAGAAAGTTAGAAACATCGATTAGCTGCCTCCTGCACACCCCCCACTAGGGATGCGCCCGCAGCCAAGGTACATGCCCCTGACCGGAATCGAACCCGGGACCCTTCAGTCCGCAGCCTGACGCTGTATCCACTGAACCAAACCGGTTTCAGCTAAAAAATCACTTCTTGATAGCAATCTTCAGCTGCTAGAAAATTGCACTTTAATGAGAATTAAATTCTTAATAGACATTTACCACAAACTGATTATAATTTTTTAAATAGATTTGTAAAAATTGTGTCTACTGGCTACTGTGTGTTATATGAATGTGGATAATTCTGGGTATTAGCAATGTTTCTTATATTGACTTAAATACAAAATTTTCTCCAAATTATTTTTCCTTTAAATGTTCAAAATGCATTTTCAGTTTATTTAATGCACCCATTTAAATGACTGCTTCTGCTTAAATCTGGTGGGGAACATCTGGCCCACAGATCATATAAGGCCTGCAAAATCATTTGATCTGGCCCTGCCAAAGCGTTAGGGGCCAGTTAATAAAATTTTGACCAAATATAGCAAGCTAATTTTTAAATTCATAATTTTATATGGCCCTTGAATGATGTTATAAATCTTATGTAACTAAGATACTTGGAAGTAGACACTACATTTAGGAATTATTTGTTTTTAGACAAAAATTAGAAGATTATGCTTTCTGTGAATTTGTAGGCTAGAAAAGTCTAGGCCAGCGGTTGGCAAACTGCAGCTCACATGTGGCTTGCGAGCCGCAGTTTGATGCTCTGTTGACTAATGTGTTTGCTGACCACTGACCTAGGCCCTTCTAGAACTATCTCTAATTCCCATTTTAAGGAAAACCAGGAATAAGTAGAAATGCCTGGTGCTAAAAAGTAGTGCTAAAAAGTTGTATGGGAACTTGAGAAAGTCTACTTAATCTATTTTGGGGCTAGAGGAAATATTACTTTTAAAATCTTGCTGGAAAAATGTCTAAAATAGTTTGTATAGGTAACTTAAAATAATCCTGACCCTAAAAAAGAATTCTGATTTCATTCTTCTCTTTGTACAAAGCTTGATCAGAATTAGGTAACATTTTGGTATTTCAGAAGAATTAATATATATATATTAGAGGCCTGGTACACGAAATTCATGTGCGAGGGCTGGGCGGTCCCCTCAGCCCAGCCTGCATCCTCTCCAATCTGGGTCTCCTCTGAGGATGTCCCAGGGATTGGACCTAAACTGGCAGTTGGACATCCCTCTCACAATCTGGGACCACTGGCTTCTAACTGCTCACCTGCCTGTCTGCCTGATCACCCCTAAATGCTCTGCCTGCTGGCCTGATTGCCCCTAACAGCCCCCCCTAACTGCCTCCCCCCCTGCTGGCTGGTCATCCCTAACTGCCCCCCCCCACCCCCGGCCAGCCTGGTTGCTCCTTACTGCCCCACCCACTGGCCTGATGGCCCCCACTGCACCCCCTGTCAGCCTGGTCACCCCTCGCAGCCTGCTGTTCAGTCGTTACTGTGAGGGTGTCCTGACCAATTTGCATATTACCTTTTTATTAGTGTAGATAATTAATATATGTATATAATATATTTTTATTGAGTTTAGAGAGGAAAAAAGGGGGGGGGGAGAGAGACAGAGAGACAGAGAGACATCATTGATCAATCCCACGAACTGGAATGTGCCCTGACTAGGAATTGAACCGTGACCTCCTGATTTATAGGTTGATGCTCAACCACTGATCCAGGTGGCCAGAGCAAGAATTAATATTTTGAACACAATAGTTATTTGGTATTGAATGATTTGAAAGTTAATTATTGTATCAATAAAATAGTTGGTTTTTAAAGTAGACTGGTTACATTTGTTTGATGGTAGGTCACTCACTGTGATATTAATGTTTATACTATAAAATATGTAAGAGAAAGACAAACATTGTATTACTTTTATTATAAAATAATCATTTGCAAGCTATTATATCAAGAAATAGTTAAAGATAAAAAATTAACTTTCAAAAGAAAAATGTTGTATATTTAAATCAATTAATTTATGATATAGACAAACTTTGATCACTTTTTGTGATAACCTTCTTCCCAACCTGTGTCACATTCTTGGAAGGATGCAAATGGTGAACTTTGGACCTCCCCAAAATGTGCTAATTTTTGTACTATGTTTAAAATGTGTACTGCCTTTTCAAATTCCAAGTAATCTTTTCTGCTTTTTGTTTTTGCTTATGTTCATTGGGAATGCTCATAATTTCTACATTCTTGGTTTGGTTTGGTCAGAAAGGTTTTCTATTTTATTACCATTCAAAACAATTTTAAGTACTTGTTGAATGGATTGAACAACAGCTTCATGCAGTGGAAGCCATCCTTCTACATTATCTTCATCCAACAAATATTTATATTTCACCTACTAGAGCTCAAGAATGTGAGCTGACAACAAATCTGTCTTAACAAGGTAGAGAAGCTCTAGTCCATCCCACTATAGCTAGTATGCCCATTTACTTTGTTTTCTGGTCACCAGTGTTCTGTTTTGATCATTTAGTGGTGTTACCAGAGAGAGAAAAATAAACCATATTTATACTAGTGATATGCTTCAGGAACCAAAAAAATTTACATAATTTTAATAATCAAGATCTACAGGAAATGCACACAGCAGATTTTATCTACTTGAAAAATGTAAATGTTTGATGAGAGTCAGATACAGAGTATATTTATGATACATTGGACCTAGGAACATAGTGACGATGATAAGATACAAGGTTATGACACTTTCTGAAATTGGTTATAAGCAGTGAAAAAAAAAGAAAACAGAGTCAGAGTTAAAAGTGTAGGGTTCAGGATTTGTGATATTGTGATCTCAGGGAGGCCAATTTGTTTTCTTCATCTGTAAACAGATGGCATTAAAAAGTCTATGCTCAATAATGTTGCAAATTAATAATTGCTTACTTGGGATCTCATGATGCACAACTACATGTGAGAGTCTTTAATCAACTGATCTATAAGTGAAACAAATGGGCTGAGCATTTACTGAACAAACTCCTAGCAGGTCATGATTTCAGCCCTCCATGAAAATTCTCTGCTGATTATTTATTCAAAGGAAACAAGGTATTTCGTAACAAATTGATCTAACTCTATGAAGCAGAAATATCTGCTGATTGTGTAGCATTTCTGGATGTTAGGCTATCATTATTTCTTAAACCTGAATAAGTAGAAACATTTCAGGTTCCCATCAAGGTAAAGACTCAGAACCAACCAGTGATACTGATTCTCTGCAAAGTGTGAGACATGTTGCTAGATATGCATGGAAATTAAAGTGTACAACAGAGTTCATGTGTATCTATATAAATAAAACACATAAGTTGCCTTCGGGAGAGATTTACATGGAGAGATGTGTTTTATACTTTCTGTCCGATGGAAGCAAGAGTTGGAATTATGCAATGAAGAGAGATCATCTGGTAAACATCAAGTGTCCTAATTGTGTCTGATGTCATAGAGCTGAGTGTACTTCTGACTCATTTGGAATAATATTTCCCGGAAGATTTTAGACAGGCTCAACACCCAGCATTCTTCATGTAGTTGAATGCAATTTTAAATAATAGAAAAAGCATCTCCATGGGTTTGAATTTTTAGATCATTTAAAACATTTTTCTTTTTTTATTGTAGTGAAGTATACACACCATAAAATTTATAATTTTCACTGTTTTTAAGTGTTCACTGGTATTAAATACATTCACGTTGTACAGTTGTCACCACCATCCATCTTTGTAACTGTTTTCATCTTTAAAATTGGAACTCTATACCTACCTCATATAATAACAGGCTAATATGTAAATTGACCGAATGGCAGAATGACCAGTTGCTATGACAAGCACTGACCACCAGGGGCCAGACACTCAATGCAGGAGTTGCCCCCTGGTGGTCAGTTGGACATCCCCCAAGGGCTCCTGGTCTGAGAGGGCTCAGGCTAGGCTGAAGGACACCCCCCCCCCCCAGCCAAGTGTACAAATTTTGTGCACCAGTCCTCTAGTTAAACAATAACTCCCCATTCTAGCCTTCATCTAGCCCCTGGTAAACATTCACCATTATACTTTGTCGCTATGATTTTGACTATTTTGAGTACCTCATATAAGTGGAATCGTAGAGTATTTGTCTTTATGTGACTGGCTAATTTCACTTAGTGTACAGTTCTCAAGGTTCATTTATTGTAGCATATGGCAAAATTTCCTTTTAATATAAAAAATTGGGTTTTTGAACTCAAAGTATTTGCTTTTATTAAATTTTAAATAGAAACCATTTAGAAGACATTTAGTTTTCTAGTTAAGTAAATTTGTACTGTATTCTATTTCTAGGACATTTTATTAAAGACATTTATTGGAGATGGTAATTATTTATCGTTGGCTAAATTAGGCAGACCATTCTGATCATTTGTCATAAACTGTACATTGTATGTGATATCTAGAATTCACTTTTAGAAGCTGAATACTTTTATTTATCATTTAAAAAATATTTTTATTGATTTTTAGAGGGGGAGAGAAAGGGGAGAGTGAGAGAGAGAAACATCAATGAGAGGGAATCATTGATTAACTGCCTCCTGCACGCCCCCTACTGGGGATTGAGCCTGCAACCCAGGCATGTGCTCCGATCAGGAATCAACCATGACCTCCAGGTTTCTAGGTCAACGCTCAACCACTGAGCCACTCTGGCCCGGCGAAGCTGAAAACTTTTGGTTAAATAAATGATTATCTAACTTCTAGCTTTTTAAAAATTTTATATCTTATTGATTTTTTTCAGAGAAGAAAGGAGAGGGATAGAAAGTCAGAAACATCGATGAGAGAGAAACACCAATCAGCTGCTTCCTGCACACCCCCCACTGGGGATGTGCCCGCAACCAAGATACATGCCCTTGACCGGAATCGAACCTGGGACCTTCCAGTCCGCAGGCCGATGCTCTATCCACTGAGCCAAACTGGTTTTGGCTAACTTCTAGCTTTTTTCTGCTTAATATTAGACTTCTAAATTTCAGTATGGAAATGATGGTCATATGTCATGATGAAGAAATTACTCTTTAGAATGTATGACTGTTCTTCCATTTCCTTGTTATGACTGTTGAGTCTTCTAAGCTGAATATAATCATCAGGCCAAACCCTTCATTGAAATATGTTTTGCTCTACGGTCAGAAGGTAGGCTGGACTGCTCAGATACAATAGTGGCTTGAAGAGGGGGTAGGTTAGATAAATACCTCTTAAACAGATTCTAATAGGTTACAGATCAGAATTTGTATTTACCAAATCTAGGAATGGAGCAATTACATTTTTCATCTGCTTTCCACATTGACTGTGCCCAGGATGCTGAAGTCAGGTATTTGATTTTGTTCTTGTAAAGTTTGGATAATTACAGTACCGAAGAATTTCTGTAAGTGTGTTGGCTCTTTGTGAAAATAGCGTATGAATTCAGCAGTGGTTTTTATTATTTTGAACTGAAATTTGATAGTAATTTGGCTTGTGAGTTTTTGGTTTACTAGTCTTTTGCCTTATTTCAAAAGGAATTGCAATTACTTTATATTTAAAGTTCTTTGTATATTTATCTGAAATTATTTTTTTAAATTGAAATTTAGGCCTCCAAAGCCATACCAGTCTTTATTTAAGCCTGTTGAATAAGTTTCTTCTCCAATAATAATTAAGTTTATTGTATATGTTTTAGGAATAAAAAGCAATTTGTATAGTTGCATAAAAATTATTTTGTAGAACCTGTAGTTTGACACACTAGTAGAATTAGAAATGTCGATGATTTTCTTTATTTCAAATTAAAAGCCGGGATTAACTGCCAGTTTGATAAATTGTAATTCTCTCTTAATTGCTTACCGATATCACATGCATGTCATTCAGCTTATTGTGTTAATGTACTTATGACAGACAACAACTCCACAAGATATTATCTATGTTCCATATATTTAAAAAATCTGACTAAGTTTAAAGGTTCCAAAGCCAGAAAGTAAAGGAGCTGGGATTTAACTGTAGTTGTTCAGTGCTCATTCTCTTTCCATTACACAATACTGCTTTTCTAAATAAACTGAAAAAAACCAAAAACATTATTTTAAGTTTTTAGTTACTGGGTGACTCAACATTTTAATAACTAATGGAAACTTTATGGTAAGATATTTAGGTAATATTTAAAGAGATAAAGTTTTTTTTTAATTCAAGTAGTATTTTTTAAGATATGTATATTTTATTTTTAATTTGAATCACCACTAGGAGGATTTATTTGCCATCTCAGTGTTCTTAGACTTTAGCACACTTGTTTATTTCCTCCCCTATTGCATAATCCCTATGCATTATATTGGTCAGGAGGCAGGAATGTTGCAGATGTTTTTCTTTCAAATCTAAATTTGCTCTGAGATTTGGAATTAACATTTAAAATGTTCTGGATTTATCTCCCATATGCCAAAGATCTGTAAATTTCTTTTCACATGAGCTGAAATTTTCAGGGGATTGAGTAACAGATGTTTTCTTTAAGGGCAGTTAATGATCAGAAATAAACACTTCAGTGTGGAAATACTTCAGGTTCCTCCTGTAATATGATCTGCACATATTTTCTTCTCTTGTGGTCCGATTGTTCATTTTTGAAGGGAGCAAACAACTAATAATTAAAACATATATTCCGTTGCTTTCCGCCCCAGAGTAAACTGAAAATTACTTGGACTGACTAGGGCCGGCTCCATTCTGTGAAACTCACATTGTTTGTGTACTGTTGGCGGCCTCATTAGGGGGTAAATTTGCTTTTTCTGTGTGTTTGCCAGTAATGATTCCTGTCTCTTACTGGAACTTGCCATTTGGATTGTCTCCTTCCTAAAGTGGTCAGTCTTAAACAATTCTGACCATTAGTTGTTTTTCCTGCTCTCCATTTTTTCCCTATTATTCTTAGATTTTTCAAATATTTAAAGCTGAGGATATTGGTCACTGAGATATTGCCTGGCTGGGGTTCGGCATTGTGCCCGAATTTGTTGCCTCTCAGGGCCTGAGTTCTCTGTGCTTTAACAAATGAGCTACAGTTCTTAAGAGATCAGTGAAGCTTGTTTGTTGATCCTGTATTCTCCAGAGGAAGTAGATCTTTGAGAATGTCTAAGGAAGGGTGAGTTTATTACTATTTTTTCCTTATTTTTCTCAGTAGAGAGGTGTTCTAGTCATCTGAGTGAATTGGAAGATTAATAAAGTAGTCCTTACCAGTTAGAGTGGAAGTAGAGATTGAACGAAATTCAACTGAAAGCTTACATTGTTAATGTTTCACATGTAATATACTGTAAAGGTATATTGCTATTTTGAAAAACAGCAATGAGGATGAATAATCTTAATAGGAATTTAGTGAGTTTAAACTCCCTGTTTACCCTGTCGTAAACTTATTTTGGTTTATAATTGGAAGTATTTATGAATATTAGAAGCAATCAGTGTTTTGCAAAGAAATGAGTGAAGTTTAAAAATTCAAAGGCATTTCAAAATAAATTGTATCTTCAGAAAATGGGGTGAAAGACTGAGTGAAATCAGCCTATGATTTTGTTTCCTTCTGGACATTGTTGGCAAAAAATAATTTTTTTGGAATTCCCTATTCATCTTCACAATGTAAAATGGTTCTGATCAGGTTTTTTATTGTTTTAACATTTCTTTTTTGCTGTTGAATCTGAATTGCCGATTTACTTTTGTAACTATTACTTTTGTAATAGATAACATGTAGATTAATGTCTGCATACTGTTGATTATCTCATTTCTAGCTTTTAAGCATACTAAGACTTTTGAGAGACAGTCCCTTTGATTAAATAAGACATAGATTTCTCAAAAAGACCTTCAAGAACACAATAAAATTTTGATTTTGTGGAAACTTAGTTTCTTCCTACTTCTTTGTTCCTTTAGAAATTTTGGAACAATTTCAGTGCTGTGCTTATAATTTTAAAATCAAATTACATGTAGATTATGAACAAAATGAAATTGATTTACTTTACTGCTACTTTTAAGACCTCATTATAAAGAAAATGAATTATGGCAAATGTAATTATATTATTTTTAGGCCACTCATGACATTATTAGAATTTTGAGATTTCTTTAAATGTGAAAATTATGAAAGGACTGTCTTTTAGGTTTTTATGTTTTCTTACCTTTCCGTACTAGCTACAGATCTGTTAAATGATTTTTATGGAAAAGATGATCACAGATGCTGGTATATTTGTTAGTCTTATACACATAGTTTGGTTTATAGATTTAAGGATAACTATATTTCTAGGTGCAGTCAAAATTCTTGGAAGTAATTTGTGCTAGTTTCCCCCCTAAGGTAAAGCATATGTTAGAATTGGTTAGTTGGGGATCTATATAAACCAAAGGACCTTTCTAGTGTAAGGGCTGAGATATTGTTTTAGGTTTATTCCAGGAGCCCCTAGCGCAATTCCTGTATTGTCTTAATAGGTAATGACCAAGTGCATTTGAAATGCATGAACACATATATGAAATCATTTAGCTTTTATTCTCCTTTGCTATATTTAGAAATAAATGGATAAATTTTGTACTTTGGGATGAAAAGAATTTTTATTCTTACAATTTTTGTATATGTGATATTTTGACATGTAGTACAGCTGTCATTTGACATAAATGAAATTTTCTCCTAATAGCAATAGGAAAAGATTGTTATAAGAGTTAAATCACCAAAGATTATATACTGAGCCTTTTGTAAACTTACGGTAATTGAAACAGTGTGGTATTAATATAAGGATAGACTTATGTAAATCATGAAGGGAGTTTATAGACCCACAAGTGATTTTCAACAATGAGGCCAAAGGAATTTCATACAGAAAAAAAAAATCAACATATACTTCAAACATATAAAAGTAATGTAAAATGGATCATGGGCCTAAATATAAAATTTAAAAGTAAAGTGTAGGTGAAAATCTTTGTGACTTTGAGTTAGGTAAAGATTTCTTAGATAATATACATGAAAAGATGAAAGATAAAATTAATAAACAGTTTCATCAAAAATTAAAAATCAAAAAATTGCTTTTTGAAAGATACCATTAATGAAACAGACCAGGAAAAAGTATTCTCTCTCTCTCTCTCTCTCTCTCTTTCCAAACTTACATCCAAAATATATGAAGAATTTTTACAGTATAATAAGGCAAAAAACCCAGTTTAAAAATGGGCAAAATATTTGAATATACCCTTCACATACAAAAAAAAAATTACGGCCAATAAGTACTTAAATGATTCTCTACATCACTAGGGAAATATCAGTTAAAACCTCAATGAGATACTACTCCACCCACTAGAATGACTAAATTAACCAGAACAGCAATTTTCAACTTTTTTTCATCTCCTGGCACTCATAAGCTAATTACTAAATTCTGTGGCACACCAGAAAACATTTTTGGCTGATGTGACAAAAAATAGTTAAAATTTTAATTCATTCACACCAGATAGCTATTGTGTTGGCTTTTAACATTTAAATAACACAAAAAAGTGTGTGTGTGTGTGTGCGTTAAATTGAATGCAGAGAGGAAGGGGGAGAGAGAAATATCAGTGATGAGAAAGAATAATCAATGGCTGCCTCCTACAAACCCCACATTGGGGATCTAGCCCACAACTCAGGAATGTGCCCTGACTGGGACCCAAACTGTGACCTCCTGGCTTATAGGTCAGTGCTCAACCACTGACCTATGCCGGCTGGGTGGCTGTTGTCATTTTTTAATTTGACAGTCTTGGGGAAAAGGGAGGGGTGAGTGCACCTGACTGAATAGTCAGGTATTGCCTGTTTTAAAAATTCTTGCTGCACACTGGTTGAAAATTGCTTAATTAGAATGACTAAAATGAAAAACACCGACCATGTGGAACAGCTGGAACTCACCTGCTTGGCTGATGAGAATGCAAAATAGAAAATAGTTTTAGCAATGTCTTTTATTTATTTATTTTTTGTTCATCCTCACCCAAGGATGTTTTTCCATTTATTTTTAGGGAGAGTGGGATGGGAGAGGGAAAGACAGAGAGAAATACCGATGTGAGAGAAACAAATTGATTGTTGTCTCCTGCATGAGCCCCAACCAAAGCTGGGGCTGGGGTGGAGCCTGCAACCAAGGTGTGTCCTTGACCAGAATCAAAACCAGACCCTTTGATCTACAGGCCGATGCTCTATCCACCAAGTAAGAATTTAGAGGAAAATGAGGGGAAAGGAATTGGGAAAAGGTATGTGAAGTTTTAGAATCATAAATTTATTTGCAGAAGTAGTTATCCCTGGTTTCTCCCTTAATTTTATATTTTTCTTATTTTGTTAGTCCTCTCTTTTATTCCCTACCATCCTGCTCTTATTTCTGCAATTTCTTCATTTGAGAATGAAAGTGAAGGGAATATTGATATCTCTTACACATTTTTAATCTCCTTAAAGTTTGCTTTAAAATCTTTGATAAAAACAAATTATCACTACTCTTAAAATTTTTTCACTTTTAAACATCTCTGAAATTGGGCTGAATTCTTCCAGAGAGCATTTTATTTCTTTTAGTCACCTAGGGCAGTGGTCGGCAAACTGCAGCTCGCGAGCCTGGTTTGCCGCTCTTTTGGTAAATGAGTTTGCCCACCAGTGACCTAGACTCTTGATTCCAATAATTACAGGCTGTTGTTGTTCCTTGTGGTTAAGCCCCTATCTCAGTGGTCAGCAAACTCATTAGTCAACAGAGCCGTAGTTTGCCGACCACTGATGTAGGAGGACAGCATTACCCATCCTAGTAGTGTGAATGCAGACTTCCATGGCTCTTGTTCAGATTCTTGGGCAGGTTTTGCCTCTCCCTGACTCAGTGTCAAGTCGAGATGCACAGATTTTCTCTATTTCTCCTTCTATGCTGTAAATTTATTCCTTTATCTTTTCATGGATATATCCCTTTGATATTCTAGCTTTATGAGTTTCTGAGTTAATTTATGTTTTATTTTAGAAATGATAATATGCTGCTTGTTCAGACTTCTAAAGCACAGATGCTGTTCTGTAACAATCTGGTAAACCAAATGTATTCCTCCTGAGGTTGACCCTCAGAGAAAATATTAGGACAAACTAGTAAGCAGTTACTGGCTAGCTTTATGAAAATAAAAACTGTAATGCTACTAAATAAAATACTTGCTTTTATAATCTAGTCTAAAATTTCTTACTCTGTTTATATATCCATGGTATTTGAACTTTAAATTTTTAGAAATCCATTTCATAAGTTAGAAAGTTCTTACCTATATTTTTTAGATTACCAAGTGTACTTTTTAAGGAAGGATGGGGACACTAAGGCAAATTATAGTTTTGCCATTAAGTTTTTAACAATTTAGTTGAGAGATACTTTGCATACCATTTAGCTCACCTTTTTAAAGGGTACATTTTTTGCCTGGCTAGCATGGCTCAGTGGTTGAGGGTAGACCTTTGAACCAGGCGGTCATGGTTTGATTCCTGGTAGGGAGCACATGTCCAGGTTGCGGGCTTGATCCCCAATGTAGGCAGCCATGCAGGAAAGGCGGTCGTGCAGGAAGTAGCCGATCAATGATTCTCATCATTGATGTTTCTGTCTCTCTCTCCTCCCTAATTCTCTGAAATCAATGAAATATACCTTTGAAAAGTGTACATTTTTATTGATTTCAGAAAGAGAGAGAAAGAAACTAATGATAAGAGAGAATCATTGATTGGCTGCCTCCTCTATGCCCCCCACTGAGGAGTGAGCCTGCAACTGGGGCATGTGCCCCTGACTAATCCAACCGTGACTTCCTGGTTCAGAGGTCGATGCTCAGCTGCCGAGCCACACGGGCCGTGTGGACATTTCAGTGGTTTTACTCCATTCGGTGTTGTGCAAACAACACCACTAAACTTGAGAACATCTTCATTACCCCCAGAGGAAACCCTGTTCTCCTTTAACAAAAACTTCTCCGATCCCTTCCCCCCCACAGCCTCTGGCAACCACTAACTGCTATTAACTTTTTAGTTTAATTTTTAGTTCAGTTAAATATTGTGTTTGTTTTTTGCAAGGCCCTATGCTAGGTATTGGATTAGAACTCTCTGAAATCTTTGGGTGTTCTAAATAAGTTACTGCAGGCACAAATATTTACATCTGTCCTGTACTTAATTTTTTCTCCTAAATTAGTTTTCTGATTTTTGTTTCTCATTTTTCTATTTCCTTTTAGGAAAACCTCTAATTTATTCTCTAGGACAGTGATTTTCAACCCTTTTAATCTCATGGCATGTACTAAAATTCTGTGGCATATCAAATTTTTTGCCGATCTGACAAAAAGAAAGGTATAATTTTGATTCATTCACACCAGGCGGCTATTGTTGTGTTGGCTGTTGTCATTTTTTTAAAATTTCCAATTTGTTTCAAATGAGTACACTTCTAAAATGTAATAAAAATGAGATAATAGAAAATGAAGAGACAAAATGTATGTCTACTTTTTTTTATTACACATTTAATAAAAATTTTCTCATTATAAAAGTGTTAAAAT
This sequence comes from Antrozous pallidus, assembly GCA_027563665.1. NCBI lineage: Eukaryota > Metazoa > Chordata > Mammalia > Chiroptera > Vespertilionidae > Antrozous > Antrozous pallidus. The sequence goes on along the minus strand of CM050510.1, from coordinate 109,843,625 downwards.
AGTTTCTGTATATACCATTGTCATGGGTTAGTAACAACTGTCCCCAGACTAGCATTAGTTTGTGGACCACATTTGGAGTAGCACTACTTCAAAGCAATTAATTTGGCATTAGTGTGTAGGCAGAATAATTGAGAGATGGTTGCTAAAAAATTAATGAGTTTCCCTGGCCGGTGTGGCTCATTGAGTTGAAGTGTCATCCAATACATGAAAGGTCTTGGGTTTGATTTCAAATCAGGGCACATGTGTGCACATGAGCACACACTCTTTCTCCCCTATCTCCCTCCCTCCCTCGATCCCTTCCCCTCTCCCTTTCCTTCCCATTCCTCTCTCTTTCCCTCTCTAAAATCAATAAACATATCCTCAGGTGAGGATTAAAAAAAAAAAAGTTAATGAAGACCTGAATAGATTGTTAGCAGTGTGAATTGAATAAAAACATCTGGGATCCAGAGATATTTGGAAATTTAAATGAAGGCACATGAGATTATGTAGATTTAAGGGAGAAGAAAGATTAAAAAGATATTAACTAGATTTTTAGTTTCAAGTGGGAAAATTAGACTGCCAGTAGCAAAAATAGGAACTAATTTGGGGATAAAGCACTAAATTAGGTTTTCAATAAAAATTTATATTATAACATTTTTCTATTAAGTTAAATATGCACATATACACAGACACATCATTTGGTTTCTAATCTCAATTTGCACTCTCAAACAAGCATTTGTAACTTTTTCTTTTATTGTAACAATTATACAAACCTATGACCAAAATATGCTCAAGAAGATTTATACTAGTATTCTTAGTCTCATTTGTTGTTGCAATAACTGCTTTGGGCACTTGGCCAGGAAATTGTGACTCCTAGGCAGTGGGAGGAGTTAGGGATAAAGTTCACCATTGCCAAAGAAATTCTATTCCAAATGGATTTGTGTGGGGCAACAGTGAGATCCAATGACAAGTTAAATTAGACACAGAGGTGTTTTCTCCAACGCTGTCCCAGAAGTTACATGCTGTTGAGGGCCTGGTTTCAGACTAAAAAGGATTTTTGAAGTTAGGTTAAAGTCATACAAAAAAAGTTATCCCAGGGATTTGAAGAATTTTGTTATGACTTCAAGAACTAGTTGATTTAGATAGTTTTACACTTTGCAAAACGGCAACCAGTGACAGATGAGGTAATGCTGCTTTGAATTATGTGTTAAATCTCAAAACCATTGAGTTTGTTATGTACAGAATTTCATATTTAGTAAATTGCATGTTCATGGTCCTTAAGTGGGAGAATATTAGATCACTCTTCTTAATTCATATTATATGAATAATCTCATTTTTATAGTTTGTTTACTTTTATAGAATTTCTTCATATTTCATGCCTTACTACAGTGGGCTATGATAGTAAAAGCTGTTACATTTGTCTTTGTGTTGGAGTCTGTGTCTTTTTCCTAAAGATTATTTCTCTTATTCATGCTCAAATCTGTATCTTGCAGATGACTTAGTGTGGATGTAGGAATTTCTGTCTTTTTTAAGGTTGCATGCGTTGGTTCAGTTATGCTTCTTAGGGTGGCAACTTTGTACTTTATTTAAATCAAGCTTTGGAATTTCACAAATATATTTAAGCTCTTAAAGATAGAGGTGGAGTATGTTTCACTGGTTAATAATTTAGAAAAGATACAGTCAATATCCCGAAACCAATAGAAATTTTGGATTCTGCAAAGCAAGTATCTTTTTGTTTTAAGTGTGTTGTGGGACAGTGAGCCAGTCTTCTAATTGATTCAGTACCTAATACTTGCCTTTAACAGTGAAGAGTCCAGGAGATTGTTTTCTTTGAAGACTGTGTCCTGGAGACATGGTATTTCTGGCTCAAGGCTATTTCTCTCCTGGTCAGTGCATACTTTCAGCATTTGGACATTTATTAACTTTGTAAAATTTAGCATGTACTGTATTATTGCAGATAATCTATAATGTAGCTGTTACATTTTATTATTATAGGTTTCCTTATGCATTTTAGGTATTTGCACAGGAATTAGATTGAATTCTCTATTGCCCCTCCTCCTATGTTTTGTAGTATAAACTAGGCAAAGAACAGAAGAGATGAAAATATATATGAGGTTTTTCTTCTTGTTTCATAATAGACATGAATTAGAAGGGGAGAGAGGAATGATTGTTTTCTTTAAGTTCAGTAATTGCTTCTGTGGGTGAAGGTACCTTTGAAAATGGAAAAGATATTTGGTAAAAGATCTTAATAGGAAAATGCCTTACTTCCTCATTTTAGGCACTGAGAAAGTTTCTTAGCTCTGACTACCCCTAAAGGATAGCTTCTAGAATATATGTCACAAAATGGTACTTGCTTTGTTGTAGGCATTTAACAAATGTGTTGATTGAATAAAGTGGCCGACCAGTCAAAGAAGAAAGAGTGCGATGTGATGGATATTTAGCAGTGATTATTTTGGCAAAAACAATAGCTTTTCATGTTACTGACATATTTCATTTCTAGAGTTTGTATGGATAATACCTAAGGTGCATTATGATGTTTATATCCTTTAAAAAATATGATAAAGTGAATAGGCTTAATTTCTTTTCTGGCCAAGAAAGAAACTAGTAAACAATCTTGCTGGGTCTGTTAATAGTTTCTTTGTATCTTAAGGACTGGTTGAGAGATATTAGCAAAGTTTCTTTTCTCCTTGATTTTTCATTATGCCTAAAACCAGCTCCCATCATATTTCTCTTAGAATCAAAACTGTTTCTTTTTATTGTGTGGTTCTACATAGCTCCTCTGGATTGTACCACAGGAAGAAAAATCTTCCCAGTCGTTCCTGCCTGAATTCCCACAGAATATTTTAGGCATGTCAGCTGTTTGAGCTCTGAGCAAGGATTTGATCCAGTTGGCACTCTAGCCTGAATTGAAAGTGTGTTTGAAAAGCCTAAGCATCAGTGGTAACATTGTTTCCAGAGTTAGAAACATTACTTTGTGTTTTTTTTACCCCTGTTGTGACTTCAAAAGGATTTATGTAACTGGGGGAGAATGATAATAAAGAAGGTGCTCTTATCAGTAACAGCAGGGTGAAGTTTGGTAAAGTACTAGAAGGGTCATGGTGATATATTTGAGGTAGTGTTAAGTTTTTGAGAAGATTTGCTTGGGTGTCATTTATGTCATTTATTCTCTAGCTCCTTGTATCTTCCAGCTATCTGCTACTCTTGCGATTTTCAACTAGTGTGCTGCAAGAATTTTTACTACATGCAATACCTCACTATTGAGTTGGGAACACTGACCTTAAATTGTCTGATTAAAGTAACAACAACAGCGAACACAACAGTAGCTGTTCAGTGTGAATGGATCAAAAGCATACCTACTTTTTTGTCAGATTAGCAAAAAAAAACAACTTTTTTTGGTGTGCCACAGAATTTTATTAAGTTTGTGTGTGCCATGAGATGAAAAAGGTTGAAAATTGTTGCGCTACTTTTTTCTTTCTCTTTCCTCCACCATTTACCCAAGACAAGTTAAATATTTATTTTCTAGAAGACCAGGCTATTTTAGGGAAAGAAAGTATAAATATTTTATATAGCATCTCTCTCAGGAACTAAGTAAGTTATATAGAGCTAATCAGATGTGCATAGCACACTCTAAGATGAGGAATGATTTTTCAGAAAAGCTCTGAATTTAAGGGCCAATTGACTAAGTTATTGATTAAAGTATTTTAAGCTAATGTTTATTTTTTATTTAAAATGGATACATTCTGAGATGAGAGGAAATGTTTCCTCTTAACATTTAAAACAATGTGTATGTTGGTGAAGAGTTTTTTAAAAAAAGGGTCAATAACTAGATCAGTGGTTTCCAAGTTTTTTTTGAGTATTTCATCACTTAAAATATGTAATATTTACTCCTGTTTTTACTTTACAAATTATATATTATCCTTATTTATATATAGTAGAAAACATACACAAATTAGATATCTTTAAATGATGAAATAAATATAAGTAGAAGATCTGATATCTTCTTTTTTCCCAGTAGAGTCTTCTGCATTCCCTGGTGCAGTTAGTCTTTTTTGGAAACTATTGACCTAGATCACTAATGGGCGAGGGTAGCCCAGGCATAGTTTTAAAAAAAAAACAAGTTTCCTAGGTGATTTAAAGCATTTTTACTTCTCACTTTTACTTATGAAATAAAGGCAAAGAAGAGGTTTAGCGGTAGAGCATGAATCATTCAGAAATTTTGGCCACAAAGCTGAGGTTCAGATGGAAAGGCAATACTTATTTTCAGAAAAGATTAAAACTTATCCCAAAACACCATCAAGGTAATGATCTACCGTACTATTATATTTTTAGCTTTCATTTTTTTCATAGTGATCTTTTTGAAATTTTAATATGATTATTTCATTTCTTCAAAATCTGATAATTTGTTCTTGCTTGCCGAATAAAGTCCATACTCCCATAGCAAGCAAATTCTTCATGATTTTAACCCCTGTTAACCTTTTGGCTTCATAGCTTTTATTGCCCCTTCCTTCCACCCCTGTTCCTCTAGAAAACCTCCTTTTGCTGAAACAAACAGAAAAGCACTACCAAAGAAAACTCAGTTTCAGCCATAATAAATGTTTTATCATTCATTATAAACCTTGTCCTTGCTTGGTTATTCTGCCTGGATTGCCTTTCTTGCTTTGTTCTACTGGGAAGCTTCTATTCATTTAAGATTCAGCTCACACATCTCTTCTGATCTCTAAATAATTGGTGCTCTGTCCTTCATATTTTATAGCATTTATTGACTTGCTATAATTATTTGCTTTGTAAGTCCTCCTCCTGCTAGGCTGAATTTCTCAAGGGTTCAGATTCTAAGTTAAAACAAGTTCCATGAGGGCAGGTACTCCTTTGTTCACTGCCATAGCATAGTTTCTAACATATAGTAGGTACTCAGGTATTTGTTGAATGAATCTATTAATTATGTCTTTAGTATCTGGCATCTGGTAGGCTGAAATGAACCTTTGTCTATTAAATAGATTACAAATGAATGAATTATAAAGTCTCAGAAATAAACTTATTTTATAGGGTTATATTTTGAAAATAAGAACTAATTCACTCAAGTTTTGACTACATAGCATTGTTAATACCAAAACACAATAAGGAAGTCCACATATTTTCATGTAACCTCTCATTTCACTTAAGGTATAAAAAGGACTTGAATAATTTTATTATGACTTACTAGTGACCCAGGATGGGACTGGGTGATATGGGCCGGAGCCAACTTCCCACAGTCCCTCCCCAGCATCTGTGGAGTGAGTGGGGTTCCTCTCTCAGGTGGGTCCCTCGGCCTGACTGCAGGGATCAGGCTGAAACCGGCTCTCCAACATCCCCCGAGGGATCTGGGAGTGCAAGAGGGCACTCTGCAAAGTTGCTTTCAGACCAAGTGTGGAATGCAAATGAAAATGTGTAGTAAACCAGGTTTGGGGCCGACAGTGCCCCAGCAACAACGTAACCCATGAGCTAAGGTGGAATTGCACAGCCCCATAAGGAATCAGGCTCCCTCCTCTTTGGTTTCGGGGTGTGTCAAATGAGAACCACCACTGCCAAGTCACTGCAATTAAGCAACTCCTGTGTTGAGCGTCTGCCCCCTGGTGGTCAGTATGCCTCATAAGACCCGTCAGATGGTTGTACACTTAGTATATTAGCCTTTAATAAATACATATACTAGTAGATATTGGTACTTAAATGAGAAAAATGTAAAAAGATAACCAAATCTGATAAGGTTAATTTATTTTTTATTTTTTCAGTATTAATTGAGATATCATAATTTACTCCTTTCTCCAGGGTGTTTGTGAACCGAAGTTTAGCCATGGAGAAAATAAAGTGTTTTGGTTTTGATATGGATTATACACTTGCTGGTGAGTAGAACTTTTTGATTGTTTAAGATTGCTTTGTATTATCCACAGTAGGCAATTGAATAAACACTTATTGATTTAATCATATATATTGCTACTTCTGTTGAAATTTGTGAGTACTGAAATTACCAGATATCCTTGATATTTAATTTGGTACAGATAGGTAGACCACGTGCTAAGTTATTTCAGAGATCCTGGTAAGAAATGATATGGTGAAATAATACATTTTATGTATATTTGGGCACTTTTGGCTTTTATTAAACTGTTATTAGTATCTCTTGCTCTACCACAAGGTAAATTTTTATCAGTTAATAATTTTAATGTTATCTTTAAAACAAATGGAAAGTGTTCATTTTTTTCATTGAAATGACTGCATACATATTATGTAAAGACTTTTAACAACTAGAGCTATTAGCTTTGTTCAATATCAAATAGACCTTAAACACTAGCACTGAGATATATTTGAAGTAATCACTGTTTTAGTCAATAGCTGTAACATCTTTTCAGAACTTGCAAAGTTTTTGTTAAAATATTTGCAGTCTGATAAAAATATTAATGAAAATGTAATTTAAGTAGTAGTAAGGATGAGGGACTAAGTTGAGCAAGTGTGTACAGCTATGACACTCAGAAAAGAAAGTTTAGAAATTTTCTCTAAAATATATTATTAAATACACAAAACCTTTTGAATTGTATAAATTATCTTCAGGAAAATTTTTTATGTGACAGTATTAGAAAACTGACTTAAAATTTTAAAAATCTCAATTTGATGTTCAGTTTAGGCTATAAATATAAATAATGTTAATGTACAAAAATGAATAGATGCAGCTTATAGGTACTTGCCACATAGATGTGACCATGATATTTACCAAACAAGTTATGTATTAAAAATATACACTGAATTGATATGAATTTCTCTCATCCATGTTGTTATTTATTTGGTTTCCTGTTACCTTAAAGTTGTTTTTGCAACATTTTGATTTTCCTAATTGGGCACAGGCACTTTTGGGAGCACTTGTCAGAAAGCAGGTGGAAGCACTGTACTTTTTCAGTGTAGATTTTGCTGTGCAAATCAGGAGAAAATACTACAATCTCTCTTCTTCCTAAAATTCTAGCTCTTCAGGAGAAGGAATGACAAGATATTATCTAGGCAGAAATAGAAGTTACTGGGGTAAAAAAAATGACAAACTTTCCCCTTCTTCGTTATTAAGACATTCTCTCTCTCTCTCTCTCTCTCTCTCTCTCTCTCTCTCTCTCTCTCTATATATATATATATATATATATATATAGATTGATTGATTTCAGAGAGGAAGGAGGAAGGAGAGAGAGATAGCACTGGGGGTGGGTGGTCCCTCAACCCAACCTGCCCCCTCTCACATACTGGGAGCCCTTAGGGGATGTCCAACTGATGGCCCACCCCCAGCCTGCCCAAGGCCTAAAGCCTCTGGCGAAGCTTTAGGCCTTGGGCACCCAGCCATCGCCCTGCTCAGCTCAGCCTCGGCTGCCTGTGACCACCCGGCCCTGGGGGCCGGGCGCTCCCTGCCACTGCCACCACCATTGCTGCTGCTGCTGCTGCTTCCCCTCACAGTGCCCAGGGGCTGGGCACTTGCTGCCACTTCCGTTTCATCTCCACCCCCGGGCCCAGCGCTCACACCACTTGGCCTCCGCCCCCGCTCCTGATTGGCTGGTAGCATAGCCAATCAGGAGTGAAGGTACGGTCAAATTTGCATGTTTCTCTTTTATTATATAGGAGGATTGATTTCAGAGAGGAAGGGAGAAGGAGAGAGAGACAGAAACATCAATGATGAAAGAATCATTAATCGGCTGCCTACTGCACACCCCCTACTGGGGATCAAGCCTGCAACCTGAGCATGTGCCCTTGGCCAGAACTGAACCTGAGACCCATCACTCTGCAGGCCAACCCTCTATCCATTGAGGCAAACTGGTTAGGGCTATTAAGATATTCTTATTGAAATAGTTCAGTAAGTATTTATTGAAAACCTGTAATGTGCCCAACATGTTTTGTTACTAAGCTTTGAGTTACTTTGTATCACAGAATAATGAAAAATGAATTCTCTTATTTAGTAAAAAGGTCACTGAATCGTAGTCTTTACACTTTAAAAATACTTTGATTTCTTCTTCTTATTTGCTTTTTTGTTGTTGTTTTTTGTGCCCCTGACTGGGAATTGTGACCTCCTGGTTCATAGGTCGGTGCTCAACCACTGAGCTACACTGGCCAGGCTGGCAAACAATATTTTGAGCGATATAGTTACCATTTACAGCAAGCTTGTCAAACTCAAAGGCTAACATGGGCCAAATAAGGTTGAAGTTTGTGGGCTACAAAAAAGAAACTTCAATTTTCATAGAAACATAGGTTTACTTTGATACATACTGAATACAAAGGGCTGAAATAAACGAGTAATTGTTAACATAAAATAATAGAACATTTTAATAAAAATTATTTTTCTTGAACACTTATATTATCAGACACTGAATAACTGCACAAATTAATAAGCATAACACAAATATATCTATCTTCCTTATTCTGTGAAAGTGAAATATTTCCTGTTGCGCACACCAAACAAGTCAGTACAAAACGAATGATGTGGCCGTCAGTTGCTAAAATATTCGCTGCTAGTATTAGTGGAGAGAAGTGGTGTGGCAGCGTATAAAGCGCATAAGGGAAATGAATGCAACACGATTATAGTAATCAGTCATTAGCGAATGTTGTAGTTAATTATTAACAACTAGAGGCCCAATACACAAAGTTCGTGCAAGTGTGGCCTTCGCAGCCCTGGCTGCCTTCGCCCTTGCAGCCAGCCCCCGGCGATTTCATTTGGATGATTGTTCCTCTGTTCAGCCTTTTGGTTTAATTAGCATATTATGCTTTTATTACTATAGATAAAGTGTGTATAACAGGGTATTGTAAAAATTAAGTTACAAAATTTTTATTAATGTTTCTTACATACTGTTATATTGGCTGGGTTGTGAATTTGACATGCTTGATTTACAGCATAGATGGATTACTAGTTTTCAGAGTTACAATATAGTGACATTGATGCTGAGCTTCGTGTTGCTGCATCTAAAGTGTGTGGATAGACATCTCAGATAGCAGGCATGATTTGAAAGGTACATTTATTAAGAGAAGGTGCTTGTTGGCTTATTGGCTTAGGGCTTATCACACTGTAAACTGCCCAGTTTTGTTCTGAGAAAACATCTACATAGGTCTTCTCAATTTTCTTTCATTGTCTTCAATGTGTGAAACTATATGACTCTCATGGAAAATATGGGGGGTAGGATCTAATTCTGGATATAAGCTATTTTCATAAGGAAACAGCTCTGTTTTTGATATTTTAGATAATGGCCACAGAATACTTCCTTTGGGAGGGTGGTAGTATGATTTGATTTGGTTTTGATTACTCACTTATTTTGAAAATATTGTTCTTTATATCATGGGGTTGATAGAATTGGTGGTGAGTAATCATTTAAAGCTTTAATTTGTTACTAATAAATAAGTGGGCAAGCATAATACTTGGATTTGAAGGATTTAAAAATGTATGTGTAATAATTCTCAATTTATAATTTTCCGAAAGTAAATTATATAGACCTTTGGTAGAATGACGGTGGGGGGGGGTTGTTTTGTTTTAGTTTGTTAAAAAAGAATTTGATGGGCTTACTTGTATTCTTTTAAAAAAAATATATGATTTTTTTTTGTTAGTGTTTAGTAACATAATCCATTCGGATGAGAACCTTACTGTCATCTCATCTGAATGCCACTTAATACTTTAAACAGTTTTTCAGAGATTATCTCTTTATCATCAGCTATCTCTGTAATTAAAGTGAGTTATGTATATTTTATGTTTTTATTAGTTCATCTATAAGATTTCAGAGATTATCATCAGCTATCTCTGTAATTAAAGTGAGTTATGTATATTTTATGTTTTTATTAGTTCATTTATAAGATTTCTATGTAATTGATATTTTTGTATAAGATTAAAAACAAAACAAAAATCTTGTCTATTGACATAAATTAATTTTTCTTGATTGTCTTGAACCTAAATAAATTTTAATCCTGAAATCTGCCTATAGGAATAATGCAGTATTGGCATTTAGCTTCTTATCTATGTAATACTGTAGATTAACATTTTATTTTTCTAATGAGTGTATACTAATTACTTTTCTAATGAGTGTGTGCTGATTATACTTTAGTCAGTTTGTCTACTAAATACAGTTGAATTTATTTACTAAAGTCAATATTTAGAATCTAGGTAATACTGATTCTTATATATTAGCTTTGCCACTGTCCAATAGTGGACTAGACTATGTTTTATATATAAAAAGAACTTGGCAGGCCTATTGATAATTCTTCTCTTACCCCAAATTACTTTAACAACATTCTTTGCACATGATGTATGTATATCACTGTTGACCAAAAAAAAAAAAAAAAAAAAAAAAAAAAAAAAAAAAAAATTCAAAACCTAAAAGAAGGTTAAAAGAGGTTATTTGAGCCAAGGTTGAGGGTCAGATCTGGAAGCAAAATCTGAGAGAATTGAGAAAATGCTCTAGAGAATAAGAGTTTTGCAATTTGTTTTATTATTTTATTTATTTATTTTTGTTTAAAAATGCTCAAGAGACTTGAAAAAGGCCTAAAGGCATCCAGGTTTAATTTAAGATTATCCTGAGATGGTGTCCATTGGTTTTTCCTTTTGTGAGGCATCACAAAATTCAATCCTTGTTAATGAGACACCCTGATAATTCTCATGGGATCATGGCGATTTCCTATGACTCCCAGTATCTGTCGTAAATGTCCATCAGGTTATGAATGATGAGAAACAATGTCAGAAATTATCAAGAAACATCTGCAGGTTTTGTTTGAATATACTTTCTGCATTATTCTTTGCAACCAAGCCCAGTGATTATCAGTTTGAGTAGCGGAGAACATGATGAGTATCTCCTGCAAAGACCAAGTGAACTAAAGGGGGATTTTTAAGTTCATCAAACTTAAAAAGTCCACTTGTGAGGGGCAGAGATAGCCAGTAGGTAACTCTTGTCTTGGTTGACATTTTCAGACAGATGAGCTGCTTGCTGTCTCAGGACCATGCAGGACCCATCTGGTATTAAATGCAGCTTTTTTAGAACAGAAACCAGCCAACACCCTTCAAGGCGAAACACCCTTTTGCAGTTCATTTTATACATTCGAATCAAAGGAGGAAGAGATAAGGAAGGTTCATGAAATTCATTGGTGCTATATTAAGATGGCAAGAGAAAGCAGGGAAATACCTCAGATTCAATAAAAAATAAAGCAGATATATATTTCTTTTACATTGATGGGTACATGATAGTTAACATTTAAAACACATGGTGTACAGAGGTATAAGGACAGATGATAACAATAAGGAATGTTGGGGTCAGTTCCTCCTAGTATGGAGGTGTGCCAGCTCTTGACCCATCGGTGTATTGTTTCTTAGTTTCTTCATTTAATCAAAAAGGGTATAGGTGAATGTACTATTGGAATAAAGTTTCAACGAAATAATGTATATAAAACAATAATGCATTGAAAGTGGTTGTTTTGCTCTGACTGTGATACTGAGTACTAATATACTGAGCTTGAACTGTAAGGAAAATTCCTAATATATAAAAACCCAGAGCCGTGGCCACCCAGCACTGACTGCCGAGGGGCTGCAGATCAGGCCTGGAGAGTGGCCTGGTGAGAGAAGCAGGGTCTGATCCGTATCCTTCATGGGAGCTATTAGTCAGCCCTTGCCTCTCTCTTTCTCTCTGGGCCTCCACGGAGGCTGTTGATCAGCCGTGCCTCTCTGATCAAGCCGGGAGACAGGCCTGGAGATGCTGACTGGCATAGAAACAGACCGATCAGAACCAAATCTGGGTGAACCTGTGAGGAGCCTCTGGCTGCCTAGGAGGCAGAGCTTTTGATGCCGACTGGCATAGAAACCGACCAATCAGAACCAAATCTGGATCAACTGCCGAAGGCAGAACCTAAGATGGGGGCTGAGGAGCGGTTTCAAGGGCAATAGCTGTTTGGTGTAAGGTGTAAGAAAGCGGTTCAGTTTTTTAATGACCGGTTTGGCAGTATAAGTGTATATGGCTGGCTATCAATCCAGATATAAGGATTATGTATTTTTAAAAATATATATATCTTATTTTTTTTACAGAGAGGAATAGAGAGGGATAAAAAGTCAGAATCGTCAATGAGAGAGAAATATTAACCAGCCGCCTCCTGCACACCCCCTAATGGGGATGTGCCTGCAACTAAGGTACATGCCCTTGACTAGAATCGAAACTGGGACCTTTCATTACCCAGGCCAATGCTCTATCCATTGAGCCAAACCGGTTTCAGCGGGATTATATATTTTTGTCTGCCAAGAGCATCTCCTCCTGCTGAAAAAGGCTTTTCTTCCCCATTTAAGCAGTCCTATCCCATATAATCTATCTATATTAATCTATACTAATAAAAGACTAATATGCTAATTAGATTAGGTTGATTGGCCGTCTTCCAGACATCCAAGTTCCTTCTGGACAAAGCTATGGTGATGGGGGCCAAGGCAGAGGTGATCAGATTGGCAGGAGAGGGCAGTTGGGGGCGAGATCAGGCTGGCAGGGGAGGGCAATTGGGGGCAATCACGCAGGCAAAGGCAGTTAGGGGTGACCAGACAGGTAGGCAGAGAGGTTAGGGGCAATCAGGCATGCAGGCAGGCAGGTGAGTGGTTAGGAGCCAGCAGTCCCAGATTTCGAGAGGGATGTCCAACTGCCAATTTAGGATCAGGCCTAAATGGGCAGTCAGACATCCCCCAAGGGGTCCCCGATTGGAAAGAGTGAAGGCTGAACTGAGGGAACCCCTCCTCCCCATGCATGAATTTTGTGCATTGGGCCACTAGTCTAAGTATAAATAAGGAGAATAATAGCAATATTAAATTCATTTATACTCCTGTATATTGTGGGAAAATCTGTTACGTTAGATAAATGGCAGTAGAATAATTACTTTTGTTTTTGAATTTTTAAATACTGCAAATGATCATGAATTAATAGAAAGTTAAAGTTCTTATCTGAATAGCTTTTTAATGAGAAGGTATTTATTTGCCATCAGATTATGTTTCTGTAGAAATTAAGCAGTGTTTCCAGTGAATGGTTATTTCTTATTGTTTAGATCTTTCATTCATTTTGAGCTAAATTTTTTTTTTTTTTTCAGAGAGAGGAAAGGAGGGAGGGGAGAGAGAGAGAAGCATCAATGATGAGAGGATCATTGATTGGCTACCTCCTGCACACTCTCTACTGAGGATCAAGCCCACAACCTAGACGTGTGTGCCCTGACTGGGAATTGAACCATGACTCCCTGGTTCAGTGGTTGGCAAACCGTGGTTTGCCACTCTGTTGACTAATGAGTTTGCCGTCCACTGGACTAGACCCGGGGTCAGCAAACTGCGGCTCATGAGCCACATGTGGCTCTTTGGCCCCTTGAATGTGGCTCTTCCACAAAATACCACGGGCTGAGCGAGTCTTTTTTTGAAGAAGTGGTGTTAGAAGAAGTTTAAGTTTAAAAAATGTGGCTCTCAAAAGAAATTTCAATCATTGTACTATTGATATTTGGCTCTCTTGACTAATGAGTTTGCCGACCACTGGACTAGACTAAATGTTACCGTGTAGTTGGAAGCTGTGAGGATTAGGCAATTGGCATATTGTATGCAAAGAGGTAAAGGGCAGTATATGACAGTGGTCGGCAAACTCAGTCAACAGAGTGGCAAACCGCTGTCCTGGTTCAGGCTCAGCTGGGCTATTTTAGTTAATTTTTGTACGTGATGTCACGTAAGGGTCTAACTTCATACTTTTGCATATGGATATTCAGTTTTCTCAACATGTTGAAAAGACTGTCCTTTCATTCTTGTCTTGGCATTCTTATCAAAAATAATTTGGCTGTAGATGGAGATAGAACTTTTTTTTTCTTTTTAATGAAACATACGACATTGTAAACCTTTGTGTCTGTGCTTCAGCATTTCTCCTTAAAGAAAGATGAAGCTCCTTGCAATAGTGATGAATTGAATTAATATGTAAGATCAGCTGAGTTGAACTTAATATGGATTGTTTATAAACTGGATGCATCTAATCGAAGTTCTTAGTGTGATAACAGCATATATCTTTTAAAAATATATATATTTCTTTATTCAGTTCAGAGAGGAAGGGAGAAGGAGAGGTAGAAACATCAGTGATGAGAGAGAACCATTCATCCACTGCCTCCTGCACCCCCCCTCCCCCACTGGGAGTCAAGCTCACAACCCAGGCATGTGCCTCTGGCCGGAATCAAACCTGGGACCCTTCAGTCCGCAGGCCAACACTCTATCCACTGAGCCAAGCCAGCTAGGGCTACAGCATATATCTTGAAAGTGTTTTGGTACAATCCAAAGAAGATAACCTTCATTACAAAGGCAAGAATTTCTCATTGTCCCAAGTCTTAAGATAGTAAGTACTCAGGGCATCCTTCTCACAACTTGGAAAATGTAGAACTTCCACATTACCTTACTCCCCAGTCCTCCAAACATGTCTACTGTATGCAAAATATTTTTGTGTTGGAGAATGGGCACCTCCATTTGAGTAAAAGTTTTAGAAGTGGTTGAGAACTGCTAGCAGGGTTGCCTAAAACCATTGGAAAACACAGATATTTACATTACGATTCATAACAGTAGCAAAATTACAGTTATGAAGTAGCAACGAAAATAACTTTATGGTTGGGGGTCACCACAACATGAGGAACTGTATTAAAAGGTCGTGGCATCAGAAAGGTTGAGAACCACTGCATTAGACATTTTAGGAATTCTTTTGGAAGTCTTGTCAGAATCAGTTTATAAATTCACAAGAAAACCTGCTTCATTGCTTAGGTAGTCATACCTGTTCTTTTAAAAAAATATTTTTACTGATTTCAGAAAGGAAGGGAGAGGGGGGAAAGGGATAGAAACATTAATGATGAGAGAGAATCACTGATTGGCCACCCTCCCACATGCCCCCCACCGTGGATCGAGCTGCAACCCCAGCATGTGCCCTTGACAAGAATCGAACCCGGGACCCTTCAGTCCTCAGGCCCACACTCCAGCCGCCGAGCCAAACCAGCTAGGGCCATACCTGTTTTTTAAACCCAACTTAATTGATTTTTCCTTTTATTCTGTGATTGCTTTGAATGATTCCTCCCTCTTCTCCACAATTAACCATATGTTGATGAAAAAATGCGACCATAGATGATATCTAGAACAACATGCTGTAATTGCTGAGAGTAATTTAAGAAGAATTTCAAATATGTTTTGAGCAGTGATTGCATTATTGGAATAAGTACATATGCCTCAGGGAGCATTATTTTGAATGGGACACAGCTCATTTGGATAAGCTCAATATGTTTGTTTTTAAAAGGCATTATTTGGGGAGATTAGGGGGGAAATAAAAGACATTTTGTGTTACATTTCATAACTTGTTTTCATTTCATAGTTTATTTTGTTTGTTATTTTGAGGTAGTTTGTCTTTTAGAGAGAGAATTTATTTTGAAATAAATCTAGTGCTCCTTAGATTAAAAAATAACAGAATTAACCTATTTTTTAAAGACAGCTATTTTTCATAGCATCCCTGATTTAAAAATATTCTCGCCTATTTACACTGTTTTATTTTCTTTGGCTGAGCATATCACCTTGTGGGCTATTTTGATTTTCTAAGAGTTAAGCCAGCATTATCATTCCAAAAGATCAATGCTTTTGGTAGAACTGATTTTCTCATAAAGACTATAAAATTGACAGCCTTAGTATATTTAAAATATTTCTGAACAATCCTTAATTTAGAAGCCGGGGCTGTGAGGGAAGCCTGGGTCCCGGGTGCCAGAGGAAAGCCAGTGCCGGCAACTGGGGAAAGGAAGGTCTACTCTTGCTCAACTTTCATGCATCGGGCTTCTAGTATTTACATAAGTGTATGTATGTAAGTCTACACTTAGTTCCCAAGCTTTTTTTTACTCTTTATGTCATTTCTGTATCCCTGTTATGGTTTTCACTAATTTTGAACTTATCTTTCTGAATTGCATTTTATCTCCCTGGTTTGTTCCTAGAACATTAAAAAAACTTAAAAGGTCACTTAATAAAACTTAATTCTATCTCCTCCATTACATGGTGAGTGAAAGTAATAATTAGTTACCAGTGTTTAAGATCTTTACTTTCCATTGCCAGTAATAAAAGTATCCAAGTATAAATCAGATACTTTTTATGAATGGCATGTGAAAATCGTGACCAGAAGAAATACACAACTTTAGCATGGGCAGTGGAGATATTTAAGTTATTAAAGATTTTGCTTACCTTGGTTCAGTCATCAATTACAAATGGAGATTGCAGCCAAGAAATCAAAGGAAGGCTGAGGCTCAGAAGGACATCCATGAAAGAATAAGGAAGTTCATCAGGAGCAAAGATGTGTCATTAGAGACCAAGGCTAAGATCATCCATTCCTTCATATTTCCAGTTAGAGACATGCCTCGTTTTATTGTGCTTTGCTTTATTACACTCCACAGATCAGTTTTTTACAAATTGAAGGCAAGACTCTTAACTGGCAAAAAGATTACTGCTTACTTTATTGTGATACTTATTTTGTTTTAGTACTCTGAAACCAAATCTGCAATACCTTTGAGGTATGTCTGTACTATGTACAGATGTAAAAGTTGGTATGGGGAAAAAAGGGATTCATCTGAAATATGCTGTTGGAAGATAGCACTATGGGTATCCTGGACCACCAGAAAGATGAATTTGTGGGTCCAAAGCAAATTAAGTTGGAAACAACACTGGAGGCAAAAAATGGCAAAATGGAAGTTGTCCTACTTTGGGCACATCATGAAAAGGCAAGATTCTTGGGGGAAAAGACAGTAATGCTGGGAAGAAATAGAAGGCAGCAGGAAAAGAGGAAGATGAAATATGAAATAGATTGACTCCATAAAAGAAGCCATAGGCATGCATTGACAGAGCTGAGCAGGGCTGTTGAGTTCAGGGGTTTGTGGACATCACTCATTCATAGGATCGCCAGGAGTTGGAGCAGACTTATTTGCATGTAATACACACAGCATTAGTTGCAACAGTAAAATTATTAAAATGAATAATTTTAAAAATATCATGGGCTGTTTTCAACATAGATAAATTTGTTTCCAAAATAGTCCTAATGTAATAACTACCTGTGATTACCTCTTTTCTGCTTATACATTCTCAGACCTTAGACTATAGTTTGGCTCAAATAGATTTTGATAGTTTTTAAATTAATAGTCAGCAGTTAAAAATTGGAAGATTACAAGTGAAAATATAGGTTATTATCACACAGTTGACAACATATGGCTCTCATTCACTCAAGGAAGTCAGCTATAGCTGGGTAGATACTTCTCTGACTATGAGATAGATGTTTGGAACGTATTTTCTAAATCTGAATCTTGGAAAGTTTGTCTAGTAAACTTTATAGTACCTTGAGATACTGATTATAAAAATGAATTATCTGTATAAGCCTGAATAAATCATACATAGTTTTAAGAAAACTTCCTAAGCTAGGTTAATTGACCCCTTTTTCTATTCCTCTGTATTTCCTTAGTCACATTGTTATTGATGTTCTAAAAGTTATTATAAATATCTAGTATATCTCTATAGTGCACTATGAGCTCCTTCAGGCCAATGACCATGAGTAATTATGTTGTTTTGGGTTTTTTTGTCCTCAGAATCTAGTCTCTTGATATCTGCTGAGGATTGGTTCCAGGAATCCCCTTGGATATCAAAATCTGAGAATGCTCACGTTCCTTATATAAAACTAGAGGCTCAGTGCATGAATTCGTGCACAAGTGGGGTCCAACTGGCCCACCTCGAGGGGACATGGGTGGTTGGCCAGCCGGCCTTGCTCCTGATCGGGCTGGTGGCTGGCCACAGTGGGCGTTATAGCAACCACTCATTTCGGCATTTCAGTCACTGGCTTTTTATATACACACTAATAAAAAAGAAACATGCAAATTAACCATCACTCTGCTATGCCAAGCCATGCCCAGCAGCCAATCAGCAAGTATGCAAATTAACTCAACCAAGATGGTGGCCAGCCACAGAGCTGGAGCAAGCAGGAGGCTTGGGTTGCCCTGGCAATGGAGGAAGCCAAGCTTCCTGCCCGCCCTGGCCGGCCCTGGCCTTTGCTCAAGGCTACAAAGTTTCAAATTTAGAAGGTAAATAAATCCCCCCAAAAATGGTGGTAGCCATGGACCTAGAGAGAGGCTTGGGTTGCCCCCAGCAATGGAGGAAACCAAGCCTCCTGGCTGGCCCTGGCCTCTACTCAAGACTACAAAGTTTCAATTATAGAAGATAAATAAATCCTAGATACTTGCTTCTAGCTGGCCCTAGCCTGTGCTCAAGGAGGTGCTGGAAAAAAAAAGAAGGGCAAGGATCTTGGGTTGCCAGGGGGTGATCAGGCCAGGTTGGGATGGCAGGGGCTGGGGGTAAGCAGACCAGCAGTGGGGCCAGTTGGGAGTGAGCAGGCTGTCATTGGGGGTCAGTTAGAGGTGATCAGGACAATGTGTGGGGGGGAGTTTGGAGTGAGCAGGCCAGCAGGGGGGGCAGTTGGGGATGAGCAGCCAGCATGGGGGGCAATTGGGGGTGATCAGGCTGGCGGGGGGCATTTGGTGGTGAGGAGGTCGGCAGGAAGAGTGGTTAAGGGCAAGCAGGCAGGCAGGCAGGTGAGCAGCTGGAGCTAGTAATCCCGGATTGTGAGAGCGATGTCCGACTGCCGGTTTAGGCCTGATCCCTGTAAACAGGCAGTAGGACATCCTTTGAGGGGTACCAGATTGGAGAAGGTGCAGGCCGGGCTGAGGAACACCAGTCCCCCCTCTCCCCATTGAACGAATTTCGGATAATAAAAGGGTAATATGCAAATTGGTTGGGATGCCCTCACAGTAACAACTGAAGTGCAGGCTGCATGGGGCGACCAGGCCACCAGGAAGGTTGGTGAGGGACAACCAGACAATTGAACAGCAGGCTATGTGGAGTGACCAGGCAGCAGGGGGTCAGTTGGGGGATGGCAGGGGGGCAGCTAGGGGCAAGTAGGCCAGCAGGGAAGAGAGTTGGGGGCAACCAGGTTGGCAGGCAGAGATGGTTAGGGGTGATCAGGCTGGTAGAGGGCATTTAGGGGCGATCCAGCAGGCAGGTAAGCCATTAGGAGCCAGCGGTCCCAGATTGTGAGAGGGATATCTGACTACCTACCCGTTTAGGTGCATAAAATTGGTGTTGGGGTGGGGAGGGTCCCTCAGCCCAGCCTGCTCCCTCTTGCAGTCTGGGAGCCCTTAGGAGGTGTCTGCCTGCCGGCTTAGGCCTACTCCCTGTGGGAATTGGGCCTAAGCTGGCAGTCGGACATCCCTCCAGCAGTCCTGGACTGCTCACTCCTTACTGCCCACCTGCTTGCTGCTCCTTAGCACTCCCACGAAGGCAGGAGAGGGTCTCACTACTGCCTCTGCTCACCAGCTGTGAGCCTGGCTTCTGGCTGAGCAGTACTCCCCATGTGGGAGCACACTGACCACCAGGGGGTAGCTCCTGCATTAGCATCTGCTCCCCTGGTCGTCAGTGTGCATCATAGTGACCAGTCATTCTGCCATAAAGGTTCCTTAGGCTTTTATTATATAGATGGCCTAGAGTTTTATATGTTACCTATATCCTATCTAATAAAAGAGTAATATGTAAATTTGAACATACCTTCACTACGCTACCAGCCAATCAGGAGTGGGGGGGGGGGGGCGTGGGGCTGAGGCAGCACGAGAGGCCGCGAGTGCAGGGTGCCTCAGGCTGGGCGGTCACCCTGGCGTGCTCAAGAGAGAGGCTGCTGGTGCAGGGTGTCTCCAGGGCTGGGCGGTCGCCACCAGGGCTAAGGCTAGGGCCGGGGGGCAGGGCCGAGGTGGCCAGGGCGGGGTTGAGGCAGCCAGGGCAGAGCCAGCCATTGGCCCCACTGAGGGGTCAGGTTGGGCTGAGGGATCACCTACCCTCAGAGCACGAATTTTGTGCACCGGGCCCCTAGTTTGCATATAAGCTACAGCAGGGTATGCCTACACATCTCTTCATTTGTGTGGATTCAGTGTAGTGCTTCATGCATTGCAAATTTAAGTTTACTTTTTGGAACTTTCTGGAACCACCATCTCCTCCTCATCCACCTGTGAATATTTTCTATTTTTGCAATATCCAAAACCCATGGATATGGTGGGCCAAATGTACCTAGTTACATTTTGCTAAGTTTAGTTGCAGGCATCAGAGTTGGTTGAACTGTATTTTAGGGGGGAAATTACATATTAGCTGCATCAACTTTTTATTACAGTAAACTCCTTTAATTACAGAGCATTTTATAAAGTTATCTCGATAACTTTTAGTTTTGAAAAAAATACTTTATGTACAAGTTCTTAGTAAGTGTATAAGTTCTCTAGAATAATTTGAGTTAGGTAAATTTTTTTATTTTATTTTAAAATGTTCATTTTTTTAATACTTGGTAATTTTTAAACAAATATTTTAGTTACCATTTAATTTTGCTTTGTAATGAATTGTAATTGGCAGTCAGTCTTTCAAACTCCATTTGTTACTTATATATCTAGCCATTTGGGAGTTATTTTTATTTTATACTAGAGGACCAGTGCATGAAATTCGTGCACTGGTAGGGTTTCTAATGACTGGCAGAGGCCAGCTGGTTACTCCCTCCCTTCCCCCAGCCGCCTGCCAGCCAGGGCCTCTTTTCCTTCCCCCAGCCGGCCCCGCCCCGGTTGAACTCCTGTTGGAGGGGGCAATTTGCATACTATGTTTTTACATAGGATTACTAAAAGTATTGTATAATATCTAATTGTTATAGTTTAAGTAAATAAAAATTGAGGTAGTTAGAAATTTTCATCTTTTTTTAGATCATTGATCTCAGGTTAGTTATAAAAATTTTTATTATGTCTGTTCTTGTGCGAGGGTCTTTAAATAATTTTGAAAAGCAGAAAAAGCCCTCCAGTATCTGTTTACATGAGAATTGGAAAGATTTTATTTAAAAGTTTCCTTAAAATACTCTAGTTTTAGAGAACCAACTTTACGTAGCCTAAATAACTAGAGATCATTGGTGTTGACCATATTTCAGCATAAAAGCAAATAACTATTCTTGTGTGGTTGGGTTGGAGTTTGTTTTTTATAGTGATTGGTGGTGGTGATTTCTCCTAGTTGTAATGTTTTTAGGACTTTTAGACATTATATTTAGTCATTTATTTCTGTTTAATACCATGTCTTATAAAAATCCAGAAGTTGGACAAATCTGATGGTATGTTTAGCCTGAATATCTCTAGGGCAAATGATTCTCTATATGGTTAAAGTAATACATATCTTAAGAGTGTCAGTATCGGTAAAGGTTCCTCATATAACTTTGAGTCAGCAGTTATTTTGCTAGACTGGGTAGTTTCTTTAATATTATGAAAGTGGAATATGACTGCACTTACAAGGGCAAAGATCCACTGACAAAAATTTAAAAATTTTCCTTTTTTCTACATTTAGACATCAGGTTAGGTTTTTAGCAACATGAAGTTGGTTCTTGTCTATATTATGATGGCAAATTTAGGTGTTGGAAGGGTAGAAAAGTAGGTAATTAGGAATAGGCAGACCTAAATAGGTACTTAAAACAACATGCGACTGCTCTGGTTTATTCTTATAATCATTATTTAATCTGTTTCAATTTTAACACTGCTTACCAGCTGCATTAAGTTTCTACTATATTGAAATATGCTAGAGAAAATAAATTAAGACAAAAATAAATTACTTTTTCTGTTTTTTCTTTTAACTTACATTTCAGGATCAAACTTGGCTTGTATTCCAGGCTCAGGGTGCCAGAAGAGTAAATGATGCACAATACTCAATGTTTATTTTCAATACCCTTGTTATGAGCAATTAGACGAATTTTAGTGATGATCACAGGCTTCTAAATAGGAGGGGGCAGTAACTCCTATAAATACCAATTTCCAAATACTATCTCTCCACTCCAGCCCATCACAGTAGTTTTAAAACCTGTTTTTGTTATTGTTTCGTTTTGTTGCTTTATTTTGTTTTTTAACAGGAGAGCCAGTGTAACTCCTTCAAGACTGGAGTGACACACTCTGCATCTGCATCTGCCTCATGTGAGTTCTCATTTTGGCAGCAGCACTCTGCTAGGCTGTAACCTCTGTAGAGGTTTGCCCTGTCCCTGTCGGCTCCCCCCTCCAACCTCCCCCCAAATCTAGAAACTACTACCACAAGTGTGTCTTGATGCAAAGGTAAAAAGTGCAAATTCCAGACTTCCCTGCCGAAAGTTTCTGGCTCATTCCGAAGGCGCACTGTTTCCTCTTACCTAAGTTCTGTCCTGTATGAATAACATTATCAAACAGAGCTCATAGCTCTTATCCCCACAGCATGCAGTTGATACCTTTTGAAGAACTGTTTTTTTCCTTGGAGATGATGGAGTAAAGAATATCTTTAAATGCTCTCAGTAGCTTTAGCTTTCAAAGCTTTGGTTGTTCTCTTTATAAGCCGACTAGTTACGTAACCCGAGGACACTGTGTGCTGCCTTAGTGGCTGAAGCAGTCCTCTTTTTCGGACTCTAGCCCTTAAAATAACTTTTTCCTTTGTCTTTGGATATTGGGTAAATTAGGATAGGCCTGAGGACTTTCTGAAAGAAGAAATAAGCAGTACATGTATGAGCTTATGTTTACTCTGAAGCTACTGGCTGTGTTTTGGGAAGTCAGTTGTAAGAATTGAGCTTGAAACTATGCATCACTTACTAGCCAGTTTTTCAAGAGAAATTAAAATTAGAGTCTTCGTAGCTGTGGAGAGGTATAGCACTCTGTAGTCAGAGGTAATGTATAGAGTTCTCCACATATGTCAAGGCTGGCTCATTGTTTGAAAGAGGAATTTATTTGTTTTCTTATTTATGTATGTATTTACTTTTCAAAAAATGGTGGTACTTTGTAGGCTTCAGGAAATAGTTATTTTTGTCATCAGGTCAGAACAAATTGTGATTATTCCCAAGGGACACATAGAACAAAACTTCTAAACTAGTGCTCTGTGCAGTTGTAGTTCTGTTTCTCAAGCCCTGGTTGTGCTTTATAATTCTCTGACAGATGATTTAATGACCTGGGAGTTCGTGTTGCTGAAATGATTATCCGGGAAGCTTATGAGAAAATGTCAATAGCTCATAGTTCTTACTGATTTATATAGAGCTTAGTGAAATAGATAGTGTTGTCAAAGTGGAGGTTGGCGCCTCTCTGCTAAATCCATTCCCATCTGTGACCAGAGCAGTTTATTTTGGACTAGGTAAAAGAAATTGGAGGGATAGTGGGTTTCAACACCCAAGCTTAAGTTTTGATGAGCTATATAATCTAGAAATTCATTTTAACAGTAGTCGTGTAGTATAATATACCCCACAGAGAACTTTGGATGAGTCTTAGGGCTAACCTAAATTCTTGCTTCAGCTAATGTTTGTACTGCTATTATTATAACTTCAGGTTAGCAAATGGGGAAAACACATCGCATTTTTTGGAAGTATTCTAAACTCATTGAGAGAAAGGAAATGTAAAGTTTATTTCTGTAGGTGGAATTTTTAGAAGGTCATTTCAATTAAACACTTGAGCGGAGTTCTGCCCTGGAATAAATACAGTGTGGCAAGTGCGGAGAGTCTTATTTTTTCTGCTATTCTAGGGTTTGTTCTGGCAAAATGGGGATCTGAGATTTTATCTCCCCAGGTCATATTTTTTCCCCTACTAAAAATTCTGAACAAATTATTTTGGATTTCAGTCCAAAATGTCTCAGACATAGTTTTAATCATGATTACTCAATTCTATAAATTACCTGATTTTCTAATGAGGGAAAATCGTTCATTTAGGGAATCGAGGGTTTTGTGGTTTTGTGTTGTGTCTTTTTTGTCTCCCATTATTAAGGCAGATCCAGCAAGTTATCCTTCTGAAAATTTTTTAATTGAAAATATTTTCTATAGGCCAAATCATAAGAGTCAGTAGGTTATGCAAATTGGTTCACTATACTGGAATTTTGTTTAATTATTTGAATTAAGTGGGGCTTTGTAGATTGGGAAATAATTTTTATTTTATGGACATTTTAAAGTGTTATTTTCTATCAGTTGTGTTGGAATCACTGGGTGGGTATGAGATACTGTTTTATATTCTCAAACTAATTTAAATTGATATCAGCTGATACCATGCTTTCCTGTTTTTATGATAATACACCTGACCTGCCCTAATAATGTGTATGAATAGTTAACACTTCCTTTATCATAGTAGATACCATCTAGATTTAAGAATGTCACACTTGAGACTTCAAAAAAATTTTTTGTGTAGTGTGAGGATGTGGTTGGAATTAATGGGAAGAAAAAAATATAGCCAGTTTTGAAAATGCTAGCTGGGGTTAGCATTAGCATTAACTTATTAACAAAAAAAGACAAAAAAAGAAATGACAGCTTTTTGGGGGCATTGTTCAGATGAGATGAAACTCAGTGCATCATCTAAAGACCTTAATAATTCTAGGCTTTGAAAAAGTGACAAATGTTTCAAAGATTTGAATGCTTACCTTGCTTCTTTAAATTTTCAATTTAATTTTAAAAACAGATCAAATACATCAATAATGCTACAAGTTTTTAAAAAGTATAAAACAAGTTACATAAAGTCTTCCTTCTTCCTTCCACTGTCTCTTAGCCATTCATCTCCCTTCTATGGAGCAACCAGTATTTTGATTTTTCTTTTATGTATTTTCATAAGTAGTCTAAAGCAGTGGTTACCAACTAGTGATCTGCGGACCACTGGTGGTCCGTGATGTCAGAAAGGTTGGCAACAGCTGGTCTAAAGGATTGCTTTTTGGAAAGGGAAAGTTGAATTGTACTCATTAAAATATTAGCATTAACTTGGATAGGCAGACTAATTGCAATGAAAAAATCAGTTGGAGTCATAGGTTGTATGTTAAATAATAGAAAGGAGGATTATAATAATGTAATGATAATAGTAGGAATAGAATGGATTTGTTTTTGGCCTCATTTGGCATTTAGCAAGAAAACAGGTCTTTTTTGGGGGGATCTTTTTTTTTTTTTTTTGAGGTGATTTTATTTTTTATTTATTTTTTATCTTTATTGTTCAGTTTATTACATTGTTTCCCCTTTTTTATCCCCCTATATCTCCCATCCACCCTGTACCTATCCCACCCTCCACTCTCACCTCCCCCTCCCCAATGTCCTCTCCCATTGTTGCAAGATTTTTGTCCAATCTCTTGCTGTACTTCCCACAACCCTTTTCTCCCCAAGAATTGTCAGTCCATTCCCCATCTATGTCCATGTTTCTGTTATATTCACCAGTTTATCTTGTTCATCAGCCTATCAGTTCACTTGATTTTTATGTTCATTTGTTGATAGATGTGTATTTGTTGTTCATAATTTATATTTTTACCTTTTTCTTCTTCCTCTTCTTAAAGAATATCTTTCAGCATTTCAGATAATATTGGTTTGGTGGTGATGAACTCCTTTAGCTTTTTCTTATCTGCGAAGCACTTTATCTGACCCTCAATTCTGCATGATAGCTTTGCTGGATAGAGTAATCTTGGTTGTAGATTCTTGCTATTCATTATTTTGAATATTTCTTGCCACTCGCGTCTGGCCTGCATCGTTTCTGTTGAGAAATCCGCTAACAATCGTATGGGTGCTCCCCTGTAGGTAACCAACTGTTTTTCTCTTGCTGCTTTTAATATTCTCTCTTTATCTTTTGCTCTTGGCATTTTAATTATGATATGTCTTGGTGTGGTCCTCTTTAGATTCCTATATTTTGGGGTTCTGTGTACTTCTTGGGCTTTTAAGTCTGTTTCTTTCACCAGGTGGGGGAAGTTTTCAGTCACTATTTCTTCAAGTAGGTTTTCATTAACTTGCTCTCTCTCTTTTTCTGGCACCCCAATAATTCGGATGTTGGCGTGCTTGAGGTTGTCCCAGAGGCCCCTTACGCTATCTTCAGTTACCTGAATTCTTTTTGTTTCTTGCTTTTCCAGCCGAGTGGATTTTGCTTCTTTGTATTTCAAATCTTTGACTTGGTTCTTGTGGCCCTCTGGACTGCTTTTAGGACTTTGTGTAATATTTTTTATTTCAGTCCGTGTATGCTTGATTTCTAGTTGGTCCTTTTTCATATCCGTGAGGGTCTGGTTCATATCCTCAGAGGTCTTGTTCATTTCCTTGAGGGTCTCATTCATTCCCTTGTAAGTCTCATTCATTTCCTGGTTGGTATTGTTTATTTCCTCATAGTTCTCATTAAGTTGATTGGCCTTTTCTAGGAGCCTCTTGAAAAGCCTTATAACCGTGGTTTTGAACTCTATGTCTTGTCGTCTTTTCTCCTCCATTTCTTTCACACCTGATTTCTTTCCATATCTCTGCATGGTGGCTGCTTTATGTGGTAGATATCCTCAAAGGGACAGTGGCTCAGCCTCCCCAGTTACTTGAGGTGGGTACTCTTACTGCAATCCTTTATGGGTTGTATTCAGTGTTTTTTAATTTAAACCCAGCTTGTTGTTGTTAGCCCTAGGAGGGTTTGACCTCCAGGCCAATTGGCTGTGAAGGGAGACTGTGTTCAGGTTGGATGGGTGGAGTCTCTGAGCTGCGCAGGCAGCCTCAGTGTCAGCTGCGTCCTCTGCGGCGCTCGTGCGCGGGTCTCTGTTGGATAGGGATGGCTGCAGGCACCTCCAAGAGAAAGCCGCTAGTCTCTTCCCCTTGCCAGACAACTCTACCTCTCCCCAAATGAGTCTGCACACCCAAAGTCTAGCCCAGGGTTGTAAAATAGGTGGTTTCCAGGACCAGGAGACAAGTTTCCAGGGGGCAAGTCGCGGGTTTGTGTGACACTTGTGCCCAAACTTCTTTTCCCCGCCTCTGGGTTTCTCCTTAGACTAGGAGAACTCTGCCGTGCCCCGCTTCCAGGGTGCGTCCCCCGGACCTTGGACCTCGCCTGGCACTGGGGAATCTGTGCAGTGGGACGTCTCCACGTACCCCGGATCTTGGACCTCGCCTGGCACTGGGGAATCCGTGTAGTGGGACGTCTCCGCCCTCCCTGTTGGCGAAATCCAGCCGGGGTTGCTGTTCTAGCCCTACAGCCCGTGCGCGTGACCAGGACGGCTCCTAACCTGTTTCCGTCTTCAAGGCTGCGCTCCTGCTGCTCCTCTGAGTCTCAGTGTCCCACCTTTACTCTTATTTGTGGAGTTTTCACTCAGCCAGAGCCAGCTTTCTGGCGATTCTGGGTGATGTCTGTTCTGCTGTTATGTTGTAGTTCTTAAATCGTTGCGCGGGGCAGAACAATAGGTGTTAATCTATGCTGCCATCTTGGTTCTCCCCTGGGATCTTTTTTTTTTTTAATATGACTTCCCCACTCCTAGAGACTGATGGAAGGATGGTTACCTAAATAAATAAATATTTTATTTGGAAGAAACCTAATTAAAGGAGCAACATTTTATTTTGCTGAATTGCAGTGGTAATTCTAAAAAGTATTTTTTGTAGAAAACTTCAGATATTTACGATAGAAGAAGGGAAACCCCATATTCCAAAATCCATTTTATTTCATCTGTTAAAAAAAAAGTATGCTGCTTTGGCAGATAAGACATTAATATTTTAGACGTATACTTGCACATCTCAATTCTTCCATAATCACATCTAATAAAATGAACTACAGTTCTTTTTTTTGGTGGTGGGGGAGGGAGGATTATCCTCACCAGAGAATATTTTTTTCCATTGTCAGAGAGAGTGGAAGGGATGGTCGGACAGAGAAGAGAGAGATAGGAAGAGATATCAACTGGTTGCCTCCCACACATGCCTTGACAGGAGATAGGGAGCAAACCCCCAACCCAGGTATGTGCCCTTGACCTAAATTGAGTCTGAGACCTTTGGGTGCAAGGGCCAAGTTTCTAACCACAGAGTTATACAGCCAGGGTGAAATAACTCATAATTCTTTAATATCGTCTAACTCCCAAGTTCATATCCTGATTTTTCTAATTATCTCAGGACAAGTCTTTTTATGGTTGCTTTTGCAGTAAAAACTTACACAATGTAATTTTAATTACTAGAATATTGTTAGGGCTGATAACAAAACAAGTGAGTCCTGACAAATAGAATTATGTTGCTTGAAGAAAGAATATAATGTAGCTACGAAGTCAAATAGGAATTCCAAAAGTAGACTGGGGTTTTTTATAGCTCATTTTTAAGGATTCGTATACCAGTTATACACACTAGTAAAGCCTTCAACATATATAGACCCCTACCTCGTTTTCTATTTTACTTACATTTTCATGTAATATCACAACTGTGCATATTAGTTTTTCCCCTCTTTTAGATTGTATGCATGAAAGACTTAAAGAGTAAAACGTTTGAATTAGGTTCCTTAAGAATGAAAGAACTATTCTGAAATGTCTGGTAATTTAACTGTTACTGTTCTTCCTACTAGCCTATCTAGTAAGAGTAATATGCAAATTGACCATACCTCCAATCAGCCCACGCCCATGAGCCAATCAGGAGCAAATAAACCCCAACCAAGATGGCTGTGGCCACTGAGAGCAGGAGGGAGACTTGGGTTTCCCCGGCAACGAAGGAAGTCAAACTTCCCGTCTGCTGTTGCTGGCCTAGGCCTCCACTTAACGCTACCAAGTTTCAATTATAGAAGATATATCTCAACAGAAATGGCAGCAGCCACATAGCTAGAGAGAGCAGAGGCTAGGGTTGCCGGGCGATGGAGGAAGCCAAGCTTCTGCAGCCCTAGCGCCTAGGCCTCCACTCTAGGCTACAATGTTTCAATTATAGAAAGTAAATGTCCCAACAGAAATGGCTGTCACCACAGAGCGAGCAGAAGGCTTGGCTCTGCTCCAGGCTACAAAGTTTCAATTGTAGAACCTAAATTAATCCCAGATCCCAGGACCTCTGCTTGGGTCACTGGGGGGTGTGGCTGGCCTGCAAACCACCACAGGCCCTTTGCTCAGGCTGCCCCATGCCCCAAGGGAACCCCCAACCTGATCTGGGACACTCTGAGGACAAACCAGCTGCCCCCCACCCTTGCACCAGGCCTCTATGCTATCTAATAAAAGAGTAATTTGCAGATTGATCATCACTCCAGCACACAAGAGGGCTGCCTCCATGTGGTCAAAGATCCTTCCCCCATGTGGACACAAGATGGCCAACACAAGATGGCTAGCAGGGGAGGGCCGTTGGGAGGTCCCAGGCCTGCAAAGGGAGGGCAGTTGTGGGCAATCAGGCCAGCAAGGGAGGGCAGTTGGGAGGGACCAGGCCTCCAAGGGAGGGCAGTTGGGGGTGATCAAGCTTGCAGGAGAGGGCAGTTAGGAGTGACCAGGCCGGCAGAGGAGATAAGTTAAGGGCAAACAGGCTGACAGGGGAGCAGTTAGACATCAATCAGGCTAGCAGGGTAGTGGTTAGATGGTGATCAGGCTGGCAGGCAGAAGCGGTTAGGGGCAATCAGGGAGGCAGACAGGCGAGCAGTTTGGAGTCAGAAGTCCTGGACTGTGAGAAGGATATCCGACTGCCCGTTTAGGCCCAATCCTACCAGTATCGGGCCTAAATGGGTAGTCAGACATCCTTCGAGGGATCCCAGATTAGAGAGGGTGCAGACTGGGCTGAGGGACATCCCCCGCCTCCTGTGCATGAATTTTGTGCACCGGGCCTTTTGTATAAAATATTACCTGTTTCCACAAACTAACAGTTGAGTTCTGTGATTACTTGGGGTATTATAAAACATGGATTTGGGGCAAAAAGAAGAGGGAAAAAAGGCAGATTTAGAAAGAGGGAGTAACTGTTAGAAATTTAGGAAGAGGGAGGAAAGAGTAGAAATTCACTCATTTGCCTTTTATTTCAATCTGCTATTCTTTTAATGAAAACCTTTTCTTTGTGCAGTATACAAGTCCCCAGAGTACGAGTCCCTTGGTTTTGAGCTTACTGTGGAGAGATTAGTTTCTATTGGCTATCCTCAGGAACTGCTCAGCTTTGCTTATGATTCTACATTCCCTACCAGGTAATTTTTTCAAGATTATTTTGGATTAAGACCTCACTTATCCCCAAGTTAATAATTCTAAATGCAGCCCTGATTTGAAGTGTTTTTTTCCTTTTCAGTTGGTTGGTGTTGATTTTAAAATGATCAAGGACTTTTCATGTACACCACCATATCTTGTCTGTTCTTGAATTGAGCTTCATTTATTGTTACTGAAGAGACCATTTATGGAAAAGAAACAGGGTCACTAGTAAAACTGATGGGCAGGAATCGGTCACAGATGTTTCTACCTATATTTAACTTTGGTTGTCGGAAAGCAGTTACAGATTTTGCTCAATACACTTAATTTGGTTATCAGAGCCTCTTTATTTTTTTTTAACTCTTTATTTTTTAAAATATTTTTATTGATTTCAGAGAGGAAGGAAGAGGGAGAGAGAGAGATAGAAACATCAGTGATGAAAGAGAATCATTGATTGGCTGCTTCCTGCATGCTCTACACTGGAGACTGAGCCTACAACCCGGGCATATGCCCTGACCTCCTGGTTCATAGGTTAATGGTCAGCCACTGAGCCATCCTGGACAGGCAGGAGCCTCTCTCTCTTTTTAACTTGTTGATTGATTTGAGAGAGAAAGAGAAATGTTAATTTGTAGTTCCACTTATTTATGCATTCATTGGTTGCTTCTTGTATGTGCCTGGCTGGAGATCCAATGCACAACCTTGGTGCATTGAGATGGTGCTCAAACCAACGAGCTACCTACCTGGTCAGGGCTAGGAGAGCCTTTTAAAAATATATGTATATATTTATTGATTTCAGAGAGGAAGGGAGAGGGAGGAAAGATAGAAACATCAGTGCACACCCCACACTGGGATCAAGTCTGCAACTTGGGTATATGCCATGACTGGGAATTGAACTGTGACCTCCTGGTTCATAGGTCAGTGTTCAACCCCTGGGCTAGAAGAACCGTTTGATAGTTTGCATTAATAAATTTGATAGTAAAGATTTAAGATTAAGAAAATTGTGGGGTTTTTTGAGATGTCACCATCATATATGTCCCATATACAACAGCTAAAAGAGGGAAATACAAACTAGTTCAGTTTTGTCCAAGGAAACTTTTAGGATGGAACCAGCTGTATTAAGAAGAATTATAGTTTATACCTTATTTTATTAAGCTCTTGTTCCTTATAGAAAACAGTTGTGATTGATTATTTAGACAGAGTAAATAATTTTTAGTTGCTCTGGGATTAGTTTTTAAGATTTCATTCACTTTAACCTCTAGGGTTATGTTGTTTTGGGACATACTTGAGTTGCCATAAAGCTTGAATAAGATGAGTTTAGTTCATAGTGATCGGGTAATGTGAGATAATTGCCTATATTGTTTTTGCATTATTGATAATGTTTTCATTTTCACATAGGGGACTTGTCTTCGATACACTATATGGAAATCTTTTGAAAGTTGATGCCTATGGAAACCTCTTGGTCTGTGCACATGGATTTAACTTCATAAGGGGGTGAGTACAAAGAAACCTTTTAATCTCTTTCTAGTATTTGTATAACCAGACAATATGAAGATGACAGTGTCTTCCTGGGTTCAATATACATTTTTGTTTTTTGGGTTATTTTTATTAAAGAGCAATTCTTTTATATAAGGATACTTTACAATTACTTCTCAGGCAGTTGAGACCCAAACTGACTTATAAATAGAGCTAGTAGTTACATTTTGTTTAAAATAAGTGCTTTCTAATGATAGGTCATCCAAAAAAGGTAATCTTGAAACTTGCCCAAAAAGAACTGTAGTGGCTATGACTTATTTGAGATTCTAAGATTTTTATTTTCTCCTTTTTAATACAGTTCTCAGGTAGCTGCTCAGAAGAGGTATGTACATAAAAGTGCTTTGAAACATTTAAAACTACAACAATGTAAATGACTAAGATTTTTAACAGCTAATACATTATTTTTTTATATTCTAATGAAAGCTTCAAATATTTGATTACGTATGGTAAAATTTTTTAAAACATGGGATTAAAATGAATACAGGGTAATAATATTTAAACCAAGTAAGGATAAGCTTTATTTTTTATAATCAGACTATTTTTACTATTCTTACTAATTTGGACTTTTTACCCTACCTAGTAAAAAGCAGACAAAATTTAGTGTCTACTATTTTTTTTAGTGAAACATCCCAATTTTCTCTTTAAACATTTCAGTACCACAGTTTGACAACTTCTATAATTATAGCTTTATAGTTATACATCTTCTGTACATAGTACTCTACCTACTTTACCAGTGGCTCTATATTAGGATCAGAGCAACTCTTAAAACCAAAATAGGTTATGTGTCAGTCTTTCATGTAACTTTGTCATGAATCATTCATTTTCGATGGTCAGATAGTAAAAACAGCACAGTCTACATTGAAATTGATAAAGAGACAATATCTTTTTGGTAGATTTTATGGTAAGAGGCACCAACTAATTGAAACTGTACTCGAGTTTCCTTTAAATCTATGGCTACAGCAAGACCCTACTTAGAATTGAAGCGTCTTATCTAAGACTCTTCAGCTGATTCTTGGAAATCTTCAGAGCTCAAAGATTTCCAAGTGTACATAGTGAAAAAAGTGCGAAGTAAATACCCCACCTTGACCCACCTGGACAGGCCTTTCTCTCAGTGTGACATCTGCCCTTCTTCCACTGTGCCTCTCCTGAGGGGTTTGTTCGCAATCCATGAATATCACGATGCAGGATTTAAACGTGAAGTGATTGCAAGTAGTACTAGCAACCTAAGCTATTTTACATATGGATATTGGCATTACAATTGAGAATCCTAGTAAAGGAACCAACATTCTATTTGTTAATGTCTGAAAAGGGACTTTTGTGTCATGGGGGGAGGGGTAGGTAGTCAAAGAAGAAAAGAGAGAGAAGCAGTTCTATAAATTAGTACTGCAATTAGATTTGCTAACTCAGTATCCAAAGACCTTCTTTCTTCCCCTAAGCCAGTAATGTTTTTCAAATACCTCCTTTGGAAATAAATTTAGTAGTGTTTCAAAAATAAGTCATTTATGAGTAAATGCAGAATCATTCAACCAGCACTTAGCACTTATGGTCTTTTGAGTCAAAAAGT
Organism: Antrozous pallidus; assembly: GCA_027563665.1. Classification (NCBI taxonomy): domain Eukaryota; kingdom Metazoa; phylum Chordata; class Mammalia; order Chiroptera; family Vespertilionidae; genus Antrozous; species Antrozous pallidus. Next base: position 109,810,638 of record CM050510.1, on the reverse strand, counting down.
CCATGAAGAAGCGTCTAAGGATGGAGATAAAGGAGAGGGAGAGTTATTGAAGAACGTGGTAGACAAGGCTGGCACCTTACAATGCCTCACCAATGAGTTGGGGCCTCAATTGCTAAGGCTTTTAAAGTTTTAGAATAGGATAATATTGAAATCAAATCTTTATTCTGTGGGTTGCACAAAGTTAGCAGTAGTCTGTACTATAAAACTTTCCCACTCAACTTTAAGTCTAGCATTTCTTTTTTTATGATATATTACCTCCCCCTGAGTTAATTTTTATTTAAAAGATATAGTAACATGATTTGGCACTCCATTTAAACAAAATGTTATTGTTAACTGTATTTATAAGTCTTTTGGGTTCTAATTGCCTTATAACTATTAACTATCCCTATGTAAAGGAATTATTCTTTAATGATGGAGGGAACAGGAAAGTATACCTAAGGGGGCAATGCATATAATTACTATTCCCCTTCACCTTAATTTTCATTACAGAAAATCTTGGAAAGCTAGAAATGAGATATTCTACAAAGTTATTCTTTATTGGAAGTCTTAATTCAGATGGGTGACAAAGACAGGAAATAATGTGATTTTATTTTCCAGAGTTTATGCCATTGTAAACCAACTCAAGCAGTAATTTACGCAGGTCATTCCGAGTATGAACTTTAAATTTGATTTTGCTATTTAGATTATTAGTTGATCTCCATAAATTCACTATGGGAATTGTATATCTTTGTATTTTAGTGTTTTTGCCCTTCCTGTTTCTCTGTAATATTTTTATTAATACCATCCCCTTCCTCTTGTAGTGTAGTATTTCATTTCACTCTCCAAGGTTCTCATGCGTCTCTAATAACTTCTGTTCTCACTGACTTCTTTCTTTTGAACCCTAAATGTTCTCCATGAATATTTTCTCAGTCTTCTCTTTTTAAGGTACTCTTAAGTGGCCTCTTCTACTCAATGATAGTCTTCATGACTTCACCTACTAGTTTGCATTAGATGTTATCTCTCAAAGTTTGAATCTCTGTTTTAAGTTCTTGATGTTTGTTTCTAATTGTTCGTAAAAATATATTTGCTTTGAGCTTACTGTATCCAAAATAAAACTCCTCTTAAATCTACTTCTTACCTAATTCTCATATTTCTGTTAATGGAATCACTACCCTCTGAGAGACACCTTAATGTGAGCATTATTATCTTTTTTTAAAATATGTTTTTATTAATTTCAGAGAGGAAGAGAGAAGGAGAGATAGTTAGAAACGTCAGTGATGAGAGAGAATCATTGATTGGCTGCCTCCTAGACGCCCCACACTGAGGACCGAGCCCACAAACCGGCACAAGCCCTGACCCGGAACTGAACCGATGACCTCCTGGTTCTTGGGTCCGACACTCAGCTGCTGAGCCACATCTTATTTTTACTTTCTTTTTAAAAATGTATTTGTTTGAACATCATTACCTTTGATTTTTATGACCCTCATCTGCCACATCCAATTAGATGCCTGGTCTTATTCATTTTACTTTGACAGTCTCTCTTGAATACATTCTTCCCTGTAAAAATTTCCTTTGCCATCTTAAGATCCTACTGCTCTCATCTAGGCGACTGCAATAACTGATTTCATAGTTCATTCTTTCTGTGTCAGTTAACTTTTGTTGCATAATAAATTACTTCACAACTTAGTAGCTTAAACAATGACCATTTTTATTTAGCTTAAAATTCTGAGAGTTTGCTGGATGATTCTGGGGTTCCTCAGCTGATCTGAGGCACCGAACCCATGGCCTTCTGGTGCACCGACCATGCTCCAACCAAGTCATACCAGCCAGGGCAGATGGAAAACTTTTTTAGGCTGCAACCTGGGTTTTTTCATCTTCATGTGAATTATTTGGAAGTCTGCCTTGCAGTGAGCCGTTAGACTATTTGAATGATTTTTCTGTCTGAAATAGTCTCATTCATATGTCTGGCAGTTGGCAACCTGTTGGCTGGAGTGCCTCGTTTCTGCATGGAGCCTTTATCATCCCGCAGGCCATCTCGCTCTCATTCACATAGCGTCTCAGAGTTCCAAGAGCAGCAAGAAGTAGGCAAACCCCAATGCACAAGTGTTTTTGAAGTCTGTTTGGATCCCAAACTTCAGAAAGGAACAGAGAAGAGGGAGAGAGGGAAACTTCGATGATGAGAGACAATCATGTTTCGGCTGCCTCCCTGCATGCCCCCTACTGGAGATTAGCCTGCAACTAGAGGGTGTGCCCTAACCAGGAACCAACCACTGAGCCACACTGACCAGTCTTGAATGATGAATATTTCTCTTTCATAATGTTAGTTTTTATAATGTTAGTTTTTTGAGTACAAGTTAATTACATTTTTTTTCTTTCAGACCAGAAACTAGAGAGCAGTATCCAAATAAATTTATCCAACGAGATGACACTGAAAGATTTTACATTCTGAATACATTATTCAACCTACCAGGTAGATTCATTCTATGCTTATATAACTGATGCTTTCTCTTCTTCCCATGATTATTTGTCTTTGCTCAAGGGAGATAAAATAATTTAAATTTTCTTCCCTAAAGCTTATGAATATCTATTCTTCATTTTTCAGAGACCTACCTGTTGGCCTGCCTAGTAGATTTTTTTACTAATTGTCCTAGATATACCAGGTATGTATATGCTATAATTTTTTTCCAATTGATTTTTAAAAAAATTAATGTACAGGGTTTTAGAGAACTGGCCATTGTAGGTCTTTTCTGCTTTTCTGAAGTGAATTTAGTGCTAGTGAGAGATGCCTCATTGCCAGCCTGAGAGATGGGACGGCACCAGCAGCTCCATGCAGGCTCTCACCTCCCACTCGGCCCCTCTTCTTGCCAGTGTGCTGCAGCCATGTTTGGAAGGGACCACTTCTGATTGGCTTCTCCTGGGAATGAAGACGGCCAGCAGAGGTGCTAATTGTGACAACTGAGTGGGAGGTTTGTGTGATGATTATCTGTCAAGCAGAATTACACTAAAACCCCCCTACTCATTTCACAGCAGCTACCCAGGAGCCATTCGGGGATGGTAATTTAATTTCATTCCCAGGCCCAGCAAGATTTGATTGAGGAATAAAAATACCTTTTATCTTCCCTGAAGTAAAATTTTGCTTAAGTTTTGAACAAGTTTTCCTCTCCTTTTTAGGAATTTGCATAACCACTGCTGAAGGTTCAGCTATGTGAGCTAGAGTTTGTTAACTACTTTATCCTCTCGAGGCCTTACCCACTTCAAGGCACTGAATTTGGCAGCGGTGCTAAGTAGCTAAGCTAAATAGAAAATAGGCAATACCTTTGTATCTAGAGATGTTAGAAAAGTCAGGGTAAGGGAACCTAAATTACCAACTTTAAGTTTTAAATGGGTGTTTGTTTGTTTGTTTTGGAACCTGTTTCTTAAAAGTGATAAGTAAAAGAACTTGATGTTTTTGGAACTGGCCTTTAGCTTTCATTCAGTGTATTCTATCACTTTATATTTGTTTACAGTTATTTTATTCCATTGAACACTATAGTCCTCTCTGGTGGCCAGATGGATTTTCATTAGGGAGTAATTTCCTAATTAGCCAGTGCCATTATCCATGTGATAATGGAACCTTTGGGTCCCGGGTAATGTGTGATATTTTATTTACCCTCCTTTGGATTCCCTATCATTTTCTTTTCGTCTCTGTAGCTGTGAAACAGGATTTAAAGATGGGGACCTCTTCATGTCTTACCGGAGTATGTTCCAGGATGTAAGGGATGCTGTTGACTGGGTTCATTACAAGGTACCTAGAGTTGCTGCTTTACCTGTTCACTCATTGGCATGTGTTTTATATTGTCTGACATTAACTTTCTAGGTGCAAATAGAGTTTTTTCTCTTTAAAACAAAACACAAACAATCCCCTCCCCCCACAAAACAGATTTGCCCCCTAGTGATAGCTCTTTATAATACTTTAATACTTTTGTTCTTATCTTTGATTGTCCTGCTTTCAGATTGTGCTTGGTTTCTAGATCTTATTTCACAAACACACTTAGAAGAGATTTTAAGTGTTAATATCATACTTGCTGTATCCTATGAGGATAATTATGGTCCTTTTTTTCCCCAAATACTTGACTGATAACGTTAACAAATATATTAACATTTACTATACATTGTACTGAGTAAAATAAATACTTTTTGATGTCTAGGTTAAAATAAGAATAATTTTATATCTTAAATACATTTTGGAAGCAGAGTTGGAGCAGATCACATCTGCTGCTTTATCCTGGTATTCTCCAATGTATCTATCTGCTTTTCCATTTTGGTAATACTTAAATGATGCATCTGGGTTGATGGTAGACATAATTTGTCTTATAAACTGTTAGACTGATTTTGTTCTTAATTCTTTTTTTTTCTTCCCCTAGGGCTCCCTTAAAGAAAAGACAGTTGAAAATCTTGAGAAGTATGTAGTCAAAGATGTAAGTATTAAAGGGAAATCTACATGATAGCTTATTTTACCTATTAGGGAAATTAATAAGTCTATTTATAGTGAAATGCACAAGGGGAAGGTATGTATTTCCTTGTCTTGTTATAATATATGCCAAGTGTAATTACCAAGAATTTGCAGCCAGAGCATATGTTTTGGTACAGTTTTTACTGTTTATTGATAATTAAGAAAACCTAGTATTCCATTTGTGTTTATAGCTCTAGAGAGGTTATTGTGTGCACATCAATGTGCTGAGTGAATGATTACATGCATTATCTTGCTTAATCTTCTGTTTAGCCATAAATTAGGCATTGTTACTTCTGCTGCATATAAACATATGAAACTGAGGAATAAAGGGATTAAATAATTTGGCCAAGTTCATACAGCTAATAAGTAATGAACCCAAATCATAGCCACTGTGCTACCCCATCTAAACAATGTACAAAGTCATTTATTTAAATTGTCTTTAGCCTATCAACAGGAAATAATAGGGAAAGCTTTAAAAATATCTAAAAAGACATTAGAGGAGAATCTAATAAAATTCAGAAAAATCTGTAGTTTATTTAATAAAATTGTGTCAATGTTAATTTCTAATTGCTGTGGTTATGTACAATGTTAATATTAAGAGAAGCTAGATGAAGAATATATAGAAACCCTCTAGTATTTTCACAACCGTAAGTCTGAAATTATTTCAAAATTAAAAGTAAACACATTTCTTTTTCTTACAGAGGAAAAGTAGCATAATGCATTATTTTCTCAAAAAGTATTTTGGTAAAAGATTACTTACTATTTTCAGTCTTTGTAGCTCCTATTTCCTCCCCCACTCACCCCAATCCTTGTTTCAAAAAGAATGCTGAGGGGATCAGGAGAGGTTCAAGAGAACTTGAGTAAAGGGACCTATTTATTTACTGTGAGAGAGGGGAAATCTGCTTTTCTTTCTGGTTATGGGGAGTTAGAATTAACTTATGTTTCTGTAGGTGAGTGTACGCATTTCTAGTTTGTATCCTGCACATGTCATTCAATTATACAAGGTGTTTGTTTTTTAAATGAAAGTATAAACAAATCTCCATGTAGAGGATTTTGCTGTTTAAAATCAGCTTCCCCTGATCTCTAACCTATCTAATTCACATACTAAGATTACAAAGTAATTTAAACTCTTTCCTGAGGCAGACATGGGGAAGGTAGAGATATGTTTTTAAGAAGCATATAATTATTATTTACTAGGGATCTGGTGCACGAAATTCGTGCACTGGGGGGGTGTAGGGTCCCTCAGCCCAACCTGCCCCCTCTCACATACTGGGAGCCCCCAGGGAATGTCCTACTGACAGCCCTAAGCCGAAGTCTGGCCTCCCTTTGTGGGAGGCAACCGGGCTAATCGGGAAGGCACCAGCCCCATCACTCCGCTGCTGCAGCCACTGCCAGTCACCACAGCCACCAAGGTGTTTTCATCAACATGGATTCCAGTCCCTTCACCAAGAAAAAAACAACAACTTTCTTTTGGCATTTTCAAGATATGTCTTTCATAGGATATGGCATTTTAAAATATATATATTTTATTGATTTTTTTTTTACAGAGAGGAAAGGAGAGGGATAGAGAGTTAGAAACATCGATGAGAGAGAAACGATTCAGCTGCCTCTTGCACACACCCTACTGGGGACGTGCCCTTGACCGGAATTGAACTTGGGACCCTTGAGTCCACTCTATCTACTGAGCCAAAACAGTTAGGGTGGATATGACATTTCTTTCTTTCTTTCTTTTTGTTTTGTTTTTTATCCTCACCTGAGGATGTTTCCATTGACTTTCAGAGAATATGGAAGAGAATGGGAAAGACAGAGAGAAACATCAAAGTGAGAGAAACACTTTGATTGGTTGCCTCTTGTATGAGCCCTGACCTGGGCCCCAGCCAGGGAGGAGCCTGCAACTTAGGTACATGCCCCTTGATCAGATTTGAACCCAGACCCCCAAAGCATTAACCACTGAGCAAAACCGGCTAAGGCAGGATATGACGTTTCTTAGCCCTTCAGCAGCGGACCTTTGTTTTTTCCCCCAGAAGTGTGTTGGAAAAACCCTAGGTCACCTTTTTGGATTCTTATTACCCAAGTTACTAAGAATATTACCAGTGGCATACAGGAAGCTGAGCCAGTGAGCAGTCAGAAAAGGTATTTCCTCTGTAGTTCATACCAATCCCTGGCTGAGCCTTGCCCAGACCTAAAGCCTCTGGCCAAAGCTTTAGGCTGGTCATTGGACCCCCCCAGCTCCCGCCGATCGCTGGCTCCTCCCCTGCCCAAGGCCTGCCCAGCCTGAAAGCCTCTGGCTGATAGCTGGCTCTGATCGCAAGCTTGGCCCTGTCCAGGAGTCCCCTGGCTCAGGCCCTTCTCAGGCTTCTCAGGGCCCACGCCCTGGACCTAGGCACTGGGCACCTATGTATGCAAATTAATCGACATCTTTGTTGGGTTAATTTGCATACTCACTCTGATTGGCTATGGGCATAGCAGAGGTATGGTCAGTTTACATGTTTGTCTATTATTAGGTAATATGTGTATCATCTATCCTATCTAATAAAAGTGATATGCAGATTGACCATCACTCCCAACACACAAATGGCTGCCCCCATGTGGACACAAGATGTCCACTACAAGATAGCCAGCAGGGGAGGGCACATGGGAAGAACCAGGCCTTCAGAGGAGGGCGTTTAGGGGTGACCAGGCTGGCAGATGAGGGAGGTTGGGGGCAAAAAGGCTGGCAGGGGAGCAGTTAGACATCAGTTAGGCTGGCAGGGGAGTGGTTAGGCGGTGATCAGGCTGGCAGGCAGAAACAGTTAGGGGCAATCAGGGAGGCTGGTGGGTGAGCAGTTGGGAGCCAACAGTCCTGGATTGTGAGAGGGCAGTCACACATCTCTCAAGGTGTCCCAGATTGGAGAGGTGCAGGCTGGGCTGAGGGACATCCCCTGTCCTGTGCATGAATTTCATGCACCAGGCCTCTAGTTTATATATATAAAAGCCTAAACCGTTACTACTGGTCAGCCAGTTACTATGACACACACTGACCACTAGGGGGCAGACGCTCAATGCAGGAGCTGCCCCGTGGTGGTCAGTATTCTCCCACAGCCAACGGCCCCCGATCTCTCCTTCCCCCCCTCCACCCCACCCCCGGCTGGCAAACCTCCCGCAGTCCCTCCCTTCCGTCCAGCAGGCCCCAGCCCGCCTGGTCCCCCATTGGGACTGGGCAAGATGGCCCTGATTGCCAGCCAGGCCTAGGGACCCCACCTGTGCACAAATTTCATGCACCAGGCCTCTAGTTTTATATATAAAATCTATATATTATATACACCATGTATATTATATATGTTAATACTTAATTTATGCATAGTGATAATGTGGTCTTCTCAATGCAGAAATCTGAAGCCATCCAACCTTAAAGGGCATCCCCTTATTTCAGTGTACAAAAGTCCAGTATGTGACTATTCCACAGTAAGTGAATATGTATTTGGGTTTACTGTTTCACTCATCATTATATTACATTTCAGGGAAAATTGCCTTTGCTTCTGAGCCGGATGAATGAAGTAGGGAAAGTATTTCTTGCCACCAACAGTGACTATAAATATACAGATGTAAGTGCTTAATATTCATATTTGTTTATTTATACAGAGGAATTATTTTAGCCACTTCATTTTAAAAGCAGTGAAAGAGCAAAAATATATAGCATAAGAGCTATATCAGAGTGATTCTCAAATTTTTAAAAATATTTCTTTGGACTATTTTCCCTAATTACAATTGGCTACTTGAATGTTTTAATTTGGGGGTTATTCAAAACATTTATGCTGATCAAAATGGCTTCTATGTTTGTTTGACACATCATTTATATAAACTTAAGTCACTCACTCCCTTTATTGCACATGAGCACATGCCCTCCTCCCTGCTGTTGGGACCAGACAGCACAGACAGTGTGAAGATGTTTTGATTTTTAGCCATCAAAAGTTACTACTGCTTAATTGCTTTTTGCCAGATTAAAGCATGTGTAAAAGCCATTTGAACTCCTCATCTTCCTTTTGCTAAGACAGTTACAATTGTACGGTACTAGCAAAAAGCTCAGTATTTCCCAATTCTTTATGTAAAATCTTATCTTAGAAATGTGATGATTTGAAGTAAGACTGTGAGTCATTAGTTTTCTCTGTACTCTTACCTCAGAAGACCCTTACTGCCAGTGTTCCATTCCACTAGAATTAGACAGGGATATGTGGATGAATCTGTATCTAATTATCTCTGAGAAGAATCTGATGTTCTACTGAGAATGTCAGAGGCTTTTGTATGTTTGTTATGATAAGCATTAATTTCTGGCTTTCACAGCCATGATTTCATAAACTTTAGAGGAAACAAGAATGTGATAAATCCTATATTGAAAAAGACATTTTAATGAAAAACTCATACATGGTTTTTTAATAGTGTTCTATATCTTTTATAGAAATGGTATATGGATCTTATGTTGGTTTTTTTTTTTTTTCCCTTCCAGAAAATTATGACTTATCTGTTTGATTTCCCACATGGCCCCAAGGTACTATATGTAAATTACTAGATCATTGTTTTAGTAATAATGAATGCATTTAATCAGCCTGGAATATTGATGTTAAGGAATTAATTGGTCAGGACCCATTCAGAAGTCTTCATTAACATTAGAAGTAATGCAGGTGCTGGTATATTATTTCAAGTCGCAGCTGAAAACTTAGTAGACAGAAATAAGAAATTCATATGGCATTTAGTAGGGTGGTATCAGAATAATTTTATACCCAAGAACTTCTATGCAGAGTTAAATTTGTGGGTTTTTCAGGTTAAGGAAGATAACTGATGGAAAGAAACAGAAAATGTGTATATTCTTGACAGTTTTAGATTTTCCTTATTGATGAGTTTTGTGCCAAAGGAACAGTTAAATTTGATGTTTAAGCAGAGATATTTTTATTTTTGCAGTATGGCTGCATTTAGATCTAAGGACTATTCATTCCAAGTTAATCATATATTTGCTGTGCTATTGTAATCCTAGGCATTTTAAAAAATAAATATCAGTAAATCCTTATTTTGAGATCACCCCAAAGCAGTGCTCTTCAGTTTGACCTTAAAGAGTTGTTTCAGAATGGAAATCACGTTGATGGGCATAACTTGTACATTAGTGCTGTGGTTGGCCAGCGTGCACCTAGAGCCATCATTCTGAAGTCATACCCAGTGACGTTCCCTAATAGTCCCGTGCTGGTTTGTATACTTCAGTTCTGAGGCTTATCGGCCTCTCCCTTCATTTGTCTCTTGGGTATTGATCTGCATCCCTTTTTAGCCTCCAAGAGCCTCTTTTTGAGTGTGAGCACCTTTCATATATTAAGTTTCTGTGAAATAAGTTAATAAGTAGATGAAATGATTTAAATACAGAGATTAGTCATTCACTTATATTTTCACCTTGCCTGCTTCCAAAAGGATATGGCTTTTAAGACACAATGTTTTTAATAAAACAGTGGCATCTTCTGAGTATACTTAGTATTTCTACATTCCTTGCATCTGAATGAGATTAAATACTAGTGCCTGAAGGTTAGGAGTGATGTTTCAGCTTTTGCTGTTTCTGCTTCATCAGCCTGGGAGCTCCCATCGGCCATGGCAGTCCTACTTTGACCTGATCTTGGTGGATGCACGGAAACCTCTCTTTTTTGGAGAAGGCACAGTTCTCCGTCAGGTGGATACTGTAAGTTGAGAGGACGTTCTATCTGCACATTGTCCTTCGTGTTTCTCCTTCCCCACTCCACTCTCCCTAAGGAAACACAGGTATTTTTATCTACTTAGCTGTATCTCTCTTTGGAATTATTCTAAGACTTGGTTTTAATTGAGGTAGCCGAATAATTCAAAAGTGTCTTTCATTTTGTTTGTCTAGCCAAGGAGCATTTTGGATAGATATTACGATAGAATGATAAAGTATTACAAAGTTCATATTCTCTTCTCACAGAAAACTGGCAAGCTGAAAATTGGTACCTACACAGGGCCCTTACAGCATGGTATTGTCTACTCAGGAGGTGAGTTGCAGCCTTCCCTTTATTTGGTGTGTGTCTCTGCTCAGACCTCACCCTGAAAGCATTGATGTCCTCCTAGCATAGTGGCTCATATACCCTTCAGTACCCTAAAGATACCATCTACTGCAAGTAAATACTTCAGTCCTCTAGTAATGCAATAGGAGTCAGGGAGAATGGGTTTGAGAAGTTATTAGTATATTCTAATGAATCTTTGATTTTTCACCCAATCTTTGTTTTACTTATTTGAGGCTGTTTCTCAGTGTCTTGAAATCATTTGGGGGTAGTCCTCAAGGAGCCCCTATGGGACACAAATACATATTTTGTTGGAGTGATAAACTTAATAGCAGATCTATGATGACAAAAAGAGGTGGTATTTTTGAGGATTATAGTCAATACTAATGCAGAGACATGCAGGAGGCAATTTAAAAAAATGAGAAAAGATAAATTGTGAGTCTTTGACTTTAAGGAAGGTGAGCCTTTTTTCTAGTGTGTTCCTCCTCACATAATTGGAAGAAAATTAATCTGCACAGTATTTAATAGTTATGGTACTGAGAATGCTGTTGTTTTTTTTTTTAATGTGTTTTATTGATTTTTTTACAGAGAGGAAAGGAGAGGGATAGAATGTTAGAAACATCGATGAGAGAGAAACATGAATCAGCTGCCTCCTGCACACCCCTCACCGGGGATGCGCCCTCAACCAAGGTACATGCCCTTGACCTGCATCGAACCTGGGATCTTTCAGTCCGCAGGCCGACACTCTATCCACTGAGCCAAACCAGTTCCGGCGAGAATGCTGTTTTTTAATATGGGAACATTTTTTTTTATTCTGTTGTTTCAGGTTCATCTGATACAATCTGTGATCTGTTGGGAGCCAAGGGCAAGGACATTTTGTATATTGGAGATCATATTTTTGGGGACATTTTGAAATCAAAGAAACGACAAGGGTGGCGAACTTTCTTGGTGATTCCTGAACTTGCACAGGAGCTTCATGTCTGGACTGATAAGAGTTGTAAGGAGCCATTTCTTATTTTGTAAATCTTTGATGTAGTTAATTTACATAAGTGGCCAGCTGTGAACTAGTACTTTGTATGCAGAGGGGTCAAAAGATGGGCCCTGATATTGCATAATTCTTTCTTAGACAGCCCAGAATTGGAGGAAATGAGAGAGGTTATCTTGTTCAGCCTTCTTCTTGAATCCTTTCCATTTTAAGTATAAAATGTTACTCCCTGAGTTCTGTTACAATAGCAGCCCACTTGGGAACTCGACTGGACTGCTCGTTAGTCCAACCATTCTACTAGTTCCAGTCTCTGCCACCAGCTCTGTGACTCCGGGGCATTGATGGCTCTGAGCGTTAACCACCTCCTGATATTTTTTATTTGCTCTTCTGAGAAGTAGAGAATGGGGCCAAATTCCATTCTCCAAACTGAGCTATGCTGTGGATTTAGTTATATAAAGTTACATCTTTACACAACTTCAAACAGTGTAGTAAAAGGTAATGCCTGCATGCCTTAGGCGCAAGTTACTGAGACATCCTCTGCCTTCGTTTCCTCAAGTGTGAATGTGGGTAGTAATACCCCATACAGCTGATTGGTGAGGCTCAACTGAGGTAAGGTGTATATAAAGCAGATACAGGTAACAACCCTTCTCAACCAGGGCTCCTCCTCTGAAACAGAACAGAGAAAATGACTCCATTTCCCCACAGATGGCAGACAAAGAAAACTGTTGTGTACAGTGATTACATTAAGGCTTAATTCTCTTTGGGGAACCCAGGCGGAGAAAAGCCGGAGCACAGAGGCAGCATGCAGCAGGTGCTGGCTGTTGGTTGGTATTGTTTGTACTTATCAGTGGAGTTTTCTGGCTAGCCTTTCTTCCACATTTTCAACTTCCCACTTAGGAAGTTTTAGAAATCTAGTGGAGTTGGCCCTATTTCCTAGACTTGTAACTATGGACAAGTCTCCCCATTCTCTGTTAATACTTGCTTTGGTGACACACCTGAGATGGGGTGTGAATTGGCACTTTGTAAGCTTAGACTTAGCATCTAGTTGGAAGAGTTGTCAGTGATTCGGTAGAAAAAAGGCAGAGGAAATACTGATGTTTATCTGCTACCATATTGCAGGCAGGGTAGCAGTGGGTTTTACTGAAGGGGGCCATGGAAATTATTTTCTACAGTCACCTGTGGCTTTACTTTTCAGCCATATCTGCAACTTTTTAAAATGTAGTTTCAGCAGTAATTAAAAACTGGATGCTTTTTATCTAAAATATTTTCCTTTTCCTTCCAAACCATAACAAGCACTTTTTGAAGAGCTTCAGAGCTTGGATATTTTCTTGGCTGAACTCTACAAGTAAGTTTTTCCCCTAAAACTTACCGACCTTTCTGGAGTCCCCCGGTATAAGAGATGTCCTTTCTAGAGCGATTTTCACTGGATTTCTCACTTGTCTCCAGGCACCTCGACAGCAGCAGCAACGAGCGCCCGGACATTAGCTCCATCCAGAGACGTATTAAGGTATCCAAATGGCATTTGGGAGAAAACTTGCAAAATAAAGTTTAAGTGATTTTTTTTGTATTTCTCATTTTGTACAGGGACTGGCACATAGCCGGTGCACAAATATGTTTTTGAATGAGCTGACGGTCTTATTCTTCAATTTAGAAAGTAACTCATGACATGGACATGTGCTATGGGATGATGGGAAGCCTGTTTCGCAGTGGCTCCCGGCAAACCCTCTTTGCCAGCCAGGTGATGCGTTATGCTGATCTCTATGCGGCATCTTTCATCAACCTACTGTACTACCCGTTCAGCTACCTCTTCAGAGCTGCCCATGTCTTGGTGAGTCAGTGCAGCTGTAAACTATAGTTACAGTTACACAGTTAACATATTTGTGGGTGGCACCAGAGAAGTTGGGATTATTCCTTTCTGTGTGCACAGAGACCAAGGGAGGAGTCTTTCCTTTTTTGTTAGCACTAAATGAGAGAAATGTGGTTTTTATATTCCTATGCTCTGATACTGTGATCTATGTTTCAGGACTGCTTTTGTTGTGAAAAAGGAATTAAGGCTCTTTTCTCTCATTTTATCTAGTTTCAGGCTATTGTACATGGTCTGGGCACAGTTTTGAGGGTTGAGAAAGAAGAGGGTAGGTGGCTCTAGGGAGTTCCAGGAAGACACTTCAGTACCTAAACTGTGTTGGCCTCTGGTCCATGATAGACATCTCTCTGCATGGCCACCTACAGAGAGGTGAAGAGCTCTTAGAAGTCACTAAGTTGATAGGTCGGGAGGCTTCCCAGATCTGTGAGAGAAATTGCCATCACTTTCCTGGAACTTAAGTGAATATAATTAAAGCATTTAAAATTTTTGCTGGAAAGTATAAACAGGCTGAAGATACCCTATCTAATAAAAGAGTAATACGCAAATTAACCATCACTGCTACATCTGCAAGCCACTCCCACCAGCCAATCAGGAATGAGTATGCAAATTAACCACAATCAAGAGATGGCTTTGGCCACAGAGCAAGCAGGAGGGAAGCTTGGGTTTCCCTGGCAATGGAGGAAGCCAAGCTTTCCACACACTCTGGTGGGCCCAGGCCTCCACTCAAGGCTACAAAGTTTCAATTATAGAAGAAAAATAAATCCCAACAGAAACAGCAGCCACCAGCAAGCAGAAGGCTTGGTTCTGCTCTAGGCTACAAAGTTTCAATTGTAGAAGATAAATCCCAGATACCAGGGCCTCCACTTGGGTTGCTGTGGGGGAGAGGGGGTCGTGGCCAACCTGCAAGCCACCCTAGGCCCCTTGCCCAGGCCTCCCCATGCCCCAAGGGAACCACCACTCTGATCCGGGACACCCTTCAGGGCAAACCAGCTGGCCCCCACCCATGCACCAGGCCTCTATCCTATCTAATAAAAGAGTAATATGCAGATTGACCATCACTCCAACACACAAGAGGGCTGCCCACATGTGGACACAAGATGGCCAGCAGGGGAGGACAGGTGTGATTCAGGTCTACAGGGCGAGCAGTTGGGGGGGGGGGAGGGACAGGCTGGCAGGCAGAAGCCATTAGGGGCAATCAGGCAGGATCCAGCAGTCCTGAATTGTGAGAGGGATGTCCCAGATTGGCAGGCTAGGCTGAAGGACCCCCACCCCCAAATGCATGAATTTCGTGTACCGGGTCTCTAGTTTTAAAATAAGAACTAGAGTATCAAGAAGGAATAAGCTATGTGGGCTAAACCACTGCTAAGAATTGTATTCATGCAGTGATGATTGCTAAACAGTGAAATAAGTCAAATAGGAAAGCTTAAAGAAACAAGCTCAAGAGAAGGCTTTGAATTCATCTGATTTCTAAGCTAGGAAGAGTGGGGAAAAGTGTAGCAGCTCACTGTGGAGCAGTACTTTTAGGAAGATGGACAAATGAAAATCGTCAAAAACTGTACTGCTAAGATCAACCCTTAGCTCAGCCAGGAACACCAGTGATTCAGAAAAGGCTCTTTACACAGGAGGCAAGCAGCTGATCATTAAACCTCTTCAACCAAATGTTAGTGGAAAGCACATGACATTATTTTAAAAGTAGATTAGAATTCAGTAACTTATCTGGTGGTGAACATTGTAAATACAAGGTATGGGATAGTTATGGCTGCCCATGTATAATGCGCATCCTGTTTCCTTAGTTGCCTGGGCTCCCGAAACATTTGCTGTTGGATCATTTCATACTTTATGCTGGTGTGATGAACCTGGGCAGTCATATGCTTTAGCAAAGCCCAACACTGGCAGCTTAGTGAAATTGCCTGGTTGAGTGATGGCACTGAGATTGCTGGAGCCTGTGGAAATGAACATACTCTTTCTGCACCCACATGGTGAAGCAGTGTTAGGAGTGGAAAAGTTTTCAAGTAACATTAATCAAAAGAAAGACCGTGCACGTTTGTAATGTTCTTAATGATGCAGTGTATTTACTGGAATTGTAATGGCATCATTAAAGCATCTTTGAACGAGAGGGGTTAGGATTTGGGAAATGGCTCCAACTGCTTTCTGAACCTCTGGCTCTGTTCTAGATGCCTCATGAATCGACAGTGGAACACACACACGTGGATATCAATGAGATGGAGTCCCCGCTTGCCACCAGGAACCGCACTTCAGTGGATTTCAAAGATACTGACTACAAGCGGCACCAGTTGACACGGTCAATTAGTGAGATTAAACCCCCCAACCTATTCCCACTGGCCCCCCAGGAAATTACACACTGCCACGATGAAGATGATGACGAAGAGGAGGAAGAGGAAGAATAAGAACGAAAACCAAAACTCTGAACACCCATTAAACAAGTTCTGGCAGGACTCACAGGAGCAGACCACGTCCCTGCTTGGGTCCTAGCAGGAGTGGGGGGGGGAGGGGGCATTCCATCAAAGGTATATCTGAAAAGTTTCTGAACCCCTTAAGATAATTCTAATCATAGGGAGATTCTTGTTTTAGTTTTGTGTGTCTACACTCTTTATGGATGGTTTAAAATTGGAGTCTATTGTGAAAGAGGAAGGGTAACAGCTGGGCTGAATTGCATGAAGATGGCTCCGTTGTGACTTGTGACACTGTTTCCTTGTCTTGTTTCATCAGTCTGTTCAGTGTCTCAGAATGGAACAAGGAAGATGATGGAAAGAGGTAATCCAAAAATGCTGTTAGGTTACAAATTGTGCTCTTACTCAAATCCCATCTTTTTCAGTGCATTACATAGTATTGTATATCAGTGTAGAAATATTGTTTCTAGGATCAAATGTAGTCTTCTGTTAAGGTCAAGGTTCCTTGTGTTCTCTACTTGCTGTAGGGCTAATCTGGAATGGACTGCAGCAGTTTCATTTTGAGGCAAAAGTCTTCATCTATTCTATGATAAGCTTTTTTATTTCTTTTCAAAAAACAATCTCATCTGGGACAGATTTATAGAAAGAATCTAGTTGAAAGAGGACAAAGGAATAAGGCCCCCAAAAGAAAAGGAACTTTCTTATATTGCAGCATAACTGAGTAAATTCAGTGGTGTGGACTGTATTGTGTGGCTGTGCTACTCAATTCCAGCTCTCTATCCTCTTGAGTTGAGCGCTGAGTTTCATTGTCAAGCAGCAGAAGCTAGAATGTGGGCTCTGTAAGCCAAAACTTTACTTAAAGCAGAGGGCACAATCAGTGTGAACGAATTCACTTCAGAATCCCAAAAATCACTTCTTGTCTTGAACAAGAATGGGTATTTCTGTATACACTAGGGAAGGGGGTATTATAACTACCTCCCAGTACAGTGGTGTAGACTCTTTATCCTTCATTCTTATGTCATTGGTCAACATGGGAGGGTCGATTAGTTGCTCTAGAACTCAATAAAGTATAATATTTCTAATACTGACTTTGACCTCTTCTGTAGCACAGCTGTAATAACTGTTGGGTTTAGGTTTAGCTTAGTGACATCAATTTGACACACCCTCCTAGTCTAGCACCGTTAGTGATTAGATTTATAGCCTGTAAATAGGCCTCAATTTTCTCCTGGAAAATTTTCTTGGTATAGAACTATGAGGTAAAGCTTTTTTTTTTCCTTCCTTTTTTTGAAATCACAATATAGTAGGGAACATAGTAATTTAGCTAATGCCGTATTACCTCACTGCTTTCAATATCTGGCTTTGTCATGTCAAGAAACATACATTCTAATATATCTATTAGGAATATGTACAACTTTTAAAGTATCGTGTTCAGAAATGGTATTACAAATTGCAATTAGATACTGTCTTGCTTTAAATTTTAGAGAATGTATATATGGTCACCCCAGCTATTATTTTCACTTAAGATAGGGATGTTGCCCAGTTTACACATGGTCTTAAATTTTCGCAAAGCCAAAGAATTTTTGAGTTATTGTAACTACAGAGCTAACTTGTAAGAGCACATTTACATACCTTCTCTTTTACAGCAAGGACCAACATGAGCAGTTCGCTTTAATTCACACTTTTTGTATTGTCCACGTGAGATCTTACCTGGCTCTCTGGCAGTGGGTCCAAAGACAGAGAAGTAACGCAGTTACTTCTAATAAGAATTCCACTGATGGTTACAACTTAAGGACCACCAAAATGTATTTTAACGAGCTCACATCCCGTAAACATAAGATCCAGAGCAGAGTGTGTTGGAGAGTAAGTGAGCCCCGGGCAGGCAGCTGCAGTTGGGCTTGTTAAGACATGAATGTTAGGGGCTCTTGCCAATAAAGGAAGCTGAATGTAAAACATACCCCCCAGCTCCTTTTTTAAAAAACCTGAGGTGTTTCAGACTGTTCTCCCACCTCTTCAGAATCTTCCCTGGGTATTTGAAAACACCACTTACGTTCAGGCTTTGTGAAAGTGCCAGAAACCACTTTGGGGGCAGGTACAGGCTCACAGGGACCCCGGCGCCCACCAGCAGCCCGTCGGGACAGCAGAGCCCAGTGCTGCTGGGTTTCCTCTGCAGGAAGGATTGCTCCAGACGCTCATCTCTACAAACGTGGTCAGTTAAAGCTCGGATGGTGTATTTCAGAAAAGTCCGTTAAAGCGAGAACATTAGTGTTCTGTTTAGACCTTAGATGTTCTCCTACAACATGCATAGTTCTGCCGAGACTTAAAATAAGAAAGCAAGTCCTCAAGCTACCCTTTGAGATGCTTTTAGAAGTGGTACTTAGTAGAACTAGAATAACTTAGAGCTACAAATCCTTTAGTCATGTTAAGTATTGTTTTTAAGCAACCACTATAAAGCCACTTGCAGTGACATGTCAGATTTAAAAGTACTTTGTCCTTGTTTAGATATTAAATAAATCAGATTTAGAAATAACTATTTTGCCAACAAGTTTAAAGTCCTGAAATTTTTCCAAGACCGCTAAGAGCATTTAAAAATACTGTGCTTATTCACCACAAATAGCTTGAGACAAGCAACTGCATATCTAAGTCTGCATTAAGGATAGAGCCTTGTCCACATTCCATGTTATGGAAACTATTTCTCTTTCTTTGGTGGTGGGAAAAAATGGTAACCAATTCCTCACTTGGTTTAGTAGTTTATGTCTCAGAACTTAGGTTTCTCATGACATTCTTTCTTGGTGACTGGAGCTCTTAAATGATTTCCTCAACTGGAACAATTTCAAATGATACATAACTTTAGGAAGCCCTGAGAATGAACTCTTTACCATGGAGCTACCTAAGCATCCTTGAAAATGTAAGAAAAATTGCACTGTTACCAACAAGTGGAGGACACACAAGCACAGCAACCAGGAAGCAGAGGCAGGCGGCATAGAGTGACCCTGGCATTCCAAACTGCTCTTACTGCCGAGTAGTAAAGTAACAAAGCACATCAAAAAAGAAAACTGCTCTTGTTCAGGAATGAACAAAACTTTCTACCTAACCTGGCTATCTCAACCATTTTTCCCTGTCCTTAGACACAGTATCTTCATTCCAGGGCCATAATTGACTTGTTCCAACAAAGGTATGTAATTTCAAAAATAAACACAGTAGTTAAGTCCCTTTGAAGAATTTCAACCAAGAAATACTCCCAATTAAACAGAACATTTCATCTCAAGGTTGCGGACTCTGGTTCTGTAAGTCTTTAAACAGATGACCAGTGTTTGGTCTGATCCCTTTGTTTCTTAACACAGAAATTATATTTTTGCTCCATTTTACCACTAGAAAAAAAGTGTATTAGATTGCTTTATGAGCTAAAGGTACAAGTATGTCCCCAAATGCTTGCTCTCCCTTTGAGCTGAGCTCCCCTCTCTTCAAGACGTATCTAGCCAGGGCTGTAGACAAGGTCTAGAGAATATGGGCCAAGATCCGCCCCCCCCCCCCCCCCCCCCACACACACACACATACAGCCAAAGCAGCCAAGTGCACATTCTTCCCATGAAAGAAAGTCCTCAAGTCTCACAAGTTCCTGGGAAAGACGATTTGCCAATCAGTACTTCCCAGCATAGAAAGATGTTCATTGCATGTCCAGTCTTTCTAAGAGGATTCTCACCAAAGGTAATCTTTGACTTGGGGTAGGTAGGTACTCTGAAGCAAGTAACTTCATTTTTTGACCCACTGCCCTCAAATCACTGACGTAGCAGAACTATGGTAGGGGAACCGGCTCAATCTAAAAATTTCTGCCTTGTGTCCTAGCTGGTTTGGCTCAGTGGATAGAGTGTTGGCCTGTGGACTGATGGGTCCCAAGTTCGATTCCAGTCAAGGGCACGTACCTCAGTTACAGGCTCCTCCCCGGCCCTAGTTGGGCGTGTGCAGGAGACATCTAATTAATGTGTTTCACATCAATTTTTCTGTCTTTTCCTCTTCTTCTCTCTATAAAATCAATGGAAAAATACTCTCAGGTGAGGAGTAAAAATTCCTGCCTTGTGTTGGCCTAGAGTGCTTCACAATCACTACTATCCTGGCAGGAAAGCACTTTAACAAAAAGTCTTGGCAACTGAGTCTCCCTGGTATCCTTAGGCCTTAAAAATCATCTACCAGGGAAATGGCCTGTCCCACAGAAAGGTCCCTGTAATCATTCCTGTGTTCTGAAGCTGCTTTGAAAGTAAGAGCGTAGATATGAGGATCTTGGAGCGGAAATGCAAGTTCTATAACAAAAGCAAAAGTTTACCAGCTAATATACATTGGCCAGATTATGATGATCTCTGAACGCATATCTGGCCACACACACACTGAGTGGCCAGATTATTATGCGTTCAGAGATCATCATAATCTGGCCAACTCAGTGTAATTCAACTTTTGACTTTAATAAGGAATCATCTGTATTGAATTGAATTACCTTCATAAAGTCTGCAATAAGTTTTCAGAAATCAACTCCAAACTATGAAAAGGTCATTGTTTGTACACTCACTTCCTCTACAAGATCCTCAGATAACTACCTGTGTCTTAAATGCTGAACTGAGAAGACGCCCCGGAGAGGACAACTTGTTGGGTGAGATTGAGACCTCAGAGCTTTTTTCACAGGAAAGCTTAGAAGTGAACTAACACATGGCACATGGATGCAGACAGAGGCTTAGGCTAAAGGCGTCGCCCCTTTTCCTCGGAGCACTCGTCTAGACAGTGTGAGTAAAGCAGGAAAAACTAAGCAATTAACTGGTTGTGGATGTGGAGAGATGACCCTTCCCTGGCCCTGCTTGCTTCCTGCTCTTCTAAAAGCAAACAGGCCTCCAAGAAGGTAACACTCCACTGGAATACTTATCTCCTTCAAGAAAGTGGGGATAACGATCGGGGAGCTGGGATGGTGGTTGTCAGGCAGTGTCAAGCCAGTCTTGCCGTCACCGAAATGTCTGCACCCACAGGAAAAAGCAGTAAAACAGACCACAGATGCCATAATGATGGCGGGAAAGATGAGGGGCCAGAGGAGAGGCTCAGTCCTCAGTGTGGAGGGAAAAGGGCTCCAAAAAGACGTGGTCTAGAGCGAGGCCACAGGGGCTGCACGACTCACCACACTGATGCTGGCGTAACTAAGCCTGCGCATCCCCTCCGCCCTAGGCTTCGTACCAGGAGAGGCCCCACCGCTGGTTTCATCTTCAAGAGCCAATTGAGAGGCTTGGCTGAGGCCTTCAGTCTTGCCTAGGAAAAACCAGCTTAAGAGAGTTGCCCAGAGGGTTGTGTTATTTGCTCCTAATTCTGGAGCAAATTTGGGTGCATTCAAGTGTCCTTACCTAAAATAAACTGATGAGCGACGGATCACAATTCTTGCAAAGGGACATCCCCCTGGAATTGGCTGTACCAGGCTATACGTTAGAGATGGTTCTAGCACCCACTTTTTTTTTAAAATAAAAAATATATTTTTTATTGATTTTTCACAGAGAGGAAGGGAGAGGGATAGAAAGTCAGAAACATCGATGGGAGAGAAACATCGATCAGTTGCCTCTTGCACACCTCCAACTGGGGATGTGCCCGCAGCCAAGGTACATGCCCTTGACCGGAATCGAACCTGGGACCTTTCAGTCTGCAGGCCGACGCTCTATCCACTGAGCCAAACCAGTTCGGCTAGCACCCGCTTTTAACACACAACTTTGTGATAGATGTCCGAAGGAAGCGCCCTGCTGTGTCACCATGCTGACAATTCCCAACTTTCCCACCAGTAAGCCAAGCAGGGGACCCAGGCTGGTGGTGCACAGATGGAAAGGGAAAGAGGGAACATACACCTGCTATAAGGGTGAAAAGAAAATCATTTATCTAAATAGAATAAAAATGAACAAAACCTTTTAAAACACAAAATTCACAAATAAATTGATACAAAATAGAGATTATAAATCTACAACATTTGATTTATAAAATGCATGACAATCAGCTCATGAAACCTATACATGGCACTTGTGCTTTAGGTTTACGTACACAGCTCTGAATCCTGTGTTCAGAAAACTTGACTGCTGAAAGGCATGAAATGTGCACTATGACACAGTGAGTAAAGGCTGAGGAGGATGGAAATCAGACACAAAGCAGGGTCTTTGAGGGCCAAGGCAATGTTGGCATTGGGCCTCAAAACCAAGAACAGGCAAACTAGCAGCCCAGATGGGCAGGCTCCAGAGATGGATTCTGTAATCCAAGGGTGGGAGTGAAGAGGCCATTACTGGTGTAGGGCCTGGCTTTGAAGGGAGGGAGGACGGAGGCTCTGATCTTACAGCCATGCTACCGGAACAGTGGTCGGCAAACTGCGGTTTGCCGCTCTGTTGACTAGTGAGTTTGCCAACCACTGGGTTAGAGGCTTAATCATAAGGAACAATAACAGCCTGTAATTTATTGAAATCGAGAGTCTAAGTGGCCGCAAACCGCAGCTTGCGAGCTGCATGTCACAGTGTCAAACCTCAGCTCGTGAGCCGCATGTGGCTCGTGAGCCGCAGTTTGCCGACCACTGTACTAGAGAATAGAACAGTAACTAGGAAACCACCTCTCCATTAAAGTGTTTCCCAGGGGTGTCTGAGAGGCCCTGCCACAGGTGAGAAACCTGCCTCCACCCTCATCCCAGACACAGTCATAGGAACACAGGTCCCAATAAAAGGAGCCGGGGACACGAGGACCAACATAAGAGCAGCAACCTGTTTAAGACAAAAAAACAAAATTGCTGCCTTCTCACCCACTGAAGGGACAATAGAACTCTGGGTGAGGGGCTCCAGAATCTCATCTTAGTCACAGATGGTGTACTAACAGTAGAGGACTATGTACACAATAATAAATAGAATAAAACAAAGCATATACATTTGTGGATTTGAAGGACTGCAGAAACAAGGAAGGTCGATTGACTGTACCCTCTACCTTCACGGCAGACCGCAGACACAGCAGTCGTGAGTCAGAAGCCAGGCCGGGCGCTCTGCACAGCGAGTCCTGAGGCCTTACTCTCCCCACTCCCTCCTGCTCTGGGGGCCGGACCAGCTGTTCCGTTCCCAGGGGCCTGGCACCCAAGCCCCCCAGGTCCATCTGATGGTCCTCTCCAGGGTGAGTTTGAAGAGGAGTCTGGCCCCAAAAGAATCCCTTTCCAGTGAATTCATGTCAGTCAGATGTGGGTGGGCAAATGCCAGAAGCTGGCCTGCCAAATGAGGCAAGGCAGTACTCCTGTCATCCAATTTGGTCATGTTTAAAACACTCCTAGGTATTAAAAATAGAAAACGTGTCCACTCAAGTCTTCGAGTACATGCCGGCTCTGTGTACATCGGAACCTTGGCATACAAATGCCTAGAACTCTACTCTCGTGCCACTAGAACCTTCGTTTTCATGTTGCTTCAAGAACAGCCCGGTATTTCCCATCAAAAGCTATTTAAGACAATTCTAGTGAGATGATGCCAGTGGCTCCAGCACATCCTGAGAGAGAGCTTACTGGAGCCGTGCCCACCACAGAGATCTAAGAAGCAAAAAAGGTCCCAGCCCGAGATTGTGGGAGAAAAGCCTCCCCAAGCTCTGCAGTTGCCGTGAACTGCCACCTCCTCCCTCCTGCCCTGAGGGCTGACCAGACAGAACAGGAAAACAAACAAACAAAAACCCAGCAAGAAAGCATTCGCTGCAGAAGGAATGAAGGCCCACTCAGCCTTGAGGGATGGTAACATCAGCAAGCTGGGCCTGGGTGCCACCACTCGCCCCCAAATGGCAACGGCGAACCTCTCTGCTTAGACTTTCCTGGACTACCTCTCTCCTCCTCTCAGCCCACCTGACTACAACTGAAATATGAGGAGATAAAGATCAGCAAGTGGCCCCGAGTTATAAAAACCGAGGTTGCCCACTGATAAATTTACATCAGAAAGGTTTCTGCACCCCCAGATCACTTCCCTGCTGAACTAAGTTCCTCCTAATTCTGGGCTAACCTGCCACCCACCCAGAACAGAACGGAATGGAACCTGACCCCAGACAAGACCTGTGTCCTCAGCAGGAAAGAGCTGGAGAAGCCGCACACCTGCGCTGCGGCTCAGCCTGGCGTGGCCCCTGCAGGAGAAACTAGGGGAGCGGCCCCAGCCAGCAGGGAGCTTGGGTCATGCGATGGGCACCAGGCCAACCGTCCCTGGTGGCCTTCCGCTTGCAATCCCAGGGAACACGGTGAACACCTCCCTGTGCCAGCCTAGGTCAGGCCTCTGCCTGGGTCACCCCTGGGAACACTGGAGCATCTTGGTCTCCTGGCCCAGAAAAGGGGGAGATGGTCACAGGTCCCTGGCTGGCTTTCAGAAGATGATGGGTGAGTTTTTGTTTCTGACCAACCAGGACACAGGCTCATGGCCACTTAGGTCTGCTTCTCAACCTGAGAATTTGAGGGCAGAAGTTCATGGTCCTTCAGCCCAAATACCTGTTGCTTCACCGTCTATGGGAAATGCATTTCTACTTGTATCTGTTTTCCTAGACTTGAAAAAGTTGGTCCATCAGTCGTATGGTCTTGGGATAGCACAGGTAAATACATTCACAGAAAATGTTTCATATTGATGCTGTGGGTCTCTGCATTCCACTTGTACCGTTTCTTGACATACAGTAGAAATAGTAAGGTGCCCTGCTCCCTCCCACTGGGGAAGCCGACTGTGTCTGCCTGGGGAGCGAGGGAGGGAGAGGAACAGAGCCGCATGGGGTGCCCTTTCAAAATCAGACTGAGAATCAAGGTGATTGCTAGTTGATTAGCACCCAATATCCAGGAACAAGCCTTAAGGATTTGTCTTTCTAAGAGTTTAAGTACATGATTTTGGACTTTCCTGACGCTCTAAAACAGGGAGTAAAGGGAGAGAACCTCTAAGGCAGTAGGAGAAAAGACGCTTTCCTTTGTAAAGAGAAAGCCGGCAGTCCCCCGAACATCTGGGTCCTCAATCCAGTTCCATTTGGACCTTTAGGGGCCGGGGAGGCTGTGGAGGAAGAGGCTCCACAGCAGGGGCCACGGAGGCCTTGAAGGGAGCGGCCCTGGGTCCGAGGGCTTCAACGGAATTCAGGACCCAGGACCTGCGTCTGCCACACAGCCCTCCTCTACGCCGAGAGCCAGCAGCCCCAGGAGGGGACGAACCACGTGGTGCCAAGGACTGGCCGCCGCACAGGGCGATCTGAACTCTGTCCTCTGCCCCTCCCGTTTCCTCCCGTTTCCTCCCGTTTCCTCCCAGACAGGGACTGTACAGACCTTCTGAGCCGGAACCATCCTCCCGCCGCCCAGGGGGCGGGCAGCGGGCACTTCTCCTTCGTCAGCCTGGAGTCCGTTTCCAGGGGAGGGGCCTGCGGGAGAAATCTGGGGGCTCACATGGTTATTTGAAGGGTCTTGAGCACTCCTCGAAGCAGATGTAACTGTAGCCACATGTTAACCTTCATGCCTTTCAAGGCCAGACAGGAATTATTTTTTACTTCTGCTGTTAAAACAGCACGCACAGTCAAAAGGTAAGGAGTGGTTTACAGAAACACTCAGGGAGGTTAAGCTCCCGTCCTCGGAGTCCGTGCAAAGCCACCCGGGCCAGCTCCTTCGCAGAAGACAAAGCCTCCTGCTGAGCAGGGAAGACACTAAGAAGTTCCGTTTCTCCCTGAAGTCAAGGAGGCAGCAGCTGGGATCAGTCCGTTCCCCACCACTCCTGAGCTTTAGGATTCGTAAAAGGACGGGGTAGGGCAGGCGGCTCTGAAAAGACCCCCCACAGTAACTGACCGCAGAGCTCCTTCCAGTTGTAGCAAGGCACCCGGGACGCTGACGGGCCAGAGCCTCGGGGCCAGAGGAGCCTCGGCGGCTCCCAGACCACAGTGACGGCCGGAGCCGGCCGGGCCGAGGGGCACGGCTTCGGGGAGAAGCCGCCTGCCCCAGCAAGGCCCAGGCTCCACTGCAGGGACACTCCTGTCTGCACTCCCGTCACTCGGCCAGCTCCCGTCACCCTGGGCTGCACTCGGCTAGATGCATCTTAAGAAAGATCTGAACTCAGATCAAAGACGCCTCCCGACCCTCCCACCATGGTGCAAGGCTCCATCCCGTCCCATGGTGGCAGGTTGGGGGCAGCAGCAGGCCACACGGCCCCCTCGGGGGGCACCCCCCCACCCCTCTACCACAAGGTGAGGCCAGCAGGCCCTCACTAGGGCTTGGCACCGACTGAGGAAGACACTCCCGGACTGAAACCAGAGGCAATACTTGACGCGTGCACAGGCCGGAGACATCGCCCCGCTCGCCCGAGGGCGGGCCAGCACGACGCTGGGGGCCCCACCGGCACAGCCCCCTCCCCGGAGCCACTGGTCCGGCCCTACCGCGCGGGGGGAGAGGAAAACGGGGCCCCTGGAGACAAGGCCATCTTCGTGGCCAGTGGCAGCGTGGACAGATGTGGCTATAAGCCAGCCGGTCAGTAGGAATTCACTTCAGTGTTGAATGTTGCCAACAAAACGCACATATCCCTCAGGCTAACACTTAAAACACAGATAAGACAGTTAAGAACTGAGTCACTCAAGTAACACCGCCTGACATTAATTTCACTGCACGTGACGAATTTGGAATTAAAATGAGACGGACATACACATGAAATGGCCACAACACACATGTGGTTTCTGACTCCCTGTTTGGGGCCAGCGGGCCCTGGCGGTGCAGGCGGCCCCTCTGGCGTGGCCACGCCTGAGGCGGGAAACACAGGCCCCCGGGCAGGGACACGGGAGGAGGGGCAGTTGGCTCCCCGGAAAGGCGCAGGGCTGGCAGTCCCTGGCGTGCCCTCCTTCAAACACAGGGGCTCGGAGACGCCCGCTGGGTCGGGCACAGCACAGCCGGGAGCCCAGCTCCTTCCTGACAGCCACACCCAGCGGGTGGGGGGCTGCACTCCACCTGCTCGGCAGCCCGGGGAAGGCTCCCCTTTGGCATCCGAGTAGCAGCATTGGGTCAACCAGAGCGGACGGGACGTCGGGGTGAAGTCACCTTGCCTCTTGCCAATGATAAACCATGGGTTCAAAATTCATTAACATTCATTTTGGTGATAAAAATTCCTTAAGAGTGGGAGCAAAATCACATTCCAAGCACATGTTAAACCTTTCTGAGGGAAAGGGACACAGTTAAACATTAACTTAGAACAACACTGAGCTCCGAGGCGGCTGCCGGTCCCGCAGGCTCCACCCCGCAACGTCCCAGCCCCGGCAGGTCTGCGGCAACACGGTTTCTTCATTTGTCCTTCAGGCTCGACAGCGACACCCCCTGGGGCACAGAGGAAGGGTGGGCCACGCAAGGCCACTGAAGGGGCCACGGAAGGAGCAAGTCCATCCTATTGGGGTCACATCATGGGAGTCACAGCAGAGTTCAGGCGGGACAACTTAAAACTCTGCAGAAGACACTCTAAAAACATCTCTTGGAAAAAAACAAATCCCAACAATTTTCAACTTCATGCAAATCAGAGGAGGAGGAGAGTGAATAATAAAAGGTACAGCTGAAAAAATAAACATGATTCTATTTGGGTGGAAGGTCATTTCCAAAATCTCCAACGCCAACCCCAGCCCGCGTTTCCCCTCCTGCCCTCACCGGGCCTCCTCTGCGGCTCCCAGGGAGGGACAAAGTCTTTGGTCTCAGGATGTTGCAGGACGCAGCATGGCACACAAGCTCACACTAACGGGATTCGCTGTCAGACAGGCGGGCCCCCTGGCCCAGCCCGGGATTTGGGGGGAGTCAGGGGCGCCCTAGATGGCGCCTTCGCTGTGGAGGCTGTGATTGGCCTTGGCGTGCGTCACGCAGTTCTGTTCACTGAGCAGGTTGGCCGTCTCGTCTGGCAACCCGTCGGGCAGCTCCGTGAGAGTCAGTTCGATTTTAGTGTTTTCACTGTCCGAGGACTGGGGCGTTTTGTCCATCCGGGACGCCATCAAGGCATTTTGGTATTGCTGTCTGGAGATCTGGGGCCGGAAGACGGGCAGAGACAGACCGGGAGAACGCTTAGTTTCGGGCTCTCTTGTCTGGACCCGCGTCACTAAGTCCCCGAGAGGCCCTGGCTGTCTCTCTAGGAGAAAGTCATCCTCGAGTACAAACTGAGCCACTTTTCTTTCAGCGAGAGAACGTTTAGTTGGAAGGTCACAGAGGTGGTGGGAATAAGGACGCGAGCCGCAGGAGGAATGGGCTCAGGGAGCGGGTCACAGACAGAGGAAGGGCCCTCGGAGCTTAGGAGAGGGGAGGGGAGGGCCGGGTTCCTGGGGGAGAGGGGAGGGGAGGGCCGGGAGGGGAGAGGGGAGGGGAGGGCCGGGTGGGCGCGAGAGGGGAGGGGAGGGCCGGGTGGGCGAGAGAGGGGAGGGGAGGGCCGGGTTCCTGGGGGAGAGGGGAGGGGAGGGCCGGGTTCCTGGGGGAGAGGGGAGGGGAGGGCCGGGTTCCTGGGGGAGAGTGGAGGGGGGAGGTGCAGGAGTGCTCCCAGGAGCCAAGCGGAGCCACTTTTAAAAGTTCCAGTTGACTCTGGTAAGCAAGTCAGTTTTCACTGATTTAAGCCATTTCCAATTTGTATTTCAAAGTTTCCCAAAGATGAGAAAATGGAGCTAGGCTTCCATCAGCCAAAGCTGGCTTGTTCTCCGAGAGGCGTCTGTCAGACTGAGGGCCGGAGTCTGGCCCCGGCAGAGGTAAGTGGAGGGCTCTTCCCACTCCCTCCGGCCCGTCTTCCGAGCCTCCGGCTCTGTCCTTCGGGACCGAGCAAGTCTCTGGAGTCCGAGCCCATGAAGACTGAAAGGTCGGCTCTGTTTCTTAATCTCCAGCTCTCCTCCCCTCACATGGCCACCTCTGATTGGGCGGCTCATTGGGCGGGAGAGCCACAGACATGCATGCTGAGCCCCGGACACAGGAGCTGGAGGCAGGCCCCACAGAGTGACGGGGGGTCAGTGGAGGCTGGGGAGCCAAACGGCTGCTGTGGCCCTGACCTCGAGCCCCCGGTCCAGCCCAGCGCTCTCTGCTCTTACCTTAACGAACTGGAGATCGGAGAGGGCACGCACTGAGTAATCGGGGATGTAGACTTGGAGGAAGGAAGAGTTGAGCTGATTATTGCTGCTCCCCAGCGAAGGCGTGATTGCATCGATCCGGTCACTTCGACTGAGAGAGTCCGAGTGATTCAAGCCACATGGCCGAGGCGGGGACTTGTTTTCCCCTGGAAATGGGGGGACACCCAACCGCTTCGTGAGTGAGGCAGACACAAACAGTAAAGGTAGCCTTGTATTTTCCAAGTAATAAAGGCGTCATTAGTAAACAAGCTTAATCTTAATCCACTTCTGCCTGACCCCTCAGCCACACATCTCACCCCGCAGGCCTCCCACATGAACTCTGCTTCCCCCAGCGACGGTTCCACTGGGATCGGCTGCAGCCGAGTGCGGGCCAGCCCCCCCACTGGGATCGGCTGCAGCCGAGTGCGGGCCAGTCCCCCCACTGGGATCGGCTGCAGCCGAGTGCGGGCCAGTCCCCCCACTGGGATCGGCTATAGCCGAGTGCGGGCCAGTCCCCCCACTGGGATCGGCTGCAGCCGAGTGCGGGGCCAGCCCCCCCACTGGGATCGGCTGCAGCCGAGTGCGGGACAGCCCCCCCCCCCCCCCAGCACAGGCCCTGGGTGCCGTCCCGCCAGAGCCTGGCGCCGGCTGCAAAACGCACCGCCCAGGGGAGGCACAGCCCGAGCCAGAAGCCAAAGCAAAGGACTCGAGCATGGCCGTGAGTCGGTACGTGTTTTAAAGGGATCAGACGACTCCCAGCCAAACCCATCGTCTGCGCCTCTGACTGCAGCAGGTGGCCTGAGCGGTCTCGGCGGGAGGTGTAAGTCCCCTCAGATGCCGGTGGCTCTTCAGGCAGACAGACAGACAGCTCAGCAAGTCTGAGTGACGCTGCTCTTAAACGCAGGCTTCCCACTGCTTTTGACACCAAGTTCATTTAAAACAGGCCTGCCCCTGCCAGGCTTCTTTCACGTTTGTTTTTCCAATCCAGCCCACAAACATGAACGGGCCCAGGGACAGGTCCTGAGGTGCACCGTGTCCTGGGACTGACTGAGGGGACCGGTTCCGCCTGCAGGTGAGCTCCTCTTTGCAGTGTGTCCTCACAGGTGCTCCCCCAGAGCAGCTGGCCTCGGCTGGTCCCACCCTTCAGCTGCGGGAAGATCTACCATCGGCCTCCAAAATCAGATGTCAGTCCCCCTTCTCCCCATGGAGCTTTCGTTCCCTGCTACTTGAAACAGCCCTGAAAAGCTCAAAGAGACTATGTTCTCCTTAAATTTCTTCTCCAAGTTCAACACTTCAGCTCACGTTAACCACCCGTCACCCCATCCTGACCACCATCTGCGATTGCATTCATTCGTGACTGCCCTTCCTATGATGACCCCAGAACAAATCGTGGTCGCTGCTTGAGGAACGTCAAATCAGCTCACGTTAACCACCCGTCACCCCATCCTGACCGCCATCTGCAATTGCATTCATTCGTGACTGCCCTTCCTATAATGAACCCAGAACAAATCATGGTCACTGCTTGAGGAACGTCAAATGAGTTCGCTTTCTGCTCACATTTTCATGTCACCCTTTTCCCCACGACTTTGATTTTTAGGTCAAAATTAAACTCATAGTAGCAGCTCTTCTTGTTGCTTCCACTTATCTTCTAAGAGAAAAGGGCAAGTTAAACATGTGTCAGATTTTTGTTTAGCAGAACAGAGCTTTGATCAGTTGTCCCAACGCTGCAAAGCCTCCGACCTCTACCTGTAAAAGGCAGACAACAGTACCACCTACCGGCCTGACGGAGATGCGACATGAGATAACGGAGGGAGCGCTCAGCACAGCACCTGATGCGGAGCCTGGGTAACAGGACTGTTAGTTCCTGTTAGTTCCTGCTCTCGACCACGCCTGCCCTCACAGCCAAGCCTCTCCTATTGGGGTAACTTCACCTGGGCCAACAGACCCCACAGCTCTGCATCCCCGAGTTTCCATGTGGGCGGCAATGTAAAGGCCGTGAAGATGACCAGACCTGTGTGCGGGCAGGCGGACACCAGAGGCCGGTGCAGAGCTCCGAGCCTCCGGTCCTGTCCGGAGGGGGGGGTCACAGGGCGTTTTCTCTGGTCTCCCAGCGATCTGGACTCGCAGGCAGCGTCCACTCTACCCAGTGCCTGGCCTCACAGCCACAGACTGGAGAAGCAGGAACAGCCTTCCCACGACATGCAATGACATGTATGTTCACTGG
Organism: Antrozous pallidus; assembly: GCA_027563665.1. Taxonomy (NCBI): domain Eukaryota; kingdom Metazoa; phylum Chordata; class Mammalia; order Chiroptera; family Vespertilionidae; genus Antrozous; species Antrozous pallidus. The sequence continues at coordinate 109,779,604 of CM050510.1, read as the reverse complement.
CAGGAGAATAAAGACTTATACATCCTCCCTCCAGCTCAGGTCATGTTTTGTTGCCGAATTTCTGTGCCAAGATTTAAATTAGACGATTATGAAAACAACTTTCAACTTTAATTCCTCTTCATGTCTTCTCAGAACTGTTTCCTTCCTGCTTTATGTCTTGCCTTTTAAAGTGCATCCTCTCTTTGCTAGTGAGCTACAGACACAGTAAAACAGACGCTCCCAGCCTCTTCCGGGAACCCCGGGCTCCTGTGGACGAGGCTGGAAACTGGTTTAATCCCCCATTTCTTAGGAGTCACATCCGGGCCTGCCAGCATCCCTGAGTCCTGGGCCTGCAAATGCTACTGGCTCAGATGGAGTGGGCACGGCTGACAAATCTCTTAAGTTTTATGGGAAATTTAAAAAAAATAAAAGACGTTTCCGTGAGCTTCATCCGAAAGTCATTCCAGTTCAGCTTTTGCGACATTTTAAATAGGTGGCAGATGTCAGCAAATAAAATGGGGAGGGAAAAAATCATGCTTACATATGTACTAATGTGCACATATGTGCCCATCCATATGATTGGATGTATAGTCTGCCACGTGTTTTCATTCAAATAGCCTCATGAGCAAGGCCAGTGCGCTGGGGAGTGGGCATCGACCCGGGCACCAGGAGGCCACAGTTCCATCCCCGTCCGGGCACAGTCCAGGGCACTGGGCTCCTCCCCAGGAGGAGGCATGCAGGAGGCAGCTGATCAAGGATTCTCTCTCACTGATGTTTCTCTCTCTCCTCCTCTCTCTGAAATCAATAACAAACATTTAGAAAGCCTTATGAATTATGCATTACCCCCAAACACTCCAAGCTTTTCAAAGCAAAGATCTGAGGGAACATTAGTTTCTAAGACAAGTATTGGCCTCTTTTACCAAATATCAGCATTTCAGAGTTTTGCTGAAATTGGCTTATCAAACACAAATTTCATCAGTCAGGTTTAAAAAAAAGATAAGCTGTATGGAACAAAATAAATACAGAAAAGTTGTACTACTGAGTGGGGAAGCCTAGCAATTTTAATTAAAGGAAGATTAAGGCTTTGCCCTCGTTTCTGGACACGCGAGCCAGGCACACCGACCCTCCTGCAGGGCAGTTGCCAGCAGCTGGTTAGGAATGTGCGAGGCACTAACTTCAAAACAAAGAGTGGGGGACAGTACAGGACACGCTCCCGGGAGACAGGAAGCTGTGGATTGGCCACGAAAAGGCGGTCCCTCGGGCGTTGGCTGTGTGTTCTGCGGGAGCGCCCTCGGGGCTTCTGCCTCCACACACCCCGACTGCTGTGGTCAGAGAAAGAACCCCAGGTCGGCAGTGTGGGCGGACAGAATCACTCTTCCCTCCCGTGTTTCACGCCCTTCGTGTTCCCAGACTCCCTGCCGGCATCCTCGGCCCTCTCTGCACCTGTTGTGGCGTGTGTGTCCCTGGCACGGGACCGTGGAGCGCGGGAGCTTCCGGAAACACCGAGGCTGGCTTTCCTCGGGGGGAGGGGCAGGGAGGCCATCGGGTTATAAAAGGAAACATGCAGAATTACCTGGAGAACCTGCTGCTAACAACTCTGTCCTGCTGACAACAAAGGTACGAGACAGGGACAAAGGAACTGAAAATGGAGAAAAACAGGGTGAGACCATATCGAAGGCAAGAAAGGAGATCGCTGTGGTCAGGGGACAGAGTGGGGACCAGTCCTACCAGTGTGAGCCCGTGGTTCCAGAACGGAAAAGGCCCGATGACATTATGGACAGAAACGGGTCACTCCGCTCTCCAGGAGGAGGGGCCCAGGGAGGCCGGAATCCCGGTCACCAGGCTTCTTCCTAACCTAGGATCTCTTCCGCCATCAGCAGCACCCCAGGGGTTACCGCTCAGAACGGGCTCTTCTAACCACTTACATCACAGCCCAGAGCCCCAAGAGCAGGGCCCCCGCCACCTGTGCCAGCCCCGCTCTCACTCCCAGGACGCCTACAGCATCCCTGCCTGCGGCGAGGAGCTAGTCAGCTCATTTACCCCCGAGTTGGTCTGACTGTAATTCTGACTTGATGCTATGAGATGCTCTGGAACACTCAGATTTCCAAGGATCAGAGGCAAGTGTGTGAAGAACAACGTGCACAGACGTCCTGGGCAGGACGGCACCTCGTCACTGCCGACCGGACAGGGAGCCGCAGCCGCGGCCGAGTCCCGTCAGCACTGCGTGCGGGGCAGGCATCTTACTTCCTGGACAGGTTTGTTTTTAAACTGAGACATGCTTGACATATAACTGGGCAGATCTTGGTAACAGACGACTGTATGGTTTTTCTAGGCAATCAAAATTAAATTAACAAAAAATATTATCTTGAGATCACTGTACTAATGTGCATCTCTCAAACACACAAAATTCCAAATCTAAATGGTAAAGTCAAATAAAATCCTGGGCTTTGTAATAAGATGCTATTAATGAAACCCTCCTCCTTCCTGGCATTTCCAAACTAGGCAGGCAGCCCCCCCCCCCCCCGCCCCCGTTGTCTCTATGAAGGCCTGCTCTCAATCCCTCCTCTGAATGGGACTTACCCTCACATGAATCCACAGTTCAGTATCAATAAAAATGTACAATTTGCCAAAACCGGTTTGGCTCAGTGGAGAGAGCGCCAGCCTGTGGACCGACAGGTCCCAGGTTCAATTCCGGTCAAAGGCATGTACCTTGGTTGTGGGCACATCCTCAGTAGGGGGTGTGCAAGAGGCAGCTGATCGATGTTTCTGACTTTCTGTCCCTTTCCCCTCCTCTCTGCAAAAAACCAATGAAATATATATATTTTTAAATGTGCAATTTGCTTTCCCAGCTTTCGTTCCAAAACTGCCTTATGAATCCGATCTTTCACGTGGGCCGATTTGAGGCTGGCTGCCAAATAGTCACCATGCCGACACTGGTCACACCAACGTTTCCTCTTGTGCGTTAAAGGCCATGAAGCAGGTGTGAGCACCACCACATCCATTCTTCCAACAATCCCATGAGTAACTTACATCCTCTTAGGAAGGAGGAAGCCAAGAGCCTTTCTCAAAGTCCGGCCACCGAACCCGAGGGGACTGAGCTGTGCCCGGGCCTTCTGGGCGGTTACGAACCTCCTGTCCTCACGAGCAGGGACGACAGATCACCTTCGTTCCCGGCAGACCCGACTAACGACGTAGGCTTGACAGGACTACGTCCACACTGGGAGCTCATCAGCACTGACAACGGGGCTCTAACACCTGCCCAGGGAGTGCGGGAGGCTCGGGTGCGAGAGAGTGCTGGCGCTCCCCTGGCTTCCTAACCGTAACATCTCGGTGCCTGCGGCGTCATGTGGCACAGCCGAGGACCAACACACAGAAACAGACTTGTCTGGAAGCATCCCTCCCCCTCTGAGACTGGTTTTCAGAAGTGACAGTGGTTTTTAGGATGGGCTATTGCAAGTTTTCTAGTACAGCCTGTGATTTGACATTTTAGCCACAAGGTGGCACTACAGCACCTCTTTGCCTGCCTGCCCCATTCTACACACACACACACACACACACACACACACTCTCTCTCTCTCTCTCTCTCTCTGTTTCTCTCTCTCTCTCTCTCACACACACACACGCAGCATTGTCAATAGAGACCATTCAAATCCCATCCCAGGGGTGAGCCAGGTACCTGTGTCCATGTTCCCACTCGCACAGACACCGCTGGCTGGCATCGTGTGCAGAGCACTCAGTGGCCCATGGCCCAGCCTCCCAGAACTGGCTGACTCTGGATATGAGCTGGATACAGGCCATAAATATGTATCAACCGCCTCATCCGTCCCCAGGAAAATACAGACTGGAACCCTCCAGAGCAGTTAACACGCCGATGACTCGGCGAGGCCGTGGGTGCAGAGCCCGGGACCTTCCTCAGGACAGTGTGCGTGGGAACTCTGGAAACTGTTGGGCAGTAGCTACTAAAGCTGAAGAGATCCTCATACCCTGTGACCCCACAACCCCACTCCTACATACAGACCCAACAGAACGCACACACGCTCATCAGGAGGGTACGAGAGATGGCACAAGAGTGTCCACAGTCGCCCAAATGCCCATCAGCAACGAAGAGCAGGAACACGCTGTACCCTCGCACACGGAGCAGACACAGCAAAGAGAAAAACGGAGTGTCAGCGCCTCTGCCAACAGGTGAATGAGCCGGGCAGCCTTGGGTTAGAGAGGCCACTCGGTAAACATCCTGAACGGGCGGTGTGGGGCGAGGGCCGGGCCCCGGATGCCGACTCTGATCTGGGCTGTCTGAATGGGGGAGTTCAGTTTGTGAAAGTTCGCGTAAGTGCATGTGCTTAGGGCTGGTGCAGTTTCCTGTACACACGGTACACCTCAGTCGGAAGTCAGGAAGGAAACACACAGGGTGAGCTGCAGGCAGAGGAAGGCTCTGCCCTCAGAGGCGGAAGGCAACTCACCTGGGGAGGCCGTGAGGGCCATCACTCCGTAATACGAAAACGCACTGGCTTCAAACTTCATACCTTCTTTCCCAGCTTCTACTTCCACTTTCCCCTGCGAGGAGAAAAGGGGCGTTTTCAGTCCAAGTACAAGCAGCTCCCTGCAAATCAACCCGGGGGAAGACTTGTCCTTCCTTAGGGTCTAAATCCCTCCCCCCAACCCCCAGGAAGTAATGCTCTGATCATCCTCCCCTGAGGAGAGGTTCCTTCTTCCCAAACATGAAAGTAGGTTTGGCTGGGCTCAGAGGTGGCAGTGAAGTGTGATGTCTAATTTCTCCCGTCCCCTTAATGTCTCCCAGCATCCGCAGCTTGTCGATCCCTCAGGAGCCCTCCTGGTCAAGAGAGGACGATGCTCTGGCTCCACCAGGAGGGCAAACCCCGAGAAGATGCTCAGGGACGGCGGCCACACTGTCCTGTAGGAGCCCATGCTGGAGCAGAGCCAGGGTCAAGGTCAGCACGGTTTGTGGCCATGGGACAGAAAGGACTGCTCTGGTGCCCAGGGGCGCTCTCTTACTAGCATGGTCCCCTGAGCAACCGCTCAGATGCCCTGCAGGCCAGCCCCCCATCGTGCCGACTCCCCAGGCACAGCACCACCTGGCACCTCTCCTTGTTCCCCAGAAGCACCTTCAGGAAATCTCCTCCATCAGGACAGGACCTCTGCTAAGGTTTTCCCTCTCCTTCCCTTTCTCCAACTTGTCTGCATCTCCTTTGCTCGCACCAGTGGCCTGGGACAGACCTTCCTTCCTCATCCCTCTGGCATGAGGGCCCCAGGATCCCTTTGTGGGAGATGCTCAATATGCGTTTTCTGGGCAATTGTGATGCCCTAGAGACGGAGCTGCACACCCAGATTTCCAAGCTGCGGCTCAGGTGGCCTCGCTGCCTCTCGGGGAGAGGGGCCCTCATGGCGGACAGACAAAACGGTGCCGTCTGTTGAAGAGGAACTGTGCCAGCCCGTCACCGGGCTTTGTCGATCCATTCAGTGCTCCCACCTCGGAGGCACACACAGATCAGGGGTGGGGGCTCAGAGAGGTCACGTAACCGAAGAACAAGCTCTTAACCAAGATGCGACCTAGGCCACCCCCCAAGGCAAACTCTTATTTGGGTCACTCCCTATTGTTCTAAACAAAATTCCGATTATGAAAGACTTTCTCAAATCACTTCAGAAAACTACCTTGTCTCTCTCTTAGGCTCTCCTTCCCTCAATGGCTGTTAGTTTTACCAACTCCCACCAATTCTCTTGCCATAAGGAATGAACAGAAAACTTCACCCATGATTAAAATCCACCTGCACACAGGTGCCGGGAACCTGACCACCCATGCAGGTCCCAGAGCAGATTCTGTAGGAAGACAGTCCTTGTCCTCAAAGAGCTTGGAGCCCAGTAGGGTGGGGAGAGCACATGAAAATCAATGACACAGAACAGTACCGTTTTTATGGGGGCGGGGGGGGATCCAGTAAAAATATAAAGAATTCAGCCTGGCCAGCGTAGTTCAGTGGTTGAGTGTCGACCTATGGACCTACAAACCTCCAGGAAGTCACGGTTCCATTCCTAGTCGGGGCACATGCCCAGATAATGGGCTCAATCCCCAGTAGGGGGTGTACAGGAGGCAGCCAATCGAAGATTCTCATCATTAATGTTTCTATTTCTCTCTTCCTCTCCCTTCCTCTCTGAAAAACAGTTTTTAAAAAATATAAAGAACTCAGAGAAAAATGTACTTCCCTGTTATTATCTAAAGACAATTTTATACAGAAAGAAAAATCTAAGGAGGAGTAGGATTTGGTTGAGCCAAAAGAAGGAAACAGCATGAAGGAAGGTCCAAGGCAGCTGACAGCAGACTGCCAGGCTCACTGGGTTTGCACGGGGAAGGTGGGCGAGAAGGGTTTGGGAAAGCAGTTTGGAGGACAGACCCGACTGTGAGCTCCTTAGGTGACGAGCTAATGAGGTCAGGGTCTTGAACAGAGGAACGGGCTTCAGAAGATAAAATCCAGACTTAACTAGAGTGGCAACACAGGACTGGAAAAAGATCAGTGTGGATACAGAATGGACATAATTGGTGAAACCAACAGGAAGAAAGAAGGGGAGGGGAGGAGAGGGGACTCGATGACCAGAACAGAAGTTGGCTCTTTGTGAATGGAAACAGAATGCCTTGAGAGGAGATGAAAAGCTGGGAAGGGGCTGTCTCTGTGTGGGGACCAGGAGAGGACAAATTCCATGTACGAACAAGGCCTCCTGAAGAGCCCATCATAGACTGAAATGAAGGCGGACGGTCCGGAGAAAGGCCAGACCCGGGGCGGGGGCTCCGAGAGTGGACAAGAGAGCGTGCGTGGAAAGAGAAAAGGACCAGACTGCACGCAGCCCGTGACCAAGAGCAGGAGGAGAGACGGAAACCAATACGGGAGCAACGGACAAAACAGACAAAAAGTAGGACCAGACAGCTGTGTTACCATAGAAACTCGGGGGGGGGGGGGAATCTCGCAAATAAAGGGAGGGTCAGAGTCACAGAGGTGGGAGTCACTGGTGACGTCAGGAGTATCGTCCCGAGGAAATCAGACCGTGGAGGGGCAGGGAGAGCGGGCGGGAGAGAGCACAGGCGCAGGTGAGGAGGGAGGGCCGCCAGGGCTCAGGGACTAGTGACCGAGCTGTCATTTAAACACCTCCGCAAACCCTTTTAATTCAGCACTTCCACTACTTATAAACCCATGACGTCAGGTCAGAAAACTCGACACATTGGTATAAATATATAAGGGCATAGGTACTCCAATGCCAGCACATATACATAAACACCTTGTCAAAAATATCTGTATGTTAGAAGATTTACTTGTAAATGGACATGCATTATAAAGTCCCTCTTCCATCAAATCTATTTTGAGACCCGTCAAATGGATAATGGCTCTCTCATATACCAACAGAGCATTACTGAGTTACAAATTCATTAAGACTAACTATATAGGAGAAACCAAGATGGCAGCATAGGTAAACACCTAAATTGCTGCCTTGCACAATTTCAAAACTACAACTAAAAGACAAAACGGACACCATCCAGAACCATAAGAAAGCTGGCTGAGTGGAAATCCTACAACTAGAAGGAAAGAGAAAAGCACACGGAGAATCAAAGGAGCTGCAAAAGTCTGAGGTACGGAGATCAGCGTGCGGCGAGGATGGGCAGCTGACAGCCAGCTGAGTGCCTGGCTGGCTTTCTCTAGTGGGAAGGAGACAAAAGCTCCCGACTGCGCTGAACCCCAGTTCCAGGCGAAAATCTGGGATTCCAGATTCATTGGGGGAGAAACTGGACTGTCTGGCAGCAGGTGAAACTCGAGGGCAGCTTTCTCTCAGAGGTGCTTGCAGAGATTACTGAAGGACACTGAGACCCAGGGGCCTCTTAGAGCAGGGCTGACAGGAGCCAAGGCTGTCTGCTCGGCCCTGAGACTCCGCCCCATCCAAGCTGAGCACAGAGGCTTTTGCAATTTTGCAAGTCTTGTCCCATAAGGCTGACTCCAGCACAGAAGCTCTCCCGGTATAGACACAGCTGATCTTCACAGCCAATTGGCCTGGAGGTCAACCCTTCCTGGTGATACCAACAACAATCAAGACTTAACCGCAACAAGGCTGTACACACAGTCCACAAAGGGGTACACCAAGAGTGTCCACCTCAGGTAACTGGGGAGGCTGAGACACTGGGCCATAAGGACACCTAGCACACAAAGCTACCCTACCAACTAAGGGAAGCAGCAAAAATACAAAGACAAAGAAACAGATCACAAAATAAATGGAGGAAAACAAACAACTGGATATAGAGTTCAAAATCATGGTTATAAGGTTTTTCAAGAGGTTCCTAGAAAAGGCCAATAAATTCATCGAGACCCTTGAGGATATGAAAAAGGACCAAATAGAAATTAAACATACACTGACTGAAATAAAAAATATTATACAGAGACTCAACAGCAGACTAGAAAAACACAAGAATCAAGTCAAAGATTTGAAATACAAAGAAGCAAAAAACACTTAACCAGAAAAGCAAAAAGCAAAAAGAATTAAAAAATTTGAAAAAAGTGTAAGAAGTCTCAGGAATAACTTCAAGTGCACCAACATCAGAATTATGGGGGTGCCAGAAGAGAGAGAGCAAGATACTGAAAACCTATTTGAAGAAATAATGACTAAAAACTTCCTCTACATGGTAAAAGAAATAGACTTACAAGTCTAGGAAGCACACAGAACTCCAAACAAAAGGAATCCAAAGAGGATCACACCAAGACACATCATAATTAAAAAGAAAACTGTAAAAATAAAAATTATGAGCAACAAATATATATCTATCAACAAGTGAACCTAAAAATCAAGTAAATTACAAATCTGATGAACAGAATAAACTGGTGAATATAATAGAATCAGGGGCATAGAAAGCGAGTGGACTGACAATTCTAGGGGGGGGAAAGGAGTGCGGGGGGTGTGCGAAGAGACTGGACAAAAATCGTACACCTATGGATGAGGACAATGGCGGGGGGTGAGGGCAGAGGGTGGGGTGGGACCTGGGTGGAGGGGAGCTTTGTAGGGGGGGAAGAGGAACAATTGTAATAATCTGAACAATAAAGATTTATTAAATTAAAAAAAAAAGACTACATAAAAATGACAACTGAAATCAGTTTCCACTGTTATCACTGAAATCTACAATGTCAGTCCTCAAAACTGTCCTAAATAATCATTTTTAATGTAATCCAAAGTTTCTCTAGGTTTAGGGAATACATCTAGCTTTATGAGAAACATAATAATTATTACCTCACTGCAGTAAATCCCCCACAGCCCCTCAGAATTGAGCTTGTCCAATTCCCATAAAATAAAAATAATTTGAAGTTGAATAAAATTAAGATTAGTAGAAGAATCGGGTTTGAATTTGAAAACCCTGACAACGGAAGTTTCCAAGAAAGACTGTATCAAAGTGGCATGTAACCAGTTAACCCGTGGATTTTTCTACAATTCCTCACTTCTGCTTCCAGATGCCACAATATTGACCAAGCCTGAGGCATGGATACAACACTTTCCCCAGTTTCTGACACAGATATGATAAGAGTTCCTTTCTTTCAAACAAAGAGAACCTTCTTCATTCACTTAGAAAATTGGGGCCCTGCTAGACTCATGTAAATTTTAGGGCCTACCAAGTACTGATTACACTCTTATAATGATACCTCCAATTCATTTCTTAGAAGTAAGTGAGAAATATGAGCATACTTAAGCGGTTAGTATTCTTGTAATGAGATAAACTCAAGATATCCTACAAAGTAATTCCTCAATAAAGAGGAACAAGAAGTGAATAAAACCAGCATTTTATTCACTCTAATGTTCATCTTGGTCTCAATGCCAAGGACGGTGTTCTATTCAGTCAAACTGTGATATTATCAGCGTCTCCTGATAACTCGGGCACCAAAGGCCCACGGAGGGTTCACAGTGGATCGACCTTCCCACCTTACATAGTGGATTATGTTGTAGCGAGAAGGAAACAAGTCACTATTGCCATGAGAGGTGATGATTATGACATCAGTTCCCCTGTAAAATAGTCTGGTTAGTAACCAGGAATAAAAATAATAAATGAATTATTTAGACAGTACTAAGGCAAGAGATAGTAAGATATCACCAGGAAACTAAAAGAACAAATCCTAAGGAGAGGATGGGGGTAGGGGGAAGGGACCCAAGGAACTCAAGACACTTAAATTTTAAATGTCCAGCCAAGATTTAGACATGTACAGGTAATTCGCCAAAGTCTTCAAAAAATACTAACAATTGAACTCACCATTCTTCATTTGACTCAGGGCTCCAGCAATCACTGAGTGCCCTTCAGTATTGGAAATTAAAGTAACTAATGACATTGCTTTATATTGGAACTAGTGGCCCGGTGCACAAACTTGTGCACATGGAAAGGAAATTAATTAGAAGAAATATTTTAATATTTCTATTTGCCCTTTCTCTATAATAGAAGTGTCAACCAAATTCACAATCAACAACGACAGATGAAAACACACGTGTGCAACTGGTGCCAGTGAGAGCTTTATGTGTATTGCACATGCTCACGTCAACTTAGCCTTTTATAGATATAGAAGAAACTTGCTTAATTATACCTGCTTTCTGATTTAGCTCAACTTTTTCCAGCCCAGTGAAGCACCACAACTTCTCTTTCAGGTAATTGTCAGCAACACAGCAGTACATATCAACACAAAGCAGATTATTATTGTAGATCACGCAGGAAGAACAAAGGGTAAAATATTTAACTGCAGCAATGTTTGACTATATTTTGTGCAGTGAGAAAATCCAAAGTCATTTTCAAGGTCCACTATTTCTTACTTCTTTTCAGTTGGGTCAAATTTCTAAGCTTTCTAAGTCTCTGTTTTCCAGCTAATGAAAAGAAAATAGGATTCCACCAAATCTCCTATCTACCTACTCCAGGACTTCTGTGAGGGTCAAATGAGATGAGGCACAGGAAAATATTTCAGACATTTGATTACAGTGTAAAATGTTTGCACCTGGCTATAAAGCAAGTTGTGTTCCTAGGCTGAAGAAACTCCGAGGCTAACTGCTAGGGAGAGGAAGCCGGGCTTTGCTACGTGATGTCATTACCTAGCAGACACTTAGCATATTAGCCTTTTATATATATAGATTATTTTATAGATATGAAAACAGGGAGATGAAATTCTTCCACTTACATGGCTACCCCAGAAGTTAAGTATGTAAAGTCCAACACCCATTCATCTAGACCAAATCTCAGAACTTGGAGGGTGGGTACTCAATGAAATCAAACAGCTACTGAATAATTCTCTGACCTGCAAAATGAGAACGAAGTAGTCTACAGGTTTGTTGCGCTGGTAGAGGTAGTATTCTGGGGCTTTCTTGTTCTTCTCATCATACTTCAGTTCCTGGATGACATTGGGGTGCTTTAGCAGCCTTAGAAGGATCTTCTCTGACATCTGGGATGGGCTAAATGCTTCTACTTCTATAGATATAAACACAACTTGACATTACACTTCAAACGGACAGAAAATATTAGACTAGTGATTAATGTATTTGGGTAATAAGAATACTAGGAATTAAAAGTGATACAATATGGATTAACGAGACTTCCATTTGGTGATCCATTGGGGGCAGATTACCTGGGAGAAATTAGAAAATGCTGCATTTTCATATTTGTTTATTTAAAATTCTTCCTTTTCAATCTGTCATTGGGTTTAGTTCTCATAAGAACACTCTAGTTTTCTGACCGATACAAATGAAAATCAACCAGAAGCAGGCTCCTTGACTGCCAGGATGTCCAACAACAGCCACAACAGCCTGACTGTCCAACAACAGCCAAAGAAAGAAGCAACGGTCAGGAAGCAACTAGCTGTGGGTTAGTACCAGGTGCACAACGCAGGGGCCCACATCTCCCTCTCCCATCCAACCTCCCTGAGAGAGTCTGGGGACCAGGGACACAGAGACTCGGGATAAAAACAAGGCACGTGCACACATCAACATGCACTCCAACTTGCTAATTTTAAAAAGTTATGTTCATCTCTATTTATAAAGACATACGTTTTATTTTATTTTTTTAAAGCCAAAATTACTGATTTAAAGCTGCTCTACTGAAACTGGACTTTATGGTATCTCAGAGGCAGAGTAGGATAACATTTCATTTTAAATTGTAGTTCTTGGGTGATGAAGAATATCACAATTAAGAGAAAGAATAAGCAAGTAAGTTAAAAATATTGCTTATAGGTTTTAAAATGTTTTAAATCATGTTATATATGAAAAATATAAATTCTGTATTAGCTTCTGTGTTTTTGTAATAACAAAATAAGTAGTACATTGTAGAAATTTTGGAAAATACAGAAAAAGACAAAGAGGACAATAAAAAATGACCTATAAACCAACCACTGTGAGCAACTGGTGATGAGCATTTCCTGCCAGTACCTGGCCTCGGTCTGTGTCTGTGCATGTGTGCAGGTCCAAAAAGACAGCTATCACCTTCCTGTACAGATTTATACCGTTTTCCTCACTTTACATTAAGTTATGAGTATTTTCCCATGTTGTAAATATTATATTGTGAGCATTTCATTATCTGAAAACGTGATTTTAAGAAGTGCACAACATCCCCTCAGATGGCTGCTGTTGGCCTTCTTTTCAAAATATTCTAAGTGCACTGCATGCAGCTGGAAGGTGCTGGCTGCCCATCTCGGACACAGACGTCTTCTACAGGTCACCAGGTACTTTCAGATTTCCTCTCCCTTCCCCCAGCCAACAGAGCTCAGCCTTTACCTACAGAGCCCCTGGGGATGTGGGAAGGGTGAGTCAGTCTCTTACGTCCATTCAACCTTGACCTCTATGGAGCGGTCAGTGCCGGCTGGGCTGCGGTTTTAACAATGTGCACATTTGCCTTCTGGAATGGGGCCAAGTCAACAATCTGATTTGAAGAGGCCGTCAAGAAATCCATGTCAAAGTTCTCAGAATTTCTGATTTCATTTAACCCATCAGAGATAGAGATTTCATTTTGAAAATCTGTTTTTCTTTCTTGTAAGTCATAGCACCTGTGTTATCACTGACATTCACTGTTCCTTCAAGGCAAGCTGAAGAGAGAACTACTCAGCTGTCCGCCACACAGCGAGGTGGCGTCCGGCTCGCACTGTCACCTACTCCGCCAGCTGGCACGCCCAGGGGCTCAGCCGGAAGCAGAGGACCTGGCCTACTGTTCACATGCAGTGTGGCACTGACATTCATCCTTACCTTTCAGACCAATTTAAGTTACTGGTCCACCTGGTAAATGTCTCAGAGTTCATGCCGACACTGAACATAGGAGAGGAGAGAATTTAAAAAGAAAAAAACAAAACTAAAACAAAACACAAACGTGGCATTACTTTCCACCCCATTTCCCAAGCTCCACCCCAGCCCACCATCGTCAGCGGTGGGTGAGAAACCCTCCTTCAGGGTTGGTCGAGATTTCAAACTGTGATAAGTTGCACTTGCCTGTTGCTAGGAAACGGTGCATGGCCAAGAGGAGCTGTGGTGATATTTTAACCTTCATCTCGCTGTCTGTCTGCTTAAAGGCAGAAAAATCTTGCTTTCTCTCACGATGGGCCACTTTCTTTTTCGTTCTGTTATCCGCTGAGGAAAAGAATAAGAAAAAAGTAAGAAAAGGCATTTCATTAGATTAGGGCCCTTTTTAAATGGAAATTAAAAAAAATATACTGCAAAGGCTAGAAGAGAGAATTAGTCAACTGTCCAGCATACAACTCTCTCCAGACTGTGGGCACTCTGGGCCCAAATACCACAGGAAAGAGGACAGAAGACTCCTCATCAAATCGGTGCTGCACAGTCAGAACAGCAATCCGGAGTCAGTAACAGGCACCTGATTGGTAGCAACGACAAATATACCTCCTGGTATCTGTACAGCCCTTTCAGGCACGATATTGGGCAGCCTTGAACAAAAACCCTTCCCTCATAAAACCTATGTAACCCATAGCAACCGAGGATGTAGCCTAGAGTGTACACAGTCTCCCGGCTCCTGTGTCACTGTTACACACGACACAAAGGGAAGTGTGTCCTGCCTTTGACAGGCTCCTCGCTTGTGCTGAGAGATAAAACAGATATCTGAGCACAATCTCTTAAGAAGCAAACCACTTTCATAGCACATCACTTTAACAGTAACATCGGGAGCCCTGGCCAGCGTGACTCAGTTACTTGGGCATTGTCCTGTGCACCGAAAGGTCAGTGGTTCAATTCCCAGTCAGGGTGCATGCGGTAGGCACCTGATGTTTCTCTCTCACATCAATGTGTTTTGTTTTTAAATATATTTCATTGGTTTTTTACACAGAGGAAGGGAGAGGGAGAGTTAGAAACATCAGTGAAAGACAAACATGGATCAGCTGCCTCCTGCACCCCCTCTACTGGGATGTGCCCACAACCAAGGTTCATGCCCTTGACCGGAACCGAACCTTGGCCGATGCTCTACCCACTGAGCCAAACCGGTTAGGGCACATCAATGTCTCTCTTTCTCCATTCCCCTCTCTCTAAAAAATCAATAGGAACATTTTTAAAAAGTAACATCTGTTAGCTTCATTTCTACCCAGATCACAAGATCCTCAAGGCCAAGCAAAAATGAAGAAAGTGACCCAGAACAGAAATCAGCCAATTCCTCTCTAAAGGACTAAACAGCAAATATTTCAGGCTCTGAAGATCATTTAGATGCTGTTGCAACTACTAAACTCTGCTGTTTAGCAAAAGCTGCCATATTGAATGAATTAGAATGGCTGTGTTCCAATAAAACTTTATCACTGACATGAAATTTTAATCTCATATCATTTTCACATCACAAAATAATTATTTTTATTTTTTAACACAATTTAAAAATTCGTAGCTTGTGAGACACACGAAAATAGGTAACAGGCACTCATGGACTGTAGTTTGCCAACCCCTGATCTAGAAGGTCTAAGGCAAAACCTGTCTTCAAGTATTTTCCTGGACAAAATAATAATCAAGAGAAACACTGGATTAAAGACAAGGCCCCAAGTGCTTGCTCCTTTCCCCCAAATCAGAAGTCTTTGCATTACCATTTAATGTCTAGGGTGAAACAAATGGCTTACTAGGCTTGTTTGGGGGAGAAAAAGATCACAAATTACAATGTTCTTCTATCTCAAAATCAGGGAATCAGATAGTATAAATCAACACAAATAATGTTCACATGACAAAATTTACCTCTGATCACTTATTTAATCAATATATATATGAAACCACATGTTCAGCACTTAATATCAGTAAGTTACATTAGACAACACTTTAGTATGAAATCAGTCTAACCAACCTTGGAAAGAAGTTCACTCAAATACAAATATAAGACCTCACAAATGTCTAAATTACCTTTCTTATGATGAATACCACCCCTGGGGAAACACATAAGTATACAAATACACACTTGGTATTAAATAGTCACTGTGAGGAACAGTGAAAAAAATGTGGATACACATGACAATATTCTGTGCTATGTGACTTCTGACGACTCTCCAAGTGTCAAAACCACACAGACACTGGGGTTTTTTAAGAACACTATAGAGAGGCGAGGGGAAAATAAGATACTTTTCAGAAGCAGGTCACTGGCTAATTATAAAATCTATTCTTTTAAAGGGTACATGGAAAACTTTCTCAATTTTAAAATAAGGGACATTCCATTCTAGTGGAACTGAATGAAATCACTTTGCCCCTCAGGCCATTTGAATGATCCGTTCCAATCATGTTTCAAAAACCAGGCGCCTCCCAGTTCTTTCTCTGTCCCACCTTTGAGACCCCAAACATCTCAGGCCTTGGGACACCTCTGGCATTATGGAACTCTGCCAAGAGTGAGGCTGAAGAGGTTTAAGCTGCACAGTCCGACGATCCAGGTATAGACTCAAACAGAACAGGATTCAGGCTCAACACTCGGCCCAGTATCCAGCCTATTCCTGGGCAGTGTGAATACTCCCCTCCCACTCCCCTGGCCCATGCTACTCCCCACCCCAGCCCCAAAGGAGCAGAGAGGCAGAAAAAGAAAAACATTTTATTGTACCTCACCCTGTCCTGCCTCCTATACTCCACCCACCACTATTGCCCCCAGCAAAACCATACTTGCAAACCTCACCTCTACTTTCCTCTATCAGAGCTAGAAAATTTAAACCATTGCTACCCATCAATTTAACAAATCACCTCACTTTTTAAGACCTGAATTATGACCTTAAGTAGAAACAGAAATTTGCCTGAAAACAATTTACCTAATTGAGCAAAATGAATTTCTGGTCAGGGCAAGTGATGCCCAGATCAACGGTTAGAAGCAGCTGGCTTTTCAAAAAAAGGAAACGAAGGGAAGGAAGGGAAGCAAGGGAAGGGAGGGAGGGGAGGGAGGGGAGGGAGGGGAGGGAGGGGAGGAAGGGAAGGAAGGGAGGAGGGAAGGAAGGGAGGAAGGGAGGAAGGAAAGGAAGGGAAGGAAGGAAGGAAGGAAGGAGGGAAGGAGGGAAGGAGGGAAGGAGGGGAAGGAAAGGAAGGAAAGGAAGGGAAGGAAGGGAAGGAAGGGAAGGAAGGGAAGGAAGGGAAAGAAGGGAAGGAAGGGAAGGAAGGGAAGGAAGGGAAGGGGGGAGGGAGGGGAGGGAGGGGAGGAAGGGAAGGAAGGGAGGAGGGAAGGAAGGGAGGAAGGGAGGAAGGAAAGGAAGGAAGGAAGGAAGGAAGGAAGGAAGGAAGGAAGGAAGGTAGAGAGAGAGAGAAAGAAAGAAGGAAGGAAGGGAGAGAGAGAGAGAGAGAGAGAGAGAGAGAGAGAGAGAGAGAGAGAGAGAGAAAGAAAGAAAGAAAGAAAGAAAGAAAGAAAGAAAGAAAGAAAGAAAGAAAGAAAGAAAACTACATTGCCACTCGATATTATCGGACCTGCCCTGCTTGCCCCCCTCTGGCAAAGAGACTGGATACACCGACAGGTCGCACACAGCCTGCACACACAGTCCATAACTGGAAACAGGCGGACAACAGCTGGAGAGATGTCAAATGACTCACAAACAACATGATCAAGAGAGCAAAGGTTTGGGGAAATTACTCTCAGGCAAAGCTACTCACTGTACAAATCTGTTTCATCCAGAATCTCTGATTTGATGATTTCTTCAATCACATCTTCTAAGGTGACAATCCCCAGGACTTCATAAAATGGATCCCCCTCTCCTTCATTGTTAACTCGCTGCACAATAGCCAGGTGAGATTTACCTTTGAAGAAAAGAAAGCAAAGGTTAAGAGGTAATTTTCTGAATTTCCTGAAGTCATTTTAGGAATGACTTTATTACAGCAAACACAGATACCAGATGACCAAAGTGTGCAGTGCAACACTTAAAAATGCATTAAATATCCCAAGCAGAAACAGGTCGTGAGCCATCAAAAGCAAGACCAGCTAAGCCAGAAGAATACCACCTTCTACACACCCTGCCCTACCCCCACGTTACCACCGGTTCCTAACACAATGGTCTTCAGTGATGGCAGCTGTCCTCTGGGACCTTTTGGCAACTGACACTTCACTTGAGGAGAGCAGTTCCTAAAGCGAGGTCTGAGGACCCCTAAGGACGCCCCAGACCATTTTTAGGAGCTCTGCCAAGTGAAATGGTTGGCATTTTGAGCCAACGGTGCCTAAGCACAAATCAAGGCAGTGATGGCAAAATGTACTAGCATCTATGGGGTTCTCCACCACCATGAACAGTAACATTGGGCGGGGGGTCCATTGCTCTTAAGAATATCCTTAATAAAGCAGTGTTTTAATTCCATTGAATCC
The DNA here is from genome assembly GCA_027563665.1 of Antrozous pallidus. Classification (NCBI taxonomy): domain Eukaryota; kingdom Metazoa; phylum Chordata; class Mammalia; order Chiroptera; family Vespertilionidae; genus Antrozous; species Antrozous pallidus. The sequence goes on along the minus strand of CM050510.1, from coordinate 109,761,849 downwards.
TGGCCCCAAGTCCCTGTCTTTGACTATTCTGTGTGACAAAAGGAAGGGCATGAAACGTGTGTGGCCTTCAGAAGAGTGACGGCGTCTTGAGAAAAGCACTTGCACAATTGGTTCCACCCACTCCTTCCACTGAGCAACCAGACAAACCACGGTACTCAGCTGTTGGGCAGACATTCTCCTGAAGTGAACAAAGTGAGCCCGTTATACTCAGGAAAACAGCAGCAGCCTTTGCTGCCGCAGGACGCCACGGGCGATGCTCACCTTTGCAGCCTGGTGACTGAGGCAGCGTCCCCAGCTGTCTGCACTCTAAAGGCACTCTCTCTGTGTTTTGGAAGCAGGTCTAGCCTAACACCTCAGGGAGGAGGGAGGGGTAAGAATTAAGCTACTTCCTGGAGTGGGCAAGGATCTAAATATATTATCCAGAATTCTTCTGTAAGGAAGATTGGAGACCAAAGGATTTTAATTCAACTGCACCCAAGCTCCACTTACAGAGTTTTGGGGTATATCAAAAGAACATCCACGATTCTCAAAAAAGGCTACAGATGAAAGTAGAAGTGAGGTTTGCAAGTATGGTTTTGCAGGTGGGGTACAGGAGGCAGGATAGGGTGGGGTACTCAATAAAATGTGTTTTTCCCTTTCTTTTTCTGCTTCTATGCCTCCTTTGGGGGGGGGGGGGAGAGTAGCCTGGATCAGGGGAGGGGGAAGAGAGTATTCACACTGTTCCAGATACATATCTGTTTGAGGCCAGATTTTCTTCATATACTTCAACTAAAGCAGTCGTACTGCACAGACTGAATGCAGAAGAGTCCAGCTGCCTTCCACTTAGCTAGATAATAAAGAGATCTACAAAAAAAAGGTAAAACAATAACACTTAATACTCTTATTTTGGAAAATAGCGATTTTAAGTTCAGTATTATTTATGTTAACATGAAATGGATTTGTTGGAATTAAGAATGTTTTCAGTTTCTCGGGTTTTCTTTTTAATTTACTGATTTGAGAGAGAGAGGAAGGAAGGGAGGGAGGGAGAGAAACATTAATTTGTTGTTCCACTTATTTATGCATTCATTGATTGATTCTCATAAGTGCCCTGACTAGAGAGCAAACCCACAACCTGGGCTTACAGGATGATGCTCTAACCCAGTGGTTGGCAAACCGCTCTGCTGGCTAATGAGTTTGCCGACCACTGCTCTAACCCACTGAGCCACCTGGTCAGGGCCTCAGGTTTAATGTCAACCCACAGGGAAGAACACATGCTCTGAAGTCAAACCGAACCGTCCTGGATTTGAACCCCAGCACTGCCAGTCAATTAGCCACGACTGGCTGTGTGGTCACAAGCAAACTCTAACTTTTCTGAGCCTCAGTCTCCTCATGTCCAAAAGCTGGCTCATAATTACTGCTGCCCACAGGACTGTAGTGAATTATTTATTATCAGAGATAATGTAGAGAGAGCACAGACAGTGCCTGGGATCCCTGAGGTGATCAATATAGGGCAACTCCTATCAATTTATTAATGTTCTTCCTCAAGTCTAAGGCACCATCAACTTATTACCATCTTAGTCAGAGGGAGGGAAAAACCCACTCCATTATATGTACACTGTGATTAAAAGATGCACTTCAATTTCAGAAAGATCTTTTGAAATATTAAACACGTTTTTCACACCAATATTGGTGTTTCCAGTTCAGGGCATGTGAAGCATCTGAAATACATCCTAAACTAAGCCAAGCAGATATAGTATAGACATTCCATGATCAGTTAACACGCATATTGTTTTTAAAAATCACAGGATGGGGGTTTTTTGGAAGATAGGATGGAGGAGCACTCATTGAAATAAAGTTTACTTAAAACTAGGAGTCAATCAAGTTCACTTGGACACAGCCAGCTGCAGGAAAATACTCCCTAAGGCCAGGTCTGCTCACGCTCCCAGCAGCTCATTCAGAAACTGCCTCGGGTTCTGCAGGTTGGCTGGCCTTTCCTGCTTCGGCTCAGACCCCGTGAGAGGCAACCACGTCTGGAGGCCTAGAAGGCAGATGGTTAGACAATTCGGCATCCTAACCATTTTCACCCTTAGCATGCTCACGCTCAAAGAATGAAACTATTTCCAGCAAATGAGACTAGGAAAAAAGACTTATCAGCGATAGATATAAACGCATCAGGGTCAAGTCCATTCCAGTCCAGTCAATTCAGTCTGGTGAGTTTCTCACATCTGCTTTCCCAAGAACCCAAACATAAGCAGTTAAAAATTCTTGGTCAGTGCTGTCTGTCGAAAGTTAAATTCTTTTGCTATTCCCAGCTTGTGATCATTTAAAAGGAATTTTCCAAAGCAAGGTCTAATATTAGACTCAAAATGAAGTTTCCATTCCACTGAGGCGCTATTCTCACCAAAGTAACTACTGCATAATCAGATTGTCTTGGAGCAATTCGTTTAAATGCAGATGGACATACTTGGAATACCAGCTCTATAGCACCAGCAGATCGGACTGGAGAAATTGTTCATGTGAATTAGGCTTCTTAGATGGAAAATTGAATTTTCTTAGGGGCTCCCTCTCACACTCCACCTTCAATGCTGACACTTTTGCATCTGCCCAGAGCCACATTCTTTTAGCTTTTGAATTCCTGGTGCGAAGTCCTGTTTTCTGAACCTTCTTGCTGGTAAGCAGTACAAAAAGGAAAAAAAAAAGTGAACACCCTCTTCTCTAATCCTGCTTTAGGAAGCTAGCAATACAATCACCTACCACCCCCCACTTAATCATTTGCTGCAGGAGTTCCATCCTCTCATCAATGGAACAATCAACAGGAAAATGTAAGCAAGTTGTGTCAATACAGAAATTTAAAAAACAGCTCCACTAGCATCCTTCTTAACCTGAGCATTGGAGGGATTCGTCGGGATTGAAAGCAGAAAAGCAATTTGGGGAAACTTAACAAAAGACTCAACCAAAAACTAAAAAAAAATTATGAAATGGTGGGTTCTTAACTTCCAAAGAGAAGAATGAAAATATAGCAATCAGTACAACATGCAATTATAGGCATTAAATAACACAAACTTTGAAATGTATGTAAATTAAACAAACTTGTTAGACTGTGTATAGAACAAATGAAGCAGACATTGCTGTCACAATCAGGCTTTGGAGAGAGCCCTTTTTGGCCAGCCGTGAGAGTCCCTGCAGTATTCCGGCCACCATGCACTGTCCTCGGAATGGAGAAAAAGGTATCACCAAGAGAACCAAAGCAGGACCGTTTTCAGTGCACAGGGCTCTATGGATACATTTCATTCAAATTCAGAAACATGAGCAAGTCAGCATGAAATGATAGCCTAGACCACTGGTCGGCATACTCTTTAGTCAACAGAGCCAAATATCAACATACGATGATTGAAATTTCTTTTCAGAGCCAAATTTTTTAAACATAAACTTCTTCTAACACCACTTCTTAAAAAAAGACTCGCCCAGGCTGTGGTCTTTTGTGGAAGAGCCACATTCAAGGGGCCAAAGAGCCACATGTGGCTCTCGAGCTGCAGTTTGCCGACCATGAGCCTAGACTGATCATTTTTCTAAAACTGCTATGTGCTCGTGGCAGGGCACTTACAGAGATGAAATCAGAACATGTCTTCCTTGTGAGATGAACCGAGTAACTAAAATTATCTATACACGGTAGAGGTGGGATCAAATTTCTGCCTCTGCCAGCTCCCCAAATCAAAGCTTATTTGCATATCCTCTCTGGATTGGTAAAGCAGCCCAGAATGGCAGCAGGCTGGCACATTTGCATCTTTTAACCTTACCACAGAGGCTCAAATTCTGAATGAAAGGCACCATTTGGATGCTGATGGATTAATCCACTGGGTCGGCTGACAAAGGGACCTGTAACTGCCTGTGGAAAATATGGACTCATTTGTACCCGCACGTCTCATGCCAATGAAGTGAAGTGGAACAGTAAGCGGCTAACAGAAACAGCCGAAGAGGGGCGACGCGGGAGAATGGAGTTAGGAACGACGTGGCACAGCTGTGGTCAGAAAGTCCTGATGATGTGAGCACGAGGCAAACAAGAGTCCGTGGGGCCGTGAAGGCCACTCAAACAGCAGGAAGAAAATACACAGGACACTCAATAGGGAGAAATTGAAGCAAAACATTTCACAGTCACCATTGCTGCTCTGCTGCACAACCTCAGGGAGACCAATGGCGGCGTGCAAGGCTTCCCAGTCCCCCGGAAGTTGTGCAATGCCATGGCCCCTCACTAACCAAGGGGAGGTCAAACACACGTGACATGCCTTTGTGTCTAAAGTTGTCCCAGTTTAGCTAACAAAAACTGTAATGCTTCAATAAGTAGAATCATCAAGTCCTTAAGAGGGAGTTCCGTTCCTAATCGGGAAGCAGTGATAAAAGAAGGAAATGCTCTGTGATGAAATGGGACGGAGGATATATTTCAATGGCCATAGTTAAGATCTCCCAAGGAAATCAGTTTCCATTTTAGTAGTTAAGGAAGTGGAGCACTTTAAATAGAATTAGATTTAGTCCAATTTATAGAAAAGTAAACAAACATATCAACTGAGATCCTGTATATGAACATAATTTATAATCCATAAAATACAAACACCTAGGGGGTGGAGGTACATGACAACATGACAAACCTGACAAGCCTGACAAGCTCAGTGACCAAAAGTAACCACACAGGATGGGCTGATCGCTAAGCCCTAACTGGGAAGGCCATGGTGGAGAGTCACGTCCCAGGCCTACAGCTTCATTAGCAAAGGTCAGTCTTTACCTTGAGTGAGTCCTGCCCACTGTTGTTCTGCATGTAGGATAACGTACCTTTGAAATGCCAGAGTAATTTTCTTTCCTAGACCCCTTGAAGGCACAATTGTAGGCACCAGAGCACGAGACCATGCAGCCCATCACTGCTAGCTTGCTCCTCACACACCATCTCTAATGCTATAAATGTTCATTATTACCTATCCTACCTATAGGCTGGGCATTCTTTCATTCAACTCCAGACACACAAATTCATTCGCTCACTCAAATATTTACTGAATACCCGCTTTTTAACAGAAAACAAAACCAAACACTGGCCCACAAGGAACATTCTAGTGGGGAGACACAGACTGTGTAAAACGTGCTTGCAGAACACAACGGCAGGGGCAGAATTACATTTAATAGTAACGTGACCTCTGAGCAAAAAGTTGAAGGACGTGACGGAGCCAAAGGAGGCACATAAGGGACTGGGAGGGATGTTTCAGGCAGAGCGAACAGTCAGAAAAGGCAAGGAGGCCAGTGTGGCTGGAACAGACAGCGTGAGAGGGAACAGGGTATGGATGAGGTGTGTAGGGTGTGGGGAGGCTGACACGGGTGGTGTGCAGATCCCGTAACCGTTATAAAGACTCCAGCTTTTACTCTGAGTGAGAAGTCACTGGAAGAAGGTTCTGAGTAGAAGAGTGACCTGCTCCCTATCTGCTGAGGGGAGAAAAGGCTTGGCAACTGGTGGAGAGAAGTGGGGGGGAAGGGAAATCAGTAAACCAAGTGGGAGGAACGGTGGCGTAGACGAGTGGAATGCTGGAGGTGACAGACCTACTGAGATTCTGGATATATATGAGATGGAGCCAACAGGTTCCGCAGATGGGTTGAATGTGGGGCAGAAGATGAAGAGGCAGGGCTGATAAGGTTTTTGGCTTGAGCAGTGGGAAGGACAGAGTTGCCACTGACTGAGGATTGTGGAAGATACTTGTTTAGAAGGAAAAAGCTCAGTTAAGCGTGGGATGCCAAATAGGCACCCTAGTGGAAATGTTAAATAGACACTTACACACCTAAATCCAGGATTCAAGAGAATGAGAGAAATGTGGGCTACAGCCCTAACGGGTTTGGCTCAGTGGATAGAGCGTCAGCCTGTGGAGTGAAGGGTCCCAGGTTCGATTCTGGTCCAGGGCATGTACCTTGGTTGTGGGCACATCCCCAGTGGGGAGTGTGCAGGAGGCAGCTGATCGATGTTTCTCTCTCATCAATGTTTCTAACTCTCTGTCCTTCTCTCTTTCTCTCTGTAAAAAATCACTTAAAAAATTTAAAAAAAAGAAAGAAACATGGGCTACAGATGAAAACGGCCCCAAAACTAATTAAATCTCCTCAGATGTGGGTGTGGTCAAAAGGGGTCCAAGCACTGAGGCTGGGGCATGCTAATGTCATTCGTTAGGAAGTTGAAATATAACCAAAAAGGAGACCGGAGAAGGAATGGCCAATGGGATAAGGAAAGAATAAAGGAGAATGGTGTGCCAGAAGCCAAGCCAAAAAAACAAAACAAAAAACCCACAAACAAAAAAGTATCAAATATAGAGAAAAAAAAAGAAAAAAAAAAGGTCATGAAAGGCTATTTGGGTGACAAAAGATGCTCAAGAAAAGAAAGGCTGGAGATGAAGAATTTAAGGGTCATCATTTAAGTGCCATGCCCTAGTCTCTGTCCAGCATGATTTCTACTACAGCCCTTCCTGCTTCTAACGGAGGCACAGCTGGCCTGCTCTGCCAGGCAGCCTGGACCAGGGAGAAAAGGCCTGTCATTAGAACAGAGGTGGGCTTGTTCTCTCCAAAGCAACACCTCTCTCTCCAAGTGCTGACCTCTGGAAATGATACATCGGATTTCCGATCATCCATGCTTACAGCCGAAATCTGTGTTGCTTCTCTCCCTCATTTCTCCCTCCCACACCGTGTTTTCTTCCTTTTCAATGAAGAAGGAACACACCCATACACATGCGGCGTGAAGTATGCCTGGGGAGCCACCGCCCAGAAGGACTATGTAACAATGGGCTCCAGGATGAACGAGGAGCCAGCAACACGAAGTGAGGGACAAGGAGTGGTAAGAGATGCGGTTAGAGGTGAATACAGGCCTACTGGCCTCTCCGGTAGGCTCTCCTCTCCAAGCCCCTCTATTTGTTAAAACCGGCTCCTTAAAGGGTGGGGAGAGCACACGGGTGGTCCAGCAACATGTCTCCTGGTGATTAAGTGGCAATACAGCCTCAGAAGGGAGCAGTTCTCCTCCTCTTTCTAGCCATAGCTGGACTATTATGTTCAGATCTCTATTTCATGAGGCAAACTGAGGAGAGAGTGACCAAGACCCTTCAAGATGTATAAACGATGTACAAGGAACAAATAAAGAGGACACAGACATTCAGCTGGAAGAGAAACCTGGACAAGGAGGAAATGACAGTAGCCTTCAAATCTCTGACATGAAAAGCAATCACTTGGTTCTCAGGCCTCCTCACCCAACAGTTTATTACCTGCACACCTGTACCGAACTTACCACAGGTACATGGCCTCCCTGATTAGATCACGAACTCCTTGGTGACTACTCTCCAGCCCCCAAGTCCAGCACAACACCTAACTCTCCAGTCTCTTTCCTAGGCCTCTATACACAAAGGAAAACTTACTAAACCACAGCATACTCATAATCACTCAGAATTTCTCATTTCCTATCAGCAAGTGAATTAAGGATAAACTTCTTAAAGGCCATCAGAACCTGGCACCCAAATACACCATCCTCCATCCTTCAGTCTCTATGTACTTCTCATGGTTTCACTGTCCAATCAATCAAAATGACTTGATTTTTTCTCCAATCATACCTCTATGGTTTTACTCAGCCCAGCAGAAGAGGTAGAAGGAGCTTCTCCTGGGGGAGGGGTGGAGGGGGGAGGGGGAAGAGAGGTAAAAAACCACCATACCTAGCCCCTTCATTCACCTCCCTAACCCAACCCACTGCCGCTGCCATACCGGGGCTGTGGGAGTGCCTACATCTGTACATTCACGTTACTCTTAACAGTAGGTAGGCCCTGCTCCGGCCAGGTGGCTCAGTTGGTTGGAGCGTCATCCCAGACATCAAAAGGCTGTGAGTCCGATTCCCTGTCAGGGCACATACCTAGGTAGCAGCTTTGATCCCACAGACCACACACAGAAGGCAGCCAATCGATTCCCCCGCCCCCACTTTCTCTTCCTCTCTCTCTTCAAATCAATTTTTTAAAAAGACATGAAAAAAAATAGTAAGACAGGTCCTTACTCTATCCATTTCCCTTTCAATTCAACAGCTACAAAATCAAAAGAAAAATAAATCCTGTGTTATAAGCCACACTACACAAACACAAAGCCACTTTCTCACAGATTTTGGTAATGCATTCTCTTACATGCCTGCAGGTCTTCTGACTAATACAACCACAGACCTAGTATTATAGCCAGAGGACAATGGCTGCATTTGCTTAAGGAGAAACACTACAATGTAATTCAGGGAGCCATCCCCTTACTATTTCTGTCCTGTTAAAGCTAAAATGAAAACAACAAACTTCATGGTGTGTTTTTTTTTTTTTAAGTACTTATTTTACCTTACCATCCCCACCAGAGCTAAGTGCATTTTTTCCAATTGAATTTTCCCACCATAAAATAGACTAGAAAAATGTGACACAGATCTTAAAATAGTCCTATAAAAACAATACGTGAGTATATATATAGAAGCACTTGCTGTATATAGCAGTTACTGGTTTTAAGTGATTATAACAGTTGCTATTCTGGGAGATAAAAGGCCCCTTTTACCAAAAGGTTTACTATTTCCAAAAATTCCAATGGCCGACCAGTAAGTGGCTGCCCCCAGTCTGCCCAGGAGGACAGTCCTCCACTCCAGGCACGTGGGAGTCATCTCAGGCACCGACCTCACTCCGTTAGATCCTGCCCGCCAGGAGGTTTCCTGGGGCAGGATTTGGAATCATGGTTTCCTAAAAAATTAAGTTTTTTTTGGTGAGAGTAGCAATTTTTTGATACAGATATTTTACAGGGTCAAACCCTGAATTTATCTATTAATTTTGTAGATCATAACAGATTCCAGGGAACAGGCCCCGCTGTTCATTGGCCCCTCACACTCTGAAAGCAAGGAGGTAGCCATTCATCACTGAGCTACTCAGCCTCTAAAGGACTTTTTAGCACATGCCTTCCCCAAAGCTGATTGCAGAGTACTGGGCACAGTGCAGGGAGCCCTGGGAATCTGAGCAGGCAGGCCAGGTTTGCCAGGCCCAGCTTCAATGCTGCACCCGGAGGCAATCTCTCTTACTGTCTCAGGCTAGCTTCTACGTATTTGCTATAAATACCTGTTTCTTGACATTTAAACTGAGTTTATTTCCACTTTCCCATTCATTACTGAAGATTATTCTATATCCCTAAAATAGAAATACCTGAAAAAGAAAAGTATCTTTTATGACAATATTTAAAATAATTATGTTTGCGGTTATCTTTAAAATGTTATATTACTTCCCTGGCTGGGTAGCTCAGTTGGTCAAAGTGTCGTCCCAATATGCCAAGGCTGCTGTTTCGATATCCGTTCAGGGCACATAGAAGAATCAACCAATGAATGCATAAATAAGTGGAAAAACAACTCAATGCTTCTCTCTCAAATCAATAAAAATAACTGTAATGTTATTATTGACTGGTTGAATTTCACTTTTCCGTAAAAAGCTCTCATGCAATAAGATCAGAAATATTACACACTGAGAAAATCCAACCCATATGGTTCTCAGATGCTGACAGCTGCATTTGTGGAAACTCGGAGAAGATATGCCTGCTTTCAATGACATCAACATTTATATGTTAGGAAGTATATTAAAGTGTGAAGTACATTAAAACTACAGGTACCTGCTTGACTCATTGTAGGCACACAAATATTTACAGAGTGAATCCAAAAACTTACCTAGATCCTTTGAACCTGTTTTTATTTTCAATCTATAAAATTTTCTGGGCTAAAGTTATATTTTATTTGTCCTAAAACTACCTCCTCCACATTATTTTTGAATTTATAACCATAAATTCTCAGTTATAATTAGAGTGATGATACTATCTTTTTACAGTACGCCCAATATTTCATCTAAGAATTTAGCTTTTATATTAAACACTACAGACTCACCTGTCACCTGTAATTTTCCTGTCAGGCATCCTTCCTTCCAGTCCTCACTCACTGTTATGTCCTTTTTCAAGCACAGCGCTAGCAACAGAGATGCCCACCTTCTTAAGAAAACATGTTTGTGGTGGGTGTTTTTAAAAAACGTGAATTAGAAAATAATTTATATTATGAAAAGATTCTTAGATTTACAAAATGGAACATTTTAAATTAGAATTTTTGCTTTGAGATACTTATATATTCTTATGCAGTTGTAAGGAATAACAGAAAGATCTGGTATATTTTTACCTGGTTTCCCCTAAATGGAAGCATCTCTAGCAGATACTGACACTGTCGCAGAACCAAACTTCCATCCCCACAAGGATCTCTGACGTTGCCCTTTTAGAGCCACAAATACTTCCCCTTCCCTCCAAAACAGATCATTTTAATAACTTCTCTGGTGAAATACATGCTTAGTTTTCTACTGAAAGTTTAAGCAAATATTAAAAAGCTCATAAAATGGCGATCAGTGGGAAAACACTTTTTAATCAACAAAAACTTGTTCTACATGGAAGTCTGAAAACTCAAAAATGGGGTCCAATCCGGGAAGGCTAGAGAGCCAGGCCTCCCGGCTGAGACACCAGGGCAGGCTGTTGCCTGACTGAGCGCTCAGGCAGCACCGTTTTTCAAGAGCCGCGGAGACCCACCGTGACAGTAAACGCCTGCAGCGAGACCTCTGTGGCAGTATAATTTTCCAGACAACTCCTCTGCTCTCACATGTGCTGGATTTCTTGTTTTAGTTAATCCTCACCCAAGGATACTTTTCCATTGTTTTTTTTTTTTTTAGAGAGTATGTGGAAGGGAGGGGGAGAGACAGAGAAACATAGATGTGAGAGACACATCGATTAGTTGTCTCCCACATATGCCCCAGCTGGGGCTGGGTATTGAGCCTGCAACCCAGGTACATGCCTTTGACTGGAATTGAACCTGCGATCCTTCAGCCCACAGAAGGACGCATTAGCTGCTGAGCCAAACCTGGCTGTGTGATGGATTTTTTATGGAACTTGAACAGGTAACAGTCCCCAGTAATTAAACACTAATCTAGGTGCTGATGGAAAGGGATTTTGCGGGTATAAAGTCCCTAATGGGTTAACCTTAAATAAGGATACCTTGGGTGGGACTGACGTATAATCAGCTGGAAGGCCTTTAAAAAATAAATTTATTGGGGGACACTGGTTAATAAAGTTATATAGGTTTCAGGTGTACAATTCTAGAGGACAACATCTGTCTATCGTATCGTGTGTTCACCACCCCAAGTTACGTCTCCTTCCATCTCCGAGGAAGGGACGTTCTACCTGACCATGGCAGACCATGCCTTGGGGTTCCAGCCTATTTAGGATCTTCCCTCCTGACGGCCTGTCATAGGGGCTTTGGACTTTCTTAGATTACAATTACGTACATAAGCCTGTTCCTTACAATAAATTCCTTAGTGAATGTTGTGTGTCCGTCCATCCTCTACTGGTTTTGCTTTTGAACCAGTACTGACAGACTCAGACACAAAGGGACTCAGAAAGCAGATACGAGAAAATTAGGGTTAGATTACGTTTTCATTTCCCAAACTCAAGACATGAATGACTGTCTATGAAGACAACTAATGTATGTATTCTGTGCCAGAGACCCGCTCAATGAACTTCCTCGTAGGAATAGCAATCATTTGGAACAACAACAAAAAACCAACCTAGACTAAACTGTGGCTGGATTTAAAAGACAAGAAGCCAAATTATTCACTTCAATGCATCCAAGTGTCCCACCCTATTAAAGACAGCCCTGTGGTCCTCCCACCCAGGTCAGGATTCCAGACCAACAAACAGTGGATGGGCTCAACGCGAGCCCTCCCTCCAACTACCACCAGCTTGTTCTGTCTTACTTCTTCATCCTGCTGTCAGATACTCCAGCCAGAAACCCAGTGAGTCAATTCACAGAAGATTCCAGTTGTTCTGTGACTTGCTCAATGTCCCATCCAAGTGATTTGTGAGAAAATCTTGTGAACCAACAGAGCAGACACTGAAGAGTTTTTTCCATTATTCCTTTCTCCCAGAGTATTTAAAGACTTGAATTTTCCCATCTTTTGGAGAAATATTTTCTTATAAATAGTGAGGCATGCTGGGCATCTCCACTTCATCTTTTTTAGTGGTCTGTAAGACTCACTGTACACTTGCTGGAATGTTTTCCTAGTAAACCATCAGCAATGGAAAACATGGCTAAGACAAAAGATGGCTTTCAGGCTGAGACGATGGGAACCTTCTCATCTTTCCCAAGAGACAGGTAGTTCTTCAATAGAACTGTGGGGTTTATTTTAGAACCAATGAGTCTATTTTTGTCTTTCCTTTAGACTTGTAGCCTTTGTAAGGATGGAAGACTGACTTTACTGATGAGGTAATAGTCCAACGGATTAGTAACAGTCTAAGTAGGAGAAGTATACTTCTGCTGCCATGACTAAATATCAGTCTTAATTTTATAATTTTCTCTTCTATTCTTTCCTCATGTCTTAGTTTTTGGACCAACAATCATTTAGAACTTTGTGTTGCAAACCAAAGCTCTTAATTTCAACTAAACTAATTTCTTGGATGATTTCTACAACACAAGTAGACAAGATTGGTGGCTACGCCAAGTCACACATAGAAACACAGTCCTCTTATGACAGCCACAGTGAACAATAATTACTGAAGTCTAGATGATGTGATCAAACCACACCATACACTTGCTTTAGGAGAAGGCCTTTTTATTTTTGTAAACCTCACCTGGGAATATGTCTTTATTGATTTTTTGAGGGGGGAGGGGAGAGAGAAAAACATCCAATGGTTGCCTCCCATTCACGCCATGACCAGGGAATCAAACCCGCCACCTTTTGGTGTCTGGGCGGATGCTCCAACCAACTGAGCCACCTGGCCAGGGCAGGCGCAGGCATTGTAAGAAGGGTGAGGTCATCAGGTCCTTTTAAACTTGCTTAAAGGAGAAACTAAGGATGGGTTTGTTAAAAGAAAAAAGACTTTATCCTCTTTTCTCACTCAAATCTCCTCTTTTCACGAAGTCCTTCCTAATGACTTCAAGTTGGAATGAGCATGTGGAAGTGTTAACGTATATTATGATAAAATTAACATCCTATCTAATAAAAGTTATATGCAAATTGACCATCACTCCAAGACACAAGATAGCTGCCCCCATGTGGACATGAGATAGCCGCCACAAGATGGCCTGCAGGAGAGGGCAGTTGTGGGCAGTTAGGGGTGACCAGGCCAGCAGAGGAGGGCAGTTGGGGGTGACCAGCCAGCAAAGAAGGGCAGTTGGAAGGGGACCCAGGCCTGCAGGGAAGGGCAGTTTTGGGTGATTAGGCAAGCAGGGAGGGCATTTGTGGGCAGTTAGGGGTGACCAGGCCAGCAGAGGAGGGCAGTTGAGGGAGACCAGGTCAGCAGGGGAGGGCAGTTGGGGGTGACCAGGACTGCAGGGGAAAGCAGTTGGCGACCAGGCCTGCAGGAGAGGGTAGTTGCGGAGGGGGAAAGGGGAGACCAGGCCTGCAGTGGGGGGCAGTTGGAAAGGGCAAGGGCTACAGTGGAGGACAGTTGGGAGGGACCAGGCCTGCATGGGAAGACAGTTGGGAGGGTACCAGTCCTGCAGGGAAGCACAGTTGTGGGGGACCCAGGACTACAGGGGAGGGCAGTTGGGAAGGGACCAGGCCTGCAGGGGAAGACAGTTGTGGATGATCAGGCCAGCAGAGAGAACAGTTAGGGGTGACCAGACCAGCAGAGGAGGACAGTTGGGGTAGACCAGGCCAGCAGGGGAGGGCAGTTGTGGGGGACCAGGCCTATAGGGAAGGGCAGTTAGGGGTGACCAGGCTTTGCAAGGGAGGACAGTTGAGGGGGGGAGGCCTACAGAGGAGGCCAGTTATGGGTGACCAGGCCAGCAGGGGAGGGCAGTTGGGGGAGACCAGGCCTGCAGGGGAGGACAGTTAGGGGTGACCGGACTGGCAGGGGAGGATAGTTAAAGGTGATCAGGCCAGCAGGGGAGGGCAGTTAAGGGCCATTGGGTTGGCCGGGGAGCAGTTAGTTGTTGATCAGGCTGGCAGGCAGAAGTGGTTAGGGGCAATCAGGCAGAGGCAGGCAAGCAGTTGGGAGCCAGCAGTTTGGTGGGATCAGGCCTAAGTGGGTGGTTGAACATCCCTCAAGGGGTCCCAGATTGGAGAGGGTGCAGGCTGGGCTTAGGAACACGAATTTCATGCACTGGGCCTCTAGTAAGTTAATAATAATATATTACTATATAATTAATAATCATGTGATATGAGGGAAAAGGGCAGACACCCCCAACCCCATGCACAAATTTCATGCAATGGGCCTCTAGTAAGTTAATAATATATTACTATATAATTAATAATCATGTGATATGAGGAAAAAGGGCTATCAAAATTATTAAAAGTCACTTAGCCCTGGAGTTGGAGAGAAAATTTAAAGTTATCTAGTTCAAATTCTTATCCAATATATTAATCCCACCTTTAATTTTTCTGCAAACAAGAAACTTAAAAAAAAATAATGGGAGCATAGATAATTTAAGGTTTTGCTCACTGTCCTGAGATAAGAGTTCTAGCACTTTACTCTTTTGTTTCCTGTCCTGGAAGAAGAAGAGTAAATACTTCATTATCATTGTAGAAGTGAAAAGATGTAGTTGGATAACTTAACAAAGCAAACATCTTCTATAATAAATTCCTTCACAATTCTTCCTCACCTTCCCATTATCAACCTTCTCCCTCTCCCTCTCTGAAAAAATGTGTAGAAAATAAAAGGCAAGTTTTTCTATTTCTTAAGAAAAAAATCACCACCTAAATGTCCACCAATAGAAGCCGGTTAAATAAGTTCTAGTACAGCCATATAATGGTAGCATACAATGGTATACTGTGTTGAGTTTAAGAAGAATGAAAGATCTCAGTCTTTTGAAAACTTTTTCCATATTTTCATGAAAAATTAACCAAATATAGTAAGAAAAACACTAGAATAATAAACATAATACGATCAGATTTGTATAACTGTAGACACATAAATATTTCAGGGGGGCGGAATTATCACTAGCATGTTGGCTGCTATTTACAGTACAAGTTTGTATCTTACAGAGTAAGTCTATTTGTGTGCTTCTCATCAAAAAGGAAAAAAGAATGAAGACTTGTAACTGTGTACACTGCACTCCTGTATGTAATCTTCACCAGAGAGAATGTTCACTTTGACTAGGAATGAATGAGTAGAATCTCTGTCAACATTAGATGCCTCTTAAGTACCACCGCAAAATCCTCCAAGCCCCATGGCTTCCTCCTTCCCCCACCGCAGTGACATCCACACAGGCCTGGACTGGGTTCTGCCGGTGCAGTCAGTGCAAGCAGACAGCCAGCCCACGGCAGCTCAGTGTGCTTCTCACTTCTGCCTGGAGACTGCTCCCCAAACCCACTCTGCAGTGATGCGTATGCAATCCAGAAACGGGGATATGTTAGGAATTAATGCCCGTGGGAGACTACTTCCCCCTCTGTCCTCAGTGGACAGTCCTGAGAGCACTTGGGAAGGCTCCTGGAAAGGCCCTGGGTCGAATAGAACGCCTGTGGCCCTCAGCTAGTGCTATAGTCAATGTGCTGTCACATCCTGGCATTTCCTTCCCCGCTTCCCATTTCATCACTTCCCTTTGTCCTGAACTCCTACTGCCAAATATACTTCTTTACACGTCTGTCTGTCTGTATCAGGCTGCCCTTCAGACTAAGATAAAATCAGATGAGTGGGAAGTGCTTCTGCCGATCAGTTTCTGGCTTTGTACATTTCACCCTCTTCCATTTCCATGATTCCAGTGCCAGAGATGTTAAGACATATTCTATCTCAACATGATGCTGGTCCTGTACTTTTGTGCCCCAGTCCTGGGTAAGCTGGCACAGTGGGCAGGAGTATTTCTCAAATGCATTACCTCACTGGGTGGCCAGCAATAACTACCCATTGCAGTGACTGCAAACCCAAATTAAATGTGTCCCCAGCTCACTTTCCACAGCTGGATCCCAAAATCACCTGGGACCACTTCACCATCACCAGACACAATAGTGAGAGAGTAATTCGAAGTGGCAAGAGAGCAATTTTGACCAATTGTATAAAACATCCGGATTTTGCAATTTTTTAAAAAAAAAACATAACCATGTAGACACATTTGTGAGGGCCCTTGCCAAGGCCCAGGCATGTGAAGCACTTAAGCTTCAACTTAATTAGCTTTATGGTAAGTCTGTTTTTCACTACGTACTATGATCAAGTAACTATAACTTAAATAGGTATTAACACATAGAATGAAAACTCTCAAATCTATACTAGTACTATCCCCAGTCCAATGTTTTTTCCTAAACTTCAACTTCAAAAATATCCCAATTGCCTACTTGGTCCTCTTTACTGTCCCACAAGCATCTCAAGATCAACACATCGCAAACTGTGTCATTTTCTTTACCCAACCCGTCCCTCTATTCTGCTCCTCTTGCTGGCTAATGGCACCAGTACATCAAATGTAAAGGTGAGTGCCATCTTAGATTCTTCCTTTCCTCTAGGTTCACCCTGCTATGACAAACTGGTTCCAGATCACTGTGTTAAGTTTTAAATTTAAGGCTACCTTCTAAGTATCTATTGAGTCTCTCCCATGTTCTCCATCCCCAGGACCAGCTCACCTTAGATACATGTCTCCGTTATTTCCCTTCTGAACTGCAACAACTTTCTCCTTCTAACTTTAGCAATTTCTTCAGAGACATCTCACTGATGCCATAGTAATCTTCCTATAAAGCAAATCTGAACATGTTATTCCCCTACTTGAAATTTTTTAATGGCTTTCGATTACCTATGAGAGTCACGCTTCAGTATGGCCTACAACGCCCATCGTGACATGATCCGAAGTTCCTTCTCCAGCTTCATCTCCCATGTCTTTGCTCATTTCGTGCCATACTATTTGCCATTTTCCAATCTAGATACACATTTCATGGTTCCCCTCTGCCAAGAACACCTTCCTCCCCTTGGCCCCTTTACTCTTATTCTTCATCAAAGATGCAATTCAGGTATCCTCTCACCCTGGAAGTCTTCCTGGCCTCACATATGCCGGCTGGGCTTCCCTGTCCTGTCTCTGCTCCCACAGAACCTTCACTAGCTCCATCAGAGCATTTATTATTCTGCATTATAATGTGTTCTTTCCTCTACTATACTGTGAGATTCTTGAAGAGTTCCCTTTCATATCTAAAGCCTCAGGAGCAAGCACAGTGCCTGGTATAGAATACTCTCAATAAATGCTGAATAAATAGCTTAAATTAATCATAAGAAGATAAGAAGGGGAATGAAGATTAGGAAAAAATGATATTATATCTGCAAGCTCTTATCACAATACATTGTTTTTCTTCCTGGGACACAGGCAATAAATGAAGCCAATCAGCAACTGCCGGTCATCTGTAATTTTGGCAACCGTTTCCCAGAAGAGTGGTCCATTGTTACCTAAGCTAATGCCTTGTACATAAAAGACTTTAATTTCCTATTTAATTTAATTGTACTGATTTTATTATTTTTATTATTGGTACCAAATTCTAGGAAAGTTACAATAGAGTTTGACTCTAGATAAAGCCAGCTTGAAAAACAAGTAGAAATCAAACTCTGTGCTCCTTCCTGTTGAGCTTGAGAATATCTTTAAAGAATTTTAATTGTCCTCTTAAATATACATGAATTCAGCCTGAAAACCGAGACTCATATATTCAAATATGATCGCTTGTCAAGTGAAAAAAAAGAAATTCATTTAGCTTACTGAATAAATGAATGTTCTAAAGAACTCAACATTCTTTTGCTTATTATGTAAACATCTTTAGAAATATAGCTGCCCCTCAGTAAAAATAACATATCTTAAGGTTTCTGGAAGAAGATACTTCAACTGTCTGCTGGTTCCTGATATAACAGAAGATCCAGGTCATCTCTGGTTACTGATCCCTCACAAAAGTCACAATTTTTAGCATTCAAATATGTGTGATGGGACCCTAGAGCATATTGTCAGGGCTTAAGGGCGTAAACTAGAATTAGACAAGTGGGTTTGGATCTTTTGGTTCTGCTACATATTAGCTGTGTGACCGAGGACAAGTCATTTACCCTCTCTGGCCTCTCACTTTAATCATCTGTAAAACAGAGATAAAGCCTAAGGTTACTTACTATTTAAAAAATGAATGGTCTGGCTGGCATGGCTGAGTGGCTAAGCATTGACCTATGAATCAGGAAGTCACAGTTCCCGTCCCAGTCAGTGCACATGCTCGGGGTTATGGCACTGATCCCCAGTAGAGGGCGAGCAGGAGGCAGCCGGTCAATGATTCTCTCTCATCACTGATGTTTCTATTTCTCCCTCCCTTTCCCATCCTCTCTGAAAACAATTAAAAAATAAAAAATGAATGAAAAAAAATGTGGAATTTAACAAAGTGCTTAGCATATACTAACTAACCAATAAATGATAATGGTTATATTACTGATGAAGTTTGTCCTGGTTCTGGAAGTTAAAAAAAAAATTCAAATGTACACGTATAATACCTCTTAATATCTATAGAAACAGAATCTTGAGATCATTAGGATTACTCAGCTATAAGTAGCTTCTTTCAGAATATAGGTTACAGACTTCTATCAAAGAGCATAATTTTCATCACCTGAGCATTCAATCCTATGTAGACTTGTTTTCTTTTAAGTTCTTCAGTACAGCAACTCTACAAATTGCTCACTCTCTCAAAACCAAAGTTTTGCGGCTTGGTGGATCCAATGGGTTATGGAGAGTGTCCTCCCTCCCCTCTCACCTCCAGAAGTAGTTGCTCCCGCTTACTGGATGAGGCAGTGGGGAGGGCGGCCCATGAAGGAAGCTCGTACAGCCACTGCCTTTGTCATATTTCCTCTGTGAAGAAACAGAAGACTTCAGTTCCTGGGATTGATTAAGCTCGAGAATAGAGAACCAAGGATCTACTTAGTCTTTTCCTAGGACTCTCTCTTCTCTCTTTGTGATAGTGCCATTGCAGAAAAACTCACATTTTTGCATGTTTTTGGTCAGGAAAGTGGCAAGATAACACAGGCAGCTTGCAATGCACAATAAATGGAAAGGAGTTGGCACAAAGCAGAGAAAGACTCAAAGACTAGGAGAATGAGAAGAAAAACCAATGAAAGAATAAATTATATGCAATGATCATACAAACCCTGACGTTTGCAAAGATATCGTGAAGATTATAAGATTATAAGATCAGAATTCACTTGAGGTCAATATGGTCTCCTCTGGTGCTGGTCATGGATTCACTCAACAGCTATTTTTGCTGGGCACTTACTATATGCTAGGCACTGTACTAAACACTAAAGATTACAACAAAAACATACAAATAAGACTAGTCTTTACTGTCAAGAAACTGGGAGTCAAGTGGGGAAGACAAGGCAAGTAAATTACAACAAGAAACTATCTTTCAAGTGACCTCCATGTAACAACATGCTGGTTCACACACACTCCATTCTCCCTGTAAAATCATGCCGGAGGCGCCAGCACACTAAATGCCTTAGGCCAGTGGTCGGCAAACTCATTAGTCAAACAGAGCCAAATGTCAACAGTACGATCGAAATTTCTTCTCAGAGCCAAATTTTTTAAACTTAAAACTTCTTTTAACACCACTTCTTCAAAATAGACTTGCCCAGGCTGTGATATTTTGTGGAAGAGCCACACTCAAGGGGCCAAAGAGCCACATGTGGCTCACAAGCCGCAGTTTGCCGACCACGGCCTTAGGCTAGTAGGTACTCTCTAATCCCCTCCATATTCCAACAGAAGTAGAATGTTTACTAACAATTGGTTATTTTTGTTCCCAAACCTGCTCGTAATATCGCTACTTGATGCTGCAATTACATAATTTAAATATTATAGAAACTGATGAGACTAAAGAGTTGTTGTTTCTATGGAAACTCTAATGAGTTCTCTGGAAAGAATCTCTTGCTTAAGAAAAACTGATAATGAATTAACAGTGAGCAAAAGAATTACCAAGGAAAAATATAGGAAGATTCTACACTAGTATTGCTTCAAAATGCTTTATATTGCTTATTCCATTTAAAAAGAAAACTCAATTCAGAGAAGATTTGGAAGAGTTAGAGAAGATATATTTTGGGTGTGATTCACCACCCGGTGAATCTACACTCAAGAGAAAATGACTTCACCCTATCTCAGAAGAATGTCAATAACACTCTGCAATGCCTCTTGAAATAAATTGATTCAGGCAAAGGACCTTAATGGCTGCTGAAACCATTAGGGGAAAGGTTGATCCCGACAAGGATATGCACATGGTGCCAAAGTACCACTCCACAGATTACTGAGAAAATACTCGGGAGGGGAAACACATACTTACAATGGGGACAATCGGCAGTCACCACCTTACCAACTCATTAGATTTAACATCATTAATGGTGGACGACCAGCAGCATGAATGATGTACTCTGAAGTATATTTCATCCTCTAGAAAGTATTCTTGCCAAAAAATGTTGAATCAAGACCTTGGATCTAATTTTCAGTGTATAGGAAACACAGGAGGTCTTATGACACTATGAGATCACTGCCTCAATTTAACTGAGTAGTATAAAATTCTATCTATTAAGTCATGTGTTAATGTGATAAATGGCAGGAGCAAAGATAAAAGGACCAATAAAAATAAGACCTCAGAATTTATACAGAAAAAAAATGTTACTTCTTACAATGGTTTTTGCTTACTCTATGACTTTCTCAAGGTCCAAACTGTACTAAGGCGATTTTTTCAGGATTGGATAGTAACACTTGATAAAAATCTAGACCCCAGATCTAGAATTACAGAGATTCTATATAGAATTTTGAATTTACCCTCAATAAATTTAATCTAACACAGTTAACTGCAGCATTAATTAAATTAACTTTTTTCAACCACCAAAACTTGTTTCTGAATTAAAGTATAATACAGTCTTAACCCATTCAACGCAAGGGCGCCCTTTTTATTTTCCATTGCTCTTGGATTTTCCAGCAGTGTGGTCTCATTTGGGTTAATTAACAGTACTCTATATGGAAAATTTTCCCGGTAGGTTGTTCCATTCAGAGCCATTTAGAAACACTGCTTGCGTCAGACTCTGTTTTCTGCTTGGATAAGGGGGCTGTTACTATAAACCCCAATTTTTTGGCATCCCACCGTCACACTTCACCGAGTGTACCCCGTGCTTGCCTTCTACTAATGACCTTTCAGAGCAAAACTTTATCTAACTCACCAAGTTAGGAGACTTCCCTTCCCTTAGAGTACAACTTAAATCCACACAGCCTACAATTCCATCAACAGACACCACATGACGGCAGTAATAGTAATAATTCACAATTACTGCAGGCCTGTGTGTACCAGGGACTGTATTTGTATATAACAATCATCCAAGAGGAGACTATTAATTCCATTTTATACATCACAAAACTGAAATCTAAAAAGGCTAACAAACATTTCCCGGGCTTCTGTCCTCTCTTCAAAGGACTCTTGTAGCTTACTCACATGTTTTTTTTTATAGAATAGAGGGCCGTATGAATTACTGTCCATCTTTTAGAAATAAAGAACTTGAAGATCGCCCTGGCCAGTGAGGCTCAGCTGGTTGGGTGTTGTCCCACTCACCTGAAGGTTGTTGGTTCAGTGCCCGGCCAGGGAACATGCCCCAGTAGCGGGCTCCATCCCCGGTAGGGGGTGTGCAAGAGGTAGTTGATCAATGTTCCACTTTCACATCAATGGTTTTCTCTCTCCCCCGCACCCCTCGCCCTCCGCCTGTCTCTCGCCCTCTCCCTCTTAAAAAAAAAATCAATAAAAAATATTTTTAAAAATGAAAATAAAAGCTCTTTGTAAATTATTTTGTGCTATCATCTGTTTTGCATTTATCCTAATCTGTGGTTGCCTTTTAACAGAGTTAATTGGTTGTCAATCTTTTTCTTCATAAATTTTGGATTTTGTGTAATCTTCGAATGACCATTCCCAATTGAGAATATAAAAATGTATTTTACAGTGGATCCATCTTGAATTGGCTCTGGCACAAGTGGCCACCTGCTTCTTTTGAAATGCCCCACATACCCAATGAATTCTAAGGTTCTAACACATGTTCATCAAAACGTTAGTGTGCCACATTCATATTTTTCATGATTGTATAAAATTTAGTTTCAGCTGAAACTGGTTTGGCTCAGTAGATAGAGCATTGGCCTGCGGACTGAAGGATCCCAGGTTCGATTCCAGTCAGGGGCATGTACCTTGGTTTCGAGCACATCCCCAGTGGGGGGTGTGCAGGAGGCAGCTGAACCATGTTTCTCTCTCATCGATGTTTCTGACTTTCTATCCCTCTCCCGTCCTCTCTGTAAAAAATCAATAAAATATATTTTAAAAATATATATAAAAAATCAATAAATATAAAAAAATAGTTTTCATATTCTACCCTCACTCGTTGTCATTTATATTTCCAAATGGGATTACTTATATTTTAGTTCATGTCATCCTCAACTCAATCATGTTTTTCCTGTATTATCGCACCCCAAACTCAGACCAACACTTTAGATGTAACAATATAAGTTATTAATGCATGACTATGATGGTGCCTATTAGGTTTCAGACTCCTTCTAAACAATGTCTAATGTGTTATCCACCAAACTACACTGAACCATTATTTTTAGCATATGATTTAAAATAAATCTTAACTTAAAAATTAAAAAAAATCTTAACTTTTATTCCGCTGACAAAAAGTATATACTTCATACTTTTGTCAAGATTTCAATCACTCAAAGGGCACATAAATTCTTAAATGTGATCAATGATACCTAGGAAATTATAACACAAAATTTCTCATATATTGCTGGTGGAAGTGTTAACTACTTTAACTGCATTGTAGGACAAGTTGGCCAAATCTATCAAACTTACAAACCTAGATATCCCTTGATTCAGCAAGTCTTACTAGTAGGAATTTACAAGATAAACTTACAAAAGTATAAAATTATGTATGAAAAAGGAAAGCCTCTGTTGTATTGTTAATAATAGTAAAATGTTTGGAAATACTTAAATATCCATTAATAGGAGACTGGCTAATCCATTAATAGGAGACTGGTTAAATCAATTATGCTAAATCCATACAATAAATATAATACGGCCATAAAAAAAAGAATATTTTTATGTACCAATATGAAACTATCTAAGATATACTGAGAAAAGCAAAACATAAAAATATGCATACAACATGTATAACATGCTATCATATGTAAAAAGGGGAAAATACACATTTTATTTGTGCATTTCTGGACAGATATATAAGAATTAGTAACACTGGCTGCAAAACAAAACAAATACTTAGTAGTCTCCAAGAGAGAGCATAAATAGAATAAGCTGTGGTATATCACAAAACGGAGTACTACTCAGCAATGAAAAGAAACTCTACAACTGCAACTCACAAATTTAATGTGGTGCAAAATAAGCAGGACAAAAAATACATCTTGTGTGTTTTCTTTTACATAAAGTACAAAAGGAGAAGAAACCCGAACCTTTATGGGACATGGGCACGTTCCTCCCTCCTGGTGATCGTTTCTCGACATGCATGGTTTTACATGGATGAGAAACCCATCAAGCTGCATACTCATATTTTGTGTAGTTTTCTGCATATGCATTATACTTTAAAAGTTCATTAGAAAGTACTGGGAGGTTAAAAATGGATCAACTGCACAGTATAAATTATACCTCAATGAATCTGTTATTTTTAAAAGAATATCCTGGAAGAAAATATACCAAAATCCTAAAAATAGATATCTGTAGAAGATGAGATTTAAAATGCTTATTTTCCTTTGTTTGCTCTAAGTTTCTCATTCTTTCTTTATACAAAGAAAGACAGTAATTTTTAAAAAATATTCTACAAATTTTTGTGGAGGAAAACTGGGAGATTATTCCTAGTGGTAACCTACCAAGGGTTTCAGAGAAACTTCTGAATGATACTGGAAACCATTCAAGAACTAAGTAAATTCTTCTTATAGCTCAATAAAAACATTTTAATTTTAAAAGCTAATTTATGGCTTCTTTACATACAAAATAAACTAAACAAAATTTATTCTATCAATTACCATAATATTTCCCCTTTCAAAACGTTCCTAAAGAGAATATGAACCTGGCTAGCTTAGGTAGAGAAAATATAAACAAAATTTGTTTGGAAAAAAAATTTAACCACGAACATATACTAATTACTCTTCTATTGTTAAGCTATATATTTTTTTCATGTCAATTATTTTTATCTTTACCTTATCCTGCCCTTTAAAAAAAAAAAAAACTGGTTGGGGGGACCAAGATGGCGGCATAGATAAACACCTAAACTGCTGCTCACACAACAATTCAAAAATACAACTAAAAGACAACACGGACATCATCTAGAACCACAGGAAAGCTGGCAGAGTAGAAATTCTACAACTAGAAGGAAAGAGAAACGCACACAGAGAATCAGAGGAGCTGCAAAACCTCAGGTACAGAGACATGTGTGCATGGAGAGGACAGGCCAGAGTGGATGGGGCGTCTGAGTGCCTGGCTAGTGTGCTCTAGCAGGAAGGAGACAAAAGCTCCAGACTGCGCTGAACCCCAGTTCTGGGCGAGACCCAGGGGACCCAGGCTCATACGGGGGAATCTGGACTGCAAGGCAGAATCTCAGGGGAACAGCAAAAGGCAGCGGTCCAGAGGCGGGCACAAGCGTGCGCACAGAGAGGATGGACTGTTGACTGTGCCGCTGGCTTGATCTGGTGGGAGGGAGACAGGAGCTCCAGACAGCGCTGAAAACCAGTTCCGACTACACAGTACCCCAGTGCCGGGCGAAAATCTGGGAGTCTGGATTCATTGGGGTATAGACTGGACTGTTTGGCAGCAAGCGAAACTCAAGGGCACCTTTCTCTCAGAGGTGCTTGCAGCGAGTGCCTTCGAACACTGAGACCCAGGAATCTCGTGGGGCAGGGCTGACTGGAAGCCAAGGCTGTCAGCTCCACCTGGAAACTCCACCCCATCCAAGCTGAACACAGAGGCTTTTGCAAGTCTTGTTTCATAAGGGTGTCTCCAGCACAGAAGTTCTCCCAGAGTAGACACAGCTGATCCTCACAGCCAATTGGCCTGGAGGTCAATTCCTCCCAGTGATACCAACAACATTCAAGACTTAACTGCAACAAGGCTGTACACACAGTCCACAAAGGGGTACACCAAGAGTGTCCACCTCAGGTAACAGGGGAGGCCAAGACACCTAGCACACAAAGTTACCCTACCAATTCAGGGAAGCAGTGAAAATGCAGAGACACAGAAACAGATCACAAACAAAAGAAATGGAGGAAAACAAATGACTGGATACAGAGTTCAAAACCACAGTTATAAGGTTTTTCAAGAGGTTCCTAGAAAAGGCCAATAAATTCAGGGAGACCCTCGAAGATATGAAAAAGGATCAACTAGAAATTAAACATACACTGACTGTAGTAAAAAAATATTTTACAGAGACCCAATAGCAGACTAGAGGAATGCAAGAATCAAGTTAAAGATTTGAAATACCAAGAGGCCAAAAACACTCAACCAGAAAAGAAAAAAGAAAAAAAAAATCCAAAAATTTGAGGATAGTGTAAGAAGCCTCTGGGACAACTTCAAGCATACCAACATCAGAATTATGGGGGTGCCAGAAGAAGAGAGAGAGCAAGATACTGAAAACCTATTTGAAGAAACAATGACTGAAAACTTTCCCCACCTGGTGAAAGAAATAGACTTAAAAGTCCAGGAAGCACACAGAACCCCAAACAAAAGAAATCCAAAAGGGACTACACCAAGACACATAATTAAAATGCTTAGAGCAAAAGACAAAGAGAATATTAAAAGAAGCAAGAGAAAAAGTTACCTACAAGGGAGCACCCACACGATTGTCAGCTGATTTCTCAACAGAAATGATGCAGGCCAGACGGGAGCGGCAAGAAATTTTAAAAGTGATGAATAGCAAGAACCTACAACCAAGATTACGCTACCCAGCGAAGCTATCATTCAGAGTTAAAGGTCAGATAAAGAGCTTCACAGATAAAAAGAAGCTAAAGGAGTTCATCAACAACAAACCAGTATTATATGAAATGCTGAAAGGTATTGTTTAAGAAGAGTAAGAAGAAGAAAAAGGAGGAAAAGGTGGCTGCTTCAAACTAGAGCATTGATGGAACTAGAGAGCATTATGCTAAGTGAAATAAGCCAGTCAAAGAAAGATAAGTATCACATGATCTCACTCATTTATGGAATATAATGTACAACGTAAGCTGATGAACAAAAACAGATCCAGAGAAGCATTTACTGTCAAACCTCAGAGGGAGGGAGGAGAGGGTGGGGGTAAGGGGAAGAGACCAACCAAAGGATTTGTATGCATGCATATAAGCCTAACCAATGGACATGGACAAGGGGGTGAGGGCATGAGTGGTGAGGGGGGGATTGGAAGGGGTAATGGGGGATGATGACACATATGTGATACCTTAATCAATAAAGAAATTTTAAAAAACTATGAGATTTAATTCACATAGCAAGTATTTCACCCATTTAAAGTACAGACTCCAATTGATGTTAGTATATTCACATAGTTGCTCAGCCATCACCACCATCTAATTCCAGAGCTTTTATATCACCCCAAAAAGAAATCCATCCAATCAGCAGTCACTCCCTTTTCTCCCAACCACTTACCTCCACCATTAGGCAAGAACTAACTTTCTGTCTCTATGGATTTGCTTATTGTGGATATTCAACAGTTTTATGTAGTTTGCAGATTACAAGTCTTACAATTCTGTTAAATTTATTTCTGAATATTCTGTTCATTTGTAAATAAAACTGTTTTCTTAATTTGACTGTTGGATTGTTCAGTATAAAAAGCAAGTGATTCCCTTGTACCCTCCCTGCCATATGATGAACTCACTACTAATTCTGAAGTACTATAATGGATTACTTAAGATTTTCTTTTTATAGGATCATGTCATCTGCAAATATAGTTTTGCTTCCTTTTCAATCTGGGTGCCTATCTCATCCGTTTCTTAAAGGGCTACATACTATTCATCCCATTTATGTTTTAAAGGCCATCCTGTCTAGAGGCAAGGCAGTATTTCTCAGTTTCTTTACGTTTGTTCACTTTCAGTTAGCATATACATGAAAGGTGACACATTTTCTGTTTAACAGAATATACATGTTATTTTTTCTGTAACAAAAGAGAAGCCTGAAAATAATACATTATAGTTAATATTTACATGAAGTTACATTTGATAGCCAAAGAAAAGAGTGGAAAGTACTTATCTTTAAAAGTATTGAGTAGCTTGTCAATTATGCATATTGATGTGGTTAGCCAGCCCCTGCTAATTTCCTTTGCTACATCACTGTATAAAGCCCTAAGGGGCTTCCTGGATGCAGGGAAAACTTCTCTGCAAATGTCAGTATGCATGCATCGAGCACCCACCCCATTGCCTGAACTCACACCTACACCAGCATTAAGCATTAGGCTTGTTCTAGCCTCACTTCTTTGACTGGCATTGTGCTCTGTCTACTTGAAGGCTTAATGAACATGAAATGTAGGAGGCTGCTATGACTGCTATTAAATTATATTGTTCATACACTCACTCATTATCTTTAATGAAGCAGAAGTCCTACAGTTTAACAAATGAGTAAAGAGGACTTTAAAAAACCCCAAAGTATCTTTAAGGGTCTCACTCTCGGAAATATCTCATCTTACTCTCCAACAATCAAGTTGCACACCCTCAAGGCATCACATATTAAGGAAAGGTCAAACACTTCCCATCACATCTCATAAATCAAAAAGAAGGAAGGGAGTAGAAAAGCATCAAAATTACACTAAAGATTTCATTACAGCTGAAACCGGTTTGGTTCAACGGATAGAGCATCGGCCTGCGGACTGAAGGGTCCTGGGTTCGATTCCGGTCAAGGGCATGTACCTTGGTTGCGGGCACAGCCCCAGCGGGGGGTGTGCAGGAGGCAGCTGATCGATGTTTCTCTCTCATCGACATTTCTGACTTTCTATCCCTCTCCCTTCCTCTCTGTAAAAAATCAATAAAATATATATTTTTTTAAAAAGATTGCATTACAGCCCTGGCCTGTGGGGCTCAGTGGTTAGAGTGTTGGCCCATGCACAGAAGGGTTGTGAGTTTGATTCCTAGTCAAGGGCACCTAATTGGGTTGCAGGTTCGATCCCCAGCCCCAGTTGGAGTGAGTGTGGCAGGCAACCAATCGATGTGTCTCTCTCACATCAATTTCTCTCTTCCCCTCCAGCCTTCTCTTCCACTCTCTCTAAAAAGCAATGGAAAAAAATATCCTTGGGTGAGGATT
Organism: Antrozous pallidus; assembly: GCA_027563665.1. Lineage (NCBI taxonomy): Eukaryota > Metazoa > Chordata > Mammalia > Chiroptera > Vespertilionidae > Antrozous > Antrozous pallidus. The sequence continues at coordinate 109,733,563 of CM050510.1, read as the reverse complement.
AAAATAATAATAATAATAAAGATCACATTACAAAAACTGGTCTAAAGGGTCAGTGAGATTGTTCTCTTCTCACCTCTTTCACTGGCATTGCGCTCTGAATACTTAAAAGCTTAATGAATGTGAAACGGCTGCTACAACTGTTATTAAATAATACTGTTCATACAGTCACTAATTATCTTTAATGAAGCAGGAGCCCTACAGATAAACAAATGAGTAAAGAGGACACTTAAAAAACCCCAAAGTATCTTTAAAGTGCTTCATTTCTTAGTGCATGCAGTTGGTCGTGACTCACTTCAATTAAGAACTCACATAAAGCAAATATTTTTCTTCCCTAACATACAAGGCAAGCCTAAATAAAAATAAAACTTGTTTGCTGAAGTAGCCTTAAAAAAAAAAAAAAAAAGGATGAAAAGAAAAAGACCACAGTAAGTTTTCAGAAAAGACAGAAGTGATGCCCTGAATGGCGAGCAGCTTTCTTTAGGAATGAACCCTTCAGATGGCTGGAAAGATAGTGGAAGGCTCCCCTGCTCATCCTGACATTCTGCCAGGCCTTCGGCAACGAACCTCTGCTTATCTACATAGACAGAACTTGCTCAGTGAAGCGGGACTGTGAAAATTACTGTTCACCTAATAAAACTCAATATTCAGAATTAAAATTAGACTTGCCTGGTACATAAAAAAGCCAAGAGAACAAGAAAAAACCTGCACTTCACAAAATGAACAGTACCTTTATTATAAAACCCAATGTAATCTAACAACCAGGGTTACTACTGCTGGGTATGTCTTATTCCAAATCCAATACCCAGGACCTTCATATATTTTGAGGAGTCAAAATCATCCCCTTTGTGTCTTGGCTGGCATGGCTCAGTGGTTAAAGCATCTGCAGAAGGGTCTCGAGTTTGATTTATGGTCAAGGGCACATGCCTGGGTTGCGGGTTCAATCCCCTCATGTAGGAGGCAACCAATTGATGTATTTCTCTCACATCAATGTTTCTCCCCGCCCCCTTCCACTCTCTAAAAATCAATGGAAAAAAATGTTCTCAGGTGAGGGTTAATCAAAAATAAGTAAAATCATTCCCTTTCAAAGAGCTCATTCACAGGTGACTTCTAGAGCAACTAAAGAGGAAAAGTTGTTCATAAAAATCATTAAAACCTCACTTCCTGGTAAACGATCTCATTGATCAAACTACCACATAGTTTCGATGCTGGATTGAAGAATCTTGTCTCTAATAATGGATGGAATGATTACTTTTCTAATACCATTTTTAGGGATAGCTAACAGTTTATGAAAAATATGGGGAGAATTTTATGATGGAACATATTCAAGCAACCTTGGTAAGGATAGCAAATAATGAGCTGAATTCATTGGATGTCCTAAGTAGGCTACAGAACCTAAATATTCCCTAAAAGTATATGCAAATTGTGTGCATTCCCCTAAGGGAAAAGTACATATGTTTTATAGAATTGTCACAAAAAATATATAAATAGAACTTTTTAAAGAACTGCAGACCTAGAGGATGTCTTTGTGGTCAAATGAAAGCTCTCTCATTGTATGTGTGCCATTAACGTTCATTTGGAGCTGTGAACATTCACAGATTTCAGTCCAAAAACATTACTATCACTTACTATTTATAATGATTTTAGGGTCCTATCTTTACCTAAACCAGTGGTGGGCAAACTCATTAGTCAACAGAGCCAAATATCAACAGTACAACAATTGAAATTTCTTTTGAGAGCCGAAAACCAACTTCTGTGCATGGGCCACGAAGTTTCAATCGCATTGTACGTGCGTGTCCACACGTGGTATTTTGGGGAAGAGTCACACTCAAGGGGACAAAGAGCCACATGTGGCTCGTGAGCCACAGTTTGCTAACCACTGGCCTAAACCATTTCAGTTTCTAAGTCAATTAAGTGAACTGGTGCTCACATGGGTTCCTAACGATAGTGTCCAAAATTACCAACTGCCATAGTTCAGGCCTTCCCATTGAAGCTTCATAGAGAAGCCAGTGAACTCTGAACTTGGGCTTCTTATTCTCTCAGGAGCCTCCATGTCCTCTAACTTAAAGGAAATAATAATTCTGCCCCAAATACTTCATGCAGTTGCTTGGAGTGACAAAGAAGCTATGATCACAACCTACTGGATAATCTTGATTCCAGTTTCAGCACAATGATAAGAGTAACACTGCCAATGCCTTGCCCACCAAACAAAACAAAGACTTTTAAAGTAACTAAAACAACCTAGTATCTCTTTAAAAGAGTCTTGTTATGGAAGCATAACACAACTCAGGGCACTACTACCTAGAAATACTCTTTGAACATCCCATCCCATGAAGTCTTACCCACTCAAGGAAACAGCCATACATTTCTTCTCCTACATCCACCCCAACAAATCTGCCTCATCCTCTCTGCTAGCCGTACCCCCCCCCCCGCCCCAGAATAAAAAGTTCATCTCGCTACTTTATCTGCCCTTCTCTCTGATTCATTCACCACTAACTATGGCTGATAGCACTTCCCTGAGTAGAAAGAGAGAGAAAAGGATGATACTACTATATGCTAATAATTTTATTTTTTTTCCCACCCTGTCACATGTATACGGCAATAATGTTCTTTGTAAACTTTCAAAGCATTATAACTATAGTAAGATGAATAACCACCATCAATTAACTCATGAATCCTAATAATGAATGGCCTTCCACTGAAACTCGCCTTATAAAAAGATTTTGTGCCAAATAAACTCTCTCAATTTGTTTTCATCATATTACTTACATGTTTAAGGAAGTTGTGGGACATAAACAGACAAACATATACATCGTGGAAATCCATGAAGGAGAAGAGAAAGAGAAAGGAAGAGAGAATATTTGAAGAAATCAAATTTGGCTGAAAACTTACCAAATTGAATGAAATAGATAAATGTAACCATCCTAGAAGCTAAACAAACCTCAAGTCTTGAAGAACAACTCAAAGGAATTCATACCAATACACATTATAACCAACTTTCAAAAGACCAAGAGAATCTTTTTTCAAAATATATATTTTTTATTGATTTCAGGGAGGAAAAGAGGAAGAGAAAGAAACATCAGTGATGAAAGAGAATCATTGATCGGCTGCTTCCTGCATGCTCCCTACTGGGGACTGAGCCCGAAACCCAGTCCTTGACTGGAATCAAACCTGGGACATTTCAGTCTCCAGGCTGATGCTCCATCTACTGAGCCAAACCAGCTAGGGTGACAAAAAGAATCTTAAAAGAAGCAAGAGAGAAGTGAATCATTACATAAAAGGGATCATCAATAAGACTTATCAGCAGACCTCTCTCAGAAACTTTGGAAACCATAAAACAGTGGGTTGATATAGTCAACGTACTAATAGGAAAAAAAAACCAAACAAACACTATCAAACAAGAATCCTGTATCTGGCCAAACTGCCCTTTCAAGAGCAAGGGTGAAATCAAGACATTCCCAGATAAACAAAAGCTAAGGGAATTTGTGACCACTAGACCTACCGGGCAAGATATGTTCAAGAAAGTCCTGGTAAAATGAAAGGACAGTAGACATTAACTTGAAGCCATATGGAGAAATAGCTATTTCAATAAAAGTAAATATGTGGACAACTACAAAAGCTAGCATTACTATAAAAATGGTGTTAGCTGTACTTCCTACATGACTTAAGAGACTAATATATTTGAAGAAAAAACAATTAGTGTAAAAGCTAGTATTACTGTAACTTTGATTTCTCATTCCAAATCTTGTTTTCCACATAATTTAAGTCAAAGCATTTCATAGAGTTACTAGTTTATGTTTGGGGACACACAGTGTATAAAGATGTAATTTTCTGATAACAATTAAAAGTAGTAGGGACAGAGGGGTAAAGGAGCAGTTTTGTATGTTATTAAAGTTGTAATAAATTCAAATTACAGTGTTGTAACTTGAGGATGTTAAATGTAACCCCTGTGGTAATCACAAAGAAAGTAGCTATAGAATAAACACAAAAAGAAATGAGAAAGGAATTTTAAAATTTCACTACAAAAAAAATCAACTAAACACAAATAAGGACAGTAATACACGAAATGAGGAAGGGCCAAGAAATGCTGTAAGGCATATTGAAAACAGGTAGCACCATGACAGAACTAGGTCCCTCCATATCAATAACTTCTTTAAATGTAAATGGATTAAGTTCTTCAATCAAAAGATAGAAATTAGCAGAATGCAGAAACACATATACTATATGCTGTCTATAAGAAACTCACTTGAGATCCAAAGACACAAAACAGCTGAAAGTGAAAGAATGGAAAAAGATATTCCATGAAAATAGTAACCAAAAGAGATGAGAGGTGGCAATACTCATATCAGACAATACAGAACTTAAATTTTAAAATACTTACAAGAAAGACAGACATTATCCTATATAATAAAAGTCTAATATGCAAACTGTTTGACTGGGAGTTCGACCAGTTCAACCGCTCGCTATGACGTACACTGACCACCAGGGGGTGGTGCAGAACATGGCAGGCATTGGTGACAAGGTTCTGGCAGCAGGTGGCAGTGAAGGTGCTGCTGGTCCCAATGGGTCCCAACAAGAGCAGGTCTGCAGGGGGATGGTGAAACAGGTAAGCAGGCGGTGCCAGGTCAAGGCGGGTACAGCGAGGGCCCAATTGCCCTGGTGATTGCCCTGGTGACTGACCCACAGACAGCAACCAGCAGTGGCGGTGGGGGGCAGGCAACCACCCAAATCCCAGGTGCTGAGGGAGCTGGGCAGGGGCCCTGGCCTAGATCAATTGTCCAGCAGGGAGGATGGTAGAGCAGGTGAGGGGTGGCGCCAGGCCACAGCAGGGTGCTAGGCAGGGCTGCAGGGCTGGGAGACTGAGGACATGAGCTGGAGCTTCAAACCTGGGGCACAAACTGGGGCCCGATTCCCACAGACTACTCTGAGGGACCCCACCTGTGCACGAATTTGTGCACCGAGCCTCTAGAGAGTGTGTGTGTGTGTGTGTGTGTGTGTGTGTGTGTGTATGTGTGTGTATGTGTGTGTGTGTGTATATATATATGTATATATATGTATATATATATATATATATATATGTATATATATATGTACATGATTGTCGTCCATCCTACCATCTAACTGACCACCAAGACAGTACATATGACGTGCACTGGCAATTTAAAAATAAACATTGACTCACCCATGCACGATACATATAAAGCTATTGCTGGTACCAATCAGATGTGTAGTTTAAATTTTATAATACTATATTATATATACTATTTTGACATGTAATTTTTCACAGTAACATAATTACTGCACAAATATTTCTTCTAAATAATTTATTTTCAATGTGCACAATCCATGCACCAGTCCACTAGTATATTAATAAAAGGTTCAATACAGCAAGAAGATATAAGAACTGTGAACATTTATACACCTAATAACAGATCAACAAAATGTATGAACCAAGAACAAAATTGAAAGGTAAAATAGTGGGTTCTACAATAATAGTTGGAGATTTCAATACTCCACTCACAATAATGGACAGAAAACTCTTCCCAACAACAACAGAATACACATTCTTTCAAGTGTACATGGAACATTTTCCAGGCTTGACCTTAGGCTACCAATTAAGTCGCAATAAATTTTAAAAGATATACAAAATTTCTTCTTTGACCACAATAGAAATTAACAAAAACTGGAACATTCACCAAATTGTGAAAATTAAACACACTTTTAAACAATGGATAAAAGAAAGTAATCACAAGAGAAATTAGAAAATACTTAGAGACATGGGAACATGAAAACAATATACTAAAATTTATGGACGCAATAAAAGTGATGCTAAGGGAAATTTATAGCTATAAAATTACATTAAAAACCAAGAAAATTCTCAAATCAACAACCCAATTTTACAATTTAAGGAACTGAAACGGAAAAACTACTCCCAAAGCTAGTAGAAGAAAGGAAATAATAAAGACTAGAGCATAAATAAATTAAAGAACAGAAAAATCAATAAAACCAAGAGTTGGTTCTTCAAAAAGATCAACAAAATTGACAAACCTTTAACTAGAGGACTAAGAAAAAAGGAAAGAAGACTCAAATTACTAAAATCAGAAATGAATACTTCCAATTCTACAGAAATAAAAGGTATTATAGGAGAGTACTATGAACAATTGTACACCAACAAATTGGATACCCTAGAGGAAATGGAAAAAATCCTAGAAACATAAAACCTGCCAATACAAAATAATGAAGAAAAAACAGAATAGTCCTATACTAATAAGGAATAAGGGATTGAGTCAGTAATCAGAAATCTCTTGACAAAGATAAGCCCTGGATCAGATGGCTTCACTGGTGATTTCTACCAAACATTTGAAAGTACTAGCACCAGTCCTTTTCAAACATTTCCAAAAAACTGAATGAGGAAAACACCTCCTAACTCATTCTCTGAGGCCAGCACACAAAACTCAGTTGAATTTTTATATACAAACAATGAATAATCTAAATAAATTACAAAAAAATCCAATCACGATAATATAAAAAGAAGAATAAAATACTTAGGAAATAACCAAGGAGGAGAAAGATTTGTACAATGAAAATTAAAAACACTGCTTACTGCTAAAAGAAATTAAAGAAGATGTAAGTAGAAACACATTCCATATTCATGAAGTAGAAGACTTAATATTGTTAAAATGTCCATACTACCCAAAGTGATTTACAGATTCAATACAATCCAATGATAGTTTTTGCAGAAACAGAAAAATCCATCCTAAAATTCATTTGGAATCTTAAAGGATTCCAAATAGCCAAAACAATCTTGAAAAAGAACAAAACTGGAAGACTCACATGTCCTCATTTCAAAATGTACTATAAAGCTACAGTAATCAAAACAGTGCGGCAAATAGGCAGACATATAGACAAACGGAGGGCCCAGAAGTAAATCCTGGCATATATGGCCAAATGATTTTTGACAGGGGTGCAGAGACCATTCATTCAATGAGGAGAGGGATAGTCTTTTAAACTAATGGGGCTAGGAAAACTGGATATTGACATGCAAAAGAACAAAACTGAACCCTTACCTAAAACCATATACAAAAATTAACTCAAAATAGAACAAGGACCTAACCAAGACCTAAAAGAATAAAACTCTTAGAGGAAATATAGACAAAAGCTTCACAACATTGGACTTGGCAATGATTTCTTAAATGTGACATCAAAGGTACAAGAAACCAAAGTTAAAATAGACAAACAGGACTTCATGAAAATTAAAGATTTTGTGTACCAAAAGACACTACCAAGAGAGTGAGAAGGCAACCCACAGAATGAAAGAAAATATTTGCAAATCCTATCTAATAAGGGGTAAGTATCCAGAATATATTTTTTAAAACTCTAACAATTCAAACAATAAAACAAACAACATGATCTAAAAGTGGGCAAAGAAACTGAATAGACATTTCTCCAAAGATATACAGAAAAAAATATGCTCAACATCACTAACCATTAAGGAAATGCAAATCAAAACTACAATGAGATACTACCTCAGACCCATTAGGATAGGGACTATAAAACAATACAACAAGTGTTGATGAGGATGCAGGGAAACCGGAAACTTTAGCCCCTGCTGTGGGAATGTAAAATGGTATAGTCACTGTGGAAAATGACGTGGTTTTCTTCCTCTGAGTGTTTTCCTTCAGCAGTTCCATTTCCTGCTTCCATCTTTGAAGCATGGGCATCATATTTGACCTGCTGCTCTTTCGGGAACACTCTCCCTTGGCGATTTCATCTTGTTCACTAACTAACCAATCATCACTACGAGTCTTCTCGCTTGTTTTCTTTCTGTGCATTAGTATACCACCACTGAACATTTACGCCCGAATCAAAAATCCCACCAGTGCGTCGTCTGGCCCTCCCTACCCACAGTCAATTCCCACACAAAATCCCTACAATAGCTTACCTACTTTCTGCTGAATCATCCCTAATATTATTCTACATGCTTGGGGGCAATGCAGCACACTTCAAGCAGCTCTACTCACTGGAAATTGTATTTCTATTAAGCTGGAATTGACTTCCTGTAATTTCCAAATTGATTCTAGTTCTGGTTTCAGAGTCTCAGAGAATGCCCATCACCATCTATACTCAAATCTAAATCAAATGCACTATCTTTGTAATTTTTGAGATTCAGTGGCACAGCATGACGATTTTCCCCAAGTTAAACAGGGCAGGTGAACATCAGTGCTGGCTCATGTCCTACAAACCAAAACAACTACTGAACACTATAGGTCCACGGTCGGCAAACCACAGCTCACCAGCCACATGCGGCTCTTTGGCCCCTTGACTGTGGCTCTTCCACAAAATACCACGGCCTAGACAAGTCTATTTTGAAGAAGTGGCGTTAGAAGAAGTTTAAAAAATTTGGCTCTCAAAAGAAATTTCTTTTTTTTTTTAATATATTTTATTGGTTTTTCACAGAAAGGAAGGGAGAGGGATAGAAAGTCAGAAACATCGATGAGAGAGAGACATCGATCAGCTGCCTCTTGCACACCCCCCACTGGGGATGTGCCCGCAGCCAAGGTACATGCCCTTGCCGGAATCGAACCCGGGACCCTTCAGTCCGCAGTCCAACGCTCTATCCACTGAGCCAAACCGGTCTCGGCTCAAAAGAAATTTCAATCGTTGTACTGTTGATATTTGGCTCTGTTGACTAATGCATTTGCCAACCACTACTATAGGTGAACCACGGCAGGCACTGAACAGCATCCAGGGGTAAAGCACAGTTTAGATAAAGAGATGGCATTTCAGATATTAAAAAATATGGGTCCCCAAATTGATGGATAATACAGCAAAGTCTGAGCATGCCAACCATCATCATTTGGGAGGTCTCTCTTCTGTTGGCAAGGGATATGTGTTCTCTATTTAGAGAACTAGGAAATCCTGCCAATCCTGCTTTTACTACTGTCTCTTGATGAGCTGTTCTTAACTAATTCCATTGTAGCTGAAAGAGCTACTCATCCCATAGCCTGATCTGGTAATATTAACATAAAACAAAAACATGTTCTATTGTAAAATAAGTCATAAAAGGCTTACCTTTGGGTGCTCATGACTTGGTCGTGATGTTGGAGTTGATGGCTAAAAGAAATATGACTAAGAGCAGCCAGTAAGAACCCAAGGAAGTATCTTACGGAGTGCGGGGTAATATGTAAGCTAAGAAAATACTCAGAACATCAGAGAACTCAAATGAGACCAATTTTCTGGTTTGTGTAGGGCTATTCACTTGGTAGCAAGGCACCACAGAGACTTCCTGTATCTAGCCCTGATGATGAACTTGGTAGATGAAGAAGTTTTGAGAGTTTTCAATGTTGTTTTGAGACTTTTGGCTGTATCAGAGAAACTATTAAGATATAGAAGAGGATTACTAATTAAGTTAAACATGAGGATGAGGCATGGCAAAACATGCCTCAAGACAGAAAGAAAAATCAGCTATTCAAATTCTTAAAAAAAAAAAAAACAGACAAAACAATCTAGGGTAATTTAGAATTCTCAAAGTCTACCAAGATTTCCTATGCAAAGCAGAAAGTTTGTCCAACTGTCGCAGAAAGAAAAAAAATTCTTCCTTTCATATTTCCCTTTCATGTTAGAAAATATTAGCAAAATTTGGTCATTTTCTGTTCTTAACATGGACTGTAATTAAAAAGAGAATAATGATAAATATAATGGTGTGATACTCTTGTTATATTCTGGATTGGGCAGTTAAAGAAATATCTTGTTCTAGAGAGAGTATTTTCCTAAACCTTCTACACATACTTTTTAAAAATCACTAACCTCAATTTTTTTTCCTGCAAAAACTTTGTACTTATAGAGACAGAGACTTGGAGCCATTGCTATAGCTTAAAAGACTGGAATTCCCATTCTTTATGGCTGTTGGGAACTATAATATTAGAAGTTATTTTCATTAGTGTTGCTCTGATTTTATTAATATAACACCTTCTAAAGTCTTTCCATTCTTCAGCTTTCTACTAAATTGGCCAATTTAGCCATGGCTATTCCACTAATGTACAGCCACAGAAGTTTTTAGCCTTTCTGGCATTCATTCTCTATCTATAGCATACATTCATTTATTCAACAAATATTTACTGAGCAATAAATATTTACTAAGTCTGAACCTATATATACCCTACAAACAGAATTCTCATTCCTAGGTATATAACCAACATAAATGCATAATATACCTGTCAAAAGGCATGTACTAGACTATTCATAGCGACATCCTAATAAAAGAGTAATATGCAAATTGACCATCACTCCAATACACATGGTCTCCCATGTGCTCAAAGATGGCTGCCCCCATGTGGACACAAGATGGCCACCACAAGATGGCCGGCAGGAAAGGGCAGTTGTGGGTGATTAGGCCTGCAGGGGAGGACAGTTGGGGGGGGATCTAGGGCTGCAGGGGAGAGTAATTGGGGGCAACCAGGCCTGCAGGGGAGGACAGAGGGGGGGAACCAGGTCTGAAGGGGAGGTCAGTTGGGGGGGACCAGGCCTGCAGGGAGGGCAGTTGGGGGGAACCAGGTCTGCAGGGGAGGGCAATTGGGAGGAACCAGGCTGGCAGGAGAGGGCAGTTGAGGATGACCAGACCAGCAAGGGAGGGCAGTTAGGGGTTACCGGGCTGGCAGGAGAAGAGTTAGGCATCGATCAGGTTGGCAGGGTAGTGGTTAGGGGGTGATCAGGCTGGCAGGCAGAAGCAGTTAGGAGCAAACAGGTAGGCAGGCAGGCGAGCAGTTGGGAGCCAGCATCTTGGATTGTGAGAGGGATGTCCAACTGCCCGTTAGAGTCTAAACGGGCAGTCAGACATCCCATGAGGGGTACCAGATTGGAGAGGGTACAGACTGGGCTGAGGGACACTCCCCCCCAATTTCATGTACCAGGTCTCTAGTAATGCATAATAGCCCAAAACTGGGAACTACTGGAATGTCTATCAGTGGCAGAATGGATAAATTGTGGTATATTAACACAGTGGAAGAGTATACAGCATTGAGAAGAAATCAATATCATGCAACATCATGGATGATTCCCACACATATAATGTTGCATAAAAGGAGCCAGACTCAAATATATTATTCCATTTACATAAAGCACAAAAACAGGAAAAACTAACCTATGTTCTTAGAAGTCAAGACAGTGATCCCCTTGGGGGAATAGTAACTGGTCGGGAGCATGAGGAGTTGCTGGTAATGTGCAATTTCTTGCTTGGGTGCTGGTTATACAGGTGTGATCAGTTTCTGAAAATTCATTCAGACTCCTAACATGGGCACTTTTCTGTATGTTTATAAATGTCAGTCAAGTTTTTTAAAAATGAATCTACGTGCTGTGTGGAAAATAGATTCTGAGGAGGCCGGAGTGAAAATGGTAGAAAGAGCCATTAGGAGCCAATGCCATTATCCAGTATGACACGATGGTGGCGCAGGTGGCAGAGATAGGATGGTGTCGAGTGGCCACATTCTGGAAATATTTTGAAGCTAGAGTCAGTATGATTTCCTGACATGTTATACATAAGGAAGAGAGAGAAGGGGTAAAGGATAGCACTAAGATTTGTATCCTGACAGCTAGAAAAATAGACGGGCCTAATTGAGAAAAAAAGACTACAGCAAGTATAGATTTGGAGAGCATAGGAAAATTCAAGAGTCTAGTTTTAACCATCTTATGTTTGAGTTGGCTCCAAATTTGAGCTTTGAATATATATTTAAATATATGAATCTGGAGTTAAAGAAAATCTGGGCTGGAAAATAAATTTGTGAGTTGTCAGCACAGCACAAAGTCAGTTTTAAAACAAAGGGGCTGACTACCTCAGCCAAATGATCAAGGTCAACGTCAACAGCGATTAAATCTTGTTGATAGTACGTACCCTGGATATGAGGTGATGAGAATGGCACTTTCCTCTGTGGTCTTCCAAACCCCTTAACTCCTAACAAATCATTCTACCAAATCCCTGAGCAGTACTCCTTAAAATTGTAAGATCATCAAAAACAAGGGACGTCTGAGACACAGAACTGTGGGTTCTGTTAGCATCACTCCTCCTATTCATCTATTTTTCTTCTGGTCTTTCAATTCAGTGGTCTTGCTTTGACTGCTGCTCCCTCTGGAGCAGTGATGTGATGATGGAAGGAAATATGCTGTCTAATACAGTAAGTAACCACTAGGAACATGTGGCTACTGAGCATTTACTGGGACCGGCTACTTTTGGACAGAACTAGCTCAGGAGTTCAGAGTCTGTTATTCGGTCCTTTCTTTTCCTGACCCTTTACAAGGCGTAATACTTTTGACAATCCACACTTGATTATCTTGGCTCTAGAACCCCTTTAAACAATGCCTGAAGTCAAATTTCCCTTTGACTTGGTTCCTGTCTTTTTACAGCTACGTAGTGTAACTGGAAAAGGCAGAGCCTCCCAGTCCAAAGATATCCCTCACTAATCTCCTGTAACTCATAGAGATTGATTCCTGTGAATTTAACGACACTGTTTCTCAAATGTAAATCTTTTTTACACAAAAAAATATTCCCAGTGTTAATTATAAAGCTAAATATTAAATTTTTTACAAATTAAATGTAAAACATGCAAATATGCAAATTAAAGATATCAACTTAGTGAGATAGGGAATGTCATCCTGCTTAAAACTAAACCAACTAGTCACAATATGAATATGGTACCAACTCATACAGCACATATTTCTGCCACTTTCTTCTATTTAAACAACTGTAAAATCGTCATTTGTACAGTGTGTCCTTTATAGCCATTAGGTCCTCTTCTAATTAGCACACAACTATTAGGCAATATAATCTGGTATCGATCTAAAAATGAACCCAGGGCTCAGTGATAATGTGATCATCCAGAAGATCCAGGGTATCTTACCTAATAATAGACAAACATGTAAATTGACTGTACCTCCACTACACCCACTGCCAATCAGGAGTGGGTATGCAAATTAACCAAACAAAGATGGTGAGTTAATTTGCATAAGCAGGCACAGAGTGGCTGGTCAGGCAGGATGCTTGCTATGAGGGAGAGGGGACGGCAGAGGGAGCTACAGGAGCAGTGCTGCAGCTGAGAGTGAGGAGTTGCTGGCTCCTGGGCAGCCAGGGAGTGGGGACTTGGCAGCTCCCAGGTGGCCAGGAGCAAAGCCAGGGGAAGAAAGGCCTATTCTTGCATAAATATTGTGCAATGGGCCTCTAGTACTTACATAAAATTTTAAATATTATTAAAAATAAGTATTCTTGCAGATAACTCAAGAACTTCAATAGTTTGTGAGTTCTCAAACTACCAGAGAACTCCAGTTTGAAAAACAAACTATTCCCAGTTGAGAATAACTATTAGGAACTTGAGGAATTAGCTATCAGATGCTCTCTGCCCTACAGTCAGATGAGAGTAGCTCTTCATAAAATTACTTTCAAAGGTTAATGTATTTCTTCTTTAAAAAAAAAAAAACTTATTAGGAAAGGAATAATTGGCCTTCCTGTACCCAATACTCAACTTGAACAATTATCAGTCTGAAAAATTTACATTTTAATAGCCAAGACAAGTTGTACAATGAGGTTACCAGCAACATCTCAGAGAACTGCCAAGACAAAGAAATAGTGTGATGAAAGGAAAAGAGACTCCTATTTACTGTCATCAAACATTAACACTTACCATACACCCAACCAACAATGAGGATCCAAATACACAAAAAATGGTCCCTTATCTTCTTAAAGCTTGTAGTGTACAGGGTTTGAAAACAACCAACCAATTACAAAGCAGTGTAATACATGGCATCACAGGCAAAGTATAGTACCAGGTGGACACCTAACCCAGACTTGAAGGCTGATGGAAGACTAAAGCATGGAGGAGCAGGAATTTGCCAAGAGCTGCAATTCTGCATTACTCCTTACTACACTGTCCTTTCACTAATCATAAGATTTTTATCCACTGTGCTTTTTTTAATAAATGATCCCTCCAAAGATATCTGGGGCTCAGACTGCTTCAAGATCTTTCTCTCGGTTTCTACTCAATGACCTTATATTCACCAAATATAAGGGGAAGAAAGGCCTATTCTTGAATAAATATTAATCATTCTCTTCCAAATTTCTCTCCTCTCCCCTTAAGCATGTCGAGGTTTCCCAACAGAAATGACCCAGGAGGTTCTTTCTAGAAAAGGGAGCAGAATTGCACTTGAGCCTGAAAGTGGCCACAGTGCCCCTGGAAGGGCTTACCACAGGAGATGCTCTTCTCTCCGACAGTGAGAACGTATTTCAAACTGCTAACTTCATTGTAATTATGGTCCCCAGAGCTGTAGCCAAATTCCAGAAGGGCCAATTATAATCCACCTAAGTTTTCTCATAATTTTATTTGGCTATGCTTCTATTACCACTTTAAGACAATTAGCTCAAGATTTTTTTTAAAACTTGTTTTCAGAATACAATATATAACAGTTTTTCTTCTTATCAAGTACATGAAATCCCTCCTAACTAATTCCCTAGACCTGTCACAGGAATTCAATGAATGCAGGTGACAGTGATCATCTAGAACCATTCCCATCATTCTCTCAAAGAAAAAAAAGAAGTCTGCTTTCCATGTGTGATTTTTAACCAGGGTTTCACAACAGAATCCTGAGAGAAGCTTCTTTTGCTCCCTTCAAAATAAAACACAGAACTGAACCCCACATCTGATCTAGCAGGTAAAAATACCTTAAGTGGAAACCACAGCATATGCACTGAAAAATTCCCCTAAGTTATTCTGATTCACCTCTAATTAGAAATCACTAAATTAAAAGATAGTTAAGCTAAAAATATTAAAGTTTAGGAACTCTTTTTTAAGTATAACTCCAAAAGCTATAAATAAATGCTTGGCAGATTTGAAAACAGAAAATAAAACTTCTGTAAGGAAAAATTCCACCATCAATATATTATAAGAAAAATAAATTGTGAGAAAATACTTGCAGATTACGAGTTAATGTCTATAATATATAAAGACCTTCTGTCAATTAGAAGATTCAAATGACCCAAACAAAAAAAAAATAAGCAAAATAGGGAATTCATAAAATTACAAATGCTAAAAAATATAATAAAATATTCAGCTTCACTAAAGAAGTACAAATTATACCAATGAGCTATTTTTTATTTATCAAATGGGCAAAAATGTTAAAGATAAATAATAACCAGTGTTGGTAAGGCTAACGAAGCATTTTTATGTAAGCAAGGCCCTAAAAATTCATTAACAGTGAAGTAAATCATACAAATGAATGCTACACAGCTGCTAAATAATTTAAGGCAAATATATATAGGAAAATGTCCACCAAATACTGTGCAAAGTTTTAAAAAACTTTAATTTTAGAACAATATGTGTATTATAATTTAATTTTTATAACAACCATAAAATCCAATTGGGTATGTCTATATCTGTTCAGAAAAATTTCTAAAAGTAAAATAAACAAATTCTTAACAGTGATGACCAATAAGAGTATGGTGAGGGGGGTGGATAATGGAGAAACAACTCTTAATATATGTACTTCTCTATTGTTTTAACTTTTATAGTGAGTAATTTTTCTCAGTTTCTCAATGAAAAAAATATTGGTTGTACATCATCACTTTCCAAATGTAGTACAAATAATTAACAGGAGAACTTCATCTACAAAAGTCCCACTAATTTTCGGGGAGCATGCCCTTCTAACTAGAGCCACCAGCCAGGGAAGCGCTCAGGGCAAACAAGTCTTTCCTCCATCAGTGTCTTTCCAGGGTGAATAAACTCGGGTTTCTCAGTAACAAACTGGAGAACCCATGCTAGAATTGTACCAAAAGATCAGGTCAGTGTAAAGTCTTTTCTGAGACCAGGCAACAGGCGAGAGAGAAAATAGAAGTCAGCAAACAAGACAGTGGATATTTTATGCTACACAGTCCACACACTCTGTCCATACTCAACTTTTAACATTACAGCACCAAGGCAGCCATAGATAATATGCAATAGAATAAGCCTGGCTACGCTCCAATCCATATTTGAAACTGAAATTTGAATTTCATATAATTTTCACATACCACAAAAATAGTATTTTGCTTTTCAACCATTTAAAAATGCAAAAAAAAAAATTACTCTGAATGCATACAAAAGCAGGTGGGAGACCACAGGCAGTTTGCATTAAAGGATAATTTTCCAAGTCTCTAAGAGGAAAAACAAGCAAGCAAACAAGCAGTCTCTAGTAAAATACTGTAAGGATTCACTGCACACAAAAATTCTTTCAAAAGCTTTAAAAATATGTTTTCAGTGAACCACAGTACCAATTGTCACTATTACGAGAGAAGTGTGCTCTCAAAAGCTGACAGGACTTCTGATATTAAAAGGGATCCCTAGAAATGCAAATTAAAACCACAAGAAGATATCACCACACTCCCACTACCTGGGTCATAATGCAGAAGAATGGCAATACCCAGGGTTGAAATGTGGAAAACCAGAATCCTCAAACATTGCTGGCTTTTAAAATGGTACAATCGCTTTGGCAAACAACTTGGTAGTTTCTTACAAAGTTAATCATATGCTTACTATATGATCCAGCAGTTTCACTCGTAGGTATCTACTCAAGAGAAATGAAAACATATGTCCACACAGAGACATTTATGCAAACAGCCAGAAAAGTGTGATGCGCAAAAGCCATAAACCTGGAAACAATACCAACATTCATCACCTAGCGAATAAATAATGTGGTTTATCCATACTACAGAATACAATTAATCAGTAAAAGAAACTGCTGACACACGCAACAACATGGCTGAGTCTCAAAAATATGCTAAGTGAAGAAAGCTAGACATAAAAGACTATATACTGTATCATATAATATTCTGCATCCAACTCCAATGTGTGGGCTCCCCACACACCAAGCAATTCTGACACCCGCTGGGTATTCCTGCACTTCAACTCAACCCTGACATTAACTATCCAGAGACTGCATCATACTCAGCAGGGTAAGGGCTCAGTCCCACAAGACTGCCCCCCACTTCAGAAACCAATGGCAAGTCCAGGTTGTTGTACCTGTGCTTCTGACCAACTGACCATAAAACAGAGGTTCCCACCACCCCCTCCTTGGGTTCCATTAATTTTCCTTAGCAGCTCACAGAACTCAGGAAAGCAGTTTGCTCACCAGATTAGCAGCTTATTACAAAGGATATGAAAGGATGCAAATCAATAGCCAATGGAGAGATGCACAATGTGAGTTCCCGAACAAGAACTTCTGTCCCCGTAGGGTTTGGAACTGGGCAGACCCACTCTGGTTCACCAGCGTGGAAGCTCTCCGAAACCCTCCTTTGGGGTTTTATGGCGACTTCATCACCTGAGCACGACTGATTAAATCACCGGCAGCTGGAACTCAATCTCCCACTCTCTTCCCTCCCCAGAGTGAGGGGGGGCGGGGACTGAAAGTACCAACCCTCCAATCACACCACTGGTCTCCCTAAACCGGCCCCCATCCTTAAGTGTTTTCTAGAAGTCACTCATTAACATAAACTCGGGTGTGGCTGAGGGGTTGGTTATAATTATCAAGATACCTTTATCGTTCTTATAACTTGGGAAAGGTAGTGGATTTTAGGAGCTCAGTGCCAGAGATGGAAATGAGACCAAATATATATTTCTTATTACTTATCACATTATACGATTCCATATATATATGAAGTTTCTATAAGAGGCAAATCTATAGACAGAAAGCAGATCAGTGATTGTCTGGGGCTGGAGGCAAAAGCAGGAATGACCCATAAATCAGGAGGGAACTTTGGGGGATAACATATTCTAAAACTAGATTAGGGTGGCAGTTACACAACTCTATTAACTTACTTCAAAAAAACCACTGACTTGTACATTCATTCGTATTGATTTCAGAGAGGACGAGGGAGAGAGAAACATCAATGATGAGAGAATAATTGATTGGCTGGCTCCTGCAAGCCCCCTACTGGGAATGGAACCCACAACCAGGCACGTGCCCTGACTAGAATCGGAATTCAAATGTGAGAATCATGACCTCCTAGTTTGTAGGTCAATGCTCAACCACTGAGCCACACGGCTGGCTGACATACACTTACTAGGGGCGGGATTTATGGCATGTGAGTCATACTGCAATGAACTGTTTTTGTTTGTTTGTTTGTTTGTTTTTTAATATATTTTATTGGTTTTTTACAGAGCGGAAGGGAGAGGGATAGAAAGTCAGAAACATCGATGAGAGAGAGACATCGATCAGCTGCCTCTTGCACGCCCCCTACCGGGGATGTGCCCGCAGCCAAGGTACATGCCCTTGCCGGAATCGAACCCGGGACCCCGCAGTCCGACGCTCTATCCACTGAGCCAAACCAGTCTCGGCTGCAATGAACTGTTTTAAACAGGGAGGGAGAGCCCAGTGGATCTAATGAACGGTCACAGCTCTCTGCCTGCCTTTGCTCTGGAAACTCCTCAAAGACTCCTTAACCAAGTACCTCCTAATTCTGTGAAAAATTCCTGGAGGAAAGAACTATTTATTCTTCATACAGCCTCTATATTCCAAGCACTCAATGAATATTTATAATGTTGAGTTACAAAATCTCCACTGTCTAAACAAAACCCTAGTCTGTATTAGCATGAAGAGTGGCAAAAATCTAAACCTTAAAACTCATACCTCTTTCAACAAACCATTATCTAAGTTCCTTCCAAATTTCAGCCGTCATAAAATTCCCAAACTAGAAAGAATATCATCCCTAAAAGCCTTTCTGGTAAAAAAAAAAAAAGAAAAGAAAAAAAGGATGGGGAACCTCGGGTGATAAAGGCTACCTTTTATCTTAACCAGTCTTAGTACTAGTCACTCTTGCCCGAAACAGAGCACGGGCAACAGAGAGACCTTGAAGCTTAGAGACATTCTAGAACTCTACAACTTCTCAAATTTTTTTTTATTGATTTTTTGCAGTATAATAGTAGTACATGTTTTCCTTTCCCCCTCCCCCTCCCCCTTATCCTCCCCCCAGCCTCCCCCACCCCCCAGCACATATCCCCAGCTTCCCCCCCTCCCCGCCCCAGTGTACAACTTCTCAAATTTTAGATTTCAGGTTTTATATTTGGTAAATAAGTGACTTCTAAAAATGTTTTTGCTCTTATTTTCAGGGAAGGGAAGACCATGCAACTTCTTTTGCAAATCACAATTTGCATCAGATGGAATTTAACTCTCCCCAAAATCATTCACGGAGACAGAGAACATAAAGGCCAAACACTGATAAGGATAAAAAAAGCTGACTCAAAACTTTAGAATAAACAAGCTTTGACTAGTAAATAGTGAAACAGACATGCGGGGGATTCTCTATTGGTAATCTTCAGTGAAGAAATCAGAGATGTCAATCAGTTCAATTTTGAGTGAAACAGCAAGTATTAGTTATTAAAATAGTCTGAAGTGATTTCATATCTCTGGGACAGACACATACAATTTGACACTTGTCTTTTGACTCAGACCTGCAAATAATTAGACTTCTAAATTAAACATCTGTGATTTTGTTAAGTAGAAACCCTATGAAAGTAAACATCTGTGATTTTATTAAATCAATATAAACCATACCAGTTTGAGGCTAAGAGGTTCCTTTTCAAGAGGGGAAAAAAGAATATTGAGAGCATTTTAAACTTTTTATCCGTTAATGGCCGATCCTCCTAACAAGATCAGACAGGGTGGAGAGGAACCTCATGTACTCAGAACTGTGTGTCGGGTGTTTCATTACTTATAATACTTAATTTAATCCTCACCAGGACCTGAGGTATTTTAAAGATGAGAAGGCTGAGGAAGAGAAAGGCAAAGTAAAACTTAACAAGGCCCAGAGCTAGCAAAGAGTAAGCGAAAGTTTACGTTTTTCCTTCTATGTCACTCCACCTCTCCAGGCTACACACGCCGTTTGTCCAGTTAGTGGGCTCAAGCTGCCGAGTAATTAATTACAGGACACCTGACACCAATACTACTCTCTAGATTTCTCTATCAAGAACATCTAACCAGCCAGTTAAGTGTTTTCTATAAGTAGCTTTTAATATTACTTTATTTTCTGCATAAAATTACATTTCATTACAGTTGGTAGACTGCAAACTACTTGAGTATAGGCTCAATAGATATTTGTAGAATATTTTTTAAAAACCATTAAGTCACTCTGAAGTTCATTACTTGCCTAAAGGACTGGTATCCAAACATTTGCCTCTTTCCTTCACTTATCCTAAAGTAAAATAAAGCATATAAACAATGGTCCATTTGTTAAATTTCTAAAAGAGAACTAAAAAAATATGATTATATGACCACAAATAATAATTGCCTTCTTTGAATTTCCACATATTTTGTATCTGTCTCTTTGAGCGCTTATCATCTTATATGTGTATTAAAATTATTTCTGGGCATGCTTTATCTTCTCTACCAGACTTTAAGCAACTTTATTATGCCCAGAGTATCTAGCATAGCAAATGGTGAATGTTTAAATGAAAAAAAATTATTTCTCCTATTTTTCTACATTTCTGTCATATAGATATCTGCTCAGAATCAATGTAGTTAATAAAAAAGAAAAAGTTTCTACAATAATAATGAGATTCTCCAGGACAATCAGCCCTGAATCAAAGTAGATTTCTGTCATCAGGTTCTAATTAAAAACGGCAGATAAAGCAGATGGAGAACAGCTTTAATCTTCATGCTAAGTTGATACTACTCTGGTGGAAACACAGAAAAATTGTTTGGACAAGCCAACTGAACAAACATGATATTGGATGTCTAAAGGAAAGTCATTCTTAAAGAGTCTTCTTTCCACTAGATGGCTATCTGAACTTGAACCAAGAGAGTGAGTCGAAGGGGGAGGGATCACTTCACGTTACTGTGCCTTCCTACTAGGCCAAGGAAAGGGGGTGTTGGTAATGGTGGTTTTTTTCTATTTTAAAAAGGTTTCCTTCCCCTTTAGGAACTCCTTACTTAGTCCTTTTCCCATTTTACTTGCTCATATTATTTACTAAGCAATGTAGAAGTATTTTCATAGAAATGAATAAATTGTGCCAAAGTTCTTATCAAAGAAATTTAGAGTCCACTTATACTTGCTTGCCATCTGACTTCTAATTCCAAGCTCCCAGAACTTGGTCTTGCCCATCCAAATGTGGAAATTTTACCTACACAGGACTTTTCTTAATGGCTCTAAGATGAAAGTAAACGGAGAAATTATTAAATGATAGATACCAAATAATTTTCCATTAGGTAAAATGTGTTCAGTAAAAACTCTGGATATCTGAAGTAAACTATTTAAGGCCATTTGTTCAAAGATCATTATTTTATAATAATGTTTATCCACTTCTTTCTGATTATAGAATAAAAAGCTCATGAAAAACATTTGGGAAACTTTGAAAACACATTTCTCTCTAGTATTTGTAAAATTCTCTATGCAAATATACTAATTATTACAACAATTGATGTAATACTTGTAATATAATATATAGCATATTGTATAAATTTCCCCACATTAATTATGCTCTGAAGCACAACATTTTAATAACTATATAATATTTTATCATTTGGATATGTCTTGTTGAACATTTAAATTATTTCCAATATTTTTCTAGTATTAATAACACTTTGATAAACCTCTGTGCATAATTCTATGTCTGCATTAGACCATGTCCTCAGGAAAGGTGACTAAAAGAATAATCACAAGAATCCAAAAAAAATGTTTACCAGAAAGGGTGTGTCAATTTCCACTAGCAGTGAGAGCGTCCATCTTCTCACACCCTGAGTCAACACTGAATTTTACCATTAAAAATTATTTTTTACTAATTAGGCAAAAACTGATACTTTGCTGTTTTAATATGCATTTATTTTATTACCAAGGTGAAATTTTACTTCACTTTTTAAAATTTAAGTGACTTATTTCACATTAGAAATTTGTTTTCATTAATATGATTAGATAGCCTTCTCTTAAACTTTGTATAATTTTCAACTGGCTCTAAAACTCTACAACATCATAGATTTGATTATAGATTTGGCTATTATTAGACAGATTAACTACTGCCAAGAAAGAGCAATACATATCTTTAAAACAAAAGTTTCATACACTCCAAGTTAATTTTTAAGTCTTACCATTGAATTTTACAATTAAAATTCTATATTGGTTATACTAAATTAAATCCAGGAACTAAACACAATGTAAAATTCCCCGTTTTACAGCAGGAACATTTCATTAATGTTTCATTTGTAAAAATGTAAATATTTCTTTTTATAAGTCATGCTCAAAGTGAATTAGTTACTAGAGAAACAGCCTCAGCATTGCAAAAATTATATAATAAGACTAGTGGCGCCAAGACCGGTTTGGCTCAGTGGATAGAGCGTCGGACTGCAGACTGAAGGGTCCCGGGTGGATTCCAGTCAAGGGCATGTACCTTGGCTGCGGGCACACCCCCAGTAGAGGGCATGCAAGAGGCAGCTGATCGATGTTTCTCTCTCATTGATGTTTCTGACTTTCTATCCCTCTCCCTTCCGCTCTGTAAAAAATCAAAATATATAGATAGATAGATAGATAGATAGATAGATAGATAGATAAAGACTAGTGGCCTGGTGCACGATTCGTGCACATTAAAAGGAAAGTAATTAGAAGAAATATTTTAATATTGCTATTCACCCTTTCTCTATAATACAAGCGTCAACCAAATTCACAATCAACAATGACAGATGGAAACATATGCATGCGATTAGTGCCAGCGAGAGCTTTATATGTATCATGCATGTGTGAGAGAACTTAGCCTTTTGTATATAGAGAATAAACTTGCTTAATTAGACCTGCTTTCTGATTTAGTTAAATTTTTTCCAGCCCAGTGAAGTATCTCAACTTCTCTTTCAGGTAATTGTAAGCAACACAGCAGTACATATCAACACAAAGCAAATTATTACTGAAGATCACGCAGGGAGAACAAAGGGTAAAATGTTTAACTGCAGCAGTGTTAGACTATATTCTGCACAGTGAGAAAACCTGAAGTCATTTTCAAGGCCAACCATTTCTTACTTCTTTTCAGTCGGGTCAAGTTTATAAATTTCTGTTTTCTAGCTAATGAAAAAAGAAAATAGGGTCCTACCGAGTCTCCTATCTACCTACTCCAGGACTTCTATAAGGATCAAATGAGATGAAGCATGGGAAAATGCTTCACAGACATTTGGTTCAAGTGTAAAATGTTTGCACCTGGCTATAAAGCAAGTCATGTTCCTGGGCTGACAAGGAGGCTAGTCCTTGCCAGGGAGAGGAAGCTGGGGATTGCTATGTGACCTGGTGCCCACAGCAACCATTGCTGGGCTGGGCTGGGCTGGGCTGGGCTGTGGCCACATTTTGCACCGTGGGGTCTTGGCAATGTTGGCTGCAATTTGGTGGGGTGTCACTCCAGGGTGGTAGTGGGGCCTGTGTCCCACTTGGGGAAAGCCAAATGTTTCTTTGTCGGTGCCAGGTCTGTGGTGCCATTTCTTTGTAAATGGCCAGTGCGTGTCACAGCAGCTCCTGTGTTGAGCATCTGCCCCCTGGTGGTCAGTGCATGTCATAGTAACCGGTCAGACAGTAGAAGGGGCACTTAGCATATTAGCCTTTCATATATATATGAAAGAGATATCCTGGATCATTATGAACATTTAAGTATCAGTTACAACAGCAGAATCAAATTGATCAATGATATATTGCTAGAGCATGGTTGCAATCTTGATCCCCAGTGGGGGAAAGGACAGCCAATCAATGATTCTCTCTCATCACTGATGTTTCTATCTCTCTCTCTCCCTTCCTCTCTGAAATATATATATATAGGCCTAAGCAACTAACAACCAAAGACCAAATGACAGGTCAACCGGTCGCTATGACGCACACCATGGTGGTCAGTGCACTCCCACAGTTGGAGTGCCACTCAGCTGACTGACCGGTCCCGGTAGCCCACCAGCCCGGCAGTAGCCACTCCTCCCTCAGTAGTCCTGCAGGTCCAATCTCCAGAGAAGGGGCCAGGCACTGACGGACCGGTGCCGTCAGCATGATCCTGATAGCACCATGCACCTCCTGGAAGTCAGCCTCGGGCTCGGGGCTGCTTCCCCTCCCTAGATGCTCCTCAAGGAAAAGATAATATAAATGTAGCCGCCAGGTGGCTCCCAACAACCAGTGTGTATGTCAGTGGGATGGATCCAGATGCCAGGCTGGCAGGGGTATCCCACAGCCTGCCTAAGGGGCCAATTGCATCCTGGCCCCGCCTCCTTGAAACGGGGCAACAGATATAGGGGTCAGGGCTGCCGAGCGCAACTGTGGCAATGCAAGCTTCTCCCGATCAGGACTGACTGGGCAGAGCCCATGGCAGGCGCAATGGGGCCAGGATGAGCGGGAGCAACAGGTAGAAGAGGCAGGTGGCATTGGACTGCCAGTCTCGACCCACTCTCCACAGGCCACTGCTGAGGGACCCATCCATGCACAAATTCATGCACCAGGCCTCTAGTATTAAAATAATGACAAAACGCATGGCATAGTAAATACAAAAACCAGTAACACAGTCGCTTATTATCAAGTATTGTGGACTGTGCATAATTTTAGGTGCTATATTTTTATACAAATGGTAGCATAATGGGTTTGGATACACCAGCATCACCACAAACATGTGAGTATTGTGTTGTATTATGATGTTATTATAGCTACAACGGCCTTAGGTGATAGAAAGTTTCAGTTCCATTATAATCTTACTAGAGGCCCAGTGCACAAAATTTGTGCATGGGGGGCAGGGGATGTCCCTCAGCCCAGCCTGCACCCTCTCCAATCTGGAACCCCTTGAGGGATGTCCAACTGCCTGTTTAGGCCTGATCCCAGTAGGATTGGGCCTAAACAGGCAGTTGGACATCCTTCTCACAATCCAGGACTGCTGGCTCCAAAATGCTCACCTGCCTGCCTCGCTCACTGCCACTAACTGCTTCTGCCTGCCAGCCTAATCACAGCCTAACCACTACCCTGCCAGCCTAATTGATGTCTAACTGCTCCTCTGCCAGCCTGTTTGTCCCCAACTTCCCTCCTTTGCCAGCCTAGTCACCCCTACCTGCCTTCCCCTGCAGGCTTGATCGCCCCCAAATGCCCTTCCTTGCAGTCCTGCTCCCTCCCAACTTCCCTCCCCTGCTGGCCTAATCGCCACAACTGCCCTCCCTTGCAGGCCTGGAACCTCCCAACGGCCCTCCCCTGCTGGCCATCTTGTGGTGGCCATCTTGTGTCCACATGGGGGCAGGATCTTTGACCACATGGGGGCAGCCCTCTTGTGTGTTAGAGTAATGGTCAATCTGCATATTACTCTTTTATTAGATAGGATGACTGGTATATATGTGGTTTTGATAACGTTAATAATCTGGTTATTATTTAACAGGAAACGAGTAAAGGGAAGACTGAATAACATAGGCATGTCATTTATACAGCTTTGCTAAAAAAGCTGCAGTTTAGACACATTACCCAGAAAGTCCAGGTGACGTGGGAAGATGCTTACCTGTCAGTCATATCTGGGAACAAGTTACTGGCCAAAACAGGCGTGGCCAATGCAAGGGCAGGAAATCTGAGATATGTAACTCCTAAGAAAAAGAGAATTGGCTCTCTTGGCTCCCTCTCTCTCTTTTGCTGCTTGCCTGAGCTCCTGGGACTCCTGTTGCAGGGAGCATGCTCACGGCCATGTGGGGCGCACACAGTGGACTGATGGACAGCTCTGGCCTGATGCTCCACAACTGAATGGAAACTCTGGGCATTGTCCCTACTTTTGGCTCTGCTGGAGCCCCAGCAACATATTTTCCAGAACTGGTTTGAGGACAATGGGACTTTGCAACCCAAGAAATATAATTCCATGCCAATAAAAACCATCCACTCTCCCAAGCGAGCCTTAGAAAATTCATTTTCTGAAGATATTGTAAGAGTTACCCCACTCCCACTACTGTGAGAGAAACTGGACCCACTGATTTCTCTGGCAACAGTGTGACATTGATCAAAAGCTATATTATGCAGCACATGACCACAGTTTTATCTCTTTGTGTGAAAAGATAGATGAAGAAAAACAAATGGCATTAATTTTAATACTTAAATATTGATTGTTTTGCTGAACCGGTTTGGCTCAGTGGATAGAGCGTCAGCCTGCGGACTGAAGGGTCCCAGGTTCGATTCCGGTCAAGGGCATGTACCTTGGCTGCAGGCACATCCCCAGTTGGAGGTGTGCAGGAGGCGGCTGATCGATGTTTCTCTCCCATCGATGTTTCTGACTTTCTATCCCTCTCCCTTCCTCTCTGTGAAAAATCAATAAAATATATTTTTTAAAAAAGATTCTCATCATTAATATTTCTATCTCCCTCTTCCTTCCTCTTTAAAGAAATTAAATATTGATTGTTTTATTGAAATAACATTACTCATTAACGTAACAACAACAAAATAAGATTTCACAATCCTTTCATTTCCTCCAATAACTTTTCAGTCATGATCTGCATAATAAAGCACCAGTACACAATAGTATGCATATTAAAACTGGAAAGCGGTAATGAAACTCCCAATAAACAAAGCATCCACTAAACCCGGCTGGTGTGGCTCAGATTGAGCATCGACCTTCGAACCATGAACCTATGAACCAGGAGGTCATGGTTCAATTCCTAGTCAGGGCACATGCCTTGGTTGCAGGCTCAATTCCCAATAAGGGGCGTGCAGGAGGCAGCTGATCAATGATTCTCATCATTGCTGTTTCTATCTCTCTCACCCTCACCCTTCCTCTCTGAAATCAAGACAAATATAACAAACAAACAAACAAAAACCACAAAGTAAATGAAATGCAAGTAAAAGATCACGGTGTTTTTAAAAACCGCTTTTACTGAGCACTTCTGTGTCAGGCACTGTGCTGAGCCCCTCACATGGCTTAACTCATGTAACCCTCTCACAGCCCTAGAAGCCGTTATTCCTATTCTCATTTTAAGGATGAGGACACTGAGGCTTACAGATCAGTTAAAGTAACATGCCCTGTGTCATACTGCTATGAAGTGAAGGAGCCAGCTTCTAAGTTAGATGTATGATGCCAACACTCATGCTTTTTTTTGGAGAATGAGACCCAGGTATTTTTTTCACTGATAACCAGACTGAGAATGTAGCTACTACATCAGATATTCCAGATATAGATTCCAGGTAGACTGCGGCTTTCTAAGTTGCAAACCCACCATCACCGACTCTTCTACAAAAAGCTTGAAAATCCCTCCTGGACAGAAGTAATGCATCTGGTTCACTTTTCATGTGTACATTGGTAAGTGTGGTCCTTTATTGTTATACAAGAAAATGATCTCATTCAAAACTTCCAAACACAGGATAACCAACTCTGCCTCTGAAGACACTAGGTGAGTTCTGGCTATCATCTCAAAAGGGTTTTTCAAAGCACCAATCTAAAATAGCTATCACAAGCCAAAGCACGAAGTCCAAGTTGTAAAAACCGAACACAAGTTGCTACAATTCAGAACAAGTCAATTTAGACTCGATAGTCTATCCAGGAAAAGGGAATAGTTTTAAGATGAGGCCATGCCAAAATCACCCAAATTCAAATTATATTCACTTTCATTCCTTTACTTTCCATACAAATATTTCTTTTTGAAACAACCTGTACAGAAGAGTCCAAATTATTTCAACAATGGAAGAAAAAAATGAAAAGCAGATCTTTAGAATACCACACAGTTCAGTAATTCCAAGTTTCTCTACCGGAAACTTGGTGGTATATTCTAGATAGTGGTAGGTGTCGGGGGATTTATTAGAGAGGCAAAAAAGTAATACCAAAGAGAGCAATCTACAGGTCTAACATAGCTCATAATGCCAGATTATTGTATGGCACTTTAAACTGTGTCAAAATTAAACAGAAATTAGTCATATCTGTAAAAGATGCTTTTCTTCCATTAGTGTTTAGTTTCAAGGACAAAAGTCAGGACCTTAGACTCCTGTAAAAAATCCTGACCTAAGAAAAAAAGATATGTCTTTAGTGACAGGAAAAGCCATACAACCCTAAAAACAATATTTTGTTGACTTCCTAATATAAAAATAGTGTCTGACCATAGCAGATGCTTGATGAATGTTAATGAAAATATAATCACCTAGTGCCATGGTCGGCAAAATGCGGCTCGCAAGCCACATGTGGCTCTTTGGCCCCTTGAGTGTGGCTCTTCCACAAAATACCACGGCCTGGGCGAGTCTATTTTGAAGAAGTGACATTAGAAGAAGTTTAAGTTTAAAAACTTTGGCTCTCAAGAAAAATTTCAATTATTGTACTGCTGATATTTGGCTCTGTTGACTAATGAGTTTGCCAACCACTGACCTAGTGCATAAAGTTCTAATCACTCATCCTAGATTCAAAAACTTACCCTTTTAGGCCACTTTACCTCTCAGCCCTATGCCAGCTGCTCTCTCTTCCTTGCCTTTCTTTTACACTCATCTCTCAAGAGGAAATGGCTTCTCCTACCCTTATCTTTACCATCAGAAATCCTCCTCATTTTCAAGGTCCTCCTCAAAAGCTGACTTCTCCTTGAAGTCCACCCTCTCCAAGAGGTTCTTTTTTTAACTTTTTTTATTTTATTGATTTCAGAGATGAAGGGAGAGGGAGATAGAAACATCAATGGTGAGAATCATTGATCGAAAGCCTCCTGCATGCCCCCTACTGGGGATCAAGCCCACAACCCTGGCGTGTGCCCTTGACAAGAATCGAACCCTTCCTGCTGGCTGACCTCTATCTACTGAGCCAAACCAGCTCAGGCCAACTGGTTCTTAATAGCATTCTTTTATCTGTCACAAAGCACCAGCTTATCCCATAACTATTGGTGCTACCTTTCTCCTTTGGCGAGACACTGCTCCAAACCCAGACCAAACAGACAAGACATCCTTATCTTTGCAATGTCCACATAAGCCTGGCAGCACGGTGCATTGCATCAGCTCAATAAATACTTTCCAATAGATACAATAGGAGATATTAAATTTTTACTATAGCAGGTCCCTCACTGTCTTCTCAATATTTATTAATTTATTTATGAACTCACAAAAAAACACAACTCTTAAACAATTGTGGGAATTCTGGAATACTGCTGAACTTTCAAGTTTAGCAAAATACCTTTGCCTATTATGTTACCTAATGTAGCAGAGACATATATGGGCCTGAGGAGCCAAACAACAGGCTGCCTTTAGAAAGCAAAAACAGTGTCAGACAAATTAAAGCCCTTAGAATCTCACACGTGATCTGTCATTTGAATTAGATGTTTTAGTAACCCCAGAAGGCATGGGCTGGGCATCATAGCAGAAACAACGAAAGGAGTGAGTACCCCTGATTTTGGTCCCAAATATGGAAAGAGGCAGAGATCAGATACCCCCTGGTAGAACCGTAATTACTGGCAATGCACACAGTGCTTTTCTGCAGGTGCAACCTCTTACTAAAGAACAGCCAGTTACAGTAAGAACCTCCCTTGCCATCTAGGGGTAGATCGACATGTTTTGCCAACCAGCCTCGGCCATGGCTCAGACTCATGCTGACTAAATGGGGTGCTTATTTATAATGGAAGAGTACCCTGTCAAATAGTCTTCTGTCTCCACAGATGCAGCAACTATTAGGCACTGCTGAACATATACTGGTAGACCTCCAAATGTCCCTACCTTCAGCCTTGCATCAACCTTTGCAATCTGCAAAGAGCGAGCAGGGGAATTCCAGGTGGTGCTTGGTGTATCCATGGCTCTAGCCAGGGTAATCTGTCTACATCAAGCATGCCAAACTCGCGGCATGCCTCATAACGAGTTTGACATGTTTGGTCTACATGGACAGTAGTTGTCATTCAAAGTGTCCGCTGATACTATTCAGAAAGGAAAAAGGAACAAATCACAGTAGCCATGGGCTGAATTAAGAGCAGTCTGAATGGTACTCATGCATGAACCTTGGCTGCTGACCCTGTGTACTTACTGACAGTTGGATCATTCTTTTTTTATTTGTTTGTTTTTATATATTTTATTGATTTTTTTTTTTTTTTTTACAGAGAGGAAGGGAAAGGGATAGAGAGTTAGAAACATCAATGAGAGAGAAATATCGATCAGCTGCCTCCGCACACCCCCTACTGGGGATGTGCCTGCAACCAAGGTACATGCCTCTGACTGGAATCGAACCTGGGATCCTTCAGTCATCAGGCCGATGCTCTATCCACTGAGCCAAACCAGCTAGGGCAGCTGGACCTTTCTTAAAGGATTGACTCTGTGCTTGCACAATGGGAAGTTGAATGATTATGAACAAGCCTTTGTAGTGGCAAGAGATAGAAAGATATCTGGTCTCCCCTACAAGAGCCCGGGCAGATCTCACCCATGTCCCTGCCCATAAGGCTTCTACACCTGCAGGTGATCAGGAAGCAGATGCTTTGACAAAAATATGCTCTTTAACACTGACAGTCAGTGGATACTGCAGTTAGCTTATACTGGAAAAGTGGGCAAAACAGTGCCCAAGCAGGCTGGCACACAGCCAGAGAGGAAGTGCTAGAGCTGAAGTTAAAGGCAGGGGTCCGGAGTCAGCAAAGGCCCCAATCTAAGTCTAACTATTTCAGAGAAGCCCCCAACCCGTAAGGGACTGGCAAGTTGACTACACAGGCCCCCTTCCCTCGAACAAGAGTGCCTAATTCGTTCTGCTGTGTGTCGACAGCACCTCTGGTTTAACTCAAGCCCTCCCATGTTGGGGGGCTAACCAGGCTTTTACCATAAAGGGACTAAAAAAATTAAGTACTCTACAGGGATGGGGCAAAAGTAGGTTTACAGTTGTCGAGTACAAGAAATGTCGTTCATTCTTGTATTATTCTTTAGTAATTAGTGTATTATTTCCCATACAAACAACTGTAAGCCTTCTTTTGCCCCACCCTATATGTGGATACTCTGATAGAGTAGACAGTAGCTCTGAAGGGGTGTCACATTTCAAAGGACATGATGTACAAAAATGGGGAAAAGGACATGACAGTAAATGAGATTCCACTTCCCCTATAACCAGCAAGCAGCTGGGCTGATTTAAAAAGAAAAGATAGGCCGAGACCGGTTTGGCTCAGTGGATAGAACGTCGGACTGCAGACTGAAGGGTCCCCGGTTCGATTCTGGTCAAGGGCATATACCTTGGCTGCGGGCACATCCCCAATAGGGGGCGTGCAAGAGGCAGCTGATCAATGTTTCTCTCTCATCAATGTTTCTGACTTTCTGCTCTGTAAAAAGCCAATAAAATATATTTTTTAAAAAAGAAAAAAGAAAAAGATAGAGTCTTTAAGCAATAGAATTGCTAACTGGAAAAGCTACCTTAGCTGAATAGAAAAAGGTACTTTTCCAAGCATTAATGCATTTAAGTGGCAAGCCTACGGGGTCTATTGCCTCGCATGCCAGAGTAGGAACTCAGACTGAGGCACCCAACAAGGTCCAGGTGTGGAAGACAAAGGATACAGCAGTAGTCCCAGTCCTTGCCATGGACCCACGAGCTATGATAATAAGGGCACCAAGCCCTGTTGTCACTGGAACAAGGATCATTTACTGAATCTGCAATGGGATGACCTGCCAGAAAGGGTCAGTCACTTCGCATCCCTGGATGGGGAGGAATTACTCAGTCTCTGGTTGAACTATCATCCTAAAGCAGGTGGGACCCATAGAGACGCACTAATCACTACTACCTTCTGACGAGGGAATACACCATTGAAAGAAGAAAGAATGTAGGGGTCTTCCTGGTCTGACATATTCCCCTCCTACCCGCCCCCATTCACCTCCTGAAAGTACCACCTCCACTGGCCAACATGTATGATTTACACAGCCTCATCAGACTCCCAAAGCCATGGCTACATGAACATCTAAAGATCAGGCTATGAGCATCATACTCACAGAAGAAGAAGACCTCCCAATTCAAGTCCCCACTAAATACATATCTTTCTGACCTTAGACTTCTATTGTTCCTGTGGTATCCAGGTACATGAGATTCCAGTGCCAGCATCCAAACTAAATGTTGGGAGGGAGGGTTATGCCAGATGAATCTGCTAATATTTCCTCTTTGTTAGCATGTATGAAAAGCTCAAATAAGCACCCTAGTGATCCAACCCCAGGTATAGGCTACCTATTAGCATACTGGTCCGGGTCCTGAGGAGCATGGTAGGACAAAATTATTACTAATACCTGGATTGCTTCTTTTGTCTTTTTTTCTGAATTTGTCTATATTGTTGCTATGGACTGGGTCTGGCTACCAGACAAGCTACTTCCCTGCTAATGAAGGCCCTCACGGACCACTGAGGGCACTGTGCAGAAGAGGGGAGTACGTGAGATTGTAAGAGCCTGTCATGAGGGGTGGAGTGTGGAGCAAAGACTATTTCATAACATGACCACTGCTGCACCTGCCAGCTAGCCCCTGGCCAGAACAGAGATTGTTTCCCAAGAGTCCTTTCAGAGACGTATGATCGACCCCTCCCTTTTACCCCATAGCGTGGTTTGTACTGGTTCCTGGAACAGGCTGTTATCCAGTCCTGGGCAAACATGTAAGGCATCTCCCCCTTATCTGCAGCAGGTCGAACCCCAGTACCCTATCCATCCGACCCTGTCCTATGTAACCCCTTAGCACCTCCATGCGGCGTGGAGGACGTCCATAGCATCTCCCCACCGCCCAGATGAGCCTCGTTCACTAGAGTCCCTTAGTAAACGCAAAATAATGGCAAAGTTGTCAGCCTCTTCCTGCAGTCTCTTAGCTGCAGAGAATTTTACATAACAGGCTTGTTCTCAATCAAACAATTGGGATGGAGTGTGTTCCCTCGTCGGAAGGTAGTGGTGACTAAAATGACATCTAGGGAGCATGACAAAGCAATGTTCATTGTCAGATATGAGTTTGCCACCTAAATTTAGATCTAATGCTCAGGAGCTGAATATTTCTGTTGGTATGGTGTCAGAAGATAAGTTCTCTAAACTGAAGTTCCTGCTCCTAAAAAGATGGGAGGACCATAAAGAGAGAACAGGTGTGGGGTCAAATACCTAACTTCAAGTCCCAGACCTACTTCTGCTTACTAATCACATGATCTTTGATTATTTGAGCCTCAATTTCAAATACCCATAATTTGCCCCACTCTGAGAACCACTGAAAAGGAATTTGGTAAAGTCCTGTCATTTTTAGCATCACCAGAGTCAGTCCACCTCTCTCCATCCCAACCACCATCTCTTTAAACCCAGCAGTCATCTTTCATGAGACTTCTGCAATAGTCCCCAAATGCCAGTCTCCTCATCATTTCTCTCCATTCAGAAGACAATGATTTTCAAAATGCATCTCTAATCATGCCTGGTTCATATAATCCCAATAGTTCAAAGAAATATTACTGCCTTTAGAAGAAATGGCAGAATCCTTAGGATGACCTGCAACAGGGTGACTGGTATAGTCCCTGCTTACTTACTTCTCTGGTTGCCACGCCCTACCTGCCAACTCCCACAAATTCTGTGTTCCAGCCACACCAATCTTCTTTCAGTTCCCTGAGTATACAGTGTTACCTCCCACCTTATCATAGCTCCCTGTAATATTCTCTTTTCCACACCCAAATTTCCCCTGGTTAACTCCTACGTATCTGTCAAATCGCAAGTCACTCAAAAGTCACTTCCTTCCCTCAACACCCACCTGCCAACTCTCACAGCATTAAGTACGTTTGCTCCAGAAAGCATCCCAAGAAGGCAAGATTATCTGTGTGATCATTTGATTTATGTCTATCTCAGACATCACATAACTGTCAGCTCCAAGAGGATAGTGACAGACTTACTAACAAAAGAAATGCAGTGTATGTTGAAAAGCTATGAATCGGTGGATTACGGTTTATTAATTTTGGTATGCTATCAAATTTCCCAATTGAAATAACCTGCTTAAATTGGATTTGTCCTTGTTGATATCTCTCATTCAATGTTGAATTAGCACATGCACAGCATAGGAATAATATAAATACAAATGCATTGTTCTTATTCTTTATGGAGTTGTGTTTTCCCATAACCACAAAAGAACATTAACATAAGGGCACAATGTATTAGAGTACGACTGATAATTTGCTCAATTTTAATAAAGCTCTTTTTTAAGAATTAAAAAAAAAAAGAACTACAGTATACAGTATGTCTCAAAAAAAAAATGGTCTTTAGCCTGGCCAGTGTAGCTCTGCTTGGAGAGTTATCCCTCACACTAAAAGGTATCAGGTTTGATTCCTGTTCAGGCCACATACCTCTCTCTCTCTCTCTCTCTGTCACCCCCCTTCCTCTCTCTATAATCAACTTTAAAATTTTTTTAATCTTATTTTTAAAAATGATCTTCTAAAACCTGGTAAGAGAAAATTACGACTTTCACCACTCCTGTTCAACACAGTACTGGAAGTGCTAGCCATAATTATCAGACAAGAAGAAGAAATAAAAGGCATCCAAATTGGAAAAGAAGAAATAAAACTGTCATTATTCATAGATGACATGATATTGTACATGGAAAACCCCAAAAACTCCATCAAAATACTACTAGATTTAAATGAATTCTGCAATGTAGCAGGATACAAAATTAACACCCAGAAATTTATGGCTTTTTTATACACCAATTTATGGCTTTTTTATTTTCTGTAATAAATTCACAGAAAGAGAAATTTAAAAAAAATCCAATTTACCACTGCAGCAAAAAATTTAAGATACCTAGGAATTAACTTAACTAAGGAGGTAAAAGACCTGTACTTGAAAAACTACAGGACATTGAAAACAGAGATAGAGGAAGACATAAAAAAATGGAAGAACATCCGTGTTCATGGATTGGTAGGATCAACATCATTAAAATGTTCATACCACCCAAAGCAATTTATAGATTCAACGCAATCCCCATTAAAATACTAATGTCATATTTCATAGACCAAGAACAAACTCCCCCAAAATTCATCTGGAATAAAAAAAAAAAAGATCCAAAATAGCCACAGCAATTTTGAGAAAGAAGAACAAAGTTGGAGGGATCACAATACCAGATATCAAACTATATTACAATACCACAGTCCTCAAAACTGCCTGGTTCTGGCACAAGAACAGACATACAGACCAATGGAACAGAACAGAGAACCCAGAAATAGACCCAAGCCATTATGCTTAATTAATATTTGACAAAGGAGGCAAGAGCATACGATGGAGTCAAGACAGTCTCTTCAATAAGTGGTATGGTGAAAACTGGTCAGATACATGCAAAAAAAAAAATGAAACTAGATCACCACTTACACCATACACAAAAATAAACTCAAAATGGTTAAATATAAGACAGGAAACCATAAAAATCTGAAAAGCTACATAGGCAGCAAAATATCAGAAAATGTCGTAGCAATATCTTTTGCGATGCAGCTCTTTGGGCAATGAAAACTAAAGAGAAAATAAACAAATGGGACTACATCAAAATAAAAAGCTTCTGCAGAGCAAAAGAAACCATCAACAAAACAGGAAAGTCCACTGCTTGGGAGAGAACATATTTGCTAATGATATCAATGGTAAGGGTTTAATCTCCAAAATTTACAGGGTACTCATACAATTTAACAAAAGGAAGATAAACAATCCAATCAAAAACTAGGCAAAGGACCTAAATAGACAGTTTTAAAAAGAGGACATACAGATCAGGAGACATATGAAAACATGCTCAAAGTCACTAATCACGCAAGAGATGCAAATCAAAACAACAATGTGATGCCATCTCACACCTGTCAGAGTGGCTATAATCAACAAATGACAAGTGTTGGCAAGGATGTGCAGAAAAAGGAACCCTCTTGCACCGCTGGTAGGAATGCAGACTGGTGCAGCCACTGTGGAGAACGTAATGGAGTTTCTTCAAAAAGTTAAAAGTGGAACTTCCATTTGACCCAGGGATCCCACTTCTAGGAATGTAGCCCAAGAAACTAGAAACACCAATCAGAAATGATATATACACTCCTATGTTCATAGTAGCACAATATGCAATAGCTAAGATTTGGAAACAGCCTAAGTGCCCATCATCAGATGAGTGGATTACAAAACTGTAGTACATCTATACCAGCTGTCGCCAACCTTTTGGACCTCATGGATTACCAGTGGTCCACCGATGATCTACACAATTGAATACTATGCTGCTATAAAAAAAAGAAGAAACTTTTACCATTTGCAACAGCATGGATGGAACTGGAGAGCATTATGATAAGTGAAATAAGTCAATCAAAGAAAGATAAATATCACATGATCTCATTCATATGTGGGATATAATGATCAACATAAACTGATGAACAAAAATGAAAATAGATCTAGAGACAAGGTGACAATGAACAGACCATCCAACCTCAAAGAGAAGGCAGGGGAGGTGGGGGGAGTTAGAGATAAACCAAAGGACTTGTATGCATGCATATTTGCATAACCTATGGATACAGACACTGGGATGGTAGGCGGTTGCCCCGAGGGGTGGGAGTGGCGGGGGGAGGGGGGCAGAGACATATGTAATACTTTAAACAATAAAAAAAATTATAAGACCAGGTTTTTTTTCAGTGTTTTTCTACATTTCTTCTTCATAAGTATTTCCAAATATTTTTTAAATCCTAGCCTGCATCTAAAATCATCACAATGTGAAACACTGGAAGACTAATACATTTTTCTAAAACATAGAAACAAAGGCTTTCCACATCCAAGGCATTTGCCTGCCTGAACTTATTTATAACTTTAAAACACCGTGAAACATGGCTATTAAATATAAAACTGAACCTTTTATAGGTTTATTCTAAAGCCCCGGAAATTGTAAAATGATTATAGCACCTATGAAGCAGTAAAAAAAACGATTAATATGTATGCCAGAGAAGGGATTACAAAACATATAACTGGGGAATTTATGGCAATGAGGTTAGTAACTATTAACTTGTTCAAAGCAAGCCAGTATTTATAAAAGGAAAATAATCAAGTCCTTAATGGTTCACACTTCCTATTCTACCAACAATTACTGGGAGCAAAAAGTTCTGGCATCTTCCCTGGCTGGGTAGTTCAGTTGGATGGAGCATTGTCCCGTACACCAGAAGGTTTCAGGTTCATTTTCTCAGTCAGGGCACCTAGATTGTGGGTTCAATCCCCAGTTGGGTGCATACAATACCAACCGATTGAAGTTTCTCTCACACCTCTCTCTCTCTCTCTCTCTCTCTCTCTCTCTCTCTCTCTCTCTCTCTCCCCCTCCCCCCTCCCTCCCTCTCATGCTGAAAATCAATTTAAAAAACATATCCCTGGATGAGACTTTTAAAAAAATTCTGGCATTTGGTAAATAGTTATTCAAAATATAAGCAAAAGTATATTTTTAATGGACACTGATATATTAAAAATGCATGTATTTAGTTCTTTCTCAGAACACAATATTGTTTCCTTCAAGCTGGTACCTTATGTTAGCGTGTTACAGAATTTTCTCCTATTGAAAAGTAAATAGCTGGAAAATAAGTACCCTGTTGGAAGTCCCCACCCCTTTCTTTCTCACTGGTGCTTAAAGTCCCATCCTGGATGTAAATCAGAGTGAAGTAGTTCTTTCCGGCTACAGAAAACAACTAAAAATTCAGAATTGAAGCAATAATGCATCATCAGTCTTCTATTATTAATGCACTTGCTCTGATGCTTAACCTATCTAACCTAAAAGTAAAGAAAAGAGTCTGGGCTCAAAGGGGTTGCAAAAACAGTGGAGAACAGACCTTACATAAAAAATACTTCGGTTGAAACAACAGCTACCACAGGTACTTTAAAAAGTCCTCCACAGTAGACATTTTTCCAATAAGGGACTTTTCTGACAAAGCAGAAGTTCAATTAGTATCAACAATTATACCCTAGGGCCCTAGCCAGTTTGGCTCAGTGGATAGAGTGCCAGTTCATGAACTGAAGGATCACGGGTTCAATTCTGGTCAGGGGCACATACCTTGGTTGCAGGCTCAATCCCCGGCCCCAGTCGGGCCTGTGTGGGAGACAACCAACCAGTGTGTATCTCTCACATAGATGTTTCTCTCTGTCTCCACCCCTCCCCGCACCTTCCCATTCTCTCTAAAAAGTCAATGGGAAAAAATATCCTCAGGTGAAGAGTAACAACAACAAAGTACCCTAGGAATCCCCAAAGGCAAAATGGAAAAAACCCTGGACAGCAATCAAAGACAACCTATGTGTGCACTATAGAGAAGGCAAAGAATCCAAAAAGCCAATCAAACCAAGTGCTCAACTTTTCTGATTCCATGCCTTTCCTGAAATTGTTCCTTCCAGCTGAAAGGCTCTGACCCTTCCCTCAGCCTTTGGCCTCCTTTGAGACTGTCCTAAGAACAAACCATCCTCTCATCGCTAAAGCACTTCATAATATTCCCTACTGTACCAATTAATGCTTTCTTTTTTATAACCAGTCAGGACTTCTCCACCATGCTGCTTAAGGACCTGCATAGCATATAAAATAGCTTTCTATTTCTACACTGCCTTGCACATTATACATCAAATATTTATGGAAACTGTCAGAACTAGAGGGACTTGGAAGTCTGAGTCAAAACTATGTCTTTATGGTAGAGCAATCAGTGACCACAGAGTGGAAATGGCTTCAGTGATAAAGCAAACACTGACTACGTACTCTAAGTAACAAGCCTAGAAGATGAACTAAACAAAATTCCTGACCTCAAGGAGCTCACAGTCCAATAGAGGAGACTATAACTGTAAACAACCAAAATGGAAAAAGATCCCCATGGTGATATGATGGATGAAAAGGCACCTAACTCAGCCTGAAGGCAGGTAAAAGACCTCTTCTACAGATCTCAACTCAACTCAGCAGCATTCAAAAGGAAATGGTAATAAATGCATAAGCCATGGACAATAGTGTGGGCAAAGGCCTGGGAGGAGAGTGGAGAAAGTCAATGGCGGGGAGGGGGGAACAGAGAGGTATCTATAATACTTTCAACCATAAACAGAAATAAAAAGAGAGAGAAGCCAAGATGGTGGCATAGGTAAACATCTAAACTGCTGCCTCGCACACAATTTCAAAACTCCAACTAAAAGACAAAATGTCTATGACCCAGAACCACGGGAAAGCTGGCCAAGTGGAAGCTCTGCAACTAGAAGGAAAGAGAAAAGAGCACTGAGATGTGCACAAGTGCTGAAAAGCTGAGGTACGGAGGCACGCAAACTGGGCTGGCGGTGGGCGATGGGGCGCTGCTTTTTTCAACCCGAAGGGAAACAAGCTCCTGATTACTCTGAACTCATTTCTGGGGAGAATCTGGCGACCCAGCCTCCTACGGGGAGAAGCTGGACGGTCCGCCATCGGGTCGGAAAGTGAGGGTGGCTCCCTTGCAGAGGTGCCTGCAGCAATCATTGTTCACTGCGCGGGGGCGCCGGACGCGGGGGACTTGGAAACAGAGATGCAGAAACAGCTGAGTGGCAGCCATCGCTGTTTGCCACTTCCTAGCCTAGTGACTCCAAGTTCCTGCCCTGCACAATCTGCAAACCTGCCCTAGCTATGTGCAGCGGCATTTGCATATAAATTGCCTGTCCTATCGCAGCTTAACCTAACAAACTGCAGGTCTGGTAAGACAGCTCCAAAACCTCCAAACCCCAAGAAAAGAGGAGAAAACATTAGTTCTCACTGTAACTCCTGCTGGGTCACCCCAGACAGTAGCTGACCTGCACCATGTTGGAGATCCAGAAGACATTGTAACGCGAGGTCAGTGTGAGATGACCCCAGAATTCAACTACTCACATTCATAAGTGACACATTTAAGAGGCAGACTGGTGAGCACCAAAGCCCCACTGAAGCAAGTCTGGATCCAGAGGTGTGTCTCCAATACAGCAGATCTTCCACTCCATCAGCACAGGGGAGCAGCAAAATTTCGAGACAAAGAAACATGTCACAAAAGAAAGAAATGGAGAACATGGAGTTCAGGACCACATTTATAAAGTTACTCAAGACTCTTCTAAAAACCTCTGAGAAACTTGATAAGACCTTCAATGACCTTAATGAGAATGCCAAGAAAATGGAAAAGGACCAGTCAGAAATTAAGCATATACTGTCTGAAATAAAGAATATATAGAAATTCAACGGTTGATCAAAGGACTCCAAGAATCAAACCAAAGGTCTGAAATATAAGGAGACAAAAAACACCCAACCAGAAAAACAAACAAAAAAAGAATCGACTCAAGGAACCAAGATGGCAGCATAGGTAAACACCTATGCTGCCATACACAGCAATTTCAAAACTACAACTTAACGAAAGAACAAACACCATCCAGAATCACTGGAAAGCTGGCTAAGTGAAAATTCCACAAATAAAAGTGAAGATAGGAGACGGTGACTCAGAGGAGCGGCGGTAGACAGTGTTGAAGATAAACACCGAGAGAGGTTTGGAGCAGTGAGCGCGCCAGCAGATAGGGCGGGCAGCTGAAAACTGGCCAGTTTTTTCGAACGGGGGAGACAAAGACGTCCCACTGCACTGACTCCCCAGCTCTGGGCGAAGTCCAGGGAACCCACAATCATATGGGGTTAAAACTGGACAGTGGGAGGGCACACCGAAGCTTGGGTGCTGCAGGGGGCTGCGGGTTGTGGAGAGGGCGAGCTTGTGCAGAGTGCGCGTGAACTTGGGAACAGCACAGCTGCGTGACCACACAGACAGCGCTCGTGATTTGCTCTCTCATTCGGGAAACCGTCAGACTGCATTGTTTTGGGACCCTGGGTGAGACATTGGGTGTGCAGACTCATTTGAGAGAGGCTGAATTGTCTGGCAGCCGGTGGACCTCGGCAGCGGCTCTCTCTCAGAGGTGCTGGCGGCTGTTGCCACCCGGCACAGAGACCCTGGGGCTGCATAGGGTGGAGCTGACGCTGCCTGCTTTGCCCGGAGACTCCGCCCATCCAACCTGATCACAGCGGAATGTCAAGGACAATTGGCCTGGAGGTCAACCCCTCCAAGTGCCAACAATGATTTATCCAGGCTTAACTTCAACAAGACTGTTCAACCCATATCCACCTCAGGTAACTGGGGAGGCTGAGCCACTGTCCCTTAGAGGACATCTACCACACAAAGCTAATTGACCAACTCAGGAAAGCAGCCACCATGCAGAGACATGGAAAGAAATCAGATGTGAAAGAAATGGAGGGAAAAAAAACGACTGGACATAGAATTTAAAACCACGGTTATAAGGCTTTTCAAGAGGCTCCTAGAAAAGGCCGAGACCTACAAGGAAATAAACAAGACCTATGAGGAAATGAACAAGACCTGTGAGGAAATGAACAAGACCTACAAGAAAATGAATGAGACCTACAAGGAAATGAACTAGACCTACGAGGATATGAACAAGAC
Organism: Antrozous pallidus; assembly: GCA_027563665.1. NCBI lineage: Eukaryota > Metazoa > Chordata > Mammalia > Chiroptera > Vespertilionidae > Antrozous > Antrozous pallidus. The sequence goes on along the minus strand of CM050510.1, from coordinate 109,692,268 downwards.
CCTCAAGGATCTGAAAAAGGACCAACCAGAAATTAAGCATACACTGACTGAAATAAAAAATACTATACAAAGACCTAAAAGTACTCTAGAGCACCCCAAGAACCAAGTTAAAGATTTGAAATACAAAGAGGGAAAATCCACTCAGCTGAAAAAGCAAGAAACCAAAAGAATGCAAAAAACTGAAGATAGTGTAAGGGGCCTCTGGGACAACCTCAAGCATACCAACATCCAAATTATAGGGGTGCCAGAAAAAGAAAGAGAGCAAGATAATGAAAACCTATTTGAAGAAATAGTGACCAAAAACTTCCCACACCTGGTGAAAGAAATTGACTTAGGAGTCCAAGAAGCGCACCGAACCCCAATATATAGGAACCCTAAGAGGACCACACCAAGGCACATCGTAATTAAAATGCCAAGAGCAAAAGACAAAGAGAGAATATTAAAAGCAGCAAGAGAAAAAGAGATGGTTACCTATAAGGGAGCACCCATACGATTGTCAGCTGATTTCTCAACAGAAATGATGCAGACCAGACGGGAGTGGCACGAAATAGTCAAAGTGATGAATAGCAAGAATCTACAACCAAGATTACTCTATCCAGCAAAGATATCATTCAGAATTGAAGGTCAGATAAAGTGCTTCGCAGATAAGAAAAAGCTAAAGGAATTCATCACCACCAAACCAATATTATATGAAATGCTGAAAGATATTCTTTAAGAAGAGGAAGGAGAAAAAGATAAAAATAAAAATTATGAACAACAAATACACATCTATCAACAAATGAATCTAAAAATCAAGTGAATTAATAATCTGATGAACAGGATAAACTGGTGAATATAACAGAATCATGGACATAGAGAGGGAATGGACTGACAATTCTTCGGGAGAAAGGGGGTGTGGGAAGTGCAGCAAGAGACTGCACAGAAATCATGCAACTATGGGAGAGGACAGTGAAGGGGAGGTGAGGGCGGAGGGTGGAATGGGTACCGGGTGGAGGGGAGCTATAGGGAAAAAGGGGGGGGGAACAATGTAATTAATAAACTGAACAATAAAGATTTAAAAAAAAAGAATCCAAAAATATGAAGAGTGTTAGGAGCCTCTGGGACAACTTTAAGCATACCAACATCCGAATTATTGGGGTGCCAGAAGAGAGAGAGCAAAATATTGAAAACTTATTAGAAGAAATAATATCAGAAAACTTTCTCTACCTGGTGAAAGAAATAGACTTACAAGCCCAGGAAGGGCACAGAACCCCAAACAAGAGGAGTCTAAAGAGGACCACACCAAGACACATCATAATTAAAATGCCAAGACCAAAAGACAAAGAGGGAATCTTGAAAGCACCAAGAGAAAAACAGTTGGTTACCTAACAAGCGAGTACCCATACAACTGTCAGCTGATTTCTCAACAGAAACTATGCAGGCCAGATGGAAGTGGTAAGAAATATTCAGTGATGAACAGCAAGAACCTACAACCAAGATTATTCTACCCAGCAAAGCTATCATTCAGAATTGAAGGTCAGGTAAAGAGCTTCCCAGACAAGAAAAAGCTAAAGGAGTTAGTTCATCACCACCAAACCAGAATTATATGAAATGCTGAAGGGTATTCTTTAAGAAGAAGAAAAAGGTAAAGATAAAAACTATGAACAACAAAATGACAACAAATACATACTTACAACAAGTGAATCTAAAAATCAAGTGAATGAAAAATCTGATGAACAGAATGGACTGATGATTATAATAGAATCAGGGACATAGAAAGGGAGTGGACTGATAATTCTCAGGGGGAAGAGGGTGTGAGGGATGTGGGAAGAGATTGGACAAAAATCTTACACCTGTGGATGAAGACAGTGGCCGGGGGTAAGGGCATGGGGTGGGGTGGGGGATCGGGTGGAGGGGAGCTTGGGGCGGGGGGAAAGAGGAACACCTGTAATAATCTGAACAATAAAGATTTATTTATTTATTTAAAAGAAATAAATAAAAAGGAGAAGGAATGTAAGGCCAGTGTGGCTCAGTGGTTGAGCATATATCCATGCAACAGGTGATAGGATCAACCCCCAGCAAGAGGCACACAGGAAGTAACCTATCCATGTAGATGTTGAGGTTTCTCTCTCATTGATGTTTCTGTGTCTCTCCCTTTCCCTGCCTTTCTCTCTCAAATCAATAAAAACATTTATTTTAAAGGACAAGAGAAGTAAGGGAAAGGCTCCATGACATTGGTCTTGGAAGTTATTTTTTGGAATTGACATGAAAAGTATCGGCAACAAAAGCAAAAAAGAAAATAAGAAGAACTACATCAAATCCAAAGTTTCTGCACAACAAACAAAATGAAAAGGCAATCTACATAATGAGAAAAAAATATTTGCCAACCATTCATCTGATAAGGGATTAAAATCCAAAATACTGTATAAAGAACTCAATAGCAAAAAATAAATAATTTTATTTTTAAAATGAGCAAATGACCTGAATACTTTTCCAAAGACATAAAATGGCCAACAGGTACATGAAAAGATGCTTCATATCATTAATCATCATGAAAATGCAAATGAAAATCATAATGAGATATTACCTCACATCTGTTAGAATAGCTATTATCAAAAGTCAAAAGATAAAAAAGTGTTAGTGAGGATGTAGAGAAAAGAAAACCCTTTTGCACTGTCAGTGGGAATGCAAATTAGTATAGCCATTATGGAAAACAATATTGAAGTTCCTCAAAAAATTAAAAATATAGCAGACGATCCAGCCATCTCACTTCTGGGTATATATCCAAAAGAAACAAAATCACTATGTCAAAGATATATCTGCACTCCCATGTTCATTGCAGCATTTTTCACAGTAGCCAAAACATGGAAACAATTTAAGTGCCTATCAACAGATGAATAAAGAAAATATTATACACACACACACACTAAAATATTATTATTTAGCCTTAAAAAAATAAGGAAACCCTGCCATTTGCAACAACGTGGATGAACCCAGAGGTTCATGTAAGTAAAATAAGCCAGACACAGAAAGATAAAGATTGCATGAATTCACTTATTTGTGGAATCTAACAGAAAAAGAAAAAAATTGTGGAACCCATAGTAACAGAGTGTAAAATGGTGGTTACCAGAGTAGGGGTAGGGAAGAAAGGGAAGATGTTGATCAAAGAATACAAACTCCCAGTTATAAGTAAGTTCTAAAGACCTAATGTATAGCATGGTGACTATGAGTCAGTAAATAATAATGCATTGTATACTGAAATTTGCTGAGAGTAAATCGCAAGTATTCTTACCATGCACATATACAAAAAAGATAACAATGGGAGGTGATGGAAATGTTAATTAATCTGAATGTGATAATCATTTCACAGTGTTTACATATATCAAATCATTAAGTTGTATATCTTAAACATACAATTTTTATTTGTCAAAATAATAAATAAAAATTTAAATAAAAACAAATAAAATAAATAAAAAAGGAAAGAATGGAGCAAGCCAAAGCACATAGGAAGACTGAAAGGTGAGAGCACAGAGCTCTACGTTAGCAGGGCTGGACCTTAAAGATTTGGAAGGGCCAGAGAGGCTGATTGGCCTCTTTTGGATAAATAAAAGAATAAATGGAAAAGAAAAACTAATATGTGCTTTCTTTCTAGTGGCAAACAATTTATAGTCTATTTGAGGTAATACACATTTGTTTTGTATTATTGGTTCAGAGTCAATAAGAAACAGCTAGAAAGAGCACTGGATTAAGAACCAGGAAACCCAGGTTTTAGTTCTGTGTCACTAACTACACAATTGTTCTTACACTTAATGCTCATCTAGAAAATAAGATGTTTGAATTATTTTCACTACTATCTCTTCCTATCTCAAACCTCTATCTTCACGCTAGAATGGAAGAAGGAACAGATTACTATGGACAAAGATGGGCAAGGGAGACCTTGCAGAATGATCTACACTAATAAGAGAAACATGCAAATTAATCATCACTCCACTATGTCAAACCACCCACCAGCCAATCAGGAGCAAGTATGCAAACTAACCCAACCAATATGGCAACCGGCCACAGACCTGGAGCAAGCAGGAGGCTTGGGTTATCCTGGCAATGGAGGAAGCCAAGCTTCCCGTCCACCCTGGCTGGCCCTGGCCTCTGCTCAAGGCTACAAGGTTTCAATTATAGAAGATAAATAAATCCTAGATACTTGCTTCCAACTGGGATGACAAGAGCCATTGGGGGTAAGCAGACCATCAGGGAGGTTTGTAGGGGGTGAGTAGGCCGTCAGTGGGGGTCAGTTGAAGATGATCAAGACAGTGGGGTTGGGGGGCAGTTTGGAGTGAGCAGGCCACCAAGGGGCCAGTTGGGAGTGAGCAGGCCAGTGGGGAAGGAAGGAGAGGGTGAGCAGGCCAGCAGCGGGGGTAGTTGGGGCAAGCAGGCCAGCAGGGGGGCAGTTGGGGGCAAGCAGGCCGGCAGGCAGAGTAGTTAGGGGCAATCAGGCAGGCAGGCAGGTGAGCAGCTGGAGCCAGCAGTCCTGGATTGTGAGAGGGATGTCCAACCCCTGGGTTAGGCCCAATCTTTGTAAACTGGCAGTAGGACATCCTTCAAGGGGTCAGAGATTGGAGAGGGTGCAGGCTGGGCTGAGGAACATCCCCCACACGAACGAATTTCATGCACCATGCCTCTAGTATTTTTATGATGTCAAAGCCTTTGGATACTAGTTTGTGGGGATCCAGGATATATATACAATCTCAAAATGCTACTCCCCAGATTGATAACTATTAATTATTATGGGAGGAAGGTACTTTACAATGTAGTATTCTTAATTTTTTAAAAAGATTTAACCTTCATTAAATTAACTAATGCCTGCTTAATTTAGAAAATACAGACAAGTATAAGATAAATATAAACATCAACCCATCTTTATTATTATTATTATTTTTAATATATTTTTATTGATTTTCCACAGAGAGGAAGAGAGAGGGATAGAAAGTCAGAAACATCGGAGAACCAAGATGGCGGCACAGGTAAAACACCTATCTTGCCGTCATACTCAACAATTTTAATACTACAACTTAACGAAAGAACAAACACCTTCCAGAATCACCAGAAAGCTCGCCAAGTGAAAATTCCACAAACAAAAGTGAAGATAAGACACTGTGACTCAGAGGAGCGGCGGCGGACAGCATTGAAAGATTCGCGCGGAGAGAGTTTTGGAGCGCGCACGCCAGCGGAGAGGGCGGGCAGATGAAAACCGGCCAGTTTTCTCGAACGGGGAGACAAAGACGTCCCACTGGACTGATTCTCAAGCTTAGGGCGAAGTCCAGGGAACCCACTATTATACGGGGTGAAAACTGGACAGTGTGAGGGCACGCCGAAACTCGGGCGCTGGAGGGGTCTCCCGGCTTGTGGAGAAGGCAGCTTGCGTGAACAGCTTGGCTGCGTGACCACGCAGAGAGCGCTCTGCGACTTGCTTTCTCATTCGGAAAACCGTCAGTCTGCTTTGTTTTATGACCCTGGGTGAGACATTGGGCGTGCAGACTCATTTGGAGAGAGTCTGAATTCCCCGGCAGCTGGTGGAGCTCCACAGCAGCTCTCTCTCAGAGGTGCTGGCAGCCATTGCCCCTGGCACAGAGTCCCTGGGGCCACAGAGGGCAGAGCTAACGCTGTCTGCTTAGCCCAGAGACTCCGCCCATCCAACCTGAGCACAGCTGAGCTTCACAGACAATTGGCCTGGAGGTCAACCCCTCCAAGTGCTAACAACGATTAACTGAGCTTAACTTCAGCAAGACTGTGCAACCCATATCCACCTCAGGTAACTGGGGAGGTTGAGCCACTGTCCCTAGTAGGACGTCTACCACACAAAGCTAATTGACCAACTCAGGGAAGCAGCCACCATGCAGAGACATGGAAAGAAATCAGAGGTGAAAGAAATGGAGGAAAAAAAACGACTGGACATGGAATTCAAAACCACGGTTATAGGGCTTCTCAAGAGGCTCCAACAAAAGGTCGAGGCCTATAAGGAAATAAGCGAGACCGCAAAGGAAATGAATGAGTCCTACAAGGAAATGAACGAGACTCTCAAGGATATGAACGAGACCTGCAAGGAAATGATCAAGACCAACGTGGAAATGAAGGAGACCCTCAAGGAAATGAACAAGACCCTCACCGATATGAAAAAGGACCAACTAGAAATCAAGCACACACAGACTGAAATAAAAAATATTACACAAAGTCCTAAAAGCAGTCCAGAGGGCCACAAGAACCAAGTCAAAGATTTGAAATACAAAGAAGCAAAATCCACTCGGCTGGAAAAGCAAGAAACAAAAAGAATTCAGATAATTGAAGATAGTGTAAGGGGCCTCTGGGACAACCTCAAGCATGCCAACATCCGAATTATTGGGGTGCCAGAAAAAGAGAGAGAGAAAGTTAATGAAAAACTACTTGAAGAAATAGTGACTGAAAACTTCCCCCACCTGGTGAAAGAAACTGACTTAAAAGCCCAAGATGTACACAAAATCCCAAAATATAGGAATCTAAAGAGGACCACACCAAGACACATCATAATTAAAATGCCAAGAGCAAAAGATAAAGAGAGAATATTAAAAGCAGCAAGAGAAAACAGTTGGTTACCTACAGGGGAGCACCCATACGATTGTCAGCTGATTTCTCAACAGAAACGATGCAGGCCAGACGGAGTGGCAAGAAATATTCAAAATAATGAATAGCAAGAATCTACAACCAAGATTACTCTATCCAGCAAAGCTATCATTCAGAATTGAAGGCCAGATAAAGTGCTTCGCAGATAAGAAAAAGCTAAAGGAGTTCATCACCACCAAACCAATATTATATGAAATGCTGAAAGATATTCTTTAAGAAGAGGAAGAAGATAAAGGTAAAAATATAAATTACGAAAAACAAATACACATCTATCAACAAATGAATCTACAAATCAAGTGAATTGATAGGCTGATGAACAGGATAAACTGATGAATATAACAGAAACATGGACATAGAGAGGGAATGGACTGACAGTTCTTGGGGAGAAAAGGGTTGTGGGAAGTACAGCAAGAGACTGGACAAAAATCTTGCAACAATGGGAGAGGACAGTGGGGAGGGGGAGGGGAGAGTGGAGGGTGGGATAGGTACAGGGTGGAGGGGAGATACAGGGGGATAAAAAAGGGGAAACAATATAATTAATAAACTGAACAATAAAGATTAAAAAATATATATATTTTATATATAAACACATACACACACACACACACACACACACTAGAGGCCCAGTACACGAAATTAATGCATGGGAAAGGTCTCTAGGCCTGGCCGGCAGTGCAACCAGCAGGACTACTGGGGGTCCCTCCTGGCACCTGCCTTGGCTGGCTTGGTGCCACCTGCTTACTAGCCCCACTCTCCACCTGTGGGTTGGGGGTAGCTCCTGCATTGAGCGTCTGCCCCTGGTGGTCAGTGCATATCATAGTGACCAGTCATTCCACCATTCGATTAATTTGCCCATTAGACTTTTTTATATGTATATGCTAGAGGCCTGGTGCACAAAATTCATGCACTGGGGAGGGGGGGTTCCCTCAGCCCAGCCTGCACCTTCTCGAAGTCCAGGAGCCCTCGGGGGATGTCCGACTGACAGCCCATGGGGAACGGGCCTAATCCATCAGTTGGACATCCTTAGCACTGCCTCAGAGGCCAGAGAGGCTCCCACCACCACCGCTACACTCGCCAGTCATGAGCCCTGCTCAAGGTTTCTGATTGAGCGGTGCTCCCCATGGGAGCACACTGACCACCAGGGGGCAGCTTCTGCATTAAGCATCTGTCCCCTGGTGGTCAGTGCGCCTTTTATTATATAGGATATATATATATATATGTGTATATACACACACACACACACACACACACACACACACACATATATGTGTGTGTGTGTGTGTGTGTGTGTGTGTGTGTGTGTGTGTGTATTATTCAGCCTTAAAAAGGAAGAAAATTCTAACACATGCTACAGCATGGATGAACCTTGAGGGCATTAAGTGAAATACACCTTCACAAAAGACAAATATTGTATGATTCCACTCATATGAGGTACTTAATGTAGTCAAATTCAGAGACAAAGTAGAATGGCAGTTGCCAGGGCCTGGGGGAAGGAGGGAATGAATGTTGAGTTGTTAAAATTTGTAAAGAGCTTCAGTTTTTCAAAATGAAAAGAGTTCTGGATATTGGTTTGTACCACAATATGAATGTCCTTAACACTACTGAACTACACACTCAAAAATGGTTAAGAGAAAATTTTATGTTATATGTATTTATCACAACTTTTAAAATATAAAAGTTAATTTTTTTCAATATATTGAGATGAGTATCTCTGTGTTTTAAGTTTTACATGCATTTCTAGTTAATTCCTGATATCAGATTTCTGGAAGTGGAGCTAATAAGTGGAAGGATATTCAAAAAGCATAATGTTGTTTTGGGGGGCGGTTAAGCATAAGGTTCTTAAGCATATTGCCAAATTACTGTCTAGGAAGATTATACCAATTAACGCAACCATCAATATTGTGAAGAGTATTTGTCACACACCACACTTCCGATCATTCAATAGTATTTATTGAGCACCTATGTGCCAGGCCCTCTCATGGCCCTGGGAAACAGAAGGGAACAAGACAGACAAAAGTCCCTGCCTTCGTGAAGCAGATGTTCTTGTCAGAAAGGCAGGCCAAAAAAAGGTATTTTTTAATTAAGTAAGCAAAAGATATAATATGGTATATGGTGAAGGAGATTTAAAAAAGGGTGGGGGAGCAGATAAGTATTATAAGGGACGGGCTGACATTTTAGAAAGGAAGGCTATAGACAACCTCCCTGACCTGGTGAACTCTGAGTAAAGATATGGAGGAAGGGAGAGAGTCATAAGAAGACCTGGACAAAGGACATTCCAGAGAGAGGGAACAGCAACTACAAATGCCCTAAAGCAGGAACATGCGTAGAGTCTGCAGTGCTGAGAAAGAGCCAGAAGGCCAGTGTGACTGAAGTGAGGAGGGTTGGCGGGGAGAGGGGTCGGGATTAGTAGGAGAGGCAACCTGAGAAGGAGTTCACATCTCAAGGATCTTGAAATTGGACATTATCATTTTTTCTTTTCTTCTTAATTTAATTTTATGATAGTAAGACTAACATGAGATCTACCCTCTTAAATTTTTAGTGCACAATGTTGTACAGCAGATATCTAGAAGTTATTCAGATTGCTTTGATCATTCTTTTCTATACTGGCTATTTTGATAGCTACAAAGACAATGTATTAGTGGGCTTGGACTGCTATATCAAAACATCATAGATGGATGGTAAACAACAGACATTTATTTCTCACTGTTATGGAAGCTGGGAAGTCCAAGATCAAGGTGATAGCTAAGTCAATTCCTGGTGAGAACCCTTTTCCTAGCTTAAAGATGGCTGTTTTCTCAGTCTCATCATGTGGCCAAGAGAGGGTGATGTCTCTCTCTTACTCTTCTGATAAAGCCATTCATCTCCAATATGAGGGCCCCACCCTTATGACCTCATCTGACCCTAATTGCCTCCCAAAGGCCCCATCTCCAAATACTATCACATTGTGGTTATGGCTCAACATATGAATTTGGTGGGGGACAGTTCAGTACATAGCAGACAGTACCTTATTTTAATTATAGGAGGTTTTTTGATAAACTTCAAGGTGAAAGTTATTTTTAAGGAAGGTCAACTTTGCAGAGGTACACTTGATAAAATAGACAAAATAAGAGAACCATCTTGGAAGTTTTATAACAATCAAAATAGATAAATTCATTCGTGCATTTATTCAAAATGATTTTTGGAGCACCTAAAACCTAGTAGGTACTGAACAAGGCACAAATAAAAGGGAGTAGTAGCTGGAGTAGTAGAAGTGGGTGGGAATGGAGAGAGAACAAAAATGTGTAAGAGGCATTTTCAAAACATGTCGATTAAATTTGGTAATAAAATACAGGATGAAAAAGAATATAAATTCATAAGTACTGCACGTTCCTTGAGAGCAGGAAATATAGCTAATCCATCTTTGCATCCCACACAGTTCATTATATGATGTTTAGAAAATGGTTAAGAATTAAAGAAAAGTAAGGAAAGGTTTTCTAAAGATGGGAAAAGACCATGGGAGGGAGAGATGAAGAAAGACTGTTGGGGAATGCTTAATTTGAAATGGAAAGAAGAAACCTGGAACCTAAAATGGAAAAGGGGTCAGAAAAATAAGAAAATCAAGACAAGGCTGTACCACAGGGTAAGAACCAAGCTAGGAAGCAGAGGGATTCTCGTCTTCGTGCCAAAGCAGCGAAAGAGTCAAGGAAGCTGGGAAGGACAACAGACCAGACGAGGATTTGGCAACAGCGGACGTCACTGGTTGTGGCAAGTATGAAGCCAGGTTGTAGAGGGTAACAGATGACGCCGGGGCAGAAAAAGGGAGTAGTGACCACCTATTCCTTAAGAAACCTTGTAATAAGCTGAGAAAGGAAAAATAGAGATTACCTAACACACGCGCGTGCGCACGCACACACACACACACAAAAAACTACCAGAAATACGTACATTAGCCTCTGAACTGCACGTGAAGCCTTAAAAAAATATTTACAACATTCAACCTAGGTGGGAGCCTCAACAACCTTGTGGGTTAAAGGAATACAGGAAAGATTCCATCTATACCATGTACAAAGAGGCAGCAGATCTTCACATTTGCTACTAATAGCTGGGTTGGTAGGTGGCCTTAAGAGGTCACAGAGAAAGTAATAACTGTGGTAGTCACTGCTAATGTGAGTTAAACCAGCTTAAGTCAATTAAGGTTCTTTTTCTGTTTTAGTCTCGCTATGAGACTATTAGAGGCTCTTTTCAAACATCCAATAAATAATAATAAATTAAAACAAAACGACACCCAGAGATATTAGCTATCCATTCATATTTAAGAGGCTTATGATTAAACGCTGGCTGGAAATTCTGTGTCAACTGATAAGCTTCACTGGAGAGTAACCATGCCAAAATTTTTATACTGCTCTAGATAAAGAAACTGAATAAATAAATTCATTTGACTAATATGCATGGGACAATTTAAGAGCAATATTGTTTGTAATTAAAGCAAACATCAATTTGTCTTCCTAGTATGCTTAGTTTTCTTGGGAAGTTAGATAAAAAAGTAGGGGCAAAATCCAATGTTATTATTTTATATCCTTTAAAAACAGACTTTAGGAGAGATGCCTAAATGACAGCTAATTCAACCTATAAATAAATATAAAGATTCTGTAAACATTCTGTGGGGAAAAAAAGAAAATCATATCTTTTTATCTGAAATGATGTATAATAGATATACAATTTTATAGAAATATAATGAAAACAAATACCTGATCCTCATCAAAGATAAAAGTTTGTTTTTTATTTTATTTTAGCAAAAGGTATTAGGTAGTCTGGAAACTACTGAGCCTTCAAGCATGGGTGGTTCCAGAACATTCTTTCGTCTCCTTTTAATAATCACCATTGATGATTTACAGTGATGGTTTCTATAGATAAAAAGGAAGCATCAGTTTCCAGAGTCTGAATAAAGAGGTATCTTGGGAGTACAGCTTTATGCTAAAAGCACAAATTTAGTTGAAACTCAACTACTTTACCAATCTTTTATTTAATAAAGACAATCAGTAAGGATCAAACAGCTCCATTCCAGGCAGTCCAGACACAAATATAAACAAACTGGCATTTTCCATCTAATAACATGTTTTAAAAACAAATGGAACTCAAAAAACTAAATTCCTTTTTTTCACATACAAAATTAATTTTACTAAGCTGTTGTACATACACGTACGCACACACGCATTTTTATGGGCTTTAAAATGCTATTCCTATTTTACCTTAAACACTAAGGAATCTTCCTTATTTTTTAAAATATATGATTTAAGAAAAGAAGGGAGAGGGAGAGAAAGAAATATCAACAATGAGAGAGCATCAATGATCCCTACTAGGGATCTAGCCGCCAACCTGGGTATGTGCCCTTAACCGTAATCGAACCCAGGACCCTTCAGTCTGAAGGCCAACTCTATCCACTGAGCCAAACCAACTAGGCCAGGATTCTTTCTGATGAGGGGAACAAAATGCCACAAATGACAGCATGGCTACATTATGACAAAATATTTCTTATTTCCTAAGAAAACAGGGTGAATTTCATCTAAATATACTGAATTTCATTTAAATATCTAAATCAGTGGTTCAAGTTACAAAATTTGCACTTTTCTGGGGGAGAGGGGCAGATGGAGGGAGCCTATCCCCAAAAGCCAAACCTAACAGCTGAAGCCAGACCTGAAAGGCAGAGCCTAGCCCCAAGAGCCATGCCCAGACCATGCAAAAGAATCTGTATAAATTTTTCCATATTGCTATATGTCCTTCAAAATTATTAAACCAGCCTGCACCCCCTCTAACCTGAGACCCCTCGGGGGATGTCCAACTGCCGGTTTAAACAATCCGGAACTGCTGGCTTTCAACTGTTCGCCTGCCTGCCTGTCTGCCTGCCTGATCACCTCCTAACCACTCCCCTGCCAGCCTGATTGAGGTCTAACTACTCCCTTGCTGCCCCTATCGCCTCCCAGCTGCCCTCCCCTACCAGCCTGGTCACCCCCAATCACCTTCCCCTGCTGGCCCAGGCACCCCCAACTGCACTCCCCTGCTGACCTAGTTACCCCCAACCACCATCCCCTGCTGACCTGGTCACCTCTAACTGCCCTCTCTGCCAGCCATCCTATGGTGGCCATCTTTGACCACCTGGGGGTAGCCCTCTTGTGCAAGGGTATGAGGCTCAATTTGCATATTACCTCTTTATTATATAGGATGGTTGGAATTAGCTGATATTTATTATTTTCTTAACTCTTGCCTTCTGTGCTCTGCCTTGAAGTGTTAGATATTTCTTCCCAATTTTTCACGATATATGATGTTGCAATATACATGCAAGATGAAAAGCCAGCACAGCTCTTATCTTCCCTTGAATTATATCCCTGAATTAAGATTTCCGGGGGGAGGGGTGGCAGTACTAAACCAGAGGACTAGTTTTTAATGACTCCTGGTTGCCTTCCAAAAGTATTACAAATTTACATTGCTATAAGCAACAAAAACTTGCTATGTTAGACATTACCATTTTTAGTGCTTTTGATGTAATCAGTATTAGAAGATTTTATCAGGTAATTTGAGATCTTCCTTTAGTCTTCAAATTTTGGTTATTCAAGGGCATGAGCTTGCTCTATTTCTCTTAAACTTTGTTGTCATCCTCAGTTACTTACAGTTAAGAAGAATGAAGAATTTTTTTTAACTCAGTATTCTTACTCTAAGGTGGGTAGAACATATAGTCAATTGTTCTGTTTTCCTTAAATATATATATACTTGTGGTCAGCTTGTCAGGTAACAGCAACTGCTAAAAAAGAAACAGAGCCTAAATTTCAATCACAATAAAAGTAAAACCTTTTGCCGAGACTGGTTTGGCTCAGTGGATAGAGCGTCGGCCTGCGGACTGAAGGGTCCCAGGTTGGATTCCGGTCAAGGGCATGTACCTTGGCTGCGGGCACATCCCCGGTAGGGGGCGTGCAAGAGGCAGCTGATCGATGTCTCTCTCTCATCGATGTTTCTGACTTTCTATCCCTCTTCCTTCCGCTCTGTAAAAAATCAATAACATATATATTAGAAAAAAAAAAAAAGTAAAACCTTTTAACCAACAGCCACTTTTGAGATTTCAACATCCATAACAACTATGAGCACACAGGGCCGAAGTGTCTCTCTTGATTAGCAATCTCTGGAGAAAGACCAAGAACAATGAAGAGCCTATGGAATTATCGTGACAGAAATAACGGTTAACTGAGCACCGGTGCCAGGTACTATTAGAAGCATTTTTACATCCACTATCCCATTAATTCAAACTAAGTAGCCTGTAAGGCCCACTTTACTATGGAAAAAACTGAGGCTTAAAGAGGGGAAGTTACTGATCCAAAGTAGATCCAGGAAGGTCACATTTTTAAAAAATATACTTTTATTGACTTCAGAGAAAGGAAGGGAGAGGGAGAGAAACATAAATGATGAGAATCACTGACTGGCCACCTCCTGTACGTCCCACTGGGGATCCAGCCCACAGCCCAGGTACAGGGGCTGGACCGTGACCGCCCAGCTCAGAGGTCGGTGCTCAACCGAGCCATGCCAGCCAGGCTTCTTAATCTTCCTATTAGCAGGGGACATCCTTCCCACAAGATGTGAATTCAAAAAGAGAGACTTCCGGTCTAAGTCTGACAGCAAGGGAGAGGTAAAGTTTGAAGAATGAGGATCTCACCAGCAGCACAGTAGTATTTATGATCAATGATAGCACTAATGTAAAACGTGAGAGGATTAGCTCCCCCACTATCTCCACCAGCCAAGCCCACAGCCAACCCAATAAACATATCTACAGAGGGCTCTGCCTTCCAAAGCCCACCATCCCTAAAAATCCCTCTGAAGAGACATTCTGAAGTTGCCACTGTGTGATGATGATAAAGAATGCTTGCTTCTATTGTCTCTCCTTTTCTGTGTTGGTAGGATTGGGTGGGGGTTCTTGTTTGCTCATTCTGAGAAAAAGCAGATGAAAAGACAAAACTAAATTAAATTGTTTTCAATCATAATAGGCCACTTCCATCTATTTATTTTAACAAATATTCCTCATATGCCAAGCAAATCTTATAGAAGTTGAAGTTTACTATGCCAATAAAATACATGCATTAAAAGGAAAGGGTGTCCTTCAGAAATGTGCTACTTTATACGTAACTAAAGTAAGTAGCTAATTAGAGTTCAGAGGTTTGTTCTTAAATTTTTAAGTTCAAAAGCAAATCGAACCATAAAATATTATATTGGTTCAATCTGTTTTTTGAGTTTTCCTAATTAATGATATTTTAAATTGTGTTTAGGTTTGCTGATACTAATTAAAATTAATCGGTCCTTCACAATAGTTAGGAATGTTTCAGAATTTAAGTAATTCTGGGGCCCTGTATGAGAGGGGACAGATGGTATGCAACCCCCATAAAAACCAAGAGAAAAAGCAGTCAAACTATTTTCCTGTTTCATCCAGAACATACTAAGTCAGAGCTGGTAATTAATTATAGTGTCCCAGACCTAAAAGGCTATATGCTCAGGCTTCTGTGATCCTATTTACACAAATAACTGCCAAAAACCAGACATGATTCTCTGGAAGAATTTAGGTTACATTATAAAAAGCTTGGGGAAAGGGCACATAGATACATGAATGGGACACATACTTCAAGTACTCTGAAGGGAATTTCAATGGAAATTTTACAGACTTGCAAATCCAATCTTCACTACTCTCATAAAAGAAACAACCAGAAATAAAATGATTCATGATTCAAGAATATCCACAACAAGTTAACTCAAAAGAAATATCTGACATTTAACTACCTGAGGCTTCAAGAAATCAAGATATTTCCTAAAATACCCTCCTAATCTGATGTCAGCAAAGTAAAAAAACTCAAAGTAAGCTAAAAATAAAACAAGCTCACACAATCAAACTTCTTATCTATGTAACCAAATGCCTGTCAAAGATGTCTTAAATCCAAGATATCAAAAATCACAAGAAAATCAACGGCAAACCTGCATATTTGCTTTTTCAATGACACAGATCACTTCAGTGATGCAGGTACCTTCAACTTGGGACTAGGAGGCCTGCTTGTCTGAGTTGAAAAAACTCCAATCTAGAGTCAGTTCAGGAAAATGGATTCCATTCCTAATGGTGCTACTTGGGTGGGTAGCCCTAAGCAAGTCATTTAACATTTCTCTTTCTCAGGGTCTACTTTCCTTATTTAAGAGGTTGACTGGACCAATGTTCCCTAAACTCACCTAACCATAATAATTACTCTGAGGAAACTGTTAACAATCTGGATTCCAAGCCCTCTTCCCTAGAAATTCTGTAATGTTCAGGAGGTCCCAGAAGGAGGCTTAGGACCTTATACTTAGTAAGTGGTCCAAGTGAGAGGCCAGTACCACCATGTTTTCTTCCTGCGTGTCCTTGGGGGTGGGGGTGGGGGTTCTTTGCACAGGCTATGCAACCACAATGGATCCAAGTTCGAAATATGCAACTTGGAAAGAAATTACCAGGTGACTAACGTTAATCAAAAACATCCAGAAAATTATCACCTATAAAAATGGTAGCAGCATCAAAATATGCCCGAGTTGAAAGCAGCTCAAGTGTCTGGAACACGATGGTTGGCTCCGTATGAAAGGATAGTATTCAGGTGCCCAAAGACAAGAAGCAGCTCCTCATTGGTGTGTCCTCAGTCAGAGAGGTTGCTGAATAGATGAAAAGTGAAATGGCCATGCTGTGAGCCAGGAAAGATGGTAAGATTTTTGGAAGTGGTAACAAAATTAGGAGTATACTTCAGAGGACTCATTCTGACCAGTTTATGCTGATATTTAAAGAAATGGGAAGCAAACTCCCTACTTTTAGAGTTGTCTGTCATTGCCCTGGAATTACTAAATTCTGGGTGTGAGTCTGTGATTCAGGTCTGTCATCTCCCACAAGATGGAAGAGAAGCCCATCCTGTCCCTTAATGCCATTCACCGCAAGTGCTGAGAGCATGAGGATGACACTGAGGCAGAATTACCAGGAACCTCATCTACTGTTCTGTGAAGGAATCCACTCTAAGTAAGCAAAGTAGCCAGGATGACAGCCATGGGCAAGGCGAGCGAAATGCATCTTGACTTGATCAGCAAATTGACTTTGACTTTCAACTACACCCGCCAAGCTGTCATCACAAAGGAGCAGATTGAAACATCTCTGGTGCTGTAGCTCTGGGTTAATGAAAATCAAGTTTCATCCTCAGACAAGCAGGAAAGGAGGAAAATTCAGCCAGTTGATTTTGTTTTTAGCTTACTGCTGTCCTCGTCAGAAGAAACTATTGGTCCATTGCTTAAATTACTAAGGACAACAAGATATTTGTAAATTATCTTACAATAAACAACTTACAATAAAAAAAAGTGATCCAGGTAATTCTTATCATTTGGTAAGTTTTGCCAACACTAGACAAGGTGATCCTTGAACTACCTGTTCTTCCAGCTCTGATTCTATAGTATCTGGATATTTCATAAGGGTTTTCTAAAAACTTGCACAACTATAATGGTTAGCATGTGTTATTAGACAAAATTAATAAACATATTAACAAATATGCCCATCTCCCAACCCCAATACCATTTATACCTTTTAAACACCCATGAAAACATTCTCCTAGATACTAGGCAAGTGGGATACTTTATTTGGTGGTGAAAACAAAAGTTCTTAATATTAAACTCTCAACACATTAATATGGAAGGACTTGTGTTATAGGAAGAGAGAATTGTACACCTAGTATTTCAAGTGAAAACTATACACTGCATTCTTCCCTTGAAGAACAACATTATCTGGTGATTCCACCTGTACCTAGCTAAGAAATAGCTAGGAAACAGTCTGACTAAGTCCCTAGCAGCTATGAAACCGCTCTGTAATACTGGAATGCAACTGTTTCAAAGCTAAAAGTAAAAAACGAAAGGATAATAAGGTGGCTAAGAGTTCCCAATATGTTAGGAAGGTTTTATCAGGTAAATCAAAGCCTATAGAATGCTTTCTGCACACAAAGGTGGCAATCTTTAATTTAGCCCTTCCTTCTGCTACACCATAGACCAGTGCTCGGCAAACCGCAGCTCGTGCGCCACATGCGGCTCTTTGGCCCCTTGAGTGTGGCTCTTCCACAAAATACCATGGCCTGGGCAAGTCTATTTTGAAGAAGTGGCGTCAGAAGAAGTTTAAGTTTAAATAATAAGGCTCTCAAAAGAAATTTCAATCGTTGTACTGTTGATATTTGGCTCTGTTGACTAATGAGTTTGCCAACCACTGCCATAGACTACTCCTCTAAAATTCTCATAATCTTGGGATTTACTTGTATTTTCTCACTTAAATTTATAAGTTACAAAACTAACAAAAAGAAAAAGAGAAAAAGCTTGATTGCATGGAGTGCAGAGGGGCAAAGGATGCTCATGGGTGAGCAATTATTATACAGGTGGCTACAAAAAATGTAAATAAAATCAAGATAAAACACAAAACAGAGTTTGAATCACCCTTGCCACACAAACAGAGAACTAAGAGTAAAACATTACTACATACTTTAGCTATTAGGAGAACTTTAGTGCAGAGGAGCCCCTAAAGCAGTACACACTGGTACACTAGGTTAGTATCAACTATGTTCCAAATGAACCTTGATGCTTGACGTGGAAATGCTAATTAGTTACATGTAGGAGCACACGGGCCAAAAAGTGACTTGTTTTAATGGCAAAAGTGGGGGCACCAACTATTATGTAGAACATCACAGAAGCATCGAGTTCAAAGTCAGAGAGATGCTTAAATACATTTCTCGGTCTGTCGCCCAACAAGCTCTGAGGCAATGTTTTGACCAAACCTTACACTCAATTAAAACAGAAACGTAAAACCAGGACCCAGGGGGCCAGCATAACAGTGTGGTTAAGAGCACAAGGTTGGCTGTCACACGGACCTGAGTTAAAAATCCCAAATCAACAAATTACTGTATGACCTTGAACAAGTCATTTAAACTAAACCTTGATTTCCTCATTTGTAAAGTGGAGATAATGCTTCACACTGATATTACAAAATTTAAACAAGGGGATTTATGTAAAGGATTCAGCCTTATACCTGGCACAGAGGAAATAAGCAATAATAATAAGCTAGCTATAAAATTAGCCAAGACCGGTTTGGCTCAGTGGATAGAGCGTCGGACTGGGGACTGAAGGGTCCCGGGTTCGATTCCGGCAAGGGCATGTACCTTGGCTGCAGGCACATCCCCAGTAGGGGGCGTGCAAGAGGCAGCTGATTGATGTCTCTCATCTATGTTTCTGACTTTCTATCCTTCTCCCTTCCACTCTGTAAAAAATCAATAAAATATATATATTTTTTAAAAATTAGCATGATTACCGTCTTTCAACCTCAAGTAAAGCTGAGTTTCCTGGCAGCCAGACAAAAGTTCTGATCATTAGAAAAAAGACATTCACATATACTCATAAAGGTAGTTTTTCATTTCGTTCACATTACAGCAACATCTCCCCTCCTTAGTATAGAATACTTCAGACTAATAACGTACAACTATAGACAGGAAAGGCTTCAATGCAGACATTCTTCATTAGGAAGGACAATTTTCATGATCTAACCAGTTTCAGGGAGTTAATAGTTGGTACTGTTAGGAGAAAGAAAGAAAGAGAAGCATAAAAAGTCCAACCCACACACCACTGTTCAATAGAGAAAAACAACAGTTGACTATTTGCATTGTTTCATAATTGAGTTAGAAATGAAGAAGCAAGCAACCAAGTGAAATATTTTAACTAACACAGAGCTGTTAGTAAGTTTAGAGTAGTGGTCGGCAAACTCATTAGTCAATAGAGCGGCAAACCGCGGCTCTCGAGCCGAGGTTTGCCGACCACTGGATTACAAGCGACCAAACTCATCAAAAAAGATGAAGAGCCTGGTTGGGGTTGCTCAGTAGTTGAGCATCAACCCAAGAACCAACAGGTCAACGATTCAATTCCTGATTTGGACACATGCCCACATTGAGGGCAACTCACGAGGGGACATGCAAAAAGCAAGAGGATGTTTCTCATAGGTGTTTCTGTCTTTATCTCCCTCTCCCTTCCTCTCACTTTAAAAATCAATAAAAACATATTTTTAAAAAGATTTAAAAAAAGTTAAAAATCAGTTATTCCCAGAGTTTAAGTAAGACCTGCCCACTCTACCCTTTTAAGATCACGGCTCAAATTTCCCAACTGCAACTTTTTCCATTCTTCCAAATATGCAACTAGCTTGAATGTACCTTTAACTTGTACTGTCTCCTTGACTAAGTACATTGCTCTGTTTAAGGACAAAAATAAAACCTTGTATACTATTATTTTTCTAGAATTCAAGAGAAAATATTACTACTTCAATTACTTAAGAAATATATTTCAAAAATACTTGAGAGGTCATTTGGGGGGTAGGGGGAGGGTTAAAGAAGTTCCTCATGAAAATAAATCAGTCATAGGAAAACTGCTCAAGGGCATCCAAAACCAAATTTCAACAAAAATGCAATTTTGAAATTTTGAATTAGGAGCAGGCTTTAATGAGTTGTGAGGTATAGAACTAAATTCTCAAAGAAAAAAAGGTACATAAGTGAATTGAAGGCTTCTGCAGGGAGTACACACCGCTTGCACTCCATCAGATGTGCAAAAATTCTTAATTAAAAAAAAAAACAGAGAATAAATTCTCTGTATCAATATTGGGAAATTTAACAACAGAAAGAAAATCAAGTATTTCATAGGCATTTTCGAGCATTTAAAGATATCCTTCTGTATGACAGATATCACTACAAAATGAAAGAAGAGACTGCTTAGATGGTCTAATTAACAACTCGGCAGTGAAAGAATAATGACATGGCCAAAAGAAGCTCTGTCACCTAGAGATAATGGACAGTCTCTTTTTACTGTTTAAGAACCCAGAAGAATCTCCTTCTGCTTTTAAATGCAAATTACCAATCTCAGAAGCACATTCTGCTCTATTCCTTTATCTGAAAATTACCGCAATGTGATCCTGTTCCAGAGAGGACCCCATTCAGGCAGGAAAATGGAATTAGGACAGCCACACACTCAGTGTGCTAGGTCATCGTCACATCCCGTGAGCTGTGGTCTTTTCCAGCGGAGAGACCACTCTCTGTGACAAAATTCTATCTGAAGAAGGAAAACTCGGTTTTGAGGACTATCATGTTTTTGAAGTTTATATACACATTTTAATATGTGCATATGCACTAGCATCACCGCAATTTAAAAACTGGACATCCCTTGGTTTTCAAATAACGACACAAGCTATTTAATGGAAACTTCTTAAAGACGGAAGTTCAGCACCAGTAGTATGATTTGCTATTTAGTTGTACATTATATGGTAGAACAAACAAACAAACAAAACACCACAATGCAAGAAGAGTGAGCACCTCAGACTGCGCGCTTCTCCTCCCGGTTAAAACTCCCGGGACAGCGGGTGCTGAACTTGGAGACGTGCTGCGACTTAACGTACCAGGTGCTCAAGGTTAAAAAGAGCACGCTTACACCAGAAAAACTCAAGGAATAAATAAACCACAATAAAGGGATTCATCCCATTGTTAAAGGTTATAGTTTTCTGCCCAAACCACAC
Organism: Antrozous pallidus; assembly: GCA_027563665.1. Taxonomy (NCBI): domain Eukaryota; kingdom Metazoa; phylum Chordata; class Mammalia; order Chiroptera; family Vespertilionidae; genus Antrozous; species Antrozous pallidus. The sequence goes on along the minus strand of CM050510.1, from coordinate 109,671,054 downwards.
TTGATTTGGGAAGTTTTACTCGGTGTCAGGTAAATATAAGCAAAGAGTGCAGAATGCTAGGCAAGTTATAGCCTCATAAAAGGTTAACTTACCTCTAGTCTTTCCAAGTTATATATTAATAAAGAACTTTAGTGTTTTACAAAAAACCCTTTTCTAGCTAAGGCAAGTCACATCCAAATGAGCGATTTTTTCTTTTTCTTTTTTGGTGATACTGGTTTATCCCAGCCCCTCGCATCAAAGGCAGACCTCAATCTTCCTTCCCCCACAGGTCACCCGGCAACCAGGCACAAGCAGCTATTGAAAATGCACTTCAATCTCTGAAACGTCAGTGAATGTTTAAGGAGGAGGAGAAGGATTGTATTGAGTTTAGAAAAGCTATTTAAATGTTTTACCAAATGCCTGCGATTAGTACATGTCAACCTAATGGCACAGCATGACATTAGCCGCCCCCTCCTTTCCTCTACCCCCTCAGAACCGTGGCAATGAATGCAGCAGAGCACTGAAGACCAGAGAGCCGGGAGGGTATCATGCACAGAAAACAGAAGCCTGCGTTTTTCATATGGGAGAAAGCAAGTGATGGCAGTCCTGTGCTTTTAAAGAACCTAGAAGCGCTTCCTAGTTCAACCCATCCCCCAATCCACGCCACCCTTTCAACTTTGTAATTAAAAGAGAGGAGAAATTCCGGTCAACTCGCCTTGGGGGGTTGGTCTGAGGGCTGAGGACTCAAGCCGGGAGGAGGATGGAGAGAGAGAAAGAGCAAGCCAATGAAAGAGACCAAAATTTCCCACCTTTCTTAAATTCTTCCAGCATAGCGTCCAACTTGGTGTCATTGAAAACAAAGTGCAAGGGGTGGTTATAAAACTTAGTGATGGTTTTCAGGGGAGTACAGTCATCCGGATCCACGAAGGCCAAGTCTTTCACAAAGAGGAGGTCCACGATGTTGGAGCGCTCTCCCTCGAACACCGGGATGCGAGTGTAGCCGCTCTCCATGATCTCCGACATGGTGTTGAAGTCCAGAATGGCTTCGCCGGTGATCATGAAGCAGTCCCGGAGGGGGGTCATCACGTCCTCCACCGTCTTGGTGCGGAGCTCCAGCGCCCCTTGGATGATGTTCAGCTCCTCCTTCACCAGGTCGTTGTAAGGGTCTGTGACCCGCAGCATCTCCAGCAGTTTTTCCCGGTTGTACACGGTGCCTATCTCCTGGCCCAGGACGCAGTCCAGCAACTTGCTGACCGGGTAAGAAGCGGGGAAGGTCATCATCATGAAAAACTTGGTGAGGAAGATGGTGTTGGCTCCTACGGCCAGGCCGTGCCGGGAGCAGATGGCCTGGGGCACGATCTCCCCGAAGATGACGATGCCGATGGTGGAGACCACCACGGCCACCAGGCCCGAGCCGGCGATGTCATCGAGCAGGATGGTGAGCGTGGTGTTGACCAGCACGTTGCCCAGCAGCAGCGAGCACAGCAGGTAGTTGCCCTGCCGGCGCACGGGCTCGATGCGCTTGGCGTAATTCTTCTCCTTCTCGGTGCCGCAGTTCTGCACGATGCGCAGCTCCATCGGGTCCAGGGCCATGAGCCCCAGGTTGAGGCCGCTAAACATGCCCGACAGGCACAGGAGCAACGAGATGAAGATCACCTGCAGCCAGAAGGGCAGCAGGAACTTCTTCTCCTCGCCCACGATCATTTTGGTGTCCTCGCCGTCGTGGTAAATCCAGGTGGTCTCAGCCCACGGGGGCGGCGGGAGCCCGGCCACACCGGAGCCGCCCTTGCCCCCGACGGTGCCCCCGGCCGACCCCGGGCCGCCGGTGCCCAGGGCCGGCGTGGACAGCGATGTGCACAGGTAATAGGACTTGCTCTTCTCCATCTTCCGCAGCGGCTTTATTTCTATCTCAATGATGCCCGAGGTGCGGCGGTTGAGAATGATGTGGGGCAAGATGATGATATCGGACGTGCGGATGCCGCAGCGCTGGGGGCCGCTGTCCGGCTCCGGTGGCGCGGGGCCCCCCAGCCCGCGCTCGCCGGGGCTGTGGCGCCGCCGCTCGTGCTCGGTGAAGGCGATGCGGGACCACGTCTCGTTGTTGATGTTCTGCCCATACACCCGCAGCTTGACCCGAGTCCGCTCGCTCACCCGCAGCGCCCCCCCTTCCATGAACGACACGTCGTTCGTGTCCTCCAGCCGTAACCCGATGATCACCGTCTCTTCGTTCTCGCCCGCCGCGGCGCAGCCTCCCGCGCCGCAGCAGCAGCTCAGCAGCAGCAGCGGCAGCAGCCGTTCCGCCGCCGCCTGCAGTACCCCCCGGCCGCGGGCGCTGAGGCTGCGGCGCGCCGCCATCTTCCTAGTGGGCAGTGCGGTGACTGCCTGCCCGCCCGCCATCTTTACTTCGGGTTCACAAGAGCCACAGCCAATCATAGGGTGGCTGCTGTAGCTGCGGCTTCATCCTTCCCACCCGGCGGCGCGAGTTGCAGGCACCGGCCCCTGAACGAGACTGCAATGGAGCGTCTGCACCCAATGCTCAGCAGTCCGCCTGCCTGACTGACACTGACCCGGCCTGGGCCGGCTGAGGAACCTGAGGGCTCGCGGGTGCGGGGAGAGGGAGGAGAGAGCGCCAGTCGCTACCACGAGAGGCAGGCTGACCAGCCACTCACGAGCGCGCGCCCGCCCTCCCAGCCAGGAGGCTGGAATGGGGGCGTGGCCACGGGCCGAGCCGCGGGCCAATGGCAAGGTGAGGGGCGGGGAGCCGAGCGCCGTGGTCCTCCTCAGCACGCCAAGTTTCCTACCGAAAGGCGCGTGACTCTTGTGTATGTGCGAGGGGAGGAGGTGTGGCCAGCCGGCCCCGAGAGCCAGTCACAGAAGAGAGCTGTATGAGAGGGGCGGGCCCTCCCGTCCTGCTGCCAATGAAAAGGGGCGGTCCGCGGGCTCGCGGTTCCCTGAGGAGCTTCAGTAGTAGAACCCGGTGTTTGGTTGAATTCGGTTGGACGCGAGGCGCGAGGCGGCTGGTTGCTCGCTGCACCGGGGGAGAGCGCCTCAGTGTTCAGCGCCAGTGAAGAGAAGGCTGCTCCTTCCTGCCCCCGCAGCCCACTAGGCACGGCTTAAGATGCACGTTAGCCTAGAATGAAGCCGGCGCGCCGGCCGCGTCCCCCTCCTCTAGCCCTGCACGCCGCTCCATCCTAGACCGGCGGCGGCCTGGTGGCCCCAGCCCCGCACTGACCAGCTCTTCTGGAGCCCTTCGCGTCTCCCCTAAACGACGCGCGCACTCTGCAGCTCGCGGTCAGGTGCCGCCACCTGCCGGCCGCCTGAGTGCTCTGCAACGCTTTCCATGTGTGCCCCAAACCTCCGGAGGGCGTGCAACGCGTGGGATCAGAGTTGAGCAATTTCCCCATCTTCCAAATAATCTACTGATAGTCTTGCTGAACGTATATATTCCAGGGACCCCATCGCGCATTTACTGAAAGGGTGGGACCCAGGAGTCTATTTCAAACAGGCACCAGGCAAGTCTGGGAAATGGGAGGGAGCAGACACACGAAGGAAGGCTCTCTTTTTTTATGTTGTTTTTTGAAATTGATTTGAGAGAGGAGAGAGAGAAAGAGAGGAGAGCAGAGGAGAGGAGGGGGGGAGGGGAGAGGAGAGGAGGGGAGAGGGGAGAGGGGAGAGGGAGAGGAGAGGAGAGGAGAGGAGAGGAGAGGAGAGGAGAGGAGAGGAGAGGAGAGGAGAGGAGAGGAGAGGAGAGGAGAGGAGAGGGAGAGAGAGAGATGTGAGGGGACCAAACATGAACCAGAGCATGTGCCCTGAGGGGACTGAGACCCCTGCCTGGACTAAAGGCACATTTTTAATTGCACTGACCACGCCGCAGTAGGTTCAGCATCCCTCAGCAGAAAAAAATCCCGAAGACCCAGCTCCCTGGGATTCCCAAACCCACTGTGTCTGGGGGAGATATGGTAGCAGAATAATTGGCAATTGATCTTTTTCTTGCAACTTTAACATATAAAAGGTAATTGTTTCCTTTTTTATTTTGCAAGCATATTTTCTTCTCTTTTTGTAAACCAGTCATTTTATCAATTTCTGGGAGGGATGATGCAGTGGCTTAACTGGTCTCTCCTCTTCTACACCTGCCCCCTTTAGCTTCTCTATCCAGTATTCAGTGGTATTGTTAAATCAGATACTGCTTGCTCTCTTGTTTGAAATTATCCTCTGGATTTCCCATTTCGTAGGAGTAAAAGCCACAGTACCTACATTTCCTGACAAGGCTCTGAGGACCTGCTGCCTCCTGGTGTTGCTCCTCTGACCGAATCACCTGCTGCCCCAGCAGGGTCCTCCCGGCAGTTTCTCATCTCTCTGGGATGCTCCCGGGGGGCTGGGCACCTGCTGTTGTTTCCTGTGCCTGAGACTTCCGCCCCCCCCCATGTCAGCATAGCCCCTCAGTTCACCTCCTTTAAGACTACACAAAGTCCACTTTTTCTTTTTCTTTTTTTGAGAATATGTTTGTTTTTGTAAATTGATTTTTAGAGAGAAGAAGCATTGATGTGAGAGGGAAACACCTATCGGCTGCCGCCCATACATGCCCCAACATGGGATCCAACCCTCAACCTGGGTATGTGCCCTGACCAGAAATCGAACCCGAGACCCTTCACCCTTCGGTGCATGGGATGATGCTCCAACTAACCACACCAGCCAGGGCCAAAGGCCGCCTTTTTTTTTTTTTTAACTTGTAAACAAACACTCTCTATACTCCATCTCTGTTTTGTTTTTCTTAATTTAGTTTATCGTGTCTTCTTTCACTAGAACTTGAGCTTCTTGAGGGTAAGGGTTTTGTCTGTTTTGTTCACCGTCATATCATAAGGGCCTCTGACAATGGTAGATGTTCAAAACAGGATGTGTAGGTTGTTAAAGAAATGAAAGAGCCTGGCTAGTTTGGCTCAGTCGGTTGAGCATTGTCCCGTGCACCAGGAGGTCACGGGTTCGATATCTGTAGGGGTTTGTGCAGGAGGCAACCGATGGATGTTTCTCTCTCTCCCTCTCAGGTACTTTCTCTGAAATCAATTAGAAAAACACTTAATTTAATTTTTTTTTGTCAATGCTCACCCAAGGATATTTTTTGCATTGATTTTTAGAGAGAGTGGAAAGGAGGAAAGAGGGGGAAAGAGAGAGGAACATTGATATGAGAGAGACATTTCCATTGGTTGCCTCCCAACAGTAGCCAGGGATCAAACCTGCAGTCCAGGTGCATGCCCTTGACCAGAAATCAAACCCACAACCTTTTGGTACATGGACCAATGCCTAACCACTGAACCAACCAGTCAGGGCAAAAAAAAATATTTTTTAAAAAGAAAAAAAATAATATTTATCCTGGTTATTTCAAGTAATGTCCCAATTCTAGCTTCCAGGCCTTCAACTTCTGGTGCTGCTTCCCTACCCCTAATTCTCATACTACCATATTGAAAAATAAGTTCATATTTTTTAAAAATGGATTCAGAGCCCAGCTAGCATGGCTTAGTGGTTGCATGCCGACATATGAACCAGGAGGTTTCGGTTCAATTCCCAGTCAGAGCACAGGCCTGGGCTGCGGGCTCGATCCCCAGTAGGGGGCACGTATGAGGCAGCCCATCAATGATTCTCTCTCATCATTGATGTTTCTATCTCTCTCCCTCTCCCTTACTCTCTGAAATCAATAAAAATATTTTTTAAGTGGATTCACAGACTTGGCATGCATTTTTTAAAATAGCATTGTTTAAGGTTATAAGGGAAAAGTGGAGCTTTTAATGAATATCTGGCAAAGGTTAAGGATAGTTATGTTCCTCTAAGTCAGCTGATTAAAAATGAAACTTTTAACTTTATAAAAAGTGTGAGTACAAGTGTGTTTAAGGGAGCTGAGAGGGAAGATTATTAAAAGCTTTCAAATGCTGAATGCACACTTTTGGGAAGAGTGTGGAGAACAGGGTAGGGGAGAGTTTGCCAAACCTACAGACATTTCCTGTGCATTTCAGAGAACCCTAGAATGGTCAGGAAAGTGTTGCATTCAGCAATTTAGAAACAAGTTAGAAATTCAGGACATTTTACAATACAAAATAAACCAAACTCAAACTCATATAGGGGACTGCTGAGTAATGTTTATGCTGGGAAGGGGGATCATATTGGTCTATACAGCCAAGTAATTTTTCCTTAACAAAGAGGATCTTCCTTCAAGTTTGGAGGATTTTAGCTGACAGAGTTACCCTTTCTTTAGGGAGGGGCTGCAGGCTCATGGTGACTTCCAGAGGCTTCCAGTCCGTCCATCTGGATGAACAGAGGACAAAGGCCACATTTTCTTCCAGGGATCACTTTTTCAATCTGGGAGAAAACACACAATAAAACCCTGAATTCTGAGCACCTTTCACCTCCAAAAGACCTATAGGAGGTCCAAGATTGCTACATGATTGCTGCAGATATCTAATCCTAGGTAGGTTCTGGCTTTGACCCTAAGCAAGTCATGTGGGTAAAGCCAGAACTCCTAGCGAACACCTTCCCTAACATTCTCTCTAGTTCTCTCTTCCCTGACTCTCTCTTGCCAGAATCCTTCCCTGGATGCTAAAGGGAAGAGTGGCCATTTAATGTCCTCGTCGGCCTGGATGAGCTCCCATGTCCACAGTAGGGATCTGGGAAGGCATGGCCTCCGGACCATGGATTTTAAAGATTGCAAGTAAAGCACCAAATGGCTCTATCTGCATTTTGTTTTTCATCATAAAGCTCTGATTTTATAAAGAATCCCCCCCCCCACCCAGAAAATCACCTAGTTGTGGAAAAATAGTCCAAGTTATTGCATCAACGGTGACATTGTAATTGCACCAAAGCACAAGGTCTTCTGAGGAAAATGGGAATTGGGCAAATGCTGGAGTCACTCAAACATTCCCTGGACTCAAATGTTCCCCTGAAGGAACAGTGACAAAAACAAAATAATCCACATTGCCATTTCTATCTCTTGAGGACTTTTCAGGCTTGTTTTGGGCTTTCCTATTTCCCTCCTTTTCTAGATATTTGCTAGAAATAGTCACTGGGGAAGGAAGTGGGGGGAAAACAACAATAAGGTGGACTTTGACAGAATTACGAGGAAAGCTCTCTCTGCTGAGAAAGGCCCATGCTTCTCAAGAGTCTGGAGTCTGGAGTCTCGGGTGCGTGTGAGGGGGCCACCCTGCCAATGGCAGGTTGCCCATTGCCACTCTGGTTCTGCCACCTTCTCCCACTCTCCCAGGACACCTGACAGCACCTCATGTCATACTGCCCTTCTCCCAGGAAACCTGCTCATCCTGAACCTCCCACTGGGCAGCCCCCAAAAGGTCTCCTATACCCTGCCCAGTGCACTGTTCCCCACTTCCTTCCTCACCACCCCCTTGACCTTCTGGGATATTCAGATAAAAAAAATCTGCTGCAACAAGTGCCCTGCTTGCCCTGCTCTAGGACACCTGTCTTCCTGACACAATGCCCTGCAACTTTGGGGTTTTCTAGAATTTTTTAGGATGTGCTTTCCACTGCAGTTCCATCCCAGTTCCAATCTCCAGCTCAGCCCAGGACAAAGGTGTAAGAAAGGTCCTGAGCTCACTTATCCTTATCATTATGATGAAAGAACTCAACCCAAGATGTGATTCTAGGGAAAGATTTAACTTACATAGTCATCTTTAATGTTGAGAGTGGAAAGAGGCGGCAGAGCCAGAAGTGGCAATGGGCAACCTGCTCCTGGCAGGATGGCTCCCTCACACCCACCATGTAAATATTACCCATTCAACAATCTAAACTTAAAAACACATAGGAGGCCCTGGGTGACGTGGCTCAGTTGGTTGATCGTTGTCCCATGTACCAAGAGGCCACCTGTCCAGTTTCCAGTCAGGGCACATGCCTGGGTTGCAGGCTCCATCCCCAGTAGAGGACATGCAGAAGGCAGCCAATTGGTATATCTCTCTCATCAATGTTTCTCTCTCTCTAAAAATCAATAAGAACATTTTAAAAACCACATATGGAGAGTGAGGAAGAGGTTGAAGATGAGGGAAAGTCTGGTAGGAGGATGGTAACTAGAAGAGGGACCATAGTGGGAAGAGCAGATATGAGTGGCCAATTCTGAGTCCTCCCATATGACTCAGATTTGCAAGGGTCTGATCCCAGAGCTTTACGTTATGATTAGGACTCCAGTCATAAAATGCCAGTTTCCCAATGCCAGCTGACTTCATTTCCCTGATCTTTTTTCTACATCCTCTGAAGCTGAAGCAAAAATTCTGCTTCAATAAGGAGCCAAACTCCCTATGTATAGATAAACAGTATGTCAGATCTCAGTGGAAAAAAATCTATTTTTAGTTCCTCTAAGACACCTATTTGCTTGTTTTCTTTTAAACATCACCAAACTGAAGATTTAACTTATTTCTCCCCATTTATTAATACACACTCAATTCTCTGCTTCCTCTTTAAATTTTAAAGTTTGTATCTTATTTTTCTCCTTTATTTATTCATTCATTCAATTAATATTTATTATATGATATATATTATATATTAAGGAATTCTTTATATATATAGTATATCTAATAAGTTTCAAGCATTGTACTAAGGCATTGTAGAGCTATAGCTTTGAATCAGAGGTTACCACCAACTTGTACCTGTGAGGAGATTAGGAACTGTACTAAATAACTCCATAATACAGGATAAAAGACCAGATGTCTTTTTTTTTATTTCTTTATTGATTAAGGTATTACATATGTGTCTTCAGCCCTCCATTAACCCCTCCAGGCCTTCCCTCACTCATGCCCTTATCCCCCTGGTGTTTGTGTCCATTGGGTAGTCTTATATTCATGCATACAAGTCCTTTGTTTGATCTAGGGCCAGATGTCTTAAAAAAGAAGTACAAATAAAGTGGAGGAATTGAAAGTTTTATGGTTTTTGAGTTGGTCCTTGACAAATATGCAGATGTAAGAGCTACTCCAAGAAGGGTATCTTAGTCTGCTTGAGCTGCCATAACCAAATATCATAGGCTAGGTGGCTTAAACAACAGAAATTTATCTTTTCACGGTTCCAGAGGCCAGAAATCCCAGGTCAAGACCCTACAGATCTACAGGATCTGTGTCTAGTGCGAGCTCTCCTCCTGGCTCACGGACGCGGCCTTCCTCTAAATGTGAGTGTGGAGAGCATGAAAGCTCTCTGGTGTCTCTTCTTATAAGAACACTAATCCTATTGGACCAGGGCTCCATCTTTATCACCTCATTTGACCTTAATTGCTGTCTTAGAGGCCCTATCCCCAACTACAGTCACACAGGAATTAGGGCTTAAACATATGAAGGGAGAGGGGGACAGAAATATTCAATCCGTGACAAAGGGATTGAGAGAGAAGAAAGGGGAAGAGGCGTTCTGATGAAAAGAAGGGTGAGGTTGGAAAGTGAGCAGCATTTTTGGAACACCCTGTGGTTGAACTTGGTCCTATATATTCCCTGAAGAAGAAAAAGCAAGAATAAGGTTGGAGAGTTGATTGGTGTTGGTGTGTGGAGGTTTGAATGCCAAATTAGGAGTCTAGATCTTATTCTGTAGGCACTAAAGAACTATAAAATTTCTAAGTAGAAGAGCTCATGTATAGGAAGATTAACTGGCAGTGATGCTAGAGTCCTGCCATTTAGGGATTTAGGAAACTCCTGCACTTTCTCATATATTATCTTAGCCTGACCTTCACAATTAGGACTAAAAGATACGCCACTTCTCAAGACACATGTAGGACAAAGAAACAGGGATAACTCTTCTGCCAAAGAAAACCAAGAGGGGACACCATAACCCATGTCCAGGAAGTCCACTGAACCATAGCTACTAACACTATGGTCTGTACAGCAATCATGAATCTTAGATGGAACATAGGTTTCTCAGAATCCTAATCATAGGTCAGACTTCCTGATATATTTTTAAAATTAAAAATAAAGTTGAGATATAATAAACATACATGAAAGTGCATAAAACATGTATATACTAATACTAGTATATAAAAGCCTAAGCAACTGGCTGACCAACCTACCGGCCAACTGGCCAATAACTATGATGCACAATGACCACCAGGGGGCAGACATTCAACACAGGAGCTGCTGAGCTGCGGTGACTTGGCAGCTGTGGTTCTCAGGTTACACACCCAGAACCCGAGAGGTGGGAGCCAGATTCCAGGATGCTCTCACAATCTGGGACCCCTCAGGGGATGTCAGAGAGCTGGTTTCAACCCAATCCCCACAGGCCAGGATGAGGGACCCCACCAGTGCACGAATCCATGCACCAGGCCTCCTGTGTATATAATTTTTTAAAAAAGTTACCATATAATTCATCACCTAAAACAGAGCTCTTTTGAAAAAAAGTGTACTATTAATAATTAACCTAGTTTATGGCTTAAACTGGGACAGTCCCAGGCACAAAGATTAAGTTCACTTTATAAAAATTTACAATGATAAAGGAATCACCCCCTAATGGAGCAAACCCCTCTTTATCCCTTTCAGATCACACCCCTCTCCTCCACATTAGATGTAACCACTATCCTTACTGTTATACTATTTCCCTTTTTATTTCTTTTTTTTTTTTAATGTAGGAATTCCCTTAAGAAGAGCAAGGACAGCCCTTGCTGGTTTGGCTCAGTAGATAGAGCATCCCAGTTTCAATTCCCTTGGTTGCAGGGTCCTCCCAGCCCAGGTCCAGGTTGGGGCCTGTGCAGGAAGTAACCAATCAATGTGTTTCTCTGGCATCGATGTTTCTGTCTTTCCCTCTTCTAAATTCCCTAAAAATATCAATGGAAAAATACCCTCGGGTGAGGATTAACAAACAACAAAAAAAGAGCAAGGACAAACCCTATAATACAATAGCAAGGAGTCAGAAGACCTAGTTCTAGTCTTGATTCTAACACTCAAGACTGTCCTCCCATCATGCAAATCACTTAACTAGCCTCAGCCTTGGTTTTCTCTTCTGTAAAGTTAGAAAAAAACAAAACAGCATTGTGAGGGAGGCAGAAGAAAATTATTTTCAGTAAAGAAAAAACTTGGGACATTTGGTTTGGTTCATATCACAATGAATCTTCCTCATTACCATGAGAAATTACCATTTTTAAAGGATTGCATCCACCTCATGACCTTCTGTTACATCGTTTAAAAAAGCAAAAAGAAAAATACCTCCTTCAGCCCTAGCTGGTTTGGCTCAGTGGCTAGAGCATTGACCTGGAGACTAAAGGGTCCCAGGTTCGATTCTAGTCAAGGGCACATGCCCAGGTGGGGGGCTCGATCCCCATTAGGGGGTGAGCAGGAGGCAGCCAATCAACGATTCTCATGATTGATGTTTATCTCTCTCCCCTCCTCCCCCCATCCTCTCTGAAACTGATAAAAATATATTTTTTTAAAATACCTCCTTCACAATATTTGCCTAGTTATATCCAATTGAAAGGAGTAATAAGATCATAAGAAAAAGAAAAGAAGGACAGTTAATAAAAGATTTACTACTGAGCTGAGAAGCCACACAAGGCCTCCTGCCCTTGCTGTGCAAACCTTTCCTCTTTAGCAACTTGACCTTTGGAGGATTTGCTTTCCGGAGGATACTCATTTAATATTCACAAAGAAAGTGATGCGATGGGAGCTTGTTAACTCTGGGGACAGAAGATACACTGTCCAGGCCACTTCACCTGACACAATTAGGCTCTGAGTTAATGTCAAATTACCATAAGCAGCCCCAGCATCTTTGGTTCCCTCCTGCGAGTATTCCCTGCAAAGCGCCACATGCCCTTCTTGGCTTCTGCTTGTAATGAATTAAATATATGTCAGCATCATAGAGTAAGCCATTGACCTGCCATCATTTGAAGTATAAAAAAATTCACTTGTAAATGTTATTAAACTGTGCTAATTCTAGTCCTAAAACAGGGCCACAAACTCCAAAGGTCAGAAAAGTCGACTGGGCGGGGATGGTGACAAATCGTCTATAGGGACATGTCCCGCTTGGAGGGGAAGCCATTACTCACTCTGGCCATGACAGCTGTGGCAGAAATGCAGGGTCAGGGTTGCCAGCATTTCCAGTTTTTCAAGAGAAGCCAGCAATTCGTATTTCATGAGAAACCTTTTGATTTATACCTTTGGGCAACTAGTCCAAACCATTTTTAGAACTCCGCGACCTCTCCAGAACCGAGACCGCATAAATCTGTTTCCAAGCCTGGAAGGGGACACCCTCCTTTTACAGATAGGGAATGTGAACCCTCAAGTAGGTGAATGAGTTTCTTACGGGCGAGTAACCAGCTCAGCAGAAGAGCCCAGTCTAGAAAGAAGACCTGCTTTTTGTCTCCTGCCTCCTTTCTCATCCCAAGACTGAGAAGAAGGTTAATGGCTTCAGGCCTTGTTTTAAAAGTTAGCAGACCCAAGTCTGGCTCACCGTGCACTCAGACGTTGTTGATTTTATTCTCTCTGGCTTCTGGACAATGTAGATGAGGCAATCGAGAAGCATAAGGGCAGGACACTTTTTGTTCCACATTTATTTTCCTCTCACCTGGAGCCTACCACTGCCCAGTGGCTCTGCTACAGGAAAGGAGAGGTGTGGTCATGTTGGGGAAGGGGATGGGGATGCTAATCAGTCCAAGACAAGCAAGGCTCACTCAGTGGGGGAAGATTAAGTACAAAACTTAGGTTCACATAACGCTCCCATTAACCTCAGTGGGAGGTGTGTTTACAGGAATTGCAGGATCAGCAGTTGAAAAGAGACTGGAATGACGCAGTAAAGCTCAAGTCATAGGTGACTATTAGGATTTTTAATTCCAGCTTCTGATTTGCAAAAGACTAGATTTTTATAATCTAGTGTGATTTCCCTCTACAAACTCTTGGGCAGGGTCTACAAAAGAACCCTTGTTCTCACCCAAATTGTGGTGTGTGGTTGAAGAACCTTGGCAAATCACAGAAGTTAGAACAGATGCCAACAAAGTTTAGAAAATATGCTTAACTATTTTTGTCCCATTGCTCCACAAGGTTCATAATATTCCATTGTCGGTGATCCTTGCCTAGGACAGTGTCTGATACATTCAAGTAGGTATTTGATTAATATTCAGCGAGAAAACGAAGTAATGGACGGGTAAGTTCACAATCCTTGTCAGATAAATTTCATCAACCTCCCAGCCTAATAAAGCAGAATTACTATGTTGGCTGTTTCCTCAGAGCCATTCAAGGAAAGGCCAAGAATCAACCTGAGGAGCAGGTTCTGCTGCTGACTTGGCGAAGAGCCATGCCCTTTCCAGCTATGCATGGCTGGAGGTGCTGGAGGTGGGAATGGGGGTCCTGCTCAGGCTACTGCTGGGCCTACTCATGTAGATAAGCTGAAAAGTCTCTGCAGGTTTCCATGCTTTTTAAATAGACCCTCCCTCTGTGATAATGAAGCACTGAAAATACTATTTTGATACAATAATCAATTAAGAGAAAATCTGCTCCTTAAACCCTTTAAATCCAATATCTTTGGAAAGGGCATATGCTTAGGAGCAAATTCGACCCCTTGTATCTCTAATGTTAGCAAATATGTTAAAATGTATAAACAGATTGCAAAAGGTTAAGGAGTGTGTAATCTAGGTGGTAGGTAAATGGGTAGCCCTTATAATTCCTTTTTGTTTTTTAATTCTTACCAGAGGACATACTTAGAGGGACAGAAAGATTAAAAAAAAAATCAATCAGCTTCAGTACATGCTCTGACTGGGGATCGAACCCAAAACCTAGGTATGTACCCTGACCACCATAATCGAACCAGCAACCTTTCAATGCACAGGACGATGCTCCAACCAACTAAGCCACTCCAAGTGGGCTCATTACAATTCTTTAAGCTTTTCTGTATATTTGAAAACTGTCCAAATAAAATTTGGGGGGGAAAGTTGCCTGTTGTCGAATGAGCTACATGCAGCCTCCTAAACCATGATTTGGCAGCAAGAGGCATCAATCACATGCTGTTAGCAACATCTAGAGCTAAGCTAGCAATAGCATAAACCATGTGCCATGCACTCTTTCAAAGTACTTCATACAATTGAGAAATAGGGATGTGAAGTAATTTTCTCAAGGCCAAATGCTAAGTGACAGAGTTGAAAGGAAAAATAAACTTAAAAAGCTTCAAGTTTTTGCTCTTAATCAGCATTCCATACTGCCGCTCATTCTTTTTTTAAAATATATAGTTTTATTGACTTAAGAGAGGGAGAGAGAGATAGAAACATAAATATGAGAGAAAATCATCAATTGGCTGCCTCCTGCACACCTCACCCTGGGGATTGAGCCCGCAACCCAGGAGTTGATTTCTTGACCGGAAATCAAACCATGACCTCCTGGTTCATACTTTAACGCTCAACCACTGAGCTATGCCAGTCTGGCTGTCTCTCATTCTTGAAGGAGAGGTATCCTCTTTTATAAGGGTTGTACATTCCTAGTTGTCTCTTTCACCTATTTTAAATATTTAACTATTTATGCCAGTTTTCTGAGCAAAATGCATATTTTAATTTTATATTGTCTAATACATGTCTTTTCTAGATTGTAAGTCAAATACAATTCTTAAAATATATATTTTGTTGGAACATAATGTACAAAACGTGTTATTCTTGGGAAAAGGACAATGTGAATCTCTATATTCCAGCCCAATCTTATCACTCAATGTCTTTTGGGGTAACTGAGAGTTCAGAATGACAAGTAAAAGACTAATACCTCCTTCCCCTCAACTTGGAAGAGTCTAATAATTCAAAAAAAACAGGACACTTTCTTTTCATTTCCCCTCTAGCAGGACCTCCTTGTGCTCAAGGATACTGAAGTATGCTTGATCCTAGCTGTACTATTCTAACTAATGCTGTCATCAAACCACATGGTGCCTGGGTAAGTTCTGAACTTTAAAACCAAGAAAGAACTGCTTGAATTAAGGTCACAGAGACAAATAGGGCTTAAAATATCACCCAGGGAGAAACCAAGATGACAGCATAGGTAAACACCTAAATTGCTGCCTTGCACAATAATTTCAAAACTACAACTAAAAGACAAAACAGACATTATCCAGAACCACAGGAAGGCTGGCTGAGTGGAAATTCTACAACTAGAAGGAAAGAGAAAAGCACACTGAGACTCAGAGGAGCTGCAGAAGGCAGAGGTACCGAGGCATGCATGCAGAGTGGGCTGGCAACTGAGTACGTATTCTCAATCTGGAGGGAGACAAAAGCTCCCAACTGCTCTGAACTCCAGTTCCAGGCAAGACTCTGGGAACCCAGACTCATTCGGGGAGAAAGTGGACTGTCCGGTAACTGGCAAAACTTGAGGGCAGATTTCTCTCAGAGGTGCTTGCAGCGATTACCATGGGACACTGAGATCCAGAGGCCTCTTAGGACGGGGATGATGGGAAGCCATTGCTGTCTTCTCTGCCCTGAGACTCTGCCCCATCCAAGCTGAGCACAGAGGCTTTTTGCAAGTCTTGTTTCATAAGGGTGTGTCCAGCACAGAAGTTCTCCCAGCATAGACACGGCTGATCCTCACAGCCAAATGGCCTGGAGATCAATTCCTCCCAGTGATACCAACAACAATCAAAGCTTAACTACAACAAGACTGTGCACACAGCCCACAAAGGGGTGCACCAAGAGTGTCCACCTCAGATAACTGAGGAGGCTGAGCTACTGTTCCCTAGAGGACACCTAGCACACAAAGCCACTCTATCAACTCAGGGAAGCAGCCAAAATGTGGAGAGAAAAAAAAAAAGGTCACAAATGAAAGAAATGGAGGAAAGCAAATGACAGGACATAGAGTTCAAAACCATAGTTATAAGGTTTTTCAAGGATTTCCTAGAAAAAGCTGATAAATTTAGCGAGACCCTCAAGGATATGAAAAAGGACCAACTAAAGATTAAGCATACACTGACTGAAATAAAAAATAATATACAGAGATCTAACAGCAGACTAGAGGATCGCAAGTCAAAGATTTGAAATACAAAGAAGCAAAAAACATCCAACTGAAAAAGAAAAAAGAAGCCAAAATATGAAGATAGTATAAGGAGCCTCTGGAACAACTTCAAACGTACCAACATCTGAGTTATGGGGGTGCAAGAAGAAGAGAGAGCAAGATACTGAAAACATATTTGAAGAAATAATGACTGAAAACTTCCCCCACCTGGTGAAAGAAATAGACTTACAAGTCCAGGAAGTGTAGAGAACCCCAAACAAAAGGAATCCAAAGAGGACCACACCATAATGAAACCATAGTTATAAGGTACATACATCATAATGAAAATGCCAGGAGCAAAAGACAAAAAAAGAATATTAAAAGCACCAAGAGAAAAACAGTTAGTTACCTACAGGGGAGCACCCATATGATTGTCAGCTGATTTCTCAATAGAAACTCTGCAGGCCAGACGGGAGTGGCAAGAAATATTCAAAGTGATGAGTAGCAATAACCTACAACCAAGATTACTCTAGCCAGCAAAGCTATCATTCAGAATTGAAGGTCAGATAAAGAGCTTCACAGATAAGAAAAAGCTAAAGGAGTTCATAAGTGCCAAACCAGTATTACATAAAACTAGGAGTGGGTGGTCCCTCAACCCAACCTGTCCCCTCTAACATACTGGGAGCCCTCAGGGGATGTCCAACTGATGGCTCACCCTCAGCCTGCCCCAGTAGGCCTTGGGCACCCAGCCATCACCCTGCTCAGGTCAGCCCTGGCTGCCTGCGACCACCCGGCCCTGGGGGCTGGGCGCTCTCTGCCGCCACCATCACCACCACCACCACCACCACCACCACCACCACCACCACCACCGCCGCCGCCGCTGCTTCCCCTCACAGTGCCTGAGGGCTGGGCCCTCACCGCCACTGCCATTTCATCTCCACCCCACTTGGCCCCACCCCCACTCCAGATTGGCTGGTAGCATAGCCAATCAGGAGCTAAGGTATGGTCACATTTGCATGTTTCTCTTTTATTATATAGGATGCTGAAAGGTATTCTTTAAGAGGAGAAAGAAGAAAAAGGTAAAGATAAAAATTATAAACAACAAATACCTATCTATCAACAAGTAAATCTAAAAATCAAGTGAATAAAAAATCTGATGAACAGAATAAACTGGTGAATATAATAGAATCAGAGACATAGAAAGGGAGTGGAATGACAATTCTCGGGGCGGGGGGGGGTGCGAGAAGAGACTGGACAAAAATCAGACACCTATGGATGAGGACAGCAGCGGGCGGGTAAGGGCAGAGGGTGGGGCCTGGGAACCAGGTGGAGGGGAGCTATTGGGGGAAAAAGAGGAATAATTGTAATAATCTGAACAATAAAGATCTATTAAATAGGACCTTGGTCAGTAGTAGTAAGACAGGGTCTATAGCCGAACATACTTAGTAATCTGAGAATTTCTCCATTTTTAACAGCTGTCCCTTAGAATCCGTCCCAAAGTTTTAAAAGTCTAAAAGTTAGTTCTCATGTCCCCAATAAAAACCTCTTGGGCCACGCCCGCTCACCCTGGTGTCTATGCACTGAGCTCAGAGCAACTGGTTGAAATTTTCTTATTAAAACTCTTCTTCGCTTCAAGTTGTTATTAAAAATGAACCATGAGCTCCTGGGGGCAGGGATCACGGCTTCTATGATCACTGGCTTGTCATCTCCGTGTCCTCTGACAAAGTCTTCAAATACACCTAGCCTTCAATATATTTAATCATTCCTGAAGCTTTCGTGTTTTCCAGTAATGTAATCAGCCTTGAAATATTCCTCAGTCTTCTTTAACTATGGAAACTAGAACTAAACCTAATACTTTCCTACGTACTTTATAAAGGAAAAGGAAACCCACCAATCTCCCAGCTCTTCTTTTAAAAATTATCAAACTTTTTCCCTAATCTAGTTAGGATTTACTATAGCCAGTATGTTGTCACACGTTAGGGTGAACTGAGTTCAAGGAAATGTATCATGCATTCATTTTCTTCATTCAACTGCCAATTTTTTAAAAGTGTTTGCTTTAAAAAGACCGTTTAACCCAAGAGCACTGCTACCAATTTGATTTGGCAATCTTGTGGCACGATTAGCCCAATTTCGGTAGGAGCCTTGTTTAATGAGCAAACAAGCCGAAAAGTCTGCAAGGTGCTCTGCAGGTCAGAAGGAGCATGTTTTTCCTGAGACTCGGGGACAATTGTTAGTTCTGGAGCCTGACTTGCCAATGGCCAAGCCTTCACACTGCTTTTCAATTCCACTTCTGACCACTAAGTGGCACCAGAACTTCAAATTACTTAAGATGGAGAAAAACTGCTTAACTAGTGTTTAGGTGATTTGTTGTGAACCCTTCGTTAACACCTTCTAAAAAGATTTCATTTGTTTTTATCAATGATCTAGAATTTGGTGACTTTTTGCCATTTACTCTTTCTTATGGGAAGAGCAGGTTCAAAGACATACGTCACTCATTCCTGAGTGTCCTTTCTTTGTGCCTCGGCAGCCTCTACAGCATGAGGGGAGCTGGACTTGGCACTGTCAGACTTTTCTGCAAGCTTGAATGGCTCTGTGATGTGTTCCTGTTAAAAGGCAACCCACGATGAAAGAACAAGTTAAAGGCGTTGTGCTGGACCCACACAGTAATTTGTCAGTTTGATTTACCTAGAAGGGAGATAAAATTTTACAATTGCTTCGGGTCCTGGGAGTAGTATCAGTCATTCAGCTGTAAAATAGCCGTCCTTTCCTGAAGAATGTGAATCAAGTTCTTAGCACTTCCAAGATGAACTTCATCCAAAGCTGCTCAAAGACAGTCCCTGTTGGGCCAGGAGGGTTTCTTTTGCTTTGTTTTGTGGGGTTCCCATTTGTACGTGCCTTTTAGACTTTAGGACCTGAGGTACTGCAATGCGGAAGCTTCTTCTCTAATGTTCCAGAACCAGAACCACGTGCAAGATAAGAAGGCAAGTCCTACATACCAGGGCCATCGTTAGCAATTGATGATTTGCAGACGCTGAAGCTGCCAACAAGGGCCAGCAAAATCTCAGGGCAGAGTCAGTGGAGTTTTCAAAAGACAAAATGGCAACCTTCATTTTTCCTTCTTTCACTTCCAACACCAGTGCCAGTGGGGCCAGAGAAAAACTCGGCTCAAAGGTTGGAAATCAAGAGCATGTACAAGACACCTTAAGTAATGAAAATGAGCCCTGGCCAGTTTTGCTCAGTGGATAGAGCATTGGCTTGCGGACTAAAGGGTCCCAGGTTCGATTCCGGCCAGGGCCACATGCCTGGGTTGTGGGCTCAATTCCCTCCCCACTCCCACCCCCCAGTGGGGGGAATGCAAGAGGAAGCTGATCAATGGTTCTCTCTCATCATTATTGTTTCTATTCCTCTCTCTCTCTTCCTCTCTGAAATCAATAAAAAATATTCCAAAAAAAAATGGCGCAGTGGATAGAGTGTCAGCCTGTGGACTGAAGGGTCCCAGGTTAGAATCTGCTCAAGAGCACATGCCCAGGTTGCAGGCTCCATCCCCAGTGGGAAGCATGCATGAGGCAGCCAATCTTTGATTCTCTTTCACCATTGATGTTTCTATCTCTCCCTCTCTCCTTTCCTCTCTGAAATCAATAAAAAAATATATTAAAAAACAAAGAAAATGAATCCATTAAACATGTATTTACACTCTTACTATTTATTGTTGGTCACTGCAAACAAAAGGGTGGACAAGATGGGCACAGACCTTACATTCATGAAGGGCAGTCTTTTGACCCACTCCCTTCACTGAAATAACTTACTGGCGGCCTTGACCTCTGTGGCCCTCAGTTTCCACCTCACTGAAATGGAGAGGTCTACCTAGATCTGGGCTCCCTTACCAGCAGACTAGCACCCAGCAGGGGATTTCCAAGCCAGGAAGAGGGCTGGCTATGCTGGTTGCTGCAGTCAGGCCTCACACATTGTCTTTCATCCTCTCAGTGCATTGGACTTCCTGGTAGGAAGAGTTAGCCACTCCTCTTTCTCACCCAAGAAAATGATTTTCCATACTCTTCTTCACATTCCATGTCTTCCAGGAGCCAATTCCAGCATGTCATAATTATAAGAGTTTTATCAAAGGTTGATGAAAGTTGGGGGCTCAACAAAAGCTGAGTCACATATGTAATTACTTATTGGAACGGCTGGAAAGGCACTTCCCCCCAAACTTGAATAGGATGATTGTTTGCTGCCAGACAGCTCAGGGCATCTTAATCTACATGTTATTGCCTCCTGTTGGCCAAAAACCTGAACAGCTGTAGGCTATTCCCCAGCTTCTGTAAACCTTACCCTTTGAATTGTATTATCTCCACCTTTGTTTAGGACAAATTGTGTTAATAAAAAGCATGGGGTCCCAAGTCAAGAAGTCTTTAGCTCCTTTAGCTGAAGCTCCTCTGACCCCCAATGCCTCTCAAAATTATCTTTTGTCATTGGACTCCTTATTGAATCTACACACAGCCTTTCTCCAGATTGCTGAACCCCTTCTGAATGCTAGGACAAGAACCCCAGCACATGTCCTTTCTAACAGGAGATAGTGATATTAATATCACTTCCAAATACATGCTCCCAGCCCTAAGGTCTCAAGCCTTGAAGGAAATAAAAGGTGGGGCATCTTAGTAAGTGGTTCTTTTGAGCACCAATATCCTGTGATTCTATGAAAATATAAATATAGAGAGTTAATACAGCAGATGGCAAGAATGTCAGCTCTGGAATCAGACATGGGTTCAAATTCACCACTTTCTAGCTGTGTGACTCTGGATTAGAAAATTAATCTCTCTGAGCCTGAGTTTTCAATTGTAAAATGAGGATAATGATGGTTCTTGAAAGGACTAAGTGACATGGTGCCTTGAACATATAAACTATCCAATGAAGGCTAGGTCCTCTGGCCCGACCTTGTGACTTAGTGGATTGAGCATTGTCGCATGCATCAAGAGGTCACAGCTTGATTCCTGGAAAGGGCACATGCCTGGGTTGCGGGCTCAGTCCCCAGTAGGGGGCATGCAGGAGGTAGCTGATCTATGTTTCTCATTGATGTTTCTATCTCTCTCCTTCCCTCTCTTTCTAAAATCAATAAAAATATTTTTTTAAAGACTAGCTCCTCTGTATTATTACTACTGTTGTTTATGTTCATAGATAACTACCACTACTATTAATTGAAACAAGGCCATACATAATATTAGTCCTATTGGTGTCATTTCAGATTCTGCAGTATTTTAATAATGTAGTCCTTTTAGTAGCAAAATATACTTTGTCAGGATTAAGGAGGAGAGAGAAGAAAGGAGAAAAAAGAATAATAAAAGGGACTCTCGAAAAGAGGCAGCAGCTTGCATTCCTCTCTACTGCAGCAACTAATGAGAAGATGTAAGCAAGTCCCTGCGCGCCACCTGCCCGTGCTGTGCTGGAGGGTTTATCATAAAGGTTTGCCATAAAAAATATGTGCGTGTCTTCCCCCAAGAGCACAAGGTTATTTTTCTAGGATACACCAGCTGCTTCATTCTTTAAATCTTCCTTCAGTGTCAATTATTCCCATTTCAAAAACTTGAAACTGCTCCGAAGACACTGGCACGTGTGCAGGCTGAAAGAAATAAGGCAGAACAGGAAGGAGATTGCCAGAATAAACTGGTGCAAATATGAAGAATGTTACAAGCCGTGTCTGAGGTGCAGGGCCCTCCTTTACGGAGCCCGCATGCCCAGCAGGAGGGAGAGCAAAAACAGCTACGCTGGAAGGAAATGTTTTTCTGTAGAAGCCAGAGTTCCCAGGAATGTTGTGGCTAGAGGAAAGACTCCCTCTACTTGTAACTGTAATCTCCTGACAGCTTGTGTACTCTGGTATTCAGGAAACCAGGCTACAGGAGAATTAGAACGATGAAAACATTTCAAAGTAAACACTGATTCTAATCAACAAGGTTTTATAATCAATGAGCTCCCAAGAATTTCAAAATAGCGAAGACATGTTTGTGAAATACCCGATGAAATAAGTCAGAAGTCAAATTTCTCTACCTTCCAAAAAAGTCACTGTCTTAGAAAAAGAGAAGAGTAACACAGCAGAGTGCTCAAGATTTTAATAAGCAAAGGAAGTAAATCACTCCTCAACTCCACAGGTGTCTTCTGTGCTCACTGTGGTCAGACAAGAACTTTTGGGGGTTTTGGCTCTGGGATTCTCGTCTCTTCTGTTTGATTAAACTTTCTCAACTACAAATTTATCATTTCTTAGAGCAATCTCTAAATAAGCTTCACTATTTTTTAAAATATTTTTTTTTTATTGATTTCAGATAGGAAGGGAAAGGGAGAGACAGAAACAGTGATGATGAGAGAAAATCACTGATCAGCTGCCTCCTGAATACTCCACCCTGGGGATCAAGCCCACAACCCCAGTTTAATATATAAAACTTTAAAAAATGTTTAGGTTTAAGAAATATGCTAACTAAAATTAGAATACTAAGTTCTATACATAGCATGCTCCCAATTTTATTATATACACAGAGGAAAAAACACCTAAAAGGGTATATATATTAAAGTGTTAAAGAGGTTATTGCTGGCTATATGATTAGTAGTAATTTTGTCTTTTACTTTTTGTATTTTCCAACATTTTAACTATATTCACTTATTATCTTATCTAATAAAAGAGTAATATGCAAATTGACCATACCTCTGCTGCACCCATCAGCCATGCCCACCAGCCAATCAGAGATACTATTCAAATTAACCCAACCAAGATGGTGGTTAATTTGCATATCCAGGTGCAGAAAATGGCATAGAAGGAAGCCAAGCACTGCAGAAGGGAGCAAAGCTGTGGAGAAGTAAGCAAGTGAGGTGGGGGAGAAGGGAGGGAGCTTTGCTCAGGCCACAGTAAGCCCTATTCTTGCAGGAATCTTCCTGCAATGGGCCTCTAGTTTCATAATAAGAAAAATATTAACATTATTTTTAAAGTAAGAACTTTTGATTTCATAGACAGAGCACACACATAATGACAGTAAAGGAATAAACAACACTCTCATGAGAACATAAGAGGAGCATCAGTGGAGGATAGTTGCCCTCATTTCCACACTACAGTTTCCAAAGTATTTTTCACATTATTTATCCCGTTTAATTTTCATAAAAGCCCTGTAAGCAGATTGTAGTATTTGCTACATTTTACAGTTTAGAAAACAACTCAAGGAAGTTAATTTCCCAAGGTCAGACCACTTTTGAGAGGCAGAAGAGAAATGGAATCGAAACCTCCTGACCTAATCCATGTTCCCACATCACAAAGCCTCCCCTGGCTGTTAGCACAATGGAGCTCTGTATGTGAACACGTGCCCACCAAAAAACAAAACATAACAAAAAAAAGACAGCTACCCCAGAAAACTGTGTGTCCTGCTTTCTTCTGGCAATTCAAGGCTAGCAGAGACGTCACTGAAATATAGCTCCCCAGCATGCTGAAACAGCAGAATTAGTCCAAACAAGGTTAAGCGTACATTAATCCCAGATAGCAAAGAAAGGAATAAAGGGATAAAATCCACTTTAAAAACAAATGCAGCGAGTGGGGGATGGAAGTGCTTGAGCTGACCCTGTGTGAACAAAGGGACCAAAGTTTTGCAATCCTAAAGCTGTCTTTTTGGGATATTGATTTTTAAGCTGTTTACTAAGAAACAAGACTCAGGAGGAAACTTTGAACTCCCCCCTTTCCTGCCCAAGAGATTCAGACAGAGAAACCTACCAGAGCAGACATGACAGGAAAATTCTTGCTAGACAACTCAAAACCAATGGAACACAGTGGGTGTCTAGCTAACAGGCACCTGGGGCCTGAAGCCTTGTTTATAACACTTAATTCAAACCAGGCCAGGGGTCGGCAAACTCGTTAGTCAACAGAGCCAAATATCAACAGCACGATTGAAATTTCTTTTGAGAGCCAAGTTTTTTAAACTTAAACTTCTTCTAACTCCACTTCTTCAAAACAGACTCACCCAGGCTGTGATATTTTGTGGAAGAGCCACACTCAAGGGGCCAAAGAGCCATATGTGGCTCGAGAGCCACAGTGTGCCTGACCACTGATACTAGACTAAAGAGGCATTCTAAGTTTTCCCTCTGAAAGCAGGTTTCTCTGTCTGAATCTTTTTTTCAGCAGGAAAGCGGAGAGGGTCAAAGGTTCTTTCTGTATCTTATTTCTTATTAAACACCTTAAAAATCAATATCCCAAAAGCAGCTTCTGTATGGCAAAACTGGTTCCCTTCACATGCCTGTGTGAATCCTCCATTCGCAGGTATTAAAAACCTCATGTTCTCCTGTTACTCTATCTCTGTTAATTTGATGATTAGCCCAGCCTGGAAGCACTTAGAAGGTGGGAGGAAAAGTATAGATTTTTTTTAGTGAAGTTCCAAGATTTCTTTTTCAGTGCCCTATCTGACAGGGAGGGCAAGAGTGTCTCTCTCCCGAATAAGGACACTCAGGTGACCTCGATTTTGAGCCAAACTGAAACAAATGCAGCCCAAGATTGTTGTATAACTATCAGAAGAAGTCAATAGTATTCATAAACTCCTTTCCTTTAAAATGTATACAACTTTTTGTAATGCTATCATGTACTTTTATAACACTAGTGGCCCGGTGCATGAAATCCATGCACAGGGATTAGGGGGTGTCTTTCAGCTCGGCCTGCACCCTCTCTGATCTGGGATCCCTTGGTGATGTCCAATTGCTGGTTTAGGCACAATCCCTGTGGGATCGGGCCTAAACCGGCAGTCAGACATCCCTCTCATAATCCAGGACCACTGGCTCCTAACTGCTCACCTGTCTGCCTGCCTGATCACCCCTAAGCACTCTTCCTGTCAGCCTACTCGCCCCAACTACCCCCTCCTGCCAGCCTGATCTCCCCCAACTGCTCCCCCTTCCCCGCCACTGGCCTGATCGCCTTAACCATCTCTGCCTCAGCTCTCCCACCATGGGCTTTGTCTGGAAGGACATCTGGAAGGTCTCCTGGTTTAATTAGCATATTATCTTTTTATTAGTATAGATGCTTTTTTCAATATTATGCTTAAATCTCTGGTACATGAGTTAGCAGTCATTATAAGATTTTATTTAGCTAATTTCAATAGTATGGAGGTCTGGATCCTACAATAATCTTTCTTTCCCTCTTCCCCAAGCTCAACTATTTTCCCAAGAGAGGTGGACAGAGTGTTTAAAATATCAGTAAACTTTCAGCAAACATGAGTGCAGGAAAAAATGTCAGGTGTTTCTTATTTGTTTCCGCCCCGGTATTTAACAGGCAAAAAATAACCTGGGGCCAGATACCTCTGCACAGGCATTTCTTATCCCACCTGTAAGCAGACCAAGTTCCTTCAGGCGGTTCCTTCAGAGATCCTCACTGGGACATGACTTGACAGCAATTCAAAGAAAAAAAGAGAAGCACAGAATCCTGTAATTTGCTATGAAAATAATATTAAAGATAACAAACAGGTCAGTCTATATCTATATTGTATGAGCAGACTCAGTGGTCTTGCTGGTCTTTTGGGCTCATGGGTTGATGGTTAAGTTAAAATAAGTTCTCTCTTGGGCTGGTGTGTTTTGAGCCTGAGCAGCCCCTTCTCTGTATTCAGTCATGCCAAGTTTAGTTTGTCACCCCAGTGAGAGTCACTTCAGCAAAAACTGGTGGCCATTCGTGTGTTCAATAGAAAATGGGCTATATTCATAACAGTAAGGAAGAAGACCTACATAATAACATAACTCTCATTTCTGGTTCCAGCCTCTCCCAACTTTTCTATGCAGCCATGAATAAAAGTCACCTCGGGTGCCTGGAAGCCTATATTTTTTCAAGTGGTATTCAATATACTTTCTTGCCACTTCTACCTAAGAAAATAAAAATATAGGTTTGATAATTAACATTTTTAAAATACACTATTTTTTCCCCTTCGAAGTTTCCTTTTACTAATGGAATATACTTCCTCCTGACTATTTCGGATAAGGATACAAGATTTCTCTGGGCATGTAGGATATGGTCCAGCCTGGGACAACTCACTGGGGCATATCCTGCTCAATATGTGGTTTTTGCTTGAATAAGCTCTTCATTCGTTAACCAAATCTTGCAGGACAGATGGCAGAAGAGAAGATCAGACTGCACTGGGTCATCATGATATTCATATGCCAGATCAAACCTGACTCCCACTCGGCCAGTGTGGTTCAGTGGTTAAGTGCCAACCCATGAACTAGGTGCTCAGGGTTCAATTCCCGGTCAAAGCACATGCCTGGGTTGAGCTCAATCCCAGTGTGGGGTGTGCAGGAGGCAGCCGTTCAATGATTCTCTCTCATCATTGATGTTTCTCTCCTTCTTCTCTGAAATCAATAAAAATATATTTTAAAAAACAAACAATCAGCCGAAGCCGGTTTGGCTCAGTGGATAGAGCATCGGCCTGCGGACTGAAAGGTCCCGGGTTCGATTCCGGTCAAGGGCATGTACCGTGGCTGCGGGCACATCCCCAGTAGGGGGTGTGCAAGAGGCAGCTGATCGATGTTTCTCTCTCATCGATGTTTCTGACTTTCTATCTCTCTCCCTTCCTCTCTGTGAAAAATCAATAAAATATATTTAAAAAAAACAAAAAACAAAAAAAACCAAACAATCAACAAACAAAAACTCTGCTCTTCCAGAAGAGCTCCTAATGGCCAAAGTTCTCGGCTTCCAGGACAGAAGGCGTGAGTGGCACAAATAAGCATTGCCATTTAGCTGCCTTATTGAAACCTTGAAGAGTCACATAGGAAACAACTTTATCTCAAAAGAATGCTTTTGAGAATGTTTTCCTCCAAAACATTGTCTCGCCTGATCTTCTTTCATGTCAAGTCCAATAACATGTCCTTCCTCATAAATCATTTAAGCACATAGCAAATCTCTGCCACTTTCGCGAGCCAGGCCCAAAATCTATTCGTTTTTATGGATGACCACAACACAGCCATAATAGCTGGGAAACAGAAAGTACATAAACACATATTTTTCCCCCTCTAGAGACTAGAAGATGGGGAGCCACTAAATCTTATAAATCCTTCCTTCCTCCCTCTTTTCCTTCCTCCTATCATTCATTCAATTTCAATGTAGGTATTTAATCTTCCCCACTAAACTGGAAGCACCATGAAAGCTGGGACTCTTTTTTTATTATTGTATTGTTGGGCACTGTGCCAGGTACTAAAACAAATAAGCCATCTGAAATATGTGTTGAATAAATACATTTAGACATTAGTTGAGTGTCTAATGCAGGATTCGGAACTGTGCTAGTTATTGAAGAAAAAATGTAGGATGTGATCTGTCCTCTGATGTATTTAACTGGCAAGGTAAACCATGAGCACAGAAATGTTTTTTCATGATTTATGGACAAACTTGAGTGGCACAGGCAGTCAGTCCTACAGTGATTTGGGGAAGGGGGTACTCAAGGATTGATAAAAGCATCACAAAGTACCGTATTTTCCAGCATATAAAGACAACTGGGTGTATAAGACGACCCCCAACTTTTCCAGTTAAAATATAGAGTTTGGGATATACTCGCCCTATAAGACTACCCCTCTTCCAACACACACCAAATAAAAATTTAAAAAACATTTGGCATATAAGACAACCCCCGACTTTTGAGAAGATTTTCCTGGGCTAAAAAGTCGTCTTACATGCCGGAAAATACGGTAGGTAGGACATCAGTGAAGTGTTGCATGGGCAGGATTTGGAAGGCAGAAAGGAGAGGGGGGGCATTCCAGATTGATAATTGCATGTTGGCAGGCAGAAGTCATCCTGGAGGTTCTGATAACAGGAGGAAGGGAAAGGTCTGGCTAGAGTGGTATAGTGTGTCAGAGGGAAACAAGTTTGGTTAGGAAGGGAGAGCCAAACTACAGGACAGTCTTGAATGTCAGCTCCAAAGAGTGTGAATGTATCCTGTAAATGAGGCAGTGGGGGAGTCACTGGAAATTCTCAGAGCAGGAAGATGATCAGTGCTGTAATGATCAGTTCTATGACAGACATAGCAGGCAACGGATTGGAGGAGATGGGTTCTCTGGAGACCAGCAAAATTACTTTTTGAGAAAGCTGCTGCCTGGGGTCTTCACAGGGGCAGCACAGGGCACTCTACCTCAGGGCTATGTCTTCATGTACATTCTGCAAGGCTGCCCAGATGTGCTTGAGGACCCACCTGGCTGCAGTGACTCAGGCCTTGGGCTGGAGGTCTGCCGATTTCTTTAGCACCTGCGGTCAGTAGGTCTGACCCAAGGGTGGGGTGAGTTGGGGAGAGAAGAAATACTATAACTGATGTGTGCACACCACCACCCCACCCCACCCATCCAGGCCAAGCCAGCCTTTGCTCCCAGCAAAGATCTACTAGTAAGCCCAGACTCTGCCCTGCCCCAGTCCAGGGGTTGGGGTTGGGGTTAGGGTTAGGGCCAGGCCTTCTTAGGCCGAGGGCTCCCACTCAGCCCAGACTCTACCTCTGGCCGTTCCCTACTGCTCTCAGTTGTAAGTCCAGAGCCTGCTGGAGTGGTGGTGGTTGGGGGTTGGGGGAGGGCGAGGATGGGGGCATTGCCTGGATGGGGAAAAGGTGGCTGAAAGAAGAGGGTGTAGAAGGGGTGCACTGCAATAAAAAGGTGGGTTAAAAGGCAGGTGGTAGGGCCGAGAGTCAGTGGGGGTGGTGGAGGAAGGGATTGTGGGCCTGGCCCAGGAGGCAAGGGGCGGCACACTCACTGTCTCCTCGGTCTCCGGACTCCAGGACTCGAGTTCCCGCAGACAGCTCCAGAGACTGAGCTCCCCCAAGGCCCCATCCCAGTGGAGGCAGGTTTGGCCCAGGGGGCTTCCAAGCCAGCATCCAGCCTCCGCTGGCCGCCAGCCCTGGACAGCTTCCAGCCTCCGCTCCAGCGCAGTCTCAACTCTGTGCTCTGGCCCTGCTGGCTCAATGTCATCTCGGCTGTCTTTAGTCTTTCCAGCCACAAAGAGGCTATTATTAATTTCTGTATTCCTTCATTGCTCACCTTGATTCTCGTTTTATAAACCTCCTATCTGACTTACATAAACAGCCCCATATATAACGATCTTTGCCCATTTGGGGGATGAAGTCACTTTTTCTCAATCTATTTTTTTAAAAAAACATATTTTATTGATTTCTTACAGAGAGGAAGGGAGAGGTACAGAGAATTAGAAACATCGATGAGAGAGAAACATCGATCAGCCACCTCCTGCACATCCCCTATTGGGGATGTGCACGCAGCCAAGCTACATGCCCTTGACTGGAATAGAACCTGGGACTTTTCAGTCCATAGGCCGATGCTCTATCCACTGAGCCAAACCAGTTAGGGCTCAATCTATTTTTTAAAATCAGGTTTAGTGATATAATTTACATTCAGTAAAACTCACCTTTCTTTAGTGTACAAGAGAATTCTTAGAACAGTTCTCTTGTCCAAAAATGTTTCTTCGTACCCCTTTGTACTATAAGCCCCTCTGTCAAGGAAAGAATATCCAAATCTATAGTAAAGTTTTATGAGTTTATTTGAGTCGTTTTTGAGGACATGCCCAGAAGCAAGATCTCAATGGATGGGGAAAATACCCTTGAGAATGACAGTTAAAAAATAAGTTTTTATTGATTTTAGAAAAAGAGGGAGTGGGAAAGAGAAACATTGATGTGAAACATCAATTGGCTGCCTCCCGCATGCCCACACTACTGGGGATCGAGCCTGCAACCCGGGCATATACCCTGATCGGGAATCAAACCAGAGACCTTTTATGGCATGGGACAAGCTCTACCAACTGAGCCACACTGACCGGGGGAGAACAGCAGTTTCGAGTTCCTTCTATGAATTTAGAATCAAATATGAGAACATAAGGAAGGTGCTTGAAATCAATTGGTGGTGGATTAAGGAGGCAAGAGAAAGCAAAGTGAGGAAATCACTAGAATAGATAAGAAGCAAAATGGAGAAACACGTACTGCTTTGACATTGGGTACAGGAGACGTAATAATGAACATTTACAGTAGTTAGAGATGGTATGCAGGAAACACGATATCAATGAGGGGTTCTGTGGCCTCCTGCTCCGGGGCCTGCATCTATGCCTTTAAGAAAATTACTCTGACATTTAAAGGTATGTTATCCTAAACATACAAGAACAATGGACAGGACTCGCTTAAGGCAAAGACTGATCTTTGCTAAGGAAGCTATAAGCCTGGGACATGACTACCTCCTATGGCATCCCAGTTAGGAATGTTTGATCAAACCACCCTGTGTGGTTTCTTTCAGTCATTGCCACATGCCTCCCCTTCCCATCACCCCAAAAACAACTATTGATCTGTTCTCCCTCCTTTTCCAGAATATTATAGAGATAAAGTCAATACCATGTATAGCAGTTCTGTCAATTTTGAATTTTATTTAGGAAAGCAACTTCTGCTCAGTTCATTCTTAACCTCTAGTAATTTTTTATCAATTCATTTGTGTCTATTGGATATTATTTCATTTTACAGAGAGTTGTATATCTTATTTCCTTTTGCAGTTTATAACTAGCATCTCTGTTTATTACAGTGTTAAGGAGATATAAGGTGTTAAGGAGATATATAAATGCAAAATCTACCTATACTCATTAATCTCATCTGCTAATAATCTTCCCTGTTGTCAGTTAGTTGTTATTAAGTATTAATAGGAAGGTGCTGTGCCTTTCTTTTCTTTTTTTGTATCTTTAATAACCTAAACTCATGGGGAAAAATCCTGTTTAAAGTTAGAATATTTCCAACTATGAAGTTTGGGGGGGGGGGAATGAGTGTTTTTATAGGTATCAGGGTTTTTTTTTGGCAATTACATTATGATGAAAACTCTTTTAAATTTGGTTTACAAAATACTCTCTCCATAAAATTAGTTTCTCACTCCTTGCTGAAATGGTATCTTTATTATCTTGAATGGGCAGATTAGTGGGAGGTTAAGGAAAGGGTTCTATCATTTAGACTTGTTCACTTTATTATATTATCTCTAACTTGTGGTTATTCACCAGAATCATTTGATAAACCTTAAATCCACTTAACCACACACAGATAAACTCAAACTGAGTTACTCCCGGTTTCCCTAAGGACCTAATGTACAGGCTGATTTGGGCCCAATTCATTCTGATTGGTCAGTGCCTCAGCTACAGTGTTTTTGTTGTTGTTAACATATTTTTAATATGTAGGTCAGTCTGCTCTGTAGACCAAATTAGAGCTCTTATATTAAGCCATATTTTGTTTTTTCTTATTTATTTACATTGATTTTAGAGAGGAAGGGAGGAGAGAGAGATAGAAACATTAATGATGAGAGAGAAACATTGATCGGCTGCCTCCCACATGCCCCACACTGGGGATTGAGCCTGCAACCTGGGCATGTGCCCTAACCAGGAATCAAACTAGCACAGGCTCCTAATTCTCAATGCCCAAACAACTGAGCCACACCACCCAACACTGATCTCTGAACATTTTATTGGCCTCCTGCCACCCACAAGGTGTGCCCCAACTTCTGCTGCCCATAACTTTGGTGTCATTGACCTTAGACATCACTTTTCTGTCCACAATCCTGTGGGTGATGGTCTTTTGGACGGACTGTATGGAGGAGCTGTATCCTGGGCATCACCAAGATTGAAGTCCTCCCCTTCTTCTAGCAGGTGGGGCAGGTGGTGATCTCAGACTCCAGTTTCACCTTGATGTTCAGCAGGGCCTCACACTCCTGAGCCTGGCACTGCTCCTCTGCCCACATTCAAGAGCCTGGGCCAGCTCTGCCTCCAGGGACAGCAGGATCTGGTTGAGCTGTTCTGTCTTCATGACATAGTGCACTGCCACCTCCCTCAGGCTGTTTTCCCAGCTGGCCCTCAGATTCCTCATCCAGTCTAGGTCGATCTCCAAGGACTGGACGTACTCTCAGCTCTGTATCATCCCAGCAGCTGCTCTCTCGGCACTCTGCAAGGGGACCACTGTGGTGGTCTCCTCAATCTGCTAGGACCAGTACTTGTCTAGATCCTCTTGGTTCTTCCAAGCCAGCTCTTCATACTGGGCCTGGGTGTCCACCGTGATCTTCTGAGGTCCTGAGATTTGGGGCCATCCAACTCCATGGTCAACCCAGAGTTGGCAATCTGGTTCTGTAGACCATTTACTTTCTCCCTGTGCTTCTTCTTGGAGAGCAGCTCCTCCTTGAGAGCCCCCCTCTCTTTCTCCAGTGACCTTTCAGAGACCACTGACGTCACTCTCCACAGACTAGCACATGGCCAGCTCCATCTCATACTTGACTCCGAAGTCATCAGCAGCAAGACAGGCACTTTCCACAGAACTTGTAAAGATCTAAGCCCTCAAGTTCTCGATGATCTCGAAATAATGCCCTCAGTCCCTGACCTGGGGTGGCTTCTTCTCTAGGTGTTCCTGGATTTTGATTTCCAGGAACACCTAGTGAAGGCTGATTATCAGCCTCCAGATTTCTCTCCCTCTCCAGGTAGGAGGTCAGGTTACTTAGGCATGGCCTAGTCTCCTTCTCACTCTAGAAAGTCCCTACGCCTGCCAGACCTCTGGTTATCATTGGAGCCAAGGCTCTGGACCCTCAGCTACCCCTCTGAGTGGAACACAGAGATCCAGGAGCCTGAGCCCTTACATAAATGCTGGCCATGCTGGTGGCTGGTCCAGCTGGTGGCTGGGGGATTGCATGGAGCCCAGGAGAAGCCAGAGCGGGTGCTGAAGTTCATGTTGTTCATGGAGAAAGAAGAGAAGGCAAGACTCAGGTTCAAGCAGCCAATGATTTACTCTTTTTTGTTGTTGTTGTTAGCCAAGGATACTTTTTCCATTCATTCTTTTAGTGAAAGTGGAGGGGAGAGTTGGGGGGGGGGGAGAGAGTGAAAAACACGGATATGAGAGTCACATTTAGTTGCCACCACATTCAACCCTACTAGGGTTGGAAAACCTGCAACCAAGGTACATGTCCTGCATTGGGAATTGAACCCACGACTCTTCCATCCACAGGCTGACGCTCTAACCATTGACCTGAACCAGCCAGGATGTGTTTTACTCTTACTATGATATTTGCTATAAGTTTTCAACCCTTCTTTTTTTTTTTCAACCCTTCTTTTTAAGTTATATTGATTTTGTTTACATTTAGTAATTGTAATAAATGCTTATAGGACAATGCATAAGTGAATTTCTTCATACCTCGTTTGTTGTTTTTTGGTGAAAAAATATCACCCAAGGATATGTTTCCAATGAATTTTAAGAAGCGTGGGAGAGAGAGGGAAAGACAGAAATATCTATGTGAGAGAAACATCAACTCTTTGCCTCCTGCACAAGCCCAAATTAGGGCCCAAGCCAGGAAAGAGCCTGCAACCAAGGTAGGTGCCCTTGACCAGAATCAAACCTGGGACCCTTTGGTACACAGGTTGATGCTCTATCCACTGAGCCAAACCAGTTAGGACTGGGGTTTTTTAAGCATAAGTTAAGATGTACATGTACAATGAGGGATAAATGCAGTCTGATGTGATTAGTCAATTTGGTACTTGATATTACATAATATGAATTAAATTGGACTGTTTTTTTTTTTCTTCCAGTAAAAACTTCATTTTTAAAATATGTTTTAATTGATATTTTTTTAAGAGAGAGGAAGGAAGAGGAAGAGAAATATCAATGGAACATTGATCAGCTGCCTCCTGCACACCCTTTACTGGTAGTTGCAACTGGGACATGTGCCCTGACCAGGAACTGAACTGGACCTTCTGCATGAGATGACACTCGGTCATCGGAGCCACACCGGCCAGGGCAAGACATTTTCTATGTCAGCGTTCTCCCCAGCCTTCGATAAACTAAGAACTGAACTGGAACAGGAGAGAGGTCCCATTTTAAATTCAAACAAAATAAAGACATTCAGACTCAACTATAGACAATGGTAATGCCATTTAACAAGATTAATTGAATGTATATGTAACTGTCTACAAACAATGTTTTCCCCATGGCATAGGCCTATACTGCACTCACAGTAACTCAACTGCCTTCGCATTTGGCAATATCATACAAATGAATTTGCTGATTACTAGCAATATTACAAAATGAACCCAGGGCCACATAATCAAGAGTCACAACAACAAAGAAACTCTCGGAATGCAGGTCAAGGCAGGAGTTTGCAGCTGGCCAGATATGATGCAACTTGCCTGATTATCATTTAGGTATTTGCTGTAATGAATAAAGTATTTCCTGAGTTACTAAAAAACAGGTATTACCTATCACCATTCTGTGACAAGGAAATTAAGATATTTCCTGAACTTATAAATAAATAAAAAAATCTTTAAGAAGAACCATTCTTCTATATGCACAATAGAAGCTCTGTTTCTGAATTTAAAACACTACTTGGTATTTGTTTAAGAATCAATTTAGACAATATGACATTAAAGTTCTATGGGGAAAAAAACGAAGACAGCTTTTAATTTTGCTTTCATGTCAAATTAATAGAGCACTTAAAAATTCAAGAAGAGGGTGGGTTAATCTGATTCAAGAAGTGCTTCCAAAATTCAACCACCTAGCTTCTTTTCAGGAGAAACTGTACATCATCACAAATGTTTTCTAACTTTTGGAGAAGAAAATGGAAAATCAAACCCACAGCACAACGGTTGTGGCAGATATTTCCTCCTCAGCATCAGGCAAAGCATTCTTATAAACTGTTCTATTTCAACAGATGATTCAGCTGGTCCTGTAGATCCGATGACTGCTCAACACTAGAAATTAGAGAAAAAGTTTATCTGGGTTGAGCAATAAAAATATCTCTGCAAATTATTTGTACTTTAACATATAAGTACCGCTGAAGCTAAATCAACATGTACATTGGTCTTCTAGGGTCCCAGAAGTTTTTAAACAATGAAGAAAAGGTGTGTAGAGCCAGTTAGTAATGTAAATAACATTGCAAGGGACAGATTTAATCCACTAAAAGTTTTTTAAAAGGCTGTTTAATGATGTTAACATATTTACTCTACTTAATGATTATCACCAATGTAAAAGGTTGGTCTTAAGGTTGGTCTCTACACCCTGTAACTCTTTCTTAGAAAGCCTTTACTAGTAGTGCATGCCTTTGACTTATCTGCATGCCTTTTAAATATACTGTATTCTTTATATCCCAAATGGGCTATGCCAGAGTGTACATCAAATGAAGGACGTCTGTCAACCAGAGTTTTGCACTGATCGTAGGCCCTGCAGTATAATTCCCTATAGCCTACTTCAGTTGGCCACCCACGCCTCTATCTGTGGGGTTACTTACTTCTTCTGAATAGCTTCTTGCCTAAATCAGAAAAGGAAGGAGAAAAATAAATATAAGAAAACCCAGGGGACTAGTAGAAGTTATTTATAGCCAAATATATACAGGCAGAACACATTTCCAGCTTATGATACATTCTATATTTCTATCCATTCCATCCTAAGTTTGTGCTCATGAATTCTTTCACTACCAGAGTGCAGAGCTATTGAAAAAATGGCTTCTAAACCTAGAGAGGTAACAATATCCTATCACAGAGTGTGGGACATGGTCTCACACACTACATGCATGACTCAAATTTGGTTTGCAAAGTATGTAGAGTCAAATAGTCACATAGCTGATATGTACACAACCAAAGAATGGACATCTAGTTATTTAAATATCAAGAGTTAAATTCTCAACCATCTATTTCCAGAAGGTACCTAAGTATAATATCAACTACATAAAATACACAACAAAATTAAATAAGATGAAAAGCTAATTAAATTATAACATTATCCGGAGTTATAATGGAGAAGATGTCTTTACATTTCAAAATTTCCTGGATGATTTATACATAGCTAGGACTGGGATACCTGTGGGGAATGTAGGATATAGGTCAGTTACACTTGACTCCCCACTGACGGAGCAGACTCCCCAGGAGAAAGCTCGAGCACAGACAATCAACAAATACTAATTAAGTGCCTACTGGGTGCCAAGCACTGTGCTAGCATGGTCCTGGCATGGGCCCTGCCATTATGGGGTTTGCAGTTCCTCCCGCTCAGAAGCTCTCAAATTAACACAGAGAGGTTCACCAAAGGTGGTCCCTGCTCCTGATCTCACCCCTCACCTCAACTTCTGCAATCTCAGGCATCTTTTCCAGAAGGAACTCATCCTTGACCAGCCCCACCAGTACTCCCAACTCCTGCTTCCACAGGAAAAACAGCTGAAGCACCAACACAGCAAGCCACGGCCAAATTTGTAGCAAGTAGTCAGCAGAGAGGGCATACTCACTGGTATTGAAGATGTGTAGTTATTATTGCCATTTTCCTTAAACTCTGCATTAAAAACAGACAAATAGAACATCACACTTCCTTGTAGCCACACAAACTATATGTATAAAACCAAAGTCATAAAAGAAATGGTTTCTCACATCTTCTGAGTGCAGGATGGCATCTTCCTGAAGTACCATGTTCCGAGCTGCCTGACCTAGCAGCTGGAAGACAAAAATAAAATGATAATATTCAAAATTTCCAAAATTCCTATAATCTCTCTGCCCTCTCTCTCCCACCCTCTCTTCTACAACCACCAACACTCTAAATGTAATGGAGGATAATGTTCCATTTGTTCATGTTAAAGACCCATTTCTTTGTCTCTGAGGCAGCTCTGGCATGGGCTCAACACCTGGTCCAACGGCCACTTCCTGAGAAATGCAGTGCTCGGTGACAGCCGAGTGCTCTGCAGAGCTTATTAGTGCTGCGAGGAGAAGTCTGCAAAATAAAAAAGCAACCTTTGGTCCCACAAGGCCATTGAAGAGCTAACTTCGGATGCAAATTTGAGATTTGGGGCGGTTTGAGAGGAGTGAGGGGCAGGGGTGAGGGTAGGACTGAAGGCTAGAAGGAATGCAGCTGCTTAGATGTGGAATAAAAGCCCCGGGAGGGAGGAGGGGAAGGGCCTGGGAAGAAGCTCAGGACTTGAAAGTGGGAAACCATGAGGTGAAGGAGGGCAAGATGCGGATTGGGAAGAGAAAAGAAAGGAGAAATGTGGAGGCAGGGCCCTGGGCTCTGATTCAGTGGCGTGGTCTGTGATCAAAGAGATGGGACTCAACACTGGGCGGCAAGAAGAGACCAACAGAGGTTTCTGACCGACTGTTCACCCTGATCCTGGCAGACACTGTCGGCCACGTAAAGGGAACTGTTGTTATGTGTGTCCTCCACCCTTCCCTGTTCCTCTGGGTCAGATTATGGTGGAAAGGGGACCCCCAACTTCAAATAACCCAGGAACACGAGCACTGCGACAGCCACCAGACTCCTTCCCTCATGGTAACTTGTATTTATTTTAAAATTAATAAACCTTTACATACTCCTAACGTCAAAACAAGAAAATAAGACCTTCTATCCTTACTTAAAAGGTAACCTACCATATGCCCTCTTCCATACCCTGCTATTTTCCTTACAATAAACACATAGCTGACTCTGCATTTTCACTGAATCTCTTGCTTTGAGGGCCGCACAGCACTCCACTGTATATGTCCCGTCGGAGTATTCAAAGTCCCATAAGAGTATGTGGACGTTGGGATTGTTTCCAGTTTTTTGCTATTTTGAGTGCTAAAAAAAAAGTACCTTATATATCTTGGCTCCTTTTTGCCAGCCTATCTTTGTGACAGACTCATAAAGTCATGATTGCAACAGCTAGATCAGAGCGTTTTAATTTTGCTACACATTGCCAAATTCCCCTTCCGTTAGAGTTATGCCATTTTGAATTCCCACTTCACAATGTATGAGAGTGCCTGTTGTCTCCTGTGGCCACTTTTAAGTAGCAAACTCCAAACTTCTACAGATGAGGGATGGTGACTGACAAACTGATAGCAGAAAAGGGGGTTCTAATGGAATCTTCATTCATTCAATAAATATTTATTTTTTAATATATTTTATTGATTTTTTACAGAGAGGAAGGGAGGATAGAAAGTTAGAAACAAGGACGGGAGAGAAACATTGATCAGCTGCCTCCTGCACACCTCCTGCTGGGGTTGTGCCCACAACCAAGGTTCATGCCCTGGTCCGGAATCGAACCTGAGACCTTTCAGTCCACAGGTCAATGCGCTATCCACTGAGACGAACAGGTTAGGGCTCAATGAATATTTATTAAGTTCTTATGATATGCCAATAAGAGACATAGTCTCTGTCCGAATGGGGCTCACAGTCTGGGGTTACAAAGAAGACGCCGCATTATATGACCTGCCATGAGTGCTGAGGGAAAGCACTGGCTGCCTTGAGAACATGGCCCTAGGGGGGCAGGTGGGATATGTCTAATCCAGGGATCGGCAAACTCATCAGTCAACAGAGCTAAATATCGACAGTACAACAATTGAAATTTCTCTTGAGAGCCAAATTTTTTTAACTTAAACTCCTTCTAACACCACTTCTTCAAAACAGACTCCCCCAGGCCGTGGTATTTTGTGGAAGAGCCACACTCAAGGGGCCAAAGAGTCGCACGTGGCTCGCGAGCCGCGGTTTGCCGACCACTGGTCTAATACATGATGGGGCAGGTGTTCAGGCAGAGGTTTCTAAATGTCTTCTGAGCTGACACTTAAAGGTTGGGGTTTAGAATTCCTCATAAGTGTAATTTTACAGAAAAGTGGCATGATCAGATTTACCATTTTATGAGTGTGGTAAGTAGAATGGACTAGAGAGGGACTGAGAGGAGAGAGATTGGTTAGGGGAACACTGCAGTATTCCAAGCCAGCAACCAGAGTGGCCTGAACCACAGATGGGGCAGTAAGTGAAAAAGGGGCCCTGGCCAGTTTGTTCAGTGGTCAGTGTGTCAGCCTGTAAGGTTTGCGTTTTGATCCCCAGCTCTGGTGGGGGCGCATTCGGCAAACAATCTTTCTCTCTTTCTCTCTCCCTCTCTCCTCCCCCCACTGCCTTCCACTCTCTCTGAAAAAGCAAAGAAGAAAAATATCCTCTGTTGAGGACTGACAATAAAAAAAGGGGGGGAGTGGGAGGGTGGTGAGGGGTGGAGAGACTTTTAGAAGATAGACTTTGTGTGA
Source organism: Antrozous pallidus (assembly GCA_027563665.1). Taxonomy (NCBI): domain Eukaryota; kingdom Metazoa; phylum Chordata; class Mammalia; order Chiroptera; family Vespertilionidae; genus Antrozous; species Antrozous pallidus. Next base: position 109,632,186 of record CM050510.1, on the reverse strand, counting down.
TTGCCTGGAATGCTGTTGTAATGCAGGGCCAAGGTCTTCCCTTTGATGATACTAGTAGATGTATTTGGTGGCATCGGAGGTCATTTTCTTACATAAACCGATCACACACATAGTGTACGATCTAAGGTTTTCAGTTCGGGTTTCTTTTGAGTACTGAGTCTTTTTAGATTTCTAGGGTTTTCATCCCAGGCCTTTACCGCTGTCTTGCTCATAATTAATTAACTCAATAGCAGCTTGTCTTAGTACTCATCTTCAACAAGTACTCCTAATTTTCAACTTAGTTTTCATAGCAACAGCAACCCTCTTTTTCATTTTGCACTCAGATTTCATTGTTTTTCATATTGTTCTGTTAAATAATGTCATTTCAATAACAAGCTAAGGGCTTTACACAGGTTTAGGATAAAAACAAAAAGGACCCCCACTAAGCACACGATTCCCGGAGGCGCGGAAATGCAGCTGTGCAGAGGAGGGGCGCATCACTCACAGGGCTCACTGGGCTGGGGCAGCGCTGGTGTGTTCTCCCCTCACTTCTGCCAGCCAGGGTGGCCTCCGGGCATCTATGGTGCACATTCCCGTCTCAAGGTTTTGCACTTGCTACTTTCTTGGACTCTCTGCCTCTGTATGCCCATGTGGCTTGCTCCCTCACTTCATTCTAGTGTTTGCTCAAATGTCACATTCTCAGAAAACCCTTTCCTGGTCACTTATAACCACCTGATTCTTTTTTTTTTTTAATATATATTTTATTGATTTTTTACAGAGCGGAAGGGAGAGGGATAGAAAGTTAGAAACATCGATGAGAAACATCGATCAGCTGCCTCCTGCACACCCCCTACTTGGGATGTGCCCGCAACCAAGGCACATGCCCTTGACTGGAATCGAACCTGGGACCCTTCAGTCCGCAGGCTGATGCTCTATCCACTGAGCCAAACCGGTTTCGGCACCACCTGATTCTTGTGTGTCATTTGTTTGCCTCTTCACCAAATTGGCAAACAGAAATGCATATAAAATAAGTCATAGGGACTTTGTTTTGTCTCCTGACACACAGCAAATACTCAATAGGTATTTATTAAAGGAATGCTACAGAAGGAATGTTTTACATATGGAAATTGTCTGTTCAAACAAAGTATATATGTGGAATCTGCTGAAGAGAGAAGCAACGCTCTATGGGTTGAGAAGGAGTGACATCAGTAAGACACCCCAATAACCTCACAGTCTACTAAAGAAAATGGCAAAATATGTAAGCAACTACAGAAGAAGGAAGCACGGTATGTGGTAAGTGTCATGTAAGAGATTCAGTAAAAAGAGGAAGTCAGTGTGCGTTCCGCTCCAGGGAGCACGGGGCACTTTTCCCTTCCCACTCTTCTTTCCTCGAAGCGGGCATCTCCTAACTCCAACAACCCCACGGGCTTGTCACGTGGGAGCAGTGGGCAGCGGCAGCGCTCGTGCCAGGCTAACCCCTGACCCTGTCTCCACGGCTCCCTTTTCTCAGATTTCTCAGTGAGCCAAAGCAGCCCCACCCAGGCTCTCCTGTTGCTTTTTCTATCCTCAGCCCTTCCTTGTTTCACTGTCCCCAGCTTCAGTAAATGTGCTCTCAGAATAATAAAAATAAAATACGGATCTCACCAGCTGATTGCTCAATAGAAAGGTTGCAGGCCAGAGACTGGCCCAAAATACTCAAAGTGAGGACAAGCTAAGACCTAGAGATCGTGGTCCAGTCTCTTCCGGTGAGGCTCACCAATGAGGGACCAGTCCTAATGTAAGTGATAGCCACCGGTCACTCACTCCCTAATTTTATTTCACTAATAGCTTTCCTCTTTAACTTCAACTAACCCTTGTGTAAAAGGTAGCAAAATCATCTGCTTAGAATTTGCTATCCTTGCATTCCCCTAGCCACAGTGTTCCTCTTTTAAATGCTTAGGTCAGTGGTCAACAAACCATGGCTCGAAAGCCGCACGTGGGTCGCAGGCCAAGGTTTGCCGATCACTGCCCTAGGAGCTACATGTTGAAAAATCAAGCGTCAAATTAACAAACAGAAATGTGAATAGAGTCAGTAACCTGAGTGATCATCAGTCAGTCACTAACCAAATGCTAGGGTCACCATCAAACACAGTCTGTTTTCATAATAAAACACATTAACTTTAAAAGTGTCGACCTCTGCCCTGGCCAGTTTAGCTCAGTGGATAGAGTGTCGGCCTGTGGAGTGAAGGGTTCCAGGTTCAATTCCGGGTCAGGGCATATGCCCGGGTTGTGGGCTCAATCCCCAGTAGGGGGCGTTGCAGGAGGCAGCCAATCAATGATTCTCTCTCATCATTGATGTTTCTATCTCTCTCTACCTCTTCCTTCCTCTCTGAAATCAATAAAGAAATATATTTTAAAAAATAAAAGTGTCAACCTCCTTGTGTTGTTTAAACAGTCAGAGTAAAAATAAGCCCTCTATTGTGTTGAGGAAGCTTTCAAAATGAAATCGGAAGTTCTGCAGAAGCTTGTGCACTTGGACATGCTGACATATAACTCTAAGTATGAAATACGGTGAATAGAAAATACCAGTATTTATAGAGAGGGGGGAGATGATCCTATCTAGATTTTACTTTTTGGTCATTTTAATTCAAAATGTATGAAACATAGAATTTTTTTTTAATTCTAGAAGATTAGCACTAAGAAGCAAAAATGTTCTGTTTAGAATGGAAAGAATTTTGAAAGGAGGAAGCAGGTTAAAAGATACTCAGACAACTTCAAGTTATAAAACTCTAAATGTAATTACTAAATTTTATCGTTCACTAAGACCATTTAAAAAGAGATAAAGGTCTTGCCCAAATGGTGAGGCTGGGTGTTTGAGCGTCGGCCTATGAACCAGGAGATCATGGTTTGATTACCTATCCAGGCACATTTTTTTTAAAAGTAAAAAAAGAAAAAGAGAGATAAAGGTCTATAAGAGTATTATCTCTCTGATCTCTCCACTCTTCGTGTCAATTAATGTAAACAACATAACAAATATTAAGTCTTTTGACAAAATAGAATATCCAGGAAAATGAGTTTTAGAATTTCAGTAGCAAATACAGTTCAGCAACGGAAATGTTTAAATGAATGAAAGAATCAGTCCAAACGTGTGTGTATGTCCTTTTCTCGGGTTTGGAACTAGACTCATCAATGGTTGATTTGCCATTAGTTGGTGTAGAAATCTGGTTTCTCCATGATACCTGTCAGCGAAGATAAAGATTTCTCAAAAACAATCCATACTTAAAGTGTTTCTGTTAATAAAGTATGCTACGTTAAAGATATATAAAAGAAAATTATAAAAAATTTAAAAATTTAACCATAAAAAATAAAGAAAATATCTATATGACAAAAACTTTTTTTAAAGGGAAAATAAATAAATGAATGAATGAACGGATAAATAAATAAATAAATAAATAAATAAAAATAAGTGACACAGAAACCCAAGAATGTGTCCAATAAGATAAATCAGAAAAGAATGAATCCATAAACAGGGGATGCACAGAAGATGGAAGACATCTGGGATGTTGAAGGCATAACCATGGGGACTTTGGGGGCCGGAAGAGACAAAGACAACCCGGAGAAATAAATGAGGATCTGATTAGGACCACTATCCCCCACGTCGTCCTGCGACAACCGCCGCTTTTTAAAACACAGTTCCTCGTCATCTCGTTCCCTCCCCCTCCTACACCGCCGGTCCTCCCCACACTACACATCCCAGAATGCAGCACTTCCCTCCGCGGACCAGCTCTCGCCGCCACAACGCACAGCCTACTATTCCCAAGATGCAACGCGACCCCCCTTCCACAGCTTTGAAAGCCCGGAGCCCGGGGGCGCGAGGCCCCGTGCGCGCACCGCAGCTCACCTCGGAGCTCCGGGAGCCCTTCAGCACCTGCTTGGTGAGGGCGATGACGTCGGTGCCGCAGGTGGTCACCTTCTCCGTGAGCAGCCCCTTCACGGACTGGCCGAATCGCGCCTGCGGATCCGGCGCCCCAGCCGCCATCACCTCGGCTAGTGAACGCCTCCGCGCGGGCGATGGCGAGTGGCCGGGGCCAAAAGAGCCGCAAAGCGGAAGGAAAAGAGGAGGCAAGGAGGCTTTGTGCCTTGCAAAGGTTTATCTTGGCTCATTTTACATTCATTTAAAGTCCTCAGTGAAATATGGTAGCAATCATCTCTGGTAAAACTGCTGATCCTGCTTAAAACGAAAGGGTAGATAATTCAGCTTCCAGTTTGAGACCTTGAAGCCCACGTAATCCCTTTGTAGACCGTAAAGGAGTGACTCAGTGACGTCAGGAGTTAACCTGTATTATCTACTTTTTCGAGATAGGACTATGTTCCCACATCTTGCAAGATACATGGTTAGAGACAAGGAGCAGGCAACAGATCAATCAATAGTCGGCTGTAACTTCCCTATCCCAGATAGAATTTGCAACAATGAAAGCTTATAGTTAGGACCCTATAAAAGGACCGCCTGCACCCAGGATGGCGCGGTCGTGCTTGGTCTCCACCGGGTGGTGCCCTCCGACCCTCCTGGCCGTTCAATAAATCCTTGCTTGCTTATTACCAACTTAACCGCCTCCGTGGTCATTTGCAGCTGGTCGTGGAGGTCGCCCCACAACACTCAGTTGGTACCCGAAAGAAGACGGGTCCCGAGCAAACATCTCTGGAGGAGATGGAGGACGGTTTCAGTAAATTCGTGGTTTAAAATACTGAAATATGGTAGCAGTCATCTCTGGTAAAACTGCTGAAACTTGACCCTGCTGTTCTGCTTAAAACAAAAGGGTAGTCTTCAGCTATTTGCTTTTGCGAGACAGGGCTACGTCCCCACGTCTAGCAAGGTTAGAGACGAGGAGCAGGCTGTGACTTTCCTGTCTCAGATACAAGTCTGAGAGCTGTTCTCGGAATTTAAAACAATGAAAGCTTACAGTTCAGACCCCTTTAAAAGGCTTGCCTGCACCCGGGACGGGGCGGTTGTTGAGTGTTAGGTCTCTGACCGTCCTGGCCAGTTTTCAATAAATCCTTGCCTGCTTATTACCAACTTAACCACCTCTGTGGTCGTTTGCAACTGGTCGTAGAAGTCGCCCCACAATAATTACAATCCCAATAGTGCCATTCGTGTGACTGCAAATTACTCAACCTCTGTGTGGTGAGTTCCTCACCAGTAAAATAAAAATAATGTTAAAATCTACAAAGGGTTATGAGAATAAATTAAGATCGTTCCGTCCACTTTAACAGCACAGTGTTTGTATTTGTGAACGAAATACAAACACTGTGCTGGGCTGAGGATAGAGAAAGGACTGTCTCCGAGGAGCTCTCAGGCTGATGAGGCCTGTAAACAGGAACAACCTGATAGAAAAATTGGCAAAGTTCACAGGCAACTTTTTAAAAAGTAAGTGGCCAACAAATGTAAAAATTATCAGTACCACTAGTTTTGTTTTGTGTTTGTTTTTTAATCCTCACCCAAGGATATTTTCGGAAGAGTGGGAAAGGGAGAGACAGAAACATCGATGTCCTTTGCTTGCCTCCCACAGGTGCCCCATGTGGCTGGCGATGGAGCTTACAACCCATCTGGAATGAACCCTGGACTCTTCAGTCCTTGGACCCAAGCTCTAATTACTGGGCAAAACCGACTAGGACTCCACTAATCATTTTTTTTAAATGTTTTTTCTTATTGATTTCAGAGAGGAAAGGAGAGGGAAAGAGAAACATCAATGATGAGAGAATCACTGATTGGCCTCCTCTGCACACACCCCCACTGGGGATGGAGCCCACAACCCCCGCATGTGTCCTGATGGGGAATCAAACTGTGACCTGGTTCATAGGTCGATACTCAACCACTGAGCCATGCTGGCTGGGCTCCACCAGTCATTCTTTAATGACAAAAGACCTCTTTGTTCTATTAAAAACAAACTGGTTATCACCTTGGAAAACAGTACCTGAAATGTTTCATGTATTTGTTTCTTTTTTACCTAATGCACAAGAGAATGAGAATGACATATTACAAATTTTGTTTAAAATCACCTTTACTCAGCCCCACTGTGTGTCTCAGTGGTTGAGCATCAACCTATGAACCAGGAGGACGCCACTGGATTTATGCGCTGGGGTTGCTGCTCAGTCGCCAGTAGGGGGCATGCAGGAGCAGCCAATTATGTAATGATCCTCTCTCATCATTGATGTTTCTCCCTCTCCCCTCTGAAATAGATTTTTTAAATCATTTTTACCAAGTATCAACATTACTTTTTTCCAAATGCCTAGATTCATGTTTCTGTTGATTCTTTCATTTAACTCTTGTTCTTAATCAACTTTATTAAGGTATAATTTATGTACAATGACTCCATTCTTTTATTTATTTTTTTAATGTTTTATTTACTTTTTTTTTTTTAGAGAGAGAGAGAAAGGGAGAGCAGAACACCTCTTGGCTGCCTCCTGTATGCCCCCTCCTAGGGATCAAGCCCTGTCCAGGAATGAAAAGGGCTGCCTCTCAATGCGTGGGACACAACCAGCTGAGCCACACTGCCCAGGCCTTATTGATCTTTTAAAGAACCAGCTTTCGGTTCTTCAATTTTCTCTATTGCTTTCCTGTTTTTAATTTTATTGACTTTTATTCTTTCTTTCTGCTTAATTTAGGTTTATATTGCTTTTCTTCCTCTAGTTTCCTATGGTGGAAGCTTAGGATATTGATTTTAGATGTTTTATGTATTCAATGCTATGAATTTCCCTCTAATTACTGCTTTCACTGTATCCCACACATTGTAATAAGTTGTATTTTCATTTTTATTTAGTTCAACATATTTCTTAAATTTCTCTTAGGATTTATTCTTTGACTCATGTGTTATTTAGAAGTTTGTCATTTAATTTCCAATATCTTGGGATTCTCCAAGCAGTCTTTCTCTTACTGGTTTCTGTTATGTGGGTCTGAGAGCATATTTTGTATGACTTTTGTGGAGGTGTGTTGGATGGCCCAGAATATAGTGTATCTTGGTGAATGTTTCATGTGAGCTAGAGAAGAATGAGTATTCTGCTGTTGTGAATTGAAATAGTCTATAAATGTCAGTTATCGAGTTGATTTGTAGCTAATTAATACTAATCATCTGAGTCAGGCAACTTGAGGACTACCCAATTTTGGCTGAAAGCTCAGAGAAAACAATTATGAAACTTACTTGGAGAAGTATAAAATATCTTCATGTTCTGGTAAACTCCTGCTGTTGGCTAAGATGGAGTAAAAAACAATTGGATTTCTTCACACCTGAAACAACTATATAAATAAGATAAAATATATGACGTAACTATTGTTTTTAACACACTAGGCATCAGACAATAAAGGCTAGTGATCTCTGAGGCATGGGGAACAAATGAGATGAGTCCAGTAACTTCTCCAGCTTACTGCCTGAATAAAGTTTCACAGGGAAAGGAAGTTCAAGCAGAGCCTAGTGGAGGAGACAAACCTGGGAGAGGAAGAGACAAGGCTGGGATACTGGGGAGGTCAAGGAGACTAGAGGTTGCAGGAAAGCAAAGAGAGCTTTACAGTCAGATGAGGGTAGGGGCAATGATTAATGTCTCTAGTTTAAGGGCCAGCCATTTCTAAAGTGCCAGGGTAACGAGCAGTACCTATTTGTTAAAGGTTGAATATTGGTGATAGTTAAAACCTTGGGAGGGGTGAGATCAGCCAAGAAGAATGTAGATGGAGAAGGGCCAAGGACAGACTTGACATACACAAGATGACAGAGGGAACGAGAAGAAAAATAAAAGAGTTACAAAGAATCCACAGCTACATGATATTTCATATTAGAGGGTTTAAAGAAGACAGAAGTCCCCGAGAATGCTAATGGAGAGCTTTTATAAGAGAAGGTCTGAAAGACATCCATCCAATGGATTTAGCAATACGAAGGTCATTGCTGATGTAATTAACAGAAGTACCAATAGTGTGGTGGGATCGGAGGCCAAACTGCAGTGAGTTATAATGTGTGGGGAACAAGATAGAGACACAAGTGTCCTTTACGTTATTGAAAATAGGAGGGAAATTTAAAGTCGGGACTGTAAAATTTCATGTGGGATAAAAGTCTTGAGAGTATGTGTCAGCTGAGGAGAAGAAGCGAATAGAGAGGACACATTAAAGATGCAAGAGGAAACAAAACCTGTGGGAGGTCTGAGGGAACAAAGTTAACGGTACAGGGTTCAATTTTTCAAAAAATATTTCATGCAGTTAAAACAGCTTCTCTCTGTTCCTCTGTTCCTTTTCTCTTTCTACAAATTTTAACTCAACTTTGAAATGGTAATGTGTTCACGTGCTTAAAATTTTTATAAAGGTATAAAAAGGGTACACACTGGAAAGTTGTCCAACGGTGGGCAAAGGTGTAATGGTCACCATGAGAAAGTATCTTAAGACCAACAAATGAGCCGAGACCGGTTTGGCTCAGTGGATAGAGCGTCGGACTGCGGACTGCGGGGTCCTGGGTTCGATTCCGGCAAGGGCATGTACCTTGGCTGCGGGCACATCCCCAGTGGGGGGCGTGCAAGAGGCAGCTGATCGATGTCTCTCTCTCATCGATGTTTCTGACTTTCTATCCCTCTCCCTTCCGCTCTGTAAAAAATCAATAAAAATAAAAAAAAAAGACCAACAAATGAAGTAAGCAACTCCATAGAATCTTAAACATTTACTATAGGGTAATTTACTTACAAAAATGACCTAGCAGTTTTGCACAAATTTTCTCCACTAACAGATCCCTGTTACATACCTTTTGATTGTTTATTATAACTTAGATAGTAATGATTGGTAAGATAAGGGACGCAGTACAGACCAGGGGCTGTATCTTCTGGGGGTCTTGTGAAAAAAATGATTGTTTATAAACAACCCTTCAGTTTGATATTTATCTCAGTTGTTATACCATTTCAGCTATTTCTAACAATAACATATAAGGCTACATTTTAAGGAGCACAGATAATCATCATTTGGAAAGCTTTGGTGTATGCTTTGCTAAAGACAGTGTTGGTCAAAGCTCAGAGCACTCCAGATACAAAATTGGTTTTGTTTACATCAACTTCTATACAGTTTTTCTTCCCAACTATTTTTTCCATAGACAACCAAATTCATAAAGCTTCCTGTATATGCTCACAGAGATATTTCATGCACAGACAAGCAAAAAAGTACATATCTTCTCTGTGGGGAAGAATGGAGGCATTTACTTCACATCATTCTTGCTTTTGCTTTTTTTTTTTTTTTAACCTAAGGTATTTGGGAAATCTTGCCATAAAAAGTACATAAAGTGTTTCATCCTTTTTCTGATTGTATTTCAATCTCCTATTGATGCAGCATTTATTACTGGAGATTTTAAATGTTGCTGAAATGATTTATATATTGAACTATGAGTCATCTACAGGTTAAATTCTTAGAATTAGAATAATTTATTCAGAGGTATATATAAAGAAATTTTCAGTCTATATTATGAGAAGCAGGATAGCATTGCTATTAAGAGCTAAGAACTCTAGACTGCTTAAATCCTTGTTTCATCACTGACTAGTTCTGTGGCCTTGGGCAAGTCCTTCTGCCTGTTTCCTTATCTGAAAAATGAAGATGGTGATAATAATAGCACCTACCATAGAATTGTTATAAAGAGTGCATGAAATAGCCCTAGTCAGTGTGACTCGGTTGGGCATTGTCCTATGCATTGAAAGATTGCTGATTCAATTCCTGGTCAAGGCACGTGGCTGGGTTGTGGGCTCCATCCCTGGTAGGAGTTGTGCAGGAGGCAGTCCATTGATGTCTTGCTTTCACATCAATGTTTCTCTCTCTCTCTCTCTCTCTCTCTCTCTCTCTCTCTCTCTCTCTCTCTCTCTCTCTTCCTTTCTATAAAAAAGGTAGACTGGCCCTAGCCAGTACCACTGGCCTGCAGATTGAAAGTTCCGAGTTCAATTCCGGTCAAGGGCACATGTCTGGGTTGTGGGCTCGGTCCCCATTAGGGGGCATGCAGGAGGAGGCAGGTAATTAATGATTCTCACTCATTGACATTTCTATTTATTTCTCTCTCTTCCTCTCTAAGATCAACTTTAATATATATATATTTTTTAATGTTAAAAGGTCTTCTTTAAAAAGAAAAAGAAGGGAAGATAAAAAATATGAACAATAAAGTGGTAATAAACACATGTCTATGAACAATTAAATCTAAAAAAACAAACGAAGGAGCAGAGCAAAAACAGACTCATAAATACAGAGAATATTTTGATGGTTGCCAGATGGGAGAGGGTTTGGGGATGGGTGAAAAAGGTGAAGAGATTAAGAAGAACAAATTGGTTATTATAGAACAGTCAGGGGGATGCAAAGTGCAGCATAGGGAACACAGTCAATAATATTCTAATGAATACAGCACTATGTGTGATGTCAAACGGGTGTGAGATTTATTGGGGTGATCACTTAGTAAGCTATGTAATGTCTAATCACTGGGTGTACTCCTGAAACTAATATAATGATGTATGCCAACTGTAATTGGGGAAAAAAAAAAGAGAGAGAGAATATATTAAAAAAAAATAGCTCCTCATGTTTCCTAGCTTCCATTTCAGGGCTCCAGGGCCTGATTCAATCTACCCATCAGGTTTTATTCTTAAGGGATCCCCCACAGCACGCCTCCTTCATGTCTGCAGGCAGGACCATCACTATTCCACGCATATCCTGCCCTTTCCAGCCTCCACATATTCGACTGCTGTGGTCTCCTCTGGCAGTGCCTTCAGGCCTCTGCCTAATAGTCCTAACACTCCTTCATGCCTACCTCAAACCCCCTTTCTTTAAGATTTCTCTGACTACCCCAACCCATACCTCCAACTGTAAGTGGTCCTAAGTGTCTGAGCCATGTCTGACCATTTGGAGCAGTGGGCAACCAGACAGCCTGGCTGGCAAGGCCTTGCCCAGTGTCAGCAGCCATCATAATAGTCTGTATTCCACAAAGTACAGACACCAGCAGGTCATCCTCAGAGAGGGGCAGAACATCCTTGGTGAACCTCACTCCCTGAGTTCTGGTTGCCTGTCGGAGGTTCCACCTCTTCTATGATGACTGACACCAGGAATGTTCACCTCCTTGGGGCTGTGACTTCATATGATAATATCAAATCATTGGTAAATACTGATGAGCCACTGAAGACTTGTATCTATCAGGGAGATTTAATAAGAGCTCTTACTTCATCCCAGGCAGTACTTTCACATGCCTGATCTCAGTGCATCACAACCCTGAGAAGTAGATTTCATTATTGTTCCCACTACCAGAGAAGGAAATGGAAATTTCTTTTTTAATCCTCACTTGAGGATATTTTTCCATTGATTTTTAGAGAGAGTGAAAGAGAAAGAGAAAGAGAGAAATATCAATGTGAGAGAAATACATTGATTGGTTTTGCCTCCTGCATTCACCCTGACCAAGGGCCAAGGCTGGAGAGGAGTCTGCAACTGAGGTACATATCCTTGACCGGAATTGGAACTGGGACGCTTTGGTCCACAGGCCAATGCTCTAGCCACTGAACCAAACCAGCTAGGGTGGAAAATAAATTTTTAAAGGCTAAGTTAACATAAAATTACCATGTGATCTAGCAATTCCACTTCTAGGTAAATACCTAAAAGAACTGAAAACAAGGTATTTAAATACATTCTTGTACATCCATGTTCATAGCAGCATTATTTTCAATAGCCAAAAGATGGAAACAACCTAAGTGTTCATCAACTAAGGAATGGATAATATTCCATACAATGGAGTAAGTGGTCCTAAATGTTTGACCGTTTGGAGTGACGGGCAACCAGTCTGGCTTACAAGGCTTTGCTGAATTTGGAACGGATACAATGGAATATTGTTCAGTCATAAACAGGAATGAAGTTTTGATGCCTGCTATGACATGGCTGAACGTCAGAAACATTATGCTAGATGAATAAGCCACACACACACACACACACACACACACACACACACACACAGAGAGAGAAGTATAATTTTACTTATGTGAAATAGACATTCATAGTGACAAAGTAAATTAGAGGTTACCAGGAGCTGGGGGGGGGGGGGGGGGGAGTCTGCTTAGTAGGTACAGCTTCTGTTTGGGATGATAAAAATGTTTTGAAAATGGATAGGGGTGATGGCTATACAACTTGTGAGTATATTTAACACTCTTAATTATACCCTTCAATGGTTAAAATGGTAAATTTTGTTATACATATTTGAATATAATAAGCCAATTTTAAAAAAATATATATCATATAGCTAGAAAGTGGCCAAGCTAGAACTTGAACCCAAATTTATCTGACTCTAGGGCCCACCCTTAGGGCTTCGCTGCCTCTGGAAAGGACAGCAAAACACGAATCAGGACATCTGGCTTCTTGCCTTGCTGTCTTGTGTGACTTTACAGCCTGACCTTTTAAGGCCTCACTTTCCTCAACTGCTACATTGCAAGACTAGATAAATGTCCTTGACAGTTCCTGGCAGTCACTTGTCCGGTGATTTGGATTTTACAGCATGGAATGCCCCAAACCTGAATCCTGACCCAGATACCATTTGCTTCTGGCACACTCCGGGGAGGTGTGGGGGCGGCTATCCACCCCTTACTTTGCTCCTCCCTTACAGGTTTGCCCTGAAATCGAGCCAGCCCTTGAGGAGGCCTCCACTCGCCCTCCCTTTCCCCATTCTGGGAGAGGGTTCGGGTCTGGCTGTACTCCAGGATAAACTTCCACAAGGCAAGAGATAACACCAAGTCAAGGTGAAGATCACAGCAGCCCTTAAAAAGGCCTCCTTGCACCCTAGAGTGGCTGCAGTTCTTCCACTCCGGAGCTGTCCACCCTGCCTGCCGGTGCCTGGCCACCATGTGGGAGCTCTTGGCTCTCTTGCTGCTCACCCTAGCCTATTTTTTTTGGCCCAAGGCAAAGAGCCCCGGTGCCAAATACCCCAAAAGCCTCCCATCCCTGCCCTTGGTGGGCAGCCTGCCATTCCTGCCCAGAAATGGCCATCCACACGTGAACTTCTTCAAGCTGCAGGAAAAATACGGCCCCATCTATTCCTTTCGTATGGGTAGCAAGACCACAGTGATGATCGGCCACCACCAGCTGGCCAAAGAGGTGCTTATCAAGAAGGGCAAGGAATTCTCCGGGCGACCCCAAGTGGTAAGCGGGGCCATTGTCCCTCCCCTCTCCCATCCTTGTTCAGTTCTTGGGCCAACACTGTGCCTAGAATGGTCTTTTCAGCTCCAAATAACTTATAATTCTTCCCCAAAGCAGACTGTCAGGGCTCTGGGTAGGGGAGCAACCCCTCAAGGTTCTACCCAGCCTCTGAACTAGCAGGATGAATTAAAGGAAGGCCTCATTTTCTAAGCTGCTCAGAAGGTGAAGTGGGGTGGGAGCAATGGCCTGAGGGGGGTCAGGGAGCCCTTACTCCCGTCCTCTCATCATGGAACTGGATAATGATCTCTCGGAGCCTAACAAGTCCCTAAATAACTGAGATTATGCACATAAATATCTTAGCCCAGTGCAGAATAGTTTTATGGATGTTACTCTTCATGTGAAAAAGTGGGGACAGTGGATACTGTCCTCTGTGGGAAGGTGCAAGGGGGCGCCTGTTCTGGGAGGGCTGGGGTGGCTGTTTCTCTGCAGCCATCCCCAGCTGCAGGGGGGGCAGGGGGGTGACCCATGGTAGCATTTTTAAGATACTGATGCTCCATCTTACAGAGCTTTCGGTGGTGCTCTTGGGGGAATGGGGAGCTGACTTTCCAGAAACACTGCTGACGCCCAGCTCAGCCCCTTGCTGCTGACCACTCCCCCTGAACACCCAAGGCAGAGCCCCCCAGCCATGCATCTTTGATCAGGGTTGACTGGTTTTCCCTTGGACCAGTCAGCCAGGTTTGCTGGCCAACTACCTGCCTCCCAACTCCAGTGAGCTCTTCTCTTCAGTGCAAAGAGGAAGGAGGAGGCTAGTGAGTTGGGGTTTGCAGGTCAGGGGAGGGCAAAGGGCTTTGGACCCTTGTGCTTTTGGGGTTGACTCTGGGAAGAGATAGTCTGACCCAAGTTTAGACTGGGTGGACAAGACATCTGCACTCTCAGATGTGGCCTGCGGTTGGGGGGGGAGGGGGGGGGAGGACATGGCCTTGTAATGAAAGGGTGAACAAGAAGGAGAGCTCTCTCTCTCTCCCTCTCTCCCTCTCTTCCTCCCTCTCTCTGATGGAATTGGGAGTTAAAGGGGCTTAGTACCTGACCTACCAAGGCCTCATTGTCATGGAGAGAAGCAGGGATGCCCCATGGCATGGCGGCAACTGCCTTATCCCTTAGGCCCTAAGGTTTAGGGCATGGGAATGGGTGCAGGAGACCCAAGGCAAGAGTGAATGGGTGGTGTCGAACTCCTGCAGCCTTTCCTGTTTTCCAAAGGCGACTCTAGACATCCTGTCAGACAAGCAAAAGGGTGTTGCCTTTGCTGACTATGGAGCCGGCTGGCAGCTGCATCGGAAGCTGGTGCTGGCCACCTTTGCCCTGTTCAAGGATGGCAACCTGAAGCTGGAGAAGATCTGTAAGTGCCCTGCCAGCCCCTAGGGCTCTGGAGGGAGAAGAGGGCTGGAGAGGGAAGGAGAAATAGGGATGGTTCAATCTAGCGTTTTCTTGGCTACTGCTGCCCTCTAGTGGCCATCTGCTCCCCGTCCCTGACTAAGATGGAACTGGTAGACGGGAGAGGGTGCTGCTCAATTCCCCAGCCTCCCGTTCCTCTCTCCCCTCAGTATGTCAGGAAATCAGTTCGTTTTGTGATTTCCTGGCCACCCAGAATGGACAGTCCATAGATTTGGGCTTGCCTCTCTTCTTGGCGGTGACCAAAATAATCTGCATGATCTGCTTCAACACCTCCTACAAGAATGACCATCCTATAATGAAGACCATACAGACATACAATGATGGCATCATGGAGTCGCTGGGCCAGAACAGCATAGTCGACATATTCCCTAAGTTGAAGGTAAGGATGAGAACAGGCCCCACCTTCAGGTCCCAGGAGACCCTGACAGCGTCCCCAATTCTTCCTCCTACTGCCCAGCGCCAGACTCGCCTTTTTGTTGACCACCTTGGCCACTGTGACCTCTATCTTCTCTGACTCTTAAAACTTGGCTGCTTCTCTACATGCATGTTTTACTCATAATAATGGATCATATTTATTTATTGTCTTATGCCATATTGAGCGCTCTTACATGCATTAATCATGGCATTCCCCTTGGAGGTGAGTTTTATTATCCCCATACAGATGAGAATACAGGCTTCGAGAAATTAAGAAACTTGCCCCTGGCTTCAGACTCAAGTGTATATTACTGTTAAAGGCTGAGCACAGCTGAAGCCGGTTTTACTCAGCGGATAGAGCAAAGGCCTGCGGACTCAAGGGTCCCAGGTTCAATTCCGGTCAAGAGCATGTATCTTGGTTGTGGGCACATCCCCAGTGGGGGGTGTGCAGGAGGCAGCTGGTGGATGTTTCCCTCTCATTGATGTTTCTAACTGTCTATCCCTCTCCCTTCCTCTCTGTAAAAAAATCAATTATATATATTTATATTTTAAAGGCTGAGCACACAACAGAGCCTCTCTACTAAGTAAACCTCGGTGCTTGATGTTTGATTGGATGGAGAGGGGGAAGTGGAGACCAATTCCAAACCAGGCGCGGGGTTGGAGAGATTGAGGTTACCCAGACCTCTGCCTTTCGCGTTCTGTGTTCCCACCTTGCCTTCCATTTTGGTTGAAGGTTGGGGTTGGAAAGGGAACTCTTCCGAGACAGAAGGCGAGGCTCCACCCCCGGGAAGGATTCTGGTAGCTGTAGAAGCAGAATGCAAGAGGGATGAATTTGAAATGTTTTTCTGCTTTCCAGATTTTCCCCAACAAAGCTCTGGAAACAATGAAGAATTGTACTAAAATGCGAAATGAATTACTGACTGAAATCTATGAAAAACATAAGGTAGGTAATGGTGCGGAAGAGACTGCCAGTTAGGTTGAAAGTATCGTGAGACCAGGGTTGGGATCCATTTTCAACACCATAGCATCGCCAGAAGCTAGCAGAGAACCTGGCACATAGTAGGTGCTCAATAAAAACTGATTTAACTAATGGATAGGGGTGGGAAAGTGAGGAATTTAACTAATGGATAGGGGTGGGAAAGAGGATCCTAGGAGGGACCCATCCACCACCTCAAATTTAAAGAGGTCCTAGAGCTAGCTCACCTCCATAAACTCATAGGTCCTGATTAGACTCCCCTGGTCCCCACTTCCCAGTGGAAGAAGCTTTTGTGTCCCCAGTCTAGGATGGAAGTATGGGAGGGTGCTGCGGACGGGGCTCCTTCCTTCTCACGTTTCCCAACTTTCCCCAAACAGAAGAACTTCAGCAACAACACTGTCACTAACTTGGTGGACATACTGATTCAAGCCCAGATGAATTCAAGCAATAACAACACTGGCTCAGATCAGGATTCAAAGCTGCTTTCACACCGACACATTCTGGCCACTATCGGGGACATCTTCGGGGCCGGGCTGGAGACCACCACCTCGGTGGTGAAGTGGACTGTGGCCTTCCTGCTGCACAACCCTGAGGTGGGCTTCTCCTGACCAGTGCTCCCGGCCATTCTTGATCCCAGCCAGATGCAACTCTGGTGGGGGCGGGGGGGGGGAGAGAAATACTCCCAAGCTTTTCATGCAGATGACTAGACTGCTCCCTCCATCCTTACCACACAGTGGATGGCTCTGGCCCTAGGATAGAGCTGCCTCATCTTCGGAAAGGACAGCCTAGGCTGCAGAGCCACCATGGGGAAGGGTCTGGGCCAGCTCTTCTACTTTTTAAAAAATGTTTTTGTTAATTTCAGAGAGAGGAAGGGAGAGGGAGAGAGAGAGAAGCCCCAACAATGAGAATCATTGATTGGTTGCCTCCTACACGCCCCTACTGGGAGTAGAGCCCACAACCTGGGCGTTGTGCCCTGACCAGGAATCAAAACTGTGACCTCCTGACCCATAGGTTGATGTTCAACCACTGAACCACACTGGCTCTCCCAGATGTGACAACAGGATTCTTCTGAGTCCCTGCTTCTCCCGGACTCAGAAGCACCCTGGTCACATCCGCCCTTCTCTGGCCCCCAGCTGCAAAAGAAGATCCAGGAGGAGATTGAACAGAACGTAGGTTTCGGCCGCACACCGACCATGAGTGACCGGAACCACCTTGTGCTGCTGGAGGCCACCATCCGGGAGGTGCTGCGCATTCGCCCCGTGGCCCCCACACTCATCCCCCACAAGACTATCGTTGACTCCAGGTATGCCTCCCCACCCGGTAACATCAGTCCTAAGATGCACTCAACACTGCTTGCCGGCCCTCCTCCACCCCCTCAGCCCTCCTCCTTGCTGAGCCACCTACAGTCAACCACTGACTAGCAGTCCTCTGACCACGACCCCATTGATCAATGTATCCACCACTCACTAATGCACAAGGACTAACCCACAGATCTACCTGACCTCCCTCGGAAGCTGCCTGCTGTCCTGGGCACCTGCGGTCTGCGATGGAAGACTGGTGCTCTACGCTCCTCCTCAGTCCAGTAGCCATAACACACACAGCCCACCAGCACGAAATGCATTCGCGCATGCCCTGACAGATGCTGATATCCACATACAAGTGTTAACGCATAAGTGCATGTCAGGGAGAGAGGGCCGGAGAGCAGCTGGATTCGTACTGAATCTGGCAGAAACTGAGAAAGAGAAGAGGGCGTAGGAGGCTCTTTTCCCCAGGCTGGGGGACCGTGAAGGCGCAGGGCTGAGCAGGTGGCTAAGCAGGTGGGGGTGGGGGACACAATATTCCAGACCCCCCTTTCCTTTCCCTCTCTGGCAGCATCGGCGAGTTTGCCATCGACAAGGGCACAAATGTTGTCATCAATCTGTGGGCGCTGCATCACAATGAGAAGGAATGGCATCGGCCCGACCAGTTCATGCCCGGTGAGTCCGTGTTCTGTCCTGCCACCAGGCCGTGCATCCGACCTGGTCTCTGTGTTCTGCCACTCCGGCACTTCCCCTCTGCTAAGCTGGCCACTAGCCAACTCCTGCCTCCAATCACATGGAACTACTGACACCCCATCCCACCTAGACTTACCCACCCTCTTCACAGCTGGGTTTCCTACTGTCCCTTCCACCAACTGCACATCTTCTCCCCTGAGAAGCCCTCTAGGCATATGCCCCCATGAAGTGGGCCCTTCTCCCCTTGGATGGTGGCATTTCTCATGGGTCGATACCCCTCCTTTCCATCCTTCCTGAGTATTTCATTTCCTCTGTGTGATCAGGGGCTACCTGAGCGCAGGGCTGTCTCTCTCCTCAGGTTGGGGGTCTTCAGTCAGGGCAGAGGTACTCCTCCACTTACCCCGGCCCTGGTCCCTGCCTGATGCATTCCCCCTGCCCACAGAGCGCTTCCTGGACCCCACAGGCAGCCAGCTCATCTCGCCATCCTCAAGCTACTTGCCCTTCGGAGCAGGGCCCCGCTCCTGCGTAGGGGAGAACATGGCCCGCCAGGCGCTCTTCCTCTTCCTGTCCTGGATGCTGCAGAGGTTCGACCTGGAGGCCCCGGATGACGGGCAGCTGCCCTCCCTGGAGGGCATCCCCAACGTGGTCTTTCTGATCGACTCGTACAAAGTGAAGATTAAGACTCGCAAGGCCTGGAAGGAAGCCCAGGGTGAGGTCAGCACCTAGAAGCCTGCCTGGCGCTCCACCCTGTGTGGCCCCATGGCACCGAACAAGAGGTGTTACTCCAGTCTCCCAGCCATTCCTCCCGCCTCTTGGCCACTCTGCCTTCTTTCCACCCTGCAGCCCTGACAGTGATGTGCATAAGGTTTTTTTTTTAAGAAGGTTCCTGAAATTATTATATTCCTTACTATCATTGTTACCTTCCTTTGAAAAAGAAAAAGGGCCCTGAGTAGCTTATTCACTTAATTTGTTCACTCATTCTTTCAATAAACACATTAAGCACCTCCTAAGTGCCACTCACTGTCCCTAGATGCTCAGGCTCCCTGGTCTTCTGAAGCTCACATTTCTAATGAGAACTAAGAAATAGATAAGCATTTCAGAGACTCCCAAGTCCTCTGAAGTCAATAATTCCAGGTGATGGTGATTTGAAAAGAGAATGGCAGAGGTGGGGAGTGGCTGCTGTAAGCAAGTAGTAGGGAGAGGTGCAGAAGACCTAGGGGACGGTGCCCCCTTGCTGAGGGGGCAGCAAGGGACGAGTTCTCCAGGTGGGAGGTCAGTGTGGCTAGGGCAGAGCAGAGCAAATGAAGGGGAGAGTGTCCCTGACGAAGCCAGACTGGAGACAGGGGCCAGGTCCCATGGAGCCTTTGAATTTAGCAGAAAGGAATCTAGGTTTTCATCCCAAGTGTGCTAGGAAGTCACTGCAGGGTTTAAGCATGTAAGTGGAAAGGTCTGGTTCATATTTTACTTTTTAAAATGTATTTTTGCCCTAACTGGTTTGGCTCAGTGAATAGAGCATCGCCCATGGACTGAAGGGTTCCAGGTTCGATTCCGGTCAAGGGCATGTGCCTTTGCAGGCACATCCCCAGTAGGGGGTGTGCAGGAGGCAGCTGATTGATGCTTCTCTCTCATCGATGTTTCTAACTCTCTATCCCTCTTCCTTCCTCTCCATAAAAAAATCAATAAAATATATATTTAAGTATTTTTAATTGATTTCAGAGAGCAAGGGAGAGGGTAAGAGAGATAGAAACATTAATGATGAATCATTGATTGGCTGCCTCCACTACTATGGATGGACCCCACAGCCCAGGCATGTGCCCTGACCAGGAATTGAACTGTGACCTCTTGGTTCATAGGTTGATGCTCAACCACTGAAGCACACAGGCCAGGCTGGTTCACACTTTAAAAAGATCATCCTAGTTGCTGAGTGGAGATTGACCTGTGGAGGGATGAGAGTGGTGGCAGGGAGGGAGGAGGAGGAGGCTGCTGTGCTGGCAACAGCAAGTGGAGATGGTGAGAAGTGGTGAGATTGAGTTATATTTTGAGAGTAGAGAGCAAGGGATCTTGTTTGTTTTGATGCAAACAGTCATCAGCTGTTTGCACCTCAATGCTATGGCTTAAAGGGTGTGTGTGTCATCCACAAACTCAACCCACCACTACCGATCACTCTTGTCTTAGTCTCCAGTGACCAGCAGTTCTCCTTTTCCTTGTCCTATCCAGTAGACCCTGCCAGGGACAGGGCTTCCACGGCAGCCTTCTGCTACAGTGCCGGGCTCTGCCCCAGCTCCCCGCTCCCCAGGACGTCTATAAATGCCTCACTAAGCAATGGAACCCAGCCCTGGCCCATTGACTCGGTTGGTTGAGCATCATCACATACACGGACAGGCTGGATTCCCTGTCAGGGCTTGTTCCCCAGTAGGGGGTGTGCAGGAGGCATCAATGTTTCTCTTCCTTCCTCTCTAAAATCAATATAAAAACATTTTTTTAAAAAAATGGAACACAGATTTTTTTCAAACCTTGAAACCAGCATCTTTTAACCTTGGCCACTGGCCAGTCTGCAAGTGAAAGATGTTCCTGGAAAAACTGACCTCTGTCTCAATCCCAGCTCCCCGGCGCCAACCAGACCAGGGTCAGATCATCAACACCGTGTCCTTCCCTTCAGACTAGGGTGGGGCTCTGGAAGGACCAGCAGGCAAGGCTGAGACCACGCCTGGCCAACTTCTCAGAGGGAAGAAATCAAGGAATTCCTTGGGAGGAGGAAGGAACAAGGTCTGCCATTACCTCTTCCTTCACAAGCTTTGTAAATCCAGTGGTAGTAGACCATTCCTTACTGTTCCCCCAACTGAGTCCTGGCCTTCACTGACCAGTGACCCCAGGGCCTTGCTTAAGGGCCCACAGGAGAGTTTGTGGGCTGCTGTGGCTGACCCCAGCCCCCATCACAAGCAGTTTGGAGAGATGTGGACACCACAGTGAGCTAATGGGAAAGGGTTAAACTGGATATCCTCTCCCTCCTGCCAGGCTAGATGGGCTGGAGGAGAGTTAAGTATTCCAAATTTGCTCAAAATTTGAAAAGCATTTTGCAGGCTAGTGATGAACAGGTAAACAACTAGCCGGAGGGTCTGTGTCCCCTGCAGAAGCAGTGAGTGTTACTGGGATGGAAACATCTACGCCGACTGTTGAATCAGACCATTGAATGGCAGGGAAATGAGACTGGCCTTTCAATTGGAAGATGACAACACCGAGGGCCAATGGGGTAGCAGAGGGATGGACTTGGGAGGGACTTGCCCTAAGCCACATAGCTACTAGGTAGCAGGGCCGGGACCCAGGATTTCGAAGATGCAGGATGAGTGGCCGTGCTCTCCTCTACCTGTCCCGTGTCCACACAGAAGGGCTCAGGTGTCTAACTGGGGAGAGTACAGAGCTCAGTCAGTGTCCTTTCAGGAAATGACCTCATGAACTCTGATTCTTACCCAACTGCTCTTCCCCTGCCCGAAGGGCCTCTTACCCCTTACTTAAATCCTCCCACCTGAATCTGGAGTTTCTCTGGCATTTCCCGTGCAGTCTGGTCAGGTAGAACACGGACATTACAGCACTCCTCCAGGTCGTGTTTTGCGACTCCTACCCCTCGGCTCCTGTTCCCTGGTACTAAATCCCAACTGCATCTGAGCACCTTTCTGGACCTAAGATGGGTGTGGTGTCCCCAAGAGACACCGTCTACCCCTCTATCTCTGGAGTTCGAGACTGAGCCCTCTCCCGTTCTTTACCCTGCATGTGGCACCTGACAAATAGGTTAGTCACACAAGAGGACTGAATTAAACGCTCTAAGTTTAATTGGCTAATTGGTCCAGGGATAAACAGACTCCATCTCCTTGTGTAGCAGGAAGCCCAGATCTTTGGGTAAACTGGAAGGTCTTTGCCAGTAACTCAGTCACCTTTCCAGCCTCAGACTCTTAACCAGTGATGTGATGCTAAACACTGAACAAAACCAGTGCTCTGGGCTGGTGGTGAGGAATAACCCTGATGTCAAATGTGCTGGTTACATGTGGACACCCCATCATGACCACCAATGTGATGTCACGGACCAGGGAGTTGGGAAGAGTTGCACAGTAGTGTTGTTATTTATCATTACGTATATTATACTAGTAGCCCTGCGCACGAATCCACGCACCAGTAGCTCACTGCCGCCCTCCAGTAGCTCTCCACCCACTGCCCTGCCCTCCTGTAGCTCCCCCCGCCCCTTTCCTCCCACCCCCTCACAGCTTGCTGCCCCGGCCCCTCCTGTAGCTGACACCCAATTGTAGCTGGCTGCCCCACCTACCTGCTGACCCATGATCTGGTCATTACGCTTCACGGCGTCACAACCATTTGCATATTACATCTTCATTGTATAGGATAGTAAATACCATTTACTACAGCTCGTAAAATTCCTGAAAATTTAATAGTCAGCTCTTGTGAGCTAAGAGTTGGCCCTCCTAGGGGAAATGAGCTGCCCTGTCCTTTAGAAGAGCAGCTTCCAGTCTGAGGGGAGGACCTATTCCCTGCTAACCTTGGTGTGCAGTGTTGGTGGATGAGAGCGCATGATTGTTCTGGTCAGCCTCTTGTGGCCACAAAACCTGAAGCAAATGAGGAGTCTTCTCGCCAGTCATAGTTATGGGTGTAAACATCCAACTTTATAGGACAGGAAGGCAATTGCAGAGTGGGGTGGAGAGAGGACCAACAAGGACCTGGTCACCCAGGTTCTAGTCCCCAGACTCTCTGGTTTTCCTAGCCCTGGATCTTGGGCCCATTGCTAGCTTGTTGAACCCCACTTCCTTCAGCTGTCCCCTGGGGCAACTTACCACCTGTGCCGCCCATTATGAGGCTCTGGTGATGGAAAGCAGAAAGGGCTGTGTGAGCAGGAGAGTTCCACACCAACCGGAGTTACAGAAGATAAGAAGTCAGGCTGTGGAGGCAAGTTCGGTGTTGTCATTTACGGGCCAAATGACCATGGGCAACTTACTTGAACTTCTAAAACCTCGGTTTTCTCATCTGAAACGTGGGTGACTGAGGTGTTTCACCCTCAGTGTGTCGGTGCCTCAATAAGCACTGGCTTCATTGTCACTGCCTATAGCCAGATCCACAAAACAAGTCCTTCCCTAATGGGTTTTATACAAACCTCCCACAGGACACCGGCTTGGTCAGCAGGAGCAGGGTGCCCCCAGATGGCCCGTCAGGACAGGACCTGCAGGACCTTCCTCCGGCCGCGGGGAGTGGGTGGGGAGCCCAGGGGCAGACTGTTCATGGCTCCCACACTGAAGGTGTTACATTCCCCAGGGCTGGTTTCTGGAGACTTCTTGATTTGTGCAGGGAAAGGCTAAACTGTGGTGAGGAGGTGGCTTGTACAAAGTGAGGAGCGACTTCAGATCAAACACCCTCTTCTCCCCCTGACAAGCCACCCAAAACTCTTCCTCTTCCTCAGAGGAAGACCAAAACACTCTTGCAAGGAAAAGCCACAAAGACGCAGAGAGTTAGTGTTTCCAAGAGGTTACATCTCCCTGCGGAAATGAACAGGGATCTGCAGCAGCACCGCCCGCCCAGGCAGGCCACCGCAGCACTGAGGGGCTCCGCTGGTGCAGCCTGGCTGGCCGTGGGGGCCTCTGAGGGCTTATGATAAGGCAGGAGGGAGGGGGGAAAGGGGTCAAAGAGCCTTCAGGGAACTGGTGTCTGGTTCACCTTCACCACGCTGCTCCCCTGGTCAGCACATCTTTGAAAAGACGAGTTCTTCACGTGACACCAACACTACAACTGTTGCACTGACTAGTGGATTGCCTGAGCTTTGGAGCCAACTGATGTAGGTTCAGATCCTGACTTCCACTTAGCTGTGTGATCTGGGACAAGTGAGTCAGCAACTCTGAATCCCATTAATCAAGCAGGAATGATTACAGCCCATACCTCAAAGGGTTATTTTGAGGCTGAAATTTTAAAAAGTAGGTAAGATGCTTACACAAGACCCAGCATTGTGTCAAGTCAACAAATGAAACAATGGACAAGTTAAACTATTTTTATTACAGCTTACTTCTCCAGCTTCATCTCCTGTCACTTCCCAGAATGCAGGTATCTAGAAAGGTTAAATTGTTCCTAGTTTGTTTGTTTGTTTTTTAAATACATTTTTATTGATTTCAGAAAGAACGGGAGAGGGAAAGACAGAAACATCAATGATGAGAGAATCATTGATCAGCTGCCTCCTGCACGCCCCCTACTGAGGGATCAAGCCCTCAACCCCGGCATGTGTCCTTGACTGGAATCGAACCAGGGACCCTTCAGTCTGCAGGCCGACACTCTATCCACTGAGCCAAACCAGCTAGGGCTGCTCCCAGCTTTAGACCCTCTCCTGTTTCAGATCTACTGTTTTTTGTTCGTTTTTTTTTTTTTGTACTTTTCAGCACCTGGCACATAGTGGGCACTCAATCTACAGACTGAAGATTTGCCTGGAATTCCCTTTACACCTTTCTTCGCCTGGCAAGACCAGGTCAGGGCTGCTCCAGGAAGGCTGTCCTGGAGGCCCAGGCGGGCACGTGCTCCTCGTGTCCTGGGCACCACAGGCTACTTCCCATGTGCTACTAAAACTGTTTAGGGGCCTTTCTTCCTCTCTAGACCTTCTAGATACAGGTCTAGAGCACATCTGCATCCCCAACGCCTCGCACACGGTAAGTGCTCGATAACTCTTAAATTAAGGTCACTCACCCACAGGGCGGAAACCTGTATCCCAAACACCTCTCAGGACCCACTGCCCTCTGCAGTAGGCTCAACCAGAAGCAGGTTTCCAGCAGGTTAGGTCAACATCAGCCAAACCCACTTCCCACTCCTTCTCCTGAGTGAAGCCATTTTTGCCCTCCCCCTAAAACTGAGGAAACAGGAATTTCCTGAAATTTGGGTTCATCAAAGCTACCCAGGTTTGTGCTCTGGGGCATTGGTACTGTCTCCACTTGAACTTGGTCACCTGGGAGAGGAACTCGTGACCCAGGAGTCTGGTGTGCAGTGATGGGGGCAGGCTGCAGACCTGGGCAACCAGGGTACATGCACGCCTCTGGCACACAACCTCTGAGTTGCCTGTTTGTTTTCCTGTCACTCAGACATTTGGTTAAAGACAGGACTGATGTGCTTCCCACGTCTTCCCTGGGGATTTAGAGCTCCACTGTCTCCAGATGCTACCGTGGCTCTCCTGGATGACTTGGAGGAGCCCAATAGTTTAGAAGGAAGTAGGCAGCCACCATGCCACTTGAGTCACTGAAGGGCCAGGACAGTGTCTTCCAGCTGAGGGTCAAGGACAGTGGCAGGGACATGTCTGGCTTACACCGGGCTCTTAGAAACAATAGTGCCGACTGCAGGGTAAACTCCAAGGCTAGGGACAGAACGCGCTTGGCTCTCTGCCAGCACCCTACAGTGACCGCTCCACTTGCGGGGGCAGGAACCCCTTCAGGGAGGATTCCACATCACCTTCTTTGCCCACTGCAGGCTACCCAAAAAGTCTTGCTGGGTTGAGCTGTTCCTTCCTTTTGAGCAAGAACTTAACATCTGAAAAAATATAATAGGACAGTCTTTAGAAAGCTGTAACCATGAGTCTTTGGAATAACCACTGTCCCAAGGTGCCAGATGTTGGCAAACCAGAGGCTCCCCCACAGCTTAAAAACCAGTTCTGAGTTCCCTGCCTGGTGTTTGAGACCTCAACCTACCTCCCACGACTCCTTGGGGATCTCTGAATCTGTACCATCATTCATCTCAATCCACCTCATATTGTTAGCTATTGTCACATGGGAATGGTTTTGTCTTCCCAAGTATAATTTAACTTCCAGAAAGCATGTACTTATATACTGTTTTCGCATTCTCCTTAGCATCTGGCACAGTGCGGGGCACCAAGTGGAAGAATCACTAAGGCATATTTTGCATATTAAATTCCAAGGCCAAGTACCCATCCACATTTCTATCATAGCATTCAGAGATTTCAGAGTACTTGTTTCCCTTTGAAAGTCATGTTTTGGCTTCAGAGTATCTGACAAAACTAGCATCTGCTTTTGGTGGTGGTGGTGGTGGGGGGGAGGTCTGATTTTAACCTGTTTGTGGGACTCTGCAAAGCAACATCAGACATACAGCCTTTGGCAGAAGGGTTTCAGGGAAACTCCTCAGTGCAAAGCGCGGCTCGGCAGCAGCACTGCCCGGCCTGCTGTTGGCCCTGCAGTTTCTGCCTGGCCTGGGGGCCTGTCCTCAGCTGCAGGGTGACTCTCAGCCTCCGTGTGGAGTAGGGAGAAGCGGCTTGTGGTTAGCAATCTCGTGGCATGACTCCCTGAAGTCTGAAGTGGAGAAAAAAGGAACAAAGCGTTTCAAGGGGAAAAAAAAAAGCGCACTGGGATTTTTGGGATTGATTTTATTTGGGCTTCTCACAGTGGTTAGAGCCACTTCGTCTTCAGAACAATCACAGCACAGTAAATGCGTCACCGAGACTGCCCAGAAAGGTCTGACCAGCTGAATCTTATTGCTTAAGATACACAAATTCACATAACTGACGAATGGTGATGTGCCGCACACAGGAATGTGTTAGCATTTGCAAATCTTCTGACTGTAGCACCAAACCCTCCACCAACCCCTTCCTTCTCCTTCACCTGGAAAACCAGACTCCACCAAATCTCCCTGGCCCCTAACTAGTCCCTCAACTCCCCGTTTCCACCTCCCTCGGCATGCAGGGCAGGCCCCTGGAGCAGGAACAGACTGGGACTGCTGGAATCAAGCCCCACTCTGGGCTCCATTATCCCAGGCTCCTGCCTTTGGGGTGGGACACTGCAGTGCACCTTAACCCCAGGACCAGGCCCCCCTCTAATGGGGAAGGAAACATGAGCGGGCCAGAATTTATCCATTTGATCAGGGAACTGAAGGCGGACTCATTTTGGTAAAACTTGATGTTCTTGGAGACACTTCAGTGAGTTGTTTGGAATTTTTTTTTAATGGTGGAAGGAAAGGCATCTGAGGCTGCTGAGGCACTCCCGCCCTCTCTCGCTACGCACCGGCTTGCTGGCATGAGCTGGACCTCAGCACTGGAAGGTGAGCCCTGCGGTGTCTGCCAAACCTCCCTGCAGCTCTGGGCAGGGCCGCCGTCTGGGCCACAGCTAGTCCAAGCTTGTGCGTGAAGATCCAATTAAAGCCTTCGGTCTGGAGTTCCACCTTCACCTGCTGAGCCGAGTGGTTGTGAACACCCCCCAGGGGGGCTGATAGCGAGGGCCCGGAGCAGCCGAGGGAGGCAGACAGGTTCAGAGCACGTTTCCATTGACGGGACAGAACACAGGCCTCCGCATGTCCACGGAGCAATGTGCAAATTGCAGTGATGGGTAGAGGAAAACCTCTACTTTGAGGACAGTATCTCTGGCAAACACGGGACTGCCGTCAACAATGCTGCTGAATACACCCAAGTACACAGTCAGACAATTGTTCCGTAAACAGTAAATGCGTAAAATAAATTACCTTGAGAGGGCCCTATCTGCTCCAAACATGTGGTAAATGGGAACAGAACGGTTGCCAGTCAAAGTATATTCACAGGAAAACAGGGCTGGGGACTCACACGCAACACACACACACACACACACACACACACACACACACACACACACGTTGTCCAAAAAGTCATTGTATACGGACTTCACTTTGTTCAACACAGATTTTGGTTTCGTGAACTCCAAACACAGACACTTATTCACCTCACAGCCTTGGATTTGTCTATTTTTGTATACATCTATATTTTTTCCCTTTCTTATCATAAGGTCAATGCCTAGTCTAAATGTCATCGTTCAAGAGTGGGGGAAGAACCAAACTCCTAGAATGAACCGGGCAGGGCAGGGAATGTTAGTTTCGGCTGCTTGCTTCCTCCATTCAGATTACTCCCATGGGGTCCACTGGTTATCTGAAGCCAGACTGCAGTAACGAGGACGGCTCCTCCGGCTCCTCCGGCTCCTCCACCCCCTCCTGGGGCCACTCATACTCTTTACACAGGCTACGATTGGTCACCCCACTCACAAGGGGAGGGGGGCATGAAAACCACAGATAACCAAGGCAATTTCCCCCCCAAGTGGTTAGTTAAAACAACAACAAACTTATTCAGAATCAAGAGAAAATACTGTGTGAGAAGCGGCCTGTGGGCTGCCCTTTCTCAGCACCACGGCCTCCTTTGTTCAGAGAGAACAGTGAGACATACAGGCCCACGGACTGCGAGCTTGGGTCGGGGGAGGGCCCTGGCCACCTGAGGGCACAGACCGAAGGGCAGAGATGCAGAAGGCTGCCCCTGCACCCACCACTGTGGCTCAGGGCTTCCTGTGCACCCACAGAAGGCACAGAGACAGCCTCCGCCCAAGCCGCTGCACAGAGCATCTCCTGGCTCTTTGAAGGCAAACTTAAGAGCCGCAGACTTCCCTTTTTCAGAACAGAATTCTTGCCTGCCCACTGGTAAAGCTCTTGTTTTCAGCTCGCTTTTGTTCTTTTTCTATTGGAAAAAAAAAAAGTGAAAAACAAAGAGAAGGCAGTATAATCTTCTCCAACCTGCACCAGCCTGCGGCCAGCCAGAACGCGCTGGGCAGGGATGTAGTGATGCACCGACCTCGTCACCTGGGGTTTGGGAATGCAACAAACCCTTACCTACCTGCCTGCCACACAGCTACCCATCAGCCCTCATCCTCCCACAGGCCGGCCCAAGTCCGGCTCTGCAGACACTGGCACGCGGGATGACAGCCCCTGGGTCTCTGCAGGCTTCCTTCGCCCAGGGCTGAGACCTGCCGCCTCTCCCGACCGACATAGCAAGGTTCTCTGACACCAATACCAGAGCAAAAACCCACTCTATCACCAGGAGTCACCTCAGGGCACGGTCTCAGCTTCCTTCCTAGGGGACTTCTTAAACACACAGCACCTCCGACCGGGCAGGTAGTGCAATATGACTTGAAAAGGAAAAAAGGGAGATGGGTGGGGAATGAGGAAAGAGTCACGGAACCAACTGCTCAGCCCTCCACAATACTGTGCTTCTATGGGGGGCGGGGCATCCACACCCCAAACTGTACCTGGAGATGTAGGAAAATGCAGAAACAAAGGGGGTGAAAAAACAAAGAAGGAAAAAAAAAAAAAAAAAAGACCAAGTGGCTGTACCACTTTCTTGGAAAGTCACTTAATGCTTCTCTCGTGGTTCTCCCCTTCCCTGGTTGCTTTGCCGAGTTCTCAGACACAGGCAGGGCCTGCTCTAGCTGGGGGAGCTGCTGCTCTGGGAGTTTGGGGAGTCCTGCTCATTGATGGTGTTCAGCAGCAGGCACGCCGGTGGCCGGGGCAGGTGGGGGTGCCCAAGCTCTCGGGCCTGCTCCTCAGAGGGCTGGCACAGCCCTTCCTCCTCGTCACCAGGGGGCCGCACGTGGCAGCTGTCGCAGAATTCCAGGGGTCCATCCAGAGCGTCGTCGATAAGGGTGCTGCACTCTTTGAGGTTGTCGTCGTGGTGGCCCCGGCTGCACACACACACCTCGATGCCCGAGTCGCCCGTGAAGCGGCGATGTCGGCCAGGCGTCTTGTCCTTGCTGTCGGGGAGGGCGCTGCCCTGCTCGCAGCTGTAATCTTTCAGCAGCTCCTCCTTACACTCGGAATCCTTGTCCAGGAAGGCCCCGGGGGCCAGCTCCCCGAGGTCAGCCACAGAGCCACTGGGCTCCATTCCGGGGGCTTTGGTGGCTGCCGGGTTGGCTGGCGCGTCGATGCTGGAGGGCTCAGGGTCAGCGATGGTGCTCGGGGGTCTTGTGCTGCTTCTGCTGGGCCCTGACAAGGGGCTGCTCTGGGCCCCCGGGGAGCCCCGGGCGGGATCAGCACCTGGGGGGCTGCCGCCTGCAGGGCCACCCTGTGCAGACAGCTG
This sequence comes from Antrozous pallidus, assembly GCA_027563665.1. Taxonomy (NCBI): domain Eukaryota; kingdom Metazoa; phylum Chordata; class Mammalia; order Chiroptera; family Vespertilionidae; genus Antrozous; species Antrozous pallidus. The sequence continues at coordinate 109,602,343 of CM050510.1, read as the reverse complement.
CTGCTGCTGTAGTTGGAAGGCACTGTATGGTGGGGGAGGAGTTGGAGGTCGGTTCACCACTTCCTCATAAGGAGGTAGTAAATAGTTTGGCAAAAACCCTAAAATGGGGAGGTAGGGAGGAGAAGTTATTGCACTGGCGATTGTTCTAGGACAGAGACATCACACAGCTGCCTCCTCCCACCCCAGCATCCCCGCCGAGGGACAGCTACAGCTCCTGGCTGTGGGCAGGGCAGAGGGCTGCGGGAGTCACCTAATCTCGCCTCTCGAAACCTGAGAGCCCCTAAAGCTGCTTCATAGGCAAAGATTTCTGCCCGTACGGTCTGGAGTGCAGGCAGAGGGTTAGGAAAACGTGCTGGACAGCCAAGAGCTCCCTGCTATCTGGAACGGACCTGCTTCACACGCAAGCACGTCTCCTGTTTCAGTCAGACTGTCCTGTGTTTATGCCCCACAGGCCTCGGGGTCAGGGACCTGAACTTAGGACTCTCTGACCACTTTTTTCTTCCCTCGCCCTTCCGGATGTATGCCATGAAGAGGACCTTATTCTGCTGCTGTAGTTGGAAGGCACTGCATGGTGATAAATGCCACCATACAGCGGTAAATCTGTGTTGGGAGGTGGTCAATCTGTGTCGTCTCTCACGCTAGTGTGGCTGGCGGGAGGTGGTCTGGAAAAGACAAACCAAACCTCATGCTGACCCAGATCGAGAGGCGGTGGGTTACCAGCGAAGGGCGAGGGCTTGTCATCCGAGACTTAGTAAGAACACACCAGGTGAGCTATCTTTTCACTGTGCTGAACGCTTTGAGGCACTGGTGATCTGACTGCAACAGTTAGCGTTTATTGAGCACTTACTGTATGCCAGGCACCGTATTAAGCACGTACCCCTTCTAAATGTGAAATTGCACACTGGTAATCACTGTTTGCTAGAGAACACACTGCAAAGATGGCTTTGGACAAGCTGCATAGCCAGGCCTCCGCCAACGGAGAGGGCCTTTGCATGAGTGTCCTTTAGTGAGTCACCGAGTTTCTTGATTCTCAGAAAGTCCAAATGTCACCTCCACACACACCTGCCCTTTTCATGGCAGCCTCTGCTCAGCATGCCAGTAAACTAAAGGGGAGGATTTCGGACCACTGCACTCTAAATCTCCATTCACTCACATCATACATCACCCAACCACCTGCCTAAAAAAATCTGCCAAGGAAGCAGAGAGACCTGGTCGGAATCCAGACAGCGTAGAGGTGGGATGGCCCGGTGCACCCCCAGCACTGCTGCTCTGTGCTACATGTGACTGCCCCCTTTTCCTGTTCTTTCAACGCCCTGCTCCGTGCTTGGCAAGGAGGCAAACCCCCAAGGCCCAGAGGAGCCCCAGCCACCAATACACACAGTCTGTGTGTCCTGGGCTCCCGAGGGTGGGGTTGGGGGGCTCTGGGGTACGTACTGAAATAAAATGGCAGCGCTGAGTAATTGTGGGCTTCCCGGTAGGCGATCAGGTTGATCTCATGCTGCCGCTGCTGGGCCTGAAGGCGGTGCTTGGCTCGGCGGTGGTGGCAGACGCAGCAGCAGCTCAGGATGATGATGATGGTCCACACCAGCCAGAACCCTGGGGGCGGGGAAGCAGGACAGAGAGGCAGGGACACAGTGAACACCAGCCAGAGGGCAGCTCTCAGAGCGGGCGGCTCCCAGCAGCGCCCACCTGGTCAGCACTACAACTGTGGCCCCGCCCAGCGAGTTCACATTTAGAAGCTGCATTTCATCTTCATAAATGTTCGTGCCGAAGTGGACGACAAGTGGGATGGGAGAGGGCGGGATTGTAAGAATGACAGTAAAGGAGGCCACTCTGTCTGGGGGGCCTCCAGGGGCCTCGGGGGGAAGGGCAGAATGCCAAGGCAACTAACTCTCCAGCCCCATGGGTCCTCCCATAATTTTGGTTTGATGGGTATTATATATGCTCCCCTTTCAGGACAGTGCACTCTTCCTCTGTTAGACCTCTGAGCCCAGCCCGTGTGGCTCAATGGTTAAGCGTCAGCCCAGGAACCAGGAGGTCATGGTTCAATTCCCGGTCAGGGCACATGCCTGGGTTTCAGGCTCGATCCCCAGTATGGGGTGTACGGAAAGCAGCTGATCAATGATTCTCTCTTACCATTGATGTTTCTGTCCCTCTCTCATCCTCTCTGAAATCAATAAAACCATTTTTTTTTTTAAAAGAGATCTCTGAGAAAATGCTCTAGCTTCTCTTAGTGCCCATCTTCTCCCACGAGGACAGCTCCAGGCTTACTTTTGCTGCTGATATCAGGCTACACACCAAAAGCAAAGAGCCTCCCAAAATCGCCACAACTCAGCTGATTTTTAATTACAAAGGGGCCTCGGAGGGGCTGCCTGATAAAGCAATTCTTAGGGTCTTCCTGGTATCATCAAAAGGATCTGGGGCTTTTCTCTACCATGTATCCTCCATAATGTAAGAATCTCTAAAGTTAGAAGTGGAAAATTCTAATTGCCTGAGGTCCGTCTCTTCCCCAGGGAGTGCAAATGACTTCCTCAGCTCTTGATATAATCCGGTACAATTCCATCTCCTAGTCACACAGTCCACTCCCACCTCCTCTTGGCCTGCAGCTGCATGAGACGCAGGGGCATGAACAGCCTCCCCTCCTTCCACCCTGCTCCAGAGAGGGGACAGAGGAACAGCCCTCTCTTTTCTCCGGTGCATTATTTCTTCTCATTTCCCACTGGTTCTTAGTTACTCCTCTCCAATTTTCAAATGTATACAAAAAAGCTTTCTAAATATTTTCTTTAATTAATGAGCAATTTTGTTTTAAAATATAAATACACAGCCCTAACCGGTAAGGCTCAGTGGATGGAGCGTCAGCCTGCAGGCTGAAGGGTCCTGAGTTCGATTCCGGTCAAGGGCATGTACCTGGGTTGTGGGCACATCCCCAGTGGGGAGTGTGTAAGAGGCAGTTGATCAATGTTTCTTTCTCATCGATGTTTCTGACTCTCTATCCCTCTCCCTTCCTCTCTGTAAAAAATCAATAAAATATATATATTTTAAAAATAAAATATATACACACAGGGGGGAACTGGAATGAAAAACACAAAAAAATGACCTATTGTTAAGTAGTGAGATTATGACAAATTTTAATTTTCTTACCCCAATTATTTTCTTCTTTCAAATTATAAAAATCAAAACAAATTAAATGAAAATTAAATATATCTGTGATTAATTTTATTTTTGCAGGTTTTTATTTTAAAAATTAATATATTCTGGATGGATTTTCAAATTACTCTGGGAATATATTTATATAATAAAATAACAGGCATCATTAAAAATTATTCATAGATACTGTTTTTTTAAAGATGTTTCTAAGCCTAATATGTAAACAGCCAGGGTCCGTAATGTCCAAAACAACTGAATGGACAACTGAATGCCAGGCTGTGTGGGCAACAGGCTCGGGTGGTGGGGACTGACGAGCAGGCTGAACTGCTGACCTCTACTGACTGCCGCCGCCGTGGGCATCACGGTGACCCGGCACTGACTGCCGCCGCGTGGGCATCGCCGTGGGCATCACGGTGACCCGGCACTGACTGCCGCCGCGTGGGCATCGCCGTGGGCATCACGGTGACCCGGCACCGACTGCCGCCGCGTGGGCATCGCCGTGGGCATCACGGTGACCCGGCACTGACTGCTGCCGTGTGGGCATCGCCGTGGGCATCACGGTGACCCGGCACTGACTGCCGCCGCGTGGGCATCGCCGTGGGCATCACGGTGACCCGGCACTGGCTGCCCCCGCGTGGGCTTCGCTGTGGGCATCACGGTGACCCGGCACCGACTGCCGCCGCGTGGGCATCGCCGTGGGCATCACGGTGACCCGGCACTGACTGCTGCCGTGTGGGCATCGCCGTGGGCATCATGGTGACCCGGCACTGACTGCCGCCGCCGTGGGCATCGCCGTGGGCATCATGGTGACCCGGCACTGACTGCCGCCGTGTGGGCATCGCTGTGGGCATCATGGTGACCCGGCACTGACTGCCGCCGCCGTGGGCATCGCCGTGGGCATCATGGTGACCCGGCACTGACTGCCGCCGCCGTGGGCATCACGGTGACCCGGCACTGACTGCCGCCGCGTGGGCATCGCTGTGGGCATCATGGTGACCCGGCACTGACTGCCACCGCCAAGGCGGTACGATGCGATTGGTCGGGAGGGGGGCATCGCCTCACAATAGCCCTGCAAAGGGAGGCCCAGGCCACCAGCCAGGGGGGCTCTGCAATCACCCCAAAGAGGGAGGCTCAGGCTACCCAGCCAGCGGCAGTGGGCGGGGCCTCCTTCTGCAGAGCCCTGCAATCACAGGGCTCCTGGACTGCGAGAGGGGGCCGGCTGGGCTAAAGAACACCCCACCCCCCAGCACATGAATTTCATGCACCGGGCCTCTAGTCCTATCTAATAAGAGAGTAACGTGCAAATGTGACTGTACCTTGGCTCCTGATTGGCTATGCTACCAGCCAATCAGGAGCAGGGGGCAGGGCCAAGCAGTGCCAGCGCCTGGCCCTGGGGGCGGTGGTGGCAAGCGCCTGGCCCCAGGGCTCGGAGATGAGGCAGCGGGGTGGCAAGCGCCCACCCTCAGGGACCGAGACGAGGCGGCAGCGGCGTGGCACTCCAGCCAGAGCAGAGAAGACTGAAGGCTCTGGCTGGAGTGAAGCCTCCAGCCGACCAAAGCAAAAACGGAAGGCAACAGCCAGAGGGAAGGCCTGGGTCCCAGGTTCCAGAGGAAAACTGGTCCTGGCAGCCAGGGGAAGGAAAGCCTATTGCATGAATCTTCATGCAACGGGCCTCTAGTATTAAATAAAAAAGCAGATTCAAAACAATATAAAATATGATCCCAATTTTTCCTTTTAAAAAAGTGTATCTAGCCGAGACCGGTTTGGCTCAGTGGATAGAGCAGACTGCGGACTGAAGGGTCCCGAGTTCGATTTCGGCAAGAGCATGTACCTTGGCTGCGGGTGCATCCCCGGTGGGGGGCGTGCAGGAGGCAGCTGATTGATGTCTCTCTCTCATCGATGTTTCTGACTTTCTATCCCTCTCCCTTCCTCTCTGTAAAAAAATCAATAAAAATATATTTTTTTTAAAAAAAGTGTATCTAAACATGTAGGAATGATCAGGAAGTTAATCTTAAGGTTATTCCTAGATAACTGGCTATATTTCTGGTACCAACTCCTTCATTTTTTCTACATTTCCTAATTTTATCTACATTTCCTAATTTTTCTAAGGTGAATGTACTTTTTTGAAGTTAAAAAAATGAATCTGGCCCTCGCCATTTTGGCTTAGTGGATAAAGCATCGACCTGTGGACTGAAGGGTCCTGGGTTCAATTCCAGTCAAGGGTGTATGCCTGGATTGTGGGCTCAATCCCCAGAAGGAGGCAGCCAATCAATGAGTCTCATCAGTGATGTATCCATCTCTCTCCTCCTCTCTTCCTCTCTAAAATCAATAAAAACATATTTTTAAAAATTTTATCTGAGGAACAATTTGCAGGTAAATTGTTATGAAATGAGAATACACTACATTATTGTTCATTTATTGTCTATTTTGAATAACTTGAGATTTTTTTCCATTACAAATGCTACATCTAGTTTTTATCCTCTGCTTTATAATTATAAATCTGTTTAGAATCTGTTAAGTATTTGCACATGTATTTCTTGCCAGAATGAGCCAACATCATGTTTTTTTATATGCTTTTTGAAAGGCTTCCTGCTCCCTACAGACAGGCCTATAAATGAATAGAATCCTCATTTTTTTTTTCCTGTTTGTACCAAAAAGATCCCACTGACATTTAGGGTGTGGCCTCTGGCAACAGCTCTTTCTGTTTCCAAGGTGTCTCCCCACTGAATTTCCCCACAGAGCCAGCCTTACAGGGCGAGATGGCAAGGCAGTACGGCTGCCAGGCTCTGGCAAGCTGGGTGGCACCTAACTGCTTGTGGTACGTGTTCAATGGACCTTTCTGCAGAGTCCTGGCAACAGGAGAACAGGCGAGGGCAATAGGTGGAGGAATTTCCCCCCATTTTCCCAATAGCAGACAGAAAAAACTCATTCCCAACCAGAAAACATACCCTTAATTTGAAGTTAGAATTCTTCTTCCCCTTCCCAGATTCGCTACTGACATTTGCTTATTCAACTTACATTTCTCTCCTGTTGCTGGGTGACTGAAGACTAGACGGGCAGTGCTAGCGGAGCCGGAGGATGGTGTGGAGGCCGGAAAGGAGCTCCTGGGTGAGCACTGGCTACCTGCTGCCTCCTACAACCTCTCCTCCAGGTCAATCCCGGTGGCTCCCACCCTCTGAGGTGGGACTGCACTGAAGAAAGGCTCCACAAATAAGCACAGTGCACTCTGCTGAAGAGCCCGACTCCAAATGTATTTAAAAGTCACAAAGATTCTGGGCTGAAGACTCTTTTTATATTATTTTCCAGCATAACTTTCATATTTCTGTGTTACTTGGTAATTTAGAAAATACATTCTTCCATTAGGTCAGGGGTGGGGAACCTTTTTTCTGCCAAGGGCTGTTTGGATATTTATTACATCATTTGTGGGCCACACAAAATTATCAACTTAGAAATTAACCTGCTCTATTTGGTCATTTAATTAACTCACTGTTAATGCTTTGGCAGGGCCAAAGCAAATGGTTTCGTGGGCCTTACATGGCCCTGGGGCTGGATGTTCCCCACCCCTGCATTAGATAATCAACATTTAACTCTATTATTTTTTTTTTACTTCTAGAGTCATTTTTTTAGTAGTTTCTTACCTAAAGGTAAACCAACTTTCAAGTTTCAAGCCACAATATACATGATCTAAGGCAGTTCTCAGCTTTTAAATATGCTTAAAAAACACACACAACATAAGACAACAAAAACATGCTTCTAATAGGAAAAATCTCCTGTACTGGTTTTCACACTGGCCAAATATTTCTGGCTTCCCCTGCTCTAGGCATGTGGGTAGGTTGAACTTCTTGGTCCCTTTTTGATTGGATGAGGCACTGAGACTGACTTTGACTAATGAATTGGTTTTGGAAAGGATACATCTTTTAGAGGCCAGGATACTGCTTGCTGATAGGAGACTCGCCATGAGTGTTCCTTCTGCCATGGCAACTGGCAATATTCCAGAGAGTGACTTTAGGGTGTGTCTGGTCCCAGAGGATGATGAAGTGGGAACAAAGCTCCCAACCAATCTGTGACACACACATACCAGGGTAGGAGAAGTAAACCTGTTGTTTTAACCCACTAGGAGTTTGGACTTGTTACTGCAGCATAACCTAGACTGACTGATGCAATGAGTTTACAGGCTTTGCTGGTGAGAGAGTATTTAACCAGTTAACTGCCATCCCCATTGCGTCTATAGACGTTTATGGCACACAAAGGGTTAAAGGGTTCAGGTTCAGCAGATTCTTTCCCCCCCTCACTGATTTTTAGAGAAAGTGAAAAGGAGATGGAGAGACACACAGAGAGGAGCATCAATGTGAGACAGATACATTGACTGGCTGCCTCCGGCATGTACCATGAGCTAAGGATCGAACCTGCAACTAATGTACGTGCCCTTGACCGGAATCAAACCTGAGACCCTTCAGTCTGCAGGCCGACACTCTATCCACTGAGCCAAACAAGATTAATCAGATTCATAAGCAGACCCTTGATCCAGAAAAAGGCTGTGATCCACTGAACTATAAGTATAATAGAAAAAGGGCCTTTTGTAAAAGAAGGAAAAATTAAGCAGGTCAAAGGGGACTGGGGGGAAGACAAGGACAACTGGAGTACTGTGTGAATCAAAACTACGGGAAAACTAAAGCTGGGAGCAAAATGGGTCTAGTGGTACATGTGATGACGTAGTATTATTATAGTAAATGTCTAGAAAAGACCTCAAATGAGCTAGTCCCACTTAATGGAAGGTAGAAGGCATTCCTGTCTGACCCTCACAAAACGGATCCGCCTGGGAGCCATTCTAGTCAAAGTGGTGTCCTATCAACTTTCAAGGGGGAATATCCACACTAATCCTTAATGGAGTTGTGCCAACTTTTGATCTCTTCGCTAGACTTCACAAACAAGGAAGAGTTTAAGAAAGGAAAACGTAATGAACGCGACACACAGTAAAAGACAGCATGTCCTCTTTCCCAAACACATACCTACCCAGCGATCAAATCCCTCAATGACAACTTTGAAATTTGGGACCTCATGGTGGGGGCGGGGGTGAGCATTTGTCATGCTAAGCAAAATGGAAACATGTTTTTAAAAACAGGGTCCAATGTTTGCCCAGAGTCACGTGCCCCAGAGTTCACAATAAACTTGAGAAAACACCACTCCCCAACTGGCAGGAAATTCCTCCTTAGGAAGCCATAGCACACTGTAAGTTAGCTCTCCTTTTACAGGACGGTACGTGACCCCCCGAGGCTCAGCAGGAGCTCCTGCCACCACCACTGAGGAAAAGGCCTGAATTTGGGAAATGACTTCAGAGGACTTGCAATTTTATCTCAAAGACCGGACAGGTTTCCTATAAGCATGACTGCAAATAGAAAAGAGGTGCACAACCTGAGTTCAAATCCCAGCTCACAAAACCATTTCCTGGCTTTGTGACTGATCCTTTTTTTACTTCCCTCATCTGTAAAATGGGGAGAATGACCTACATGGTCACTATGAGGAAAATTAGCTAATATATGCAGAGTATTCAGAACCATGCCTGGTATACAAGTTAAGTTCCCCAGCTTAGTATTACTACTGTTGTTACGGTCATGGTTTTAAATTTCCCTTTTGATCTATAAAAAAGCAAGAGTGAGGAAAAGGTCCAAAGCCTGCTTCTAGGTTCTATTCTTGTCTAAATTCACTGGAAAACCAACCCATCTACACTGATCAACCTGCCTTTGTTCTGAAGCTGGAGAACTAGAGACCTGGGGTCTAGTCAGGGCTTGGCAGAAGGCCCCAACTCCCTACTTCCCACTTTGCTGAGCAGGGCAAGTGCTCTAGGTATTCCTTAACAGCAGCTCAACAACAGGTATCTTAAGACAAACTAAAAATTAAAAAGAAGGTTAATATGTGAAAAGATGGGCAGCATTAACTGAATCTGCTAATAATCTGTTCCATATCAACTCAGGAAAATCCACTGTCTAGAAACTCGCCCCTGTGCCTCATTACAGCCCCAACCAGGGAAAATTGATGCCTGATTGAAGTTCCCCCAAATTATGTTAGGAGCGGAAATTCCTAACTCTGACCTCTCCCTAGAAAGTGGAGCTAGGTGAGTGGAAAGAGCCCGGAGATGAGAATTGGGAGGTCCAGGTTCAGGCTCTTGAGTATGTATGCTCCTGGCCTCTCTGGGGTCCCATTTTTGTTGTTGTTGTTGGTTTGGTTTGGTTGTATCTTCAGGTGGAAAGTAAATACGCACATTTCAGACCCTCCAGGACCTGGGCCCATCACCCTCCAGCCTGGCACTGGGCATTCTGGACGGCTTTGGAGTGAGGAGCACTGACCTTACTACTCAGCTGCATACCTCTGGTCCAGAGACACAGGGTGTTCTTAGGGTGAAATGAGACAATGTGCATGAAGAACCTGCTTAGTGCCTGGCACTACGAGAGTTCTACGCATATTAGCACCCATGTTATCACCGTTTCTTCCCAGTCAAGCTGCAGGGGAAAGATTAACAATGTGGTCCACACTCCGTTCTTTCTCACCGGGCCTGGGCCTATGGTGTTCCTCTGTCTGGGAAATCATTCTACCCTTGTCCGTGTATTTAAATCTATCTGCTTTTTAAAGACCCACTTCAAATGCTACTTCTTCCACCCAGCCTGCCTGGCTCCTATCCAGCCAGAGCAAACTCTCCGGTGGACGTTCACGGCATTTCTGGCAAATACACTCTGCTCTCTACTTTGTGTTACTACAGGGCATTCTCGGTGGCAAGGATTATATCTGCCCACATTTTCCAACACAGAAGAGGCCAGAGCGTTCAGCAGGAACTTGTTAGAATTGCAAATTCGCAGGTCCGCCTCAGACTTATTGAATCAAAATATCTGGGAGTAGGGCCCAGAAAACTGTGCTTTAATGAGTCCTCCAGGAAACTCAGATGCTTGCCAAAGTTCAAGAACCACTGAAATAAGGGTTTGCTGAACGAATACATGATTGAATGATGAGTTAAAGTTCAAGAGTGTGTGTGTATGTCAGTGTGTGTGTCTGCGTGTGTGTGTCCACGCATGCACATATGTGTGTGTGAGTGACAGTCCTCAGCACACAGGAAAATTCAGCTTAATAGAGATAAAAGGGTTGGTGCAAATGGCATTTTTCCCTCTTGAAGCCTTCTGCCAAGGATTTCCTGGCTGGTATTTTCTTCCTTCAAAGCAAAGAGACAAAAAGAATGACCCAAAGCCCATCACTTTCACATTTTAGGCAAAGTTTAGAGGCAATTAGAGGGAATAGGTTTCAAGGCTACAAAAAGTACAGTATTGATGAGAACTAAAACGGCACATTCCGACACTCAAACTCTCTCTCTCTCCACATCAGGTGAAGGTCAAGACCCTAATAAGGAGGAAAACCAAGGAATTCTCAGGGGGGATGGGACACTCTGGGCATCTCCTGACCAAGAAGCCATTCTGAGCATAGGTGAGAGGAAAGTTCTGCTTCTATGGCTTCCATCCCTGCAGAACTTAGAAAGCATGAACCAACTGGTTATAATGGTGAGTCTTTTCTCCTCGTTCAGATTCTGGTTTCTACCTGGCCTCCCCCTTACCCATAACTGGAGAGATCACTGGCCCCCCGTGCAGCTCTTCCTCTGGCTTTTTCAAGCCTCCCTGCCACCTGGGTCTCCCTGTCCGGCCACCCCACCACCCTGCCCTGGCTCTGGTGACCCGATTCTGGTGGCTCCTGAGTCTGCTCTGCCAGCAGCCCCGAAGGCTCTGTCAGTTTGAGAAGGGGCCATCAACTCCAACCCTTTCCGCAACTGACGGGCCTGGGCCAGGCCCCAGAAAAACAGGCTGTCAGCTTTGTGGCTTTTTTGGCAGCCTGGCTTCGACTTTTGTTTTAACAAGGGGTGGGAGGGAGAATCTGAACCCTGTGGTTATCTGCATTTTAAAACATTTAACAGTCTGTCCACCTGCTTGGCACTTTGAGTTCTCCAGTAAGCCCCTCAGCTCCACCCCTTCTAAAAGAGTAACAATAATTCCAAGCCTCCTCGGTCGCTGCTTATATAGCATACTAGGGGCCTGGTGCACGAAATTCGTGCACTGGGGGCGGGTGGTCCCTCAGCCCAATCTGTCCCCTCTCACATACTGGGAGCCCTCAGGGGATGTCCTACTGATGGCTCACCCCTGGCCTGCCCAAGGCCAAAAGCCTCTGGCAGGCTTTCCATCCTTGGGCAGGGGACCTTGGCCAGGGAACCCCAACCAGCCATCGCTCTGCGATCGGGGCTGATCACTGCCTGGCTATGCCCCCAGCCCAGCCCACCCTGACGGAGGCCAGGGGTGAAAAGGCCGCTTGGCGAGGCCTTTTTGCCCCTAGCCTGGGGCACCCAGGGAAGTGGTTGCCCCAAGATCGGGGCTGATCGCTGCCTGGCCATGCCCCCAGCCCAGCTGTAGTCCAGCCACTGTGCTGCTGCAATTGATCCGGGGCCCGCCATCGCTGCCTGGCCTGGCCCCACCCCCCACCTCATGCTGCTCAGCCCTGCCCCTACTCCTGATTGGCTGGTAGCATAGCGAAGGTACGATTAGATTTGCATATTACTCTTTTATTAGATAGGATGGGAGGGTTGAGGGGTAAGGGGGAGATCCTGAGATCTATCTTCTCCTTGGGGGAGGAGTCTACATTTGACCCCCAACTGAGATTCCTCAGAAAGGTCATCAGACCTAAAAGGGGAAGGACCAGGGTAAAAAGAGGTCCTGTTTTGTAAAAACCACTCCGACTGGCTACAAAATCCTTTTGCTTTTAGAGGGAGCCTTCCTGGCCAAGAGTCCAATTTCCTCTCCATACGGGATAATAGCCCTTCTAGCTGCTTTCTGACCATATCATTGATGTGGGGGAATAAGGAACACTCAGAAAGAAGAGAGGGAATATGGGGCAGGGGTGATGGTGGCAATAAGGGAATGGTCTGACAAACAAGTCCAAAGTTCATTTCCAAATGGAAGGAGTGAGGGATGCTTAGAATTATCTGGAGAAACAGTCTATCATTTCCTCTCTCAGCAGACAGTTGTGAGAACCACTGCAGTGATGGTCACCTGCCCTAAGGACTCTCCCACCCTCCCATTCTTCCTCGAGCATCCCATAGTGTCTGTCTGAGTACTCCGATAGTGTCTGTCTGAGTACTCCGATAGTGTCTGTCTGAGTACTCCGAGGATCAGAGTACAAAGTGTGTTAGTGAACAATATCACCACCCGTGGGCAACTCTGGAAGGTACACGTGGTCCTGGCCTCAACCAAACCAGTGGCAAGACAAGGATTGTCTGTCTCCACAGGGCAATGAGCTGACAGTAACAGGGTGGGTGCACTGGAAAGGCCTCCAGGCACTTCAGCTTGAGAGCAAGGGGCTCCCTCTCTCCAGAAGGGCTCAGTAGGCAGGGGCTACAGAAAGATTATCCCTTTGAGAGGGACCCTCAGAAACAGAAGCAGCTCCTTGATGCTCCATGGGGAGTTCCAGAACCTTGCAGTTTTGTTTTGTTTTGTATTTTAATTGGTTTCAGAGAGGAGAGAAGGGAGAAGGAGATTCTCCCTTCAATGATGAGAGAGAATCCTCCTGCATGTCCCCTACTGAGGATCAAACCCATAAACAGGCATGTGCCCTAATGGGGGGACACAAACCGTGACCTCCTGGTTCATAGGTCAACGCACAGCCAGGGATCCACACTGGCCAGAAACCTTGTGGTTCTTATTTAAAAAATAAACAAAAAACAGACTTACAGCAATTCACAGAGCCCAGCTCGGCATTCACAGCAGCTTAGCTGCTGAAACCTCTCTTCACCGAGAGGGCAAGCCTGGGAGTCTGGGATGCCCACGGAAAGGCCTAAGGTTAGCACTGCTTGGCACACACTGAAATGAGCATCGAGGAGAACCCAGGCAGGAGTTTCTGCAGCAGACCCGGTAAACACAGCCTCTTCAGAAGGCCCAGACCAAGTGGTCGGCAAACCACAGCTCGCGAGCCACATGCAGTTCTTTGATCCCTTGAGTGTGGCTCTTCCACAAAATACCACGGCCTGGGCAAGTCTATTTTAAAGAAGTGGCGTTAGAAGAAGTTTAAGTTTTAAAAAATGTGGCTCTCAAAAGAAATTTCAATCATTGTACTGTTGATATTTGGCTCTGCTGACTAATGAGTTTGCCGACCACTGGCCCAGATCATATTCTTCAGTCTCTAGCCCACAAAGTCCAAAGAACATCAGAGCCCTCCTCCTCTACAGAGGAATCACTTCTGGAACCAGGAAATTGACTCTTACTTGCCAACACTGCCCCCGAGAAAAAGAAAAGGGCTGACCAGGCCGCGGCTTTCCAATGACCAAGAGCAGAGGCCGTCACCAGCAGCCCGGGGGCTCCAAAAACCTCCAGGCAACTTACACCAGAGTTCATAGTAGTAGTTGCAGCACTGAGACTGTCCACAGCAGTGTCCTGTGTCACAGATGTAGCTCTGATTGTTGGTACCCACACAGGTTTCCTTATCCTAAAAAGTAAATAAATAAATAAAATTTAGCATATTAAATTACTTCTCACTCCCCTCTTTCTGGTTATCTGCTCATTCTCCACCAAAACAGTTTGTATCAATATTTATTCCATTTAAGAAAAAAATATTAGAAAGAACAGCAAATTTAAGGGGGGAGGGAAAACGGTTTATTAAAGGGAGAAGAGGCCCTGGGCCAGGAAGCTCAGTTGGTTGGAGCATCGTCTCAATGTGCTAAGACTGTGGGTTCGATCCCCAGTCAGGGGATGTACAAGGGTCCACCAATGAATGCTTAAATAAGTTGAATGGCACATCAATGTTTCTCTGCTTTCTCTCTCCCTAAATCAATTATTTTTTTAAGATCCACATTAAAAAAAAGGGGCAGGGGAGGATTCAGCACACACAGCTGACTGGTAAAGAGCAGAGTTCTACTCAGACAGGAAAGGGTTATGTCATTTTCTTTATATCCAAGCAGAAACACTGGATATTACAGTGTTATTTAAACTCAGCCGGTAACAGGTGATGCTTCTCCTGTAATTAGCAGTGGTTTTAAATAAAACCAGCTTTTCTATAAAAGTTCCTGGAATAATTAATGCAATATGGATTCTAAGATTAGGATTAGCATCTAGTCAGGTATTCGATCCTCCCTTCAAAACACAAGATCTCCAAGGTTAATTACACTGTGATTCAAACAAAAGCTAAAAAACCAGCTACTAAATTCTTCACTTTTAAGAGGTGACCTGCTCAAGTGACCTAGTCCAAATCCAATTAGCTAGATCATTTTTACCATATTGAATGATCGCTTAATAGTCTTGACTGGATATAGGATTCCTATTGTCCCTTCTCAGGGACAGCTACAGAAAAGGTACTGCCGGGGAACCATCTAGCAGTTTTTTTTGCCAAATTCTATTCACAGCACTGGGGAATGGAAATGGAGGTGAAAAAGATTTTTTACACTTCACACTTTAAATATGAAATATCCCACCAGCCAACCTGAACTTCAGCCCAAAATATTCTCTGGACCGCAATGTATATGATGAGACCTGCAAATCACCTGCTCTTTCTGGCTTCCAAGATTTCTTTATTCTAAAGAAGTAACACATGGGTTTACTGGACACTGTTTTGTGCTTAGCACTGAGCTGGGTAAGAGGACTATGCAAAGAAAAATAAATAAGACATTGTTCCTATCCTCAAAAAGCTTAGAGTTAAGAAGGGAAAAAAAAAACCCTACTCAGCAAAGAAACTCAAACCACAGTATTGTATTTGCTGCTCCTCAGCTGACCCTGCCCACAGCACACATCCGGGCAGAGGCCTGCCAGAGAAAACCGAAGTCACATGGTCAGTTCATGCTCTCTGGACCTGGCTTTCCTAGTCTAGCTACTTGGCCAAGGGTATAGACAAAGCATGCCAGTGACTCTCTACAGGGATAGGGACCAGACAGCAACCATGCAGGTACCTGAAGCCGTAAGACGGGCTAAAAACCGGGTGCCTGGCTCAGAGCAGGTTTCCACCACACATCCTCTGGTGTTTCCTGGTCTTTAAGGAACCTCACACCCCCGTGGAAAGGGGTTTAGGAAGAAGAAACATGGGAAAGGCATTTGTAAACTCCGACAATGAGGGGCTCACAATACTGCAAACAATTCTTCCTCTCTTTGCCTTCCTGTGTAGACCATACACAGAACACAATCCGCTGCAAGGCCCTGCTGGCGCACGTGGAGAAAGCAGGTCTGTGCTCAGTTCTGCTAGAACACACACGCTCTCTGACTTCAGAGTAAAACACTGCTTTCGTAAGTTTCGAAAAGTTCCTCCCAGCCTGGCGGCACGGCTCGCTTTTGGAGCGTCGACCTATGACCCGGGTCACAGTCCGATTCCCCGTCGGGGCACTTGCCTGGGTTGCAGGCTTGATCCCCAGGGGGCAGGAGGCGGCCAATGAATGATTCTCTCTTATCACTGATGTTTCTCTCTCTCTTTCCCTCTCCCTTCCTCTTACTCTAAAAAACAAACAAACAAAAAACCCAAACTTTTTTTTAAAAGCTTCTCCCAAGTCTAACAAGCCTGGAAACGCCGCGCTTCTGACGCTGGCTCACAAGAGCGTAGTTCGAAAATCTCCACGTAGCGCCGTGCTGTCTAGGCCCTGACACATTAGAGAATCCAGGGGCACTTCCGCCGCGGGAAAATTTCCCCGATGAGGCCCAGGCTCTGAACGCAGTAGCCAGCTGGTCCTGAGGGAGGCGTGGAATGGAACATGTCTGAAATCTAGACAAGTGGCATCCTCATGACCTACTGGTGTCGGCTTTTCTCTCGGCTCTTCCATCCCGAGGCAGGAAGCCTGGGATAAACAGGAGCCCACTCTTTTTCTCCAGGGACAGCGGAACTGTAGCAGCATCCTTTAATTCAGGGTTCTCCCAGCCCTAGCCGATATATCTCATCTGTCCTTCCTCTGCCCCTAGACAGAGTCCCCAAGCTGCCTGGGATGGTTTGGAGTATGGGAACTGTCATTTTCTGCTGCAGGAGAAAGGAAAGACGGTGGGCAGTTAAGGAATGTGACTACTATAGAAGTGGGCTCATGAATCTTTAGCAAAAGATAAACAATGAAGACTAGGGGAGTGAGAAGTGTCAAGGCGAACTCCTCCAGAGACAGAGAGACTTGGTGGTGTGAGGGAAAAAAAAAAAATCCACGTGCCTTGCATTTGGCCCCAGCTCTGCCACAATAGAGGTACAGAACTTTGGTTAAGTTCCTCAGTGGTCCTAAGAGTTATTAAGATGCTCTTTTTTTTTTTTTTCACAGAGAGGAAGGGAGATGGATAGAAAGTCTGAAACACTGATCAGCTGCCTCTTGCACACCCCCTTACTGGGGATGTGCCCGCAGCCAAGGTACATGTCCCTGACCCGAATAGAACCTGGGACCTCTCAGTGCACAGGCTGACGCTCAATCCACTGAGCCAAACTGGCTTCGGCTTAAGATGCTCTTTAATGTCCCCTCCAACCCTAAGTAAGGCTTTATTATCCTACCACCACCCATCCCCTCTGACGTAACAGCCCTGAGTCAACTCAAGAGCTCCTGTAATCTCTGTCTCCTCTCATTCAAAGTGACGGCAAAGAACAGTGACGTGCAAATGCTGCCTGGTGCTTTTCCACCCTCTTCTGTAAAGAGGAGCTCGACAGTGGGTTACCCAGTGGCCTCTCGCAGACCTCACATGGCTCCAGGTCTGTCAGGCAGAAGTGATTAAGAGTTAGTCAGACCCGGGTTCAAAACCCAGGTCATTAACTTATTAAGCCCACTATGCTTATTAACTGTGTGAATGTAAGTTACTTAACTTCTCTGAGCTTTTAATACCAATATTATTTTGTGGGCCATTACTGTCAGCATGAAAGATCATCCAAACAGCACTTTGCATTCACTTAGAACTCTTTCAGAACAGTCAAGTTCACTGGCTGCTCCAGAGATAGACACAAAGAATAGAAAAAGGAACTGGAGAGCATGTAATGGAAAGTTCAAATATGGAACATTCTCAGCACACTTTATGATCATCCTTTGCTTTTCTCCCAAGCATCTGTAAGCACTTTACACACAGACGTTGTTCAAGCCAACTCTTGAGGAGTGACCAGTAAGTATCCCTCCCACCCCTCTGCAGAGGAACCGGAGAATGGACTGCACTCGCCCTGTGGGCAGAGCTCTTGTCTCCTTATCCTCCTCCCCATCCCCAGTATAAGCACAGTGCTTGGCACACAAAGGTTGGCTTAATGAAACAATGGCAACACAACCTTCATGAAGACAGAGCAACTTAGGGTGCATAATATAGCTAACGTGTACTTGAACACTTATGTGCCAGGCACTGTTTTTTTATTATTATTTATTTATTATTTTTTTAATATATTTTATTGATTTCAGAGATGAAGGGAGAAAAAGAGAGAGATATAGAAACATCAATGATGAGAGAGAATCATTGACCAGCTGCCTCTGCATGCCCCCTACTGGGGATTGAGCCTGCAACTTGGGCATCTGTCCTTGGCCAGAATCGGACCTGGGACCCCTCAGTCCGCAGGCTGACATTCTATCCATTGAGCCAAACCAGCTAGGGCAAGGCACTGTTTTTAAATGCTTTACATGTGCTCCTTTATCTGAACTTGAAAGCAGCACTATGAAATGGGCAGTATCCGGGAACTGAGGCCAGGAGAGGCTAAGCAATTTGCCGAAGGTCGCACAGCTAGGAAGCAGAGCAATCTAGTTTGTCAGACTTTAGAGCCTGACTTTTTACCTATTATTAACCCCCTCAGCCTGGCCTGCCCCCTCAGAGTACCGGAGCCCCCTGTAGCGGGAGGCGACCCGGTGATCAAAGGAAGGCAATGCCCCATCACACCTCTGCTGCTGCCACTGCCAGCAGCACAAGCCTTGGCCAGCCCTGAGTCTCGGGCAGTCCTGGGTGGCTGGGCAGCCACCACACGAGGCTTGCCTGTGCCTCGGCGCCAGCTGGGCAGCCAACATCCAAGGCTTGCCTGCACCTTGGTCCAGCCCTGGGCGACTGGGGGGCTTTAGGGTGTGGCAGTCAATTAACATATTCCCTCCTTATTGGCTGTGGGCTATGCCATCTTTTGTGAGGGCATGATGGTCAATTAGCATATTTCCTCTTTATTACATAGGATAGCCTCTTTGGTTAAAGTTGCACTTTCTCAGTTGCTTTTACCATTTCAATTGCTTACATAAATCCAATAAAAGCCCCAAATCAAATAAAATCAACGTTGTGTCTTTGGTGGAAAAGATAAGGATCCTGTTCTGTGCAGCTCTTTGACTTTGAGAACAGGATCTTTCCTTTTCTACTTGGCAGGGAGAAGAGGCAACATGGGACTCCTCCCTTCTTTGCTCCAAAGTTCATACTTTCACATACTGATTTTCTGAAGAGCAGAATGGTGTTTCACCCCAGTGTGGAACACAGGGTCTACATTCCTTCCTTCAACATTTAGTGAGTACCCTGCATCAGTACTGAGCTGGAGGTGGGGAACACAATAGAAAAATGGCTAAAAACTGTCATGATCCCTGTCCTTGAGGAGCTTGCAGTCTCATGAAAATAATAATAGGCAATAATAGTAATGTAACCACGTGAGTAGGAAGGGAAAATACATGATCCAGTGAGAGTTACAAGACCTAAGAGCTAGTCACAAGGTCCAGAATAGCTTCTGGGAGGAAGGTAAGTTGAAACTGAGATCGCCAGGATGGCTGGAAAGCTAGTAACCAGGGAAGAGGGACGGGAAGAACATTACAGGCTGAGGAGAGGAAACCAGCAAAGCACTTTAGCTGGGAACGGTTGAGGAAGCAGGAAAGAAAGTTAGGTAAGTGGGAACCAGACTGCACAAAGAGGAGACAAGATCAGATTGCATTTTATTAATTTTGTTTGTTTTCAGATTTGCATTTTAAAGATACCTTCTTCCTGGCAGTTTTCATCTGCATAAAACACCAAGGCCAAAAAAAATGCTAGAAAGGTAAAACTTCAGATAAATGAACTTTGTGCAAATAACTTGTGCTTTTCGGCTGAGGTCTTTTACCTCACGGGGAGGGCTGTGGCAATGACCATGGGGATCCTCGTGTGTTCAGGTATGTGCCTTCAAGCCCTGGTACCATAGTGACCGACTCCAAGACATGGGGCACATCTGGTCATTAAACCAAAAGCACAGGCACAAAGAAGAATGACCAACACCGAACTGGAAAGAACATTTATTACAATGCAAAAAGGATGAACAGCATGCCTTTTGCACATAAGCAAAAAATTATCTCATCTCTTCGGTGGCAGCATAAACTCTGGGACTAATAACATTTTCCTTAAGAGTTTCCAGGTCTTATAGTTGCTATTCTTAGCTGAGCCACTGTAAAGGTCAATTCAATCAGCACAAGAACTTTCAAAGTACCAGCATAGAAAGAGACACTGGGCAGTAATAGTTGCCCAGGGATGTTTTTAATTTGCCCATTTATGGGGCTGGAAAAATCTGCTAGCAAATGGCAATATCATCTTCATGTTCTTAGGAAAGTACTGAAGTTTTTTAAAGTTTTAAAGTTAAAAAAATAGGAAAACTAATACTTCACAGGATGTTCAGGCACAGGACACTAACTATTTTGGCTGCTAGAGATGAATGAATTTGGAGCACAACTTCTGGCTTTCTTTATAGAGAAAACAAATGGTTTCTAATGGAAACGCCCAATTCCACAAATCAAATATGTATTGAAACTCTTTCCCTGGGTGCCAGGCACTGTGCTGGAAGCTACAACTACAGCAATGAGCTAGCGATGCTCAGGGAAGAGATCCTGCTTCTGGCAATACTGCTGGGTAGGTAACTTAAAAATTCTCCTGTCAGAACCCCTGGAAATCATGGCTATATATCCTTATAGTTACACAGCTGAGCTTGCAAGAAAGCAGGGAGGATCCCCAGGAGCCAAAAATGTGGGAAATTACACTGGTAAATGAGGTCAAGTCTTTCCAGTTGCCCTGGAAAGCGGCTGTTTGTTGCTCTTGGGCCTACCTGAATCAGGGACTTGGAACTGAGCACCAATATACAGTGAGAATCCTGAGAGAGAAAGCAGACTAGAAAAACAACTAGCCCATTGGTGTGTACACATTTTGGGGGGACACACTATATTTTACATTAAGAAAGTTAAGCTCACTTTTCCCCTAATACGTTTGAAGAGTTGGGTAAATAAGAATTGTCCAAAGGCACATGTTTTGAAGTTACGGAAGAATTGAGGGTAAAGGAAAGTAAGCTCTGACAAAGGAATGATTCAGCAAGGAGTCCTGGCCTATCCGTTAGTCTAACATCCCTCGATCCGATGGTGGGGGTTGTTATACACCACTTTTGTCCCAGTCACAATGTGCACTATACGTGACAATGACACCTTTAAGCTGTATTAGCTAAAGGGGCTCTGATAAAGAAGGGCAGGCCATTGCTAAGAAGTTAGCCAAGACTCTTGCTTCGTATGGACTGGTATATTCGGAAAGAACTTTTATGCTGTTTGATAGAGTTCAGTACTTTTCCGAAAAGACAAATAGCGTGGGGCAGGTTTCCCTAACCAAGCCAGTAAATCTTATCTGATAAGATTCAGCCCCATCTCTCAAACTGGAATATGTGCCCTAAGACCTCTGGACTCCAGCTTGCTGGGCTCAGGAACACCCAGTCTCCTACCCTCTCTCTGTAAAGTGCCTTTAAGGGTAAAGCCACAGACTGGAGCTACTGACAAGACTTGAGAAAAGCCTGGAATCAATGGGAGCAGCAGCTCCTTCAAGATTTGGAAGGCAGTCCCCAAAGCCCCTGATGTGGCAGGGACAGGGGTGCATTGACTTCAACCTGTGAGGGCCTCTGGGAGTAACTATATCAGTCTTCTCTTAAAGAACGACACTCCAGCCGAGACCGGTCTGGCTCAGTGGATAGAGCGTCGGACTGTGGACTGAAGGGTCCCAGGTTCGATTCCGGCAAGAGCATGTACCTTGGCTGCGGGCACATCCCGGCAGGGGGCGTGCAAGAGGCAGCTGATGGATGTCTCTCTCTCATCAATGTTTCTGACTTTCTATCCCTCTCCCTTCCGCTCTGTAAAAAAATCAATAAAATATTTAAAAAAAAAAAAAAAAGAACGACACTCCAAGAATCTGAGGAAGGGCAATACAGCGAACCTTGGGGGGCGGGGGAGGGGGGAGGTTATGCAGGAGACAAGCAGATCAATGATTCTCTCTCATCATTGATGTTTCTATCCCTCTCCCTCTCTTAAAATCAAAAACATATTTAAAAAATAATAAAACACACTTCCCTGATTATGCTCACATATATTCAAGTTTGAGAAGCATTGCCCTAGATTTATAATAAACGTAAAATATACAGTTCTTGCCCCCTAAAAGTGGAATACTCTAATATTCTTTTTCTAGAATCCCAAACACATCCATCCCAACATAGTTTCCCCCCAAGAACAGCCATTTTGAAGACATTAAATTATTTATAACCTCTCTACTTCAATCCATAAAAATATACATACAGTATAGCACAAGCATAATTTTTAAAAATAACATGTCAGTTGGGTGCATTCCTATCAACTCCAGCACTGCTGCTGCCAAAGCTGCATTGCAACTGGATCCTCATTAAATAGCCCCCAAACAGAGCAGCCAGCAAATAAATTAAAACCCATTTCCTGTGTTGCTATTAGGAACCTGAATAACAGACTCAGATAAAGCCACTTGACCCTGGTAGGAAAATCTCAGAGCAAAGACTGGAAGTTGCAATATATCCCATGGTTTTACTAAAGGCTACTTGTCAGTGCAAGCAGGCCTGCAGGGTCTGCTGACTGCAGCAGAACTGGACATTGGATTAATGCGTCACTCTTTCTCCCTGGACATTTACAAGGAAAAGCAGTCCTACCTCATGGTCCCCCCTGACAATCCCTCATCACTGGTGTCTCTCTCTCTTTTTTAAGAGATACACCTCTTTGTTTTTAATTGATTTTAGAGAGAGGAAGGGAGAGGGGGGAGAGAGTGGGGGAGAAACATCGATATGAGAGGGAAACATTGATCGGTTGCCTCCCCGACCAAGGATCAAACCCACAATCTGGGTATATGCCCTGATCAGAAATCAAACCATGAGCGATCTTTTGGTGCATGGGATAATGAGCTCAACCAACTCGGCCACATCAGCCAGGGCTCATCACTGGTTTCTTCTGTTACAGATAAATATGAGAAATGTGGCATTTCAGCAAGAGCTGGTGCAGAGAGCCGAGAAACAAAATAGCAGGCAGCATGTGACAGAGCAGGTGGGCAATTCAGCAGACTGCATGTGTCCACAGTTGGTACTACGAAGGTAGTCCTCTCCTTCCCATGTTGTATCACTGCCTCTCCCGTTTGTTAAAAGCAGGGACTGGAAACTGGTGGACTTAGGACACAACGGGCCACTACTAATCAATCCTATGTCCACATGGTACTTTCCCCCGATGTTTTATTTTATTTTTTAATATATTTTATTGGTTTTTTACAGAGAGGAAGGGAGAGGATAGCAAATCAGAAACATCGATCAGAGAGAAACATCCATCAGCCGCCTCTTGCACATCCCCTGCTGGGGATGTGCCGGCAGCCAAGGTACATGCCCTTGACCGGAATAGAACCCGGGATCTTTCAGTCTGCAGGCAGATGCTCTATCCTCTGAGCCAAACCGGTTTCAGCTCCCCGATGTTTTAAAAAATTGAATTATCTGTGTAACATTTTAAAACGAGAACAATTCATACAGAAATTCAGATTTCCCGATGCTCTTGAAAATTCAGGACCCATATATTAGGGCCTTAAGCCAAATTAGGCTGAGTCACAAATGTTCCTGAGTTCTGGCTCCACCACAGCCTCCCCCACAATCCCTACCCGTCTAAATACCTCACCTACTTGACTCAAACGTGGCACTGCCTGGCCCCCGGAAGCATCTGACTAGCTTCTCTTGCTCTCATGTTCAGCAATAGATTGTTGGTCCCCTCACCTTGAGATTAAGACATGCTGTAGAGGCCCATATATAAACAGCAGACATCTGAATTCTCTATGCTGAAGCTCAAGAAACACCTTACACACGGCATGTAAAACAGGTGCCTGGACAGAGAGGGCCCCCCTTTCTTGCATACGGGAAATAGCTCTGCAGAATCAGGAACACCTCCTGAGATGCGACAGTGAACCAAGTTCTGCTCAGTGTCTGTGTTAATTAAGCATTTGGCTGGGCATTTTTATATACGTTATATATTCCCCTTTACAGGAAATGAGGGAGCTAGTTTAGAGTGGTCACACAGCTAGAACAAGTTTTCTGAACCGAAAGCCCAAATTTTAGTGAAAAGAATTTCATGCTTAGGGCTTAACCTAAACAATCCTACTATATGCTGACAGGCACAAAAACAACAGATTAAGATGTGAACTTGGCCTTTGAGGAACTTCGTACTAACTAAACTGTTACATTAAAAAACAAAACAAAACAACAAAAACCATGAACAGACAACAGTCTGAGAAGGCCTGAAGAGAAGGGGTCAATGGGAGGAAAAAGGAGACATCTGTAATATTTTCAACAATAAAGATAAATTTAAAATTTTTTTAAAGTTCATCTCTGGCCAGGCAGCTCAGCTGATTAGTATCGTTCCAATATGCCAAGGTCGCGGGTTCGATCACCAGTCAGGGCACACACAAGAAGCAACCAATGAATGCACAAATAAGTGGAACAACAAATCGATGTTTCTCTTTTTCTCTCTCAAATCAATGAAAAAAATTTATTTAATGTTTACCCATATTTCATGGATAAGGAACTAACACTTAGCTTAAGACTGCAGATGACAGAAACGGTACCCTCAAAACCCTGGTCTTCTGGCTTTTGGTTCAATATTATTTCTATGACTGGTTTCCAGCTCATCAAAGTCTTTATTATATCTTGAACATGGCTCTTGATCAAATAAATTACTTCTCTGAAAGGGATCTGAAATACTAAAGGTACAAGTTAATTTGTTGCTAATGTGCTTTAAAAGAGATTCACCAGTTTCATTTGACAGTGAAGAGCACACATGGGCACAGCCTCATTTTAAGCAAAATTCTAAATTTAACCCCACTTTTTTGCCAGCAGTTCTATCCTGCTGCGGCTCAAGAATAATGGGACTTGTCTTGTGTGCCTGTTGGTCTAGAGACAAGTACCAACATCTAGTGCCAATAAAAAGTTCAACACTGTGCAAGGAAATGGTTTACTTCTACCTCGGACAAAGGGCCACATTAAAAATGGTCTCCCTGCAAACTGATATAATTTTTTTTTAAATCTTCAGAATCCAGAGGCTCCATCTCCAAAATATGCTGAATAACTCTAAAAAACTTCCTGAACTCTAAGACCTGATACTTAAAGATTAAAAGATGATGTAGAAAAGGGATGTCAATGTCTCACATGCACATACCCAAGACACAGCAATAGGCACCTGGCTTGAAATATGGCCGACCATTAAAATAATCATAGCCTAACTGGTCTTTAAGCTGTATGAAGTTATGTGGGCATTACTGGGACCCTACCTTTCAGGGGGCTGCTTATTCAGATTATTCAGATTAAGTGATGAAATGTCACTTTTAGAGGGCTGGATCTTATTTTTATTTTTTTAATCCTCACTGGAGGATATTTTTTCCATTGATTTTTTTAAAGAGAGAACGGAAGGGAGAAGGAGGGAGAGAGAAACATCGATTGGTTGCCTCCCACACGCACCCCGACCAGAGCCAGAAAGCCTGAAACCAAGGTATGTGCCGTGCCCTTGACCGGACCAGGACCCCTCAGTCCGCGGGCAGACGCTCTAACCACCGAGCAAACTGGATAGGGCCAGAGGGCTGCATCTTAGTTTCCTACCCAGAGTTTCCGGCACCATTGACATTGGGACCTAGATCATTCTTTGCTGTGAGGGTTTTCCTGCGCTTTGCAGGATGTTTACTGTCCCTGGCTTTTACTAGATAGAAGCAGGTAGCAACACCCCACCCTCCTTGTTGTAACAACCAACAAGGTCCAAACATTGCCAGATGTGCCCTGGAAAGGGGGGCAAAACTTCCCCTAGTTTTAGAACCACTGTCCCAAACGAATTTTACCCCACAGGTTAGTGCAGATGTTGTTCCATCCAGTCTTGTTGCCTGACGGCCTCAGGGGCTCCCAACCGCTGTAAATTCCCTGAGAGCAGGACTAATGTCAATCTCTCAAGTGCACCGTCCTAGCAAAACCTTCAGAGAGTACTGACCCTGGGGAATAACCGTAACTAACTCCTAGGCTGAGTCTGCCCCGCACTCCCTGTGCCTCTTGGCTATAAGGTACACGGGATCCTCCAACTGTTAGGCGGTGGTGATGTGATTTCGCATTACCCAGGGTTTTCTCGTCATGACAGGTTTACAGCAACCCAGCAAAATCTAAGCCTGGCCCAGATTTATTCTGGAACCTCACCCAGAGGCAGGGGAGTGATCGCACATTCGGTTTTTGCTGGCAGCCTGCCCCAGCCTATCCTGGGCCTCCTCACCACACTCCAGAGCCACACCCAGAGTGGGAGGGCACAGGTACTCACACCACTGCCTGGTGGGTAACTAGGGATTTCCAAACCTTGATGAAAACCACACCACACGGTAAGTCGGGCAGTATATAAAACTATGAATGAGACCATGTGTCACAGTTCGGTGGAAGCTCCTGAGAGGAGTGTGGTAAGCAAGAGAACCAAACACTAATAAATACTCTGGCCTCCTTGATGCAGTGCCCAAGGGAACCAATGTCTTATATGCAACACAGTCCCGGCAAACCCTCAGCCACTTTCAGGGAAAGAAGGCACTGGGTTATATTCCAGCCATCCTCAAAGCGTGTCTCCCCCTCTCCTACAATGCATACAGCTTCCCACCACTGCGCCTCCTCTCCCTTTCCGTTAAAAGAACAAGATCACTCAAGCCAGTCACCTCAGATTGGATCACCATTTCCAACAACTGGCAACAGAGGCCTCGTGTGAGGTCCGGGGTTTGAGCCCAGGTGAGCTCTGCCCAAAGCAATGGCTACAGAGGGGCACAGAAATGGCAAAAACAGGCCAACCTGCCGGGCTATTTCAACTACAGATTAGCACCAACAGTCAAGAAGTGCTCGCGGGGGCGGGCGGGGGTGGGAGGAGGCGTTAACAAACTAGTATTTGGTTGGCAGGGAATCAAGCAGGAGAAGTTATTTTATAGCCCAGTTTTTTAAGTAGCCTAAAATTATTGCTTTTCTGGACTAAAATTTACCTCTTCAAGGGAAAGGGGAGGGAAGGGGTGGATCAAACTCATGGGATGTCACTGGAGAAAGTAAATGTTTTCTTTGGCTCCATCCTGGGTAAAAGTTTCAAAATCAGCAGACAGTCTTCTTTTCCACTCACGTACTGTCCAGTCCCCTGGTTTCACTTTGCTTTGATAACAGGAATGTGATGAAAACAAGCCAGATTCCTCTTAACAAGTACCTTCTTATAATAAAGATGGCTGGGGTTCAAAAATCCACCTGAAGCCCTGGACAGTTTGTCCAGTGGTTAGTGTCAACTTGTGGTTCGATTCCCAGTGAAGGGTATACACTTCGGTTGCAGGCTCAATCCCCAGTCCTGGTTAGGACTTGTGCGGCGTTCGATGTGTCTCTCACATTGGTTCCCCCCCCCTCCCTCCCTCCCCCCCCCCCCTTCCTCTGCCTACCCCTAAAAATCAGTGGGAAAATATCCTCAGGTGAGGCTAAAAAAAAAATTCACCTGAAAAGGCTTAGATGACAGCCGCCCTTTCTCACCTGTAGGGGACAATGGTGAATGAGGTGTTCTGTGAGCCGTCACAAGATTTTTACAAGTCAGTTCCGAGGAGGATTTTGGCTCCAACCTTAGGCAGTACAAACAAGTGTCACCTGGCGTGTGCTGCACCACACACAGCCAGGTACCTTCCGAGCAGGATCTTGCTCAATCTGTCCTGAACCCGGTGAAGAGAGGCCAAGCACACAAAGAGGGTAATGGTGACGGGAAGTCAACACTTAGTCCTCTGCTGAGCCCGGGCCACGCGGAGAGGAGGTCTCGGTGCTGGTGCCACACCGGGGCAATGTGTGAGAGCAGGACATCACCGAGAAGGCCTGGCTCAGAGACACCCCCAGCTGTGAGATCCTGAAGAGAGAATTGCTGGAGTTTCAGTTTCCTCACAGCAGAAAGGAGATAAGACTGCCTGCCTCCTGGGTGGCTGTCTTGATGAAATAATAAAAGCATCGTGTGAGCCCGGCTGGCGTGGCTCAGTAGCTGTGCGACAATCTATGAAGAGGTCATGTTACGATTTCTGTTCGGGGCACATGCCTGGCTTGTGGGCTTGATCCCCAGTGGGCGGCATGCAAGAGGCAGCCAATCAATGATTCTCTCTCATCACTAATGTTTCTGTCTCTCTCTCCTTCTCCCTCCCTCTCTGAAGTCAATAAGAATATATTTTTTAAAGTATCACGTAAGTGTCAGATAACATTCAGTAGTTTACGACTAAATCAGCCGTTGGTAAATTCCCTCTTCCTAGTCATGGCTCCCACCTTGCAGCTTTAGGCTGGCTCTCACCACAGGGTTTTCAGTGCTGTCCTTGTAAGACCCTCAGACCTCTTACCATACAAGGGAGCAAGTGGGGTTCAGCATCTGGATGACCTGACAATCCAGCAAGCATCAGGCCAAGCAAGGGCCTGTAAGTACCGGCTCCCCCTTTCAAGAATGCAAAGAGCCCCTTGGGCCAGGAGTTGGTTCCTCTTAGATGTCCCTATCCATGACAAACTCTAACATGGAAAGAGCCCAATGCCTGAGAGAGTCCCAGACCTACCCCAGCTTTATTGGAGACTACTCATTTCTAGTAGTAGAGATCATCTTACTTTATCGGAGAGGACAAGCTGGGGTGCAGTGAGCCCCTCCCACAACATTCCGGGGTACAGATATAAATTATTGTCTTGATGGATCTAGCCTGCATTCCATCGACTAGAACTTATCTTCAAGTGGCCCTACAGTGAGTGCAACAACTGAGAGTACCGGACTGTGGAAAGGGCCACCTATTTCTTCACTCCTCTTCACCCACAGAGCACTCTATTCCTCTCCCATGTTTACTCAGCGTCACCTGCCTACTGTTCCAGTTACCTGCACACTTGTTCTGTTTCCCCTACTTGACTGGAAGCCTTGAGGCAGGGACAGAGTTTATACGTATTTGTATGCACAAGGTGTTTTGAATAAAATAGGTGCACAACACTTTTCAGATACAGAATATTGGTCATAAGAATCCTTCAGCATTATAAAATCAATGCCTTCTGAGTCAAACAGGAAATAAAATTCATGTAAATGAGCAGACTAAACATTCGATTGAAATCTTGTTCTCTGAAAATCAGTAATCCATCTGTTAGCTATACATGATAAGTTTTCCCTTAAGCAGAAAACTCTGATCTTGCCAGATATTACAAAAATAAACTAAAATAGCATGCTTAAATGTGCATTTTATCTAAAATTTGGTACATCGCGCTATTCAAAAGAAAGTTCAGGAGGTGACTCTCTTCTGGACGTTAGCTCCTCTCAGCACAAAAACTATTCTGTAGTCAATACTGTATTAGGTCTGCGAGAGCGGGGCGTCCGGCTTGCGAGTGGGGAGCCTCCGTGTCACGCGCGGCTAACGAGCGATTTAAAGATGGGTGATGTTGAGAAGGGCAAGAAGATTTTTGTTCAGAAGTGTGCCCAGTGCCATACTGTGGAAAAGGGAGGCAAGCACAAGACTGGGCCAAATCTCCACGGTCTCTTTGGGCAAAAGACAGGTCAGGCCCCTGGATTTTCTTACACGGATGCCAACAAGAACAAAGGTATCGCCTGGGGTGAGGCTACACTGATGGAGTATCTGGAGAATCCCAAGAAGTCCATCCCTGGAACAAAAATGATCCTCGCTGGCATTAAGAAGAGTGCAGAAAGGGCAGACTTGATAGCTTACCTCAAAAAAGCTACTAATGAGTAATAGTTGGCCACTGCCTTATTTATTACAAATGTCTCATGACTTTTTTATGTGTATCATATTTAAATTGATCTCATACACAAGAATTCAGATCGTGGATGGCTAATAGAGCGTTTCTTTCGGGCAGTCCTGATTTAAATAAGATTGGCTTGTGGTTAAATGAATATGGTCAGCTTTTTGAGCTTTGATGATAATTTTGGTTCAGCAAGCACCGACACTGTCCTCCCGTCTAAAAATATGGTTGGACTTGGTTCTTAGTGTTCAGCTTTTCACAGAGGTGGTGAGTGCCATCTCAAAACCTGTAGGAGACTGGCTTATATTTAGATTTATATGACTGGTTGTATTAATCCTTTTAAATTCTGAGGAAATCCTTTCACTGTCTCTTAGACCTGCAAAACTCATTTCTGTTTCAAGTTGAGTTCGTAGCCTGTTAAATGGAAGGGCTGCAGATGAGCTGGCAGTGACTATTTTATCTTTTTTGGTCCCAACTATGCCAATTTAATAAAATTCCCTGTATCTAAACTGTTGCCTTTTACTGACTGAAAGGCATTTTAGTGTGGTTTCTGTATAATATCAAATAAAGAGTATTTAACACTTCTAAAAACACACACACACACACAAAAAAACACTGTATTAGTTCTTCCATGCAAAGAACAGTCAAGACAGCTCACTGGAAGGAAGGTACGGGCCTATCGAGCCTTTATAGACACTGAATTCATGCCGCAGTCATTTTGACTGAAGTGCCCTAATGTTTGCTCCTTCTGTGTGACATATAGGACACCAATACTGGTGAGCCAAGTTCTTTAACAAAGACCCACAGATGACGGGCTCCCTTCTCGTCCGCAGGAGAAACAAAAACAACCGTCCCAACCTGATCTGTCTAGAATGCTCTTTCCCCAGCTCAGATGTCTTGGTAAACTCCTCATCCTTCAAGATTCAGGTCAGATAATCACCTTCTCAGGAGAGCCTTCCAAGCCACTTTCCCTCCCCCAACCAGATTTAGATGCTTTCGCACCCTCGGCTATCACAGGTCCTGCGATTCCTCAGGTGTGGTCTCAGCACACTGTGATGTAATTATTTCCAGGCTGCAGAAGGTGAGGTGGAATGGGGAGGCATCTCTCAAAGTGTGACCAGAAATTTCCAGGATCAGAACCACCTGAAGAACTCCACAGAAATGCATATCCCCACACCTCCCCACGTACTGAATCTGCATCTTAATAAGCCTGATTCACAGGGGATTTTTATGCATTTTAAGAACTGCATTAGCGTGTGAGCTTCCAGGAAGTAAGTATGCCCCACCTGGAACAATGCATTAATCCTACTTTACTCTCACAGACATTACACGCAGCCCTGACCACAGGCTTAAGAGGAGAAAGCCCTTTCCATTAAAAGAAGGTCCCCTCTCCCAACTCAGAAATCTCTTTAGAACCACAGAACTGTGAAGAAATCTCTGCTAACTAGCCAAATCAAAATGGAGAAGGAATAAAAAGGGTTTCTGATCAAGAATCCCATTCTGCCTCTCCCCCTCTCCCCCTCAATCTCTCTCACTGTTTCCTCCAAGAAGCTCTGGAAATGGGTCTTACGGTGTCTAATGGAGTTCTTAAAATGCATAAAAATCACAGGTGATTTTTATGCATTTTAAGAACTGCATTAGAGTGTGAGCTTCAGGAAGTAAGTGCTTATTTTGTCTTAGCATCCTTTGTATCTTGACCCCATTCATTAAGAGTTCAAAATCTCCACGCAGTGGCATTATTCAGTAGATGATGCATGCCTGAGAGTCTTCAGAGTAAAATGCAAATGTTCACACAGAGAAGAGAAATATCTTTCCTGCATGGTCCCTGGGCCACCTAGAAACAACCCTCAGAAAATATGCCCCCTTGCCGAAACCAGTTTGGCTCAATGGATAGAGTGCTGGCCTGCGGACTGAAAGGTCCCAGGTTCCATTCTGGTCAAGGGCATGTGCCTTGGTTGGGGGCACAGCTGGTCAATGTTTCTCTCTCATCGATGTTTCTGACTTTCTATCCTTCTCCCTTCCTCTCCGTAAAAAATCAATAAAACATATTAAAAAAATATATATATGCCCCAAATGGAACAATGCATTAATACTGCTCTACTCTCACAGACATTAAGCATAGAAGTCTACATGAGAAAATCTTCAGGTTTTTTTTTTTAAAGTCAACTACCATTTCCCTAATGAGCTGAAGGGTTTTGAGCAAGTACCCAGCATGTACTTTTGTAGAAACAGAGTCACACTATCACATAAGACGTGGTTGTGAGTTGTGGATTAAAAGGGGAAAAATATTTTTAAAGTGCATACATATCCTCCTAATAAAAAAGTAATATGCAAATTGACCGTAGCTCCGATCAAACCACAGCCACACCCATCAGCCAATCAGGAGCAAATTATGCAAATAAACCCCAAACAAGATGGCTGCCACCACTGAGAGCAGGAGGGAGGCTTGGGTTTCCCAGCAATGAAGGAAGCCAAGCTTTATGCCTGCCCTTGCTGGCCTAGGCCTCCACTCAATGCTACAAAGTTTCAATTATAGAAGATACATAATCCCAACAGAAATGGTGGCAGCCATGGAGCTGGAGAGAGCAGAGGCTAGGGTTCCCGGGGGGATGGAGCAAGCCAAGCTTCTGTAGCCCTAGCCTAGGCCTCCATTCTAGGCTACAAAGTTTCGAACAGAAATGGCTGTCGCCACAGAACGAGCAAAAGGCTTGGCTCTGTTCCAGGCTACAAAGTTTCAAATGTAGAACATAAATTAATCCCAGATCCCAGGGCCTCCGCTTGGGTTGATGGGGGGCGTGGCCGGCCTGCCAATCACCACAGGCCCCTTTCCCAGGCCACCCCACACCTCAAGGGAACCCCCAACCTGATCTGGGACACTCTTCAGGGCAAACGAGCTGGCCCCCACCCATGCACCAGGCCTTTATCCTATCTAATAAAAGAGTAATATGCAGATTGACCATCACTCCAACACACAAGAGGGCTGCCCCCATGTGGTCAAAGATCCTGCCCCCATGTGGACACAAGATGGCCACCACAAGATGGCCAGCAAGGGAGGGCCGCTGGGAGGTTCCAGACCTGCAAGGGAGGGCAGTTGTGGGTGATCAGGCCAGCAGGGGAGAGCAGTTGGGAGGGACTAGGCCTACAAGGGAGGGTAGTTGGGGGTAATCAAGCCTGCAGGGGAGGGTGGTTAGGGGTGACCAAG
This sequence comes from Antrozous pallidus, assembly GCA_027563665.1. Classification (NCBI taxonomy): domain Eukaryota; kingdom Metazoa; phylum Chordata; class Mammalia; order Chiroptera; family Vespertilionidae; genus Antrozous; species Antrozous pallidus. The sequence goes on along the minus strand of CM050510.1, from coordinate 109,570,008 downwards.
CCACCAGAGGAGGGAAGTGGGGGGCAAACAGGCTGGCAAGGAAGCAGTAAGACATTAATTAGGCTGCCAGGGTAGTGGTTAGGGGGTGATCAAGCTGGCAGGCAGAAGCAGTTAGGGGCAATCAGAGAGGCAGGCAAATGAGCAGTTTGGACCCAGCAGTCCTGGATTGTGAGAAGGATATCTGAGATCGGGCCTAAACGGGCAGTCGGACATCCCTCGAGAGGTCCCAGATTGGAGAGGGTGCAGGCTGGGCTGAGGGACATCCCCTACCCCCATGCACAAATTTTGTACACCAGGCCTCTAGTTATGTATGATAAAGACTAATAGCACAGAGAGGGTGGGGAGAGATTAACAGGGGAATTTATAAGCATATATGCATGGCCCACAAGCAATAAAGTGTGGTGAAGGGAGTCAATGGGGGGAAAAAAGAGGACATCTGTAATACTTTTGACAATAAAAATAAATTTTTAGAAAAAACTAATGGCATATATAGTTTATGTCATTTTTTAAAAGAACAAAATTATCACCAAGTATTCTTTACAAGGTTGGCTTTTACATAGGTCCGATAAAGAACACAGTTACACTATCGCACAGAAATGCTAGAAAAATACAAAACCTCCGAGGTGCTCCTCACTGACAACCAGCCAAGCCCTTTACCCATCCCTGCACCCTCGCACTTAACTGAGCGGAGGGTACCAGATTTCCTCTCGCCCCCAATACCTAACATGTATACTGGTGCACATCTCCCAACTCTCAGTCAATGCACAACAGCGGTCACCAAATGACTGGTGCAAGGGCTCCGGCCCGCCCACACCCTCCACAGTCCGGCCGCTGCTTTCTGCTCTCCCTTTGGTCCTGCATCCTTTAGGAACGAGCAGATAAACATAACAGTTGTTTTTAACGAAATGCCAACTCTCAGCACGCCGAAGTGTTACTGTTTTAAATACATTCTTTTGTGAAATCCTCCCAATAACTCTTTGAGCAGGCTTTATTATTTCCATTTCAAAGATGAGGTTCAGAGCATATAAGCAGGGCTGCCCTGCTGAGACCTTAGAGGAGTCAAGATATGAACACAGGTGTCTCGACTCCCCAGCCCCGCTCTTGTCTCTATCGGGCCCCCTCCCGGCACCGGACCCAGCACGGGATGCTTCACCCACCCCATTTCCAATGCTGCTCAAAAGCCTTACCAGGGCTCACTCTGCCCATAGGTTAAAATGACAGTCGTGGGTGACAGAGATGCTCAAACGGGACCCCACTCTCAGCTCATCAACTGCACTAAAGGAACACTGAAGATCAACAAGAGCAATAATGGAATATGTGGAGCTATTCAGAGAAGCTTACTTTTTAAAGAATTTCAGCCAACCCAAGGGAGATCGGCTCACCTTGCACTTTTAAGACCAGCAGTCCTTAACAGGGACTCTATAAGGCTTCTGGTCTGGTCTTCCCTGTGGCTTTTCCTCACCAGGAACAGGCAGCAGAGGGTGCGTGTCCCTCCCCACCCCCTCTTACAGCCACTGCCGCCAGTTACAGTGGCGCATTCCGACACAGACATGCCTTTCAGGCCAAGGAGGGGGTGGGGATGGCCAGCTCTCAGAAGCCCTGGAACAAACAGTCAGCAACAGCTGTGTCCGAAGCAGACAGCAGTTGGTCCCTTGCTACTGTTTTCTCATCCCAACTAGGTTACCAGCGATAATGTAGTGCCCTTACTTCAAACAGCAGCTCCCAAAACAATCAAGTTTGGGCCACAGGGGTCTGCTGGTTTTGAAAAATCAGTCAAGAAGGCCGAAAGGTGGTCCATCCCACCCCCATCCCTCTACGGTGTCCAGGATGTCCCTCAGCCACGCAGCCCTGACCACCGGCTTAAGAGGAGAAAGCCCTTTCCATGAAAAGAAGGTCCCCTCTCCCCACTCAGAAATCTCTTTAGAACCAGAGAACTGTGAAGAAGTCTCTGCCTCTCCCCCTCCCCCACCTCAGTCTCTCTCAACTGTTTCCTCCAAGAAACTCTGGAAATGGCCTTGTGGAGTCTAGTGGAAAATCAGAATGGATGCCCCAGACAGACTCAGGGATGTAGGGAGTTAAGAATATGGTGGCTCTAGGAGGAGCCACTATAAACTGGAAATCTCTGTATGGGAGCTGTCCTGTCACAACTGCGAGACGTTTTCTAACAGGCTCCCTCCGCCCCAAGCAGTGGTAGCATGAACAAGCTCCCACCCTTCTCCCCTGCCCAACCCGGATCCGCGTACACACAGCCAGTTCATTACCTGTCTAAGACCCAAAAGGGAAGGCATCCTGCAAGAGCATCCTCCACACTAACGTTTGCAACAAAGGGCTTTTAAAAGTTAAGTTCTTGGAAGGAGCATGTCCCCTGGTGGGCCTGTGTGCTGCTCCGCAGTCCCAGGTAAGCAGCCCTCCTGAGCAAGGCAGAGAAAGCAGAGTCCTGAGACCAAGCAGGCACTCCACCTCCTGCTCTCCTTGCTACTCCCCACTGTCTGGCTCCAACCCACCCCCACCTTCTCGTGACATATCTCAGACGCAGCAGAGCCCAAGCTGTCTGCCAAGGGGGAAATGACATCAGTTCAGGCACAGCAGAAAAAGCTCCAGACAGCTGCTGTGGAACAGTGAGGAGGATGTGCTGCAAGCCCACTAGCCCTGGAGCCTACAACGGGGAACAGAAGCGGCCCCACTCCTATCAGCTCCCCCCGGCTCTGAGCAGGCTTGCGTGTACATAAAAGCAAGAGTCTAAAGCTGAGAAGAGCTACATTTCTCTGAGTAAGGACCAGACACTACAACCCCCAAGGTATTGTTTCTTCCTCCTTGGGAAAGAAAATCAAGACGAATGACTTAGTTTCACAGAACCCCCCCCCCCCCCCACCCCTACTCCTGCCGGAGTCCACGCTCCACAAATAGTGCGTTAAGTCTCTAGCTGTCCAACTTTCTCTGGGGATTCAGACAATCCGCAGGGGGCTTAGAGAAGCACCTATTTCCCAGCTAAGGTATGCCACGCTACCTTGGACACTGATCTCTCCAGCCCTCGCTTCACCAGGAGAGTTTATATTTCATAAACAAACTGCGCATGCACAGGTGCCAACATCTTTCCTCACTTGTCTTACAAAAGGTACAACAAGTCCCACCGCGCCTCCCCGCTGCCAGTAAAGCAGATCATCTATATTTAACCGAACTCCTGCTTCTGAAAAGTTCACTGCCTTAGGCTTGTTATGCCTTCCTCTCTAAGCTCAGTTTACGGAGAAAATGGCTCTCGCAGCAGCAAGCTTTGCATAAAAAGCAAAGGCCCCTGGGGCTGGTGTCCTGATCTGACTTTTCTGGCCACCGTTCCCTAAGCAGCAGGTCGCAGTAGCTCTCTCTGGCCTGCAATCCGCTACCAAAGAGAACACCAGCAAAGGACAAAAGGGCTAAGTTTGGATGTGGACGTGCAGAGGTAACTCTCCTTAAGGAGAACAATCTCTAGAGGAACTTTATAAATCCCAAGTTACCGTCTACTAACTTCATAAGGTGCAAATTAGGTATCATTTCCGTGACTCAGAGCAAGTCTATCTCATCATCTTATTTTCTTCAACAATTTTCCTATCAAAGGCCTCCTTGGGAGTGGCACAGTGCTTAGTATGACCCAGGTAAATCAGAAACGAGTCTTGCAAATAAATCAGTACCTTTCACCCCCACCTAGGATAATTAATCAGCAGTACGCAGCACTTAGAGCATGGTGAATTGCCAGCAGTATTTTTCAATCATTAGTGAGGCCAGCCAAATACTAGGTGCTGGTTTCAGGTCTCCCACTGGCGGTCAAGGTCACATTGACTTTCCTGACAAGGAAATGAATGAGCCACGCCAGCTGAGCCATTTCCTCACGGCTTAAGAAAAGAATGAATCAGAGCCTCACTGCTAAGAGAAGAGAAGAGGGGAGATGTGCAGAGAGAAGTGGCTTCTGCTGCTGAAAGAAAGGCCTAGGGCCGTGGTCGGCAAACTGCGGCTCTGGAGCCACATGCGGCTGTTTGGCCCCTTGAGTGGGGCTCTTCTGCAAAATACCACGGCCCGGGCGAGTCTATTTTGAAGAAGTGGCTTTAAAAGTTTAAGTTTAAAAACTTTGGCTCTCAAAAGAAATTTCAATCATTGTACCGTTGATATTTGGCTCTGTTGACTAATGAGTTTGCTGACCACTGGCCTAGGGAACTATTCTTTGGCATATATGTATTCTTAAGACACGGTCATTCTGTCTATCCCATGCCTTGCTACAGTCCTGACCTAGAGGCCAAACTGCCAGCCAGCCGGGCCTGGACATCAAGGCACAGCCACCCAAAGAGGAGCGAAAAGGCTGTTTTCGATGACTTCCTTCCATTTCCTCAGTTCCCTGGCAACAGCCGCCCACAACAAAGCAAGTGCATCATTAAGTGGGACAGCCAGACTGGAGGAAAGGGCACCCTCAGCCCTTCCTGGGCAACTCTGATCTGAACCCACCTAACAAGACGGAGCAGCACCTGCGGTTCTCCAGAAAGAGCACCGTGGCGTCAGCGCACTCACTCGTTTGTTCCACATCCAGTGCACACCCAGCGTGCCCGGCACCGTCCTGGGGCCTACAGATGCCACCATCAACAAAATACCCAAGAACCCTTGCTCTGATAGGCTATGTAAACATTCCCCATTTCTAAACAATACTCATCAGCAGTGATCTCTGAATAAGTGGAATTGCAACAAAATTACTAGAAAATAATAATTTTGTAGAAGATCAATCTAAATGATCAAAATTGCATCATAGACTTCCTGATGTCCCCCTAATAAATACTACTTTAATGGATACTACAAGACAGTGTTTCCAATCAGCATTTTTTTTTTTTTACTTAAGAGATTATACATTCCTGTGGGCAAGGCAGCATTAAACCCAAAGCATTACACTTAGCATAATATCATACACTATAACAGAGTGGCTACTGATCATGGATGGCTTCTTTTCACTAATCTACTCTTTCTTACCCAGCCCCTTGCCGACCAGCTCTTACTGAGCACTGAGATTTGGGGAGTGGAGGCGTAAGGAGAAAAAGAGGCTGAATTGGTAAATGCAGGCATTCCAAGGAAAGCAACTTCATTTCTTGCCATGCCCTGCAAATATTACCATAGCCCAGTGACAAAATAGTCAGCTTTGGGATTTAAGAGGCAAGATGATCATTAGCAATTTCTGCTAGTATGAAAAAAGAAGGGTTCTTTTATGTAAGGTTCAGACACGGTGCACCAAAGGTAAATCAAATTCTTTGTCATATAATTGTTGCAGTCATCTATCTGGTAATGCAGAATTAAATTCAATGATGACTTCTCCAATTCTAAAAAAGGAAACTAAACCAGAATTAAGCAGGATTATGTTGTCAAAATGCTGCAAGTTAAACAACTGTTTACGGCCTCAAGCCGTGTCTGAGACATCTTTCTACGCTCAGCTCCCACCTTCCCCGTTCACTGAAACCCCGAAGACAGTAATGCTAAAACCCGTTGTAACCTGATTATTATGTAAGAAAACATACCACAACAGTATATACGTTCCTGGCCAGTTGGCATTCATTCTTTCACCATGGTTGATTTAAGAATCTTTTGGCAACATTTTCCTCGGCAGCCTATGTATTTATAACTTTTAATTCTGGGTCAGAGGTGGGAAAAGATGGTTATCTGTTCAGCACTGACAATCAGCGAGACTCTGTGCTAGGAACTCCATTTAACCAGCAGCAGCTCACAATGCCACAAACTCCCCCACAACATAGGTAGCATTAACCCTATTGTTCATGTGAGACCTTGCCCAAGGTCACAAGGCTAATAGTAGGAGAGCAAGGATTTCAATGAAGCCTCTTGCTTTAAAGACTCTTTCCTTTACAATAATATTAATAATGATCCTATCTAATAATGACCGTACCTTCGCTACACAAGCCACGCCCACAAGCCAATCATAGCGAGTATGCAAATTGACCCAATTAAGATGGCGGTTAATTTGTATATCTGGTGCAAAAGAAGCCAAGCACTGCAGAAGGGAGCAAAGCTGCGGAGAAGTAAGCAGTAAGCAAGCAGGGTGGGGGAGAAGGGAGGGAGCAAGGCAGAGGAGATGGGAGTGAGGCAGCAGAGATGGGAAAGAGCCAGGTAGTAGAGAAGGGAGAGAGCTTTGCTCAGGCCACAGGAAGCTCTATTTTTTTTATGACTTTTTAAAAAAAATAGATTATTGATTTTTTACAGAGAGGAAGGGAGAGGGATAGAGAGTCAGAAACATCGATCAGCTGCCTCTTGGTGTGCCCACAACCAAGGTACATGCCCTTGACCGGAATCGAACCTGGGACCTTTCAGTCTGCAGGCCGACGCTCTATCCACTGAGCCAAACCGGTTTTGGCAGGAAGCTCCATTCTTGCAGGAATCTTTCTGCAACAGGTATCTAGTAATATTAATAATGATACTAGATTGGAAGTTACTAATAAAAAAATAGAATTGCGGGTCAGTTGAACATTGCCCCTAGTCAGTGCCCAGAGCCCTGCTGAGAGACAGCCACTTAGGCTGGATCTCCGGCGTGCGGTGCCAGGGCCCCAGAGCTGCCGTTCTGACTCACCGCGAGGTTCTGTGAGGCCAACTGCCGGGAAAGCCGAGGTTCTCTGTTCCCAGCACACAGCCGGGCCCCAGGAAAGGAGCAGGCTGGAGTGGAAGACCTCCCCGTGCCTTGGATCAAAGGGAACCTGGTGACCTGTTCCCACACTCAAGTCATCTGGATGGCTGAGGCTAAAGGGGAATTCTAATGTTGAAGTGAAGAAATCTGAAGAAAGAGAATTTTATCAGAATAGGACAGCAACCTCCAGGATTCTGGGGTAAGAGATAATGTCCAGATCTAAGGCCATTTCATTCCCAGGAGCTCCGATTAGAGACTGCGAGGCAGACACAGAGCATCTAAGATGAGAAGCCTTTTTTCCCTCAGGTTGGCACAGGCACACTGAAATGTTTTAGGGTTCTGACAGAAAAACATGCAACAGACTGGACTACTAACGCAAACCCAAAGCAAGGTGAGTGCCCCGTGAGAGTCAGACCACGTACCTCACGGCATGAGCGTGAGGCTGGGCTTCAGTGAAAGGATCCTGAAGCAATTACCTTGGGGAATTCCATGGGAAGAATTCCAAACTCAGAACAAAGATTTTTTCAGAACTTTGCCAAGTAGAAATGCTACGGATCAGTTAGCTGCCAGAAGCCACGAATACCAGCTCATCTGTGTCCTGGGGCGGAACAAAGGCAGACGCGGAGCAGGCCTGCCCAGGCAAGAAAACGTCCCACTCTAGTTTCTGAGGAGGACACGGAGCTTTACAAGCCACAGGGCTTATTTCCTCTACACCCGTGGTCGGCAAACTGTGGCTGGCGAGCCACATGCGGCTCTTTGGCCCCTTGTGTGCGGCTCTTCCACAAAATGCCACGGCCTGGGTGAGTCTATTTTGGAGAAGTGGTGTTAGAAGAAGTTTAAGTTTAAAAAACTTGGCTCTCAAAAGAAATTTCAATCGTCGTACTGTTCATATTTGGCTCTGTTGACTAATGAGTTTGCTGACTACTGCTCTACATGGTCTCCATGAGAACCTGTGGATGCTTTCTTACTATTGAGTCTTCACAGAAAGAAGGCTAGGCATCCAGCTCTTAAATGCAGTACATAATCACATGCTAACCACCAAAAGATAAACTTGAGAGAGAGAGAGATGATCCTAACATATGTTGATATCTGATATTTAACAGATGAAAACATGAGCTTCCGTAAAGTTAGGCATGTCACTCAAGGAGCCACACCTAGTAGGTTGTGGAACCAGTGTTTCAATCATGGAACCTGTTTGGCTCCCAAATGCCTTGAACACATATGGAGGTAACATTTTGGTATCTTTTGTGACTCGATGTCACAGGCACATCCGGTCATCCAGGATATATCATGGGAATGAGAAGGATGGACCACTGAACAAATTAGTCTTGCCCTGGAGGATTTGTTTATTTACCCAATTAGGAAGGAAAGATGGCAGACGCAGAAACAGACATACGCATTGCATAATGTCGGAGGGGAGTAAAGACATTAAGTCCAAGAAGGGCTTGAACAAGGGGGGGTGTTGAGAGAGAGAATGACCACGGAAAGTTTTAAGAGATGGGTACTAAAGTAAGGTGTAGGGTTTGGGTGGGAAGATGAGCACACTAGAAAGGGCCAACCATGGCCAAAACCATGGAAACAAGGACACAAGGAGCATCGGAGAAAGGTGGAAGATGAAGCGAAGGTCAGCTGGAAGTAGACTGTAGAGGCCCTCCAATGTGTGTCTTTACTGAGTGCTCTGACCAGCACATTTTTTCTTCTGAATGACGACAGTAGTGCCAAAAATATCTAGGACAGGAATTTCTGGTTTACTAAGTATCTTGGGCTCTCTTTTTGCTCATTTAGTTATATTTACTACTAAAATATGACAAACCTTTCAGCTGACTTTGTTATACTATGGGAGTGGGAGAGGTGGGAGGAAGATCCCTGGTCAACATACAGTCTCAGTCTTCTAGAGAGAATGAAAGTAGCAGAAGCTGAAACCACTTTACAACAGCTTCCTAAGATTTCTGCCTCTTGCTTCTCTCATCCTCTAACAAAAAAAAATCCTTTCGTGCTGACAATCAATCACTCCGCAATATTTATTACTTTCATGGATGAACACTGCTGCCCTCACCAGAGAGTACAGGGTTCTCTGAAACTCACCACTGACAGTGGGCCCTCACTGATGGTTAATGGGCTATTGCTGGATATGCAAAGTTAGCTTTATCAAACCTAATAGCAGCCTGTCTGCCCTCATACCAAAATGCAAGGTTTGCCCTAACCTAGTGGTCGGCAAACTCATTAGCCAACAGCCAAATATCAACATTACAATGATTGAAATTTCTTTTTGAGAGCCAAATTTTTTAAACTTAAACTTCTTCTAAGGCCACTTCTTCAAAACTGACTATGAGGCTGTGGTATTTTGTGGAAGAGCCATACTCAAGGGGCCAAAGAGCCGCATATGGCTCTCGAGCCGCAGTTTGCCGACCACTGCCCTAACCGACCACTGCCCTAACCGGTTGGGCTCAGTGGATAGAGCGTCAGCCTGCGGACTGAAGGGTCCCAGGTTCGATTCCGGTCGAGGACACGTACCTCAGTTGCAGGCTCCTCTCCGGCCCAGGTCATAGTCAGGATGCGTGTGCAGGAGGCAACCAATCGATGTGTTTCTCTTACTTCGATATTTCTCTCTGACTTTCCTTCTCTCTTTCACACTCTCTAAAAAGCAATGGAAAAATATCCTCGGGGTAAGGATTAAAAAAAACAAAACCACACCCACACACACAAAACAAACCAAAACGCGAGGTCTATCTTTCCTGCCCTATAAACAGTTCAACCTCAACCAAACTGGCAAGTCGCCGAGAATTATATGAAAATTAGCAAGCAAAGCTCAGGGCTGTCCCCGGACACATTTCACGTCTCCTAATGAACTGTTTGTTCTTTAAACCAAAGACTGGAATAACAACATAAGGAGGGACAGAGGTCACTCACACTACATGATACACACTCAGAACTTGGGAAGAGAAATCCATTAGGAAAATTAGTCTCCCAGGTCTCTACTAAGTCTGATTTCATCTTTCACTTTATTTAAACTTTGGGCAAAACAGGAGAGATGTGGTCCACATTAGGTGAACAGGTGAATGCGAAGTGTGGCAGGCACACAGAAAAAACTAAAATGAAAGTCATTTTGCGGGAGGATATTGGGGGGGAAAGGAAAACATGTGTACTACTATTAAATATAAGTTATATTGTAAATAAGTAAAAAATAAAAAAATAAAAAAATAAAAATAAAATAAAATGGAAGTCATTTCATTATAGGCACTTCAACTCTGAGTCCCTGGGAGCAGTTCCTTAAAACAGACCCTCTAGGTTTCAGGTCATAAGAGCAATCATTTGCACTGTCCAGAGAGAGACCATCTTGGTTGAGCTTTTAGAGAAAAATCCACTTACCAGTTTTCTGTGCTCAGACACTCAGCAAAGTTTATTCTCGGGCTTACTTCCCCTTCTAAAGTTCATGCAATTTAAGGACAAGATCCATAACTCTCAGTTCTGTGTCCCTCACAATACCTTGCACAAAATAAGCCCTCAATAAAAGATTGTTACATGGTTGAACAGGCTTCATGACTAAAAAGAAGTTTGTAAAAATGAAGCTCATATAGCTAAATCCCCAAACCTTACCGTGGGTAACATCTTCCTGGCCACAGAAACCCGATAAATAGCTGAGATGAAGAAAGCACCTGGATAGTACTCCAAGGTTTGGTGCTATTGCTGGGAAACCCCCTATGGGCCTCATTATCTGTATGTCTCTAATTTCACAGCTGAGGGATTTAAATAAAGTACTTAGGCCACCTCAAGGCCACCTCAAAAGCAAAAGTCCCGTCTTCAAAGGACTTGATCTAAACCCCCAAAATTGTTTAATTACAGCGAGTGGGACAAAGCTGCTCCTGGTTTGTCTCCCATTCACCAGCTAACTCCATAAGCAACATCTAGAAGTTGCCTTTTCTGCATAAAGGATTGTGAAACTGAGTAAGATCTAGTTGGAAACACAGCTCCCAGCACCAAGCATTCCCTCATTTCCTGGATCTTATGTAAATCAAGTATTACCTCCTCTCCCCTTAGGCTATGTGGTAACCAAATCTGTGCCAGTTCTTAAGATTTCCCGACACAGTCTATCATTCCCGTAAGTTGTAAGAAGAGTGAAATTGCAAAAAAGGTGGCACTAACCAGTGAGAAACACAACAAATCATCTTTCTTGCAGAGAATTCAAGGATTATAAACTATTTTCATATCCATTTTAGTTGTTCCTTACATCAGCTGGTGACAGGGCTAGACTAATTATTACAATCCCCACTTCTCAGAGGAGTCTATGGAAGGTCTGAAAGTGTGAATGATCCAGAAGATCTAGGGCAGTGATCGGCAAACTGCGGCTCGAGAGCCACATGTGGCTCTTTGGCCCCTTGAGTGTGGCTGTTCCACCAAATACCACGTGCGGGCGCATATAAGTGGGATTGAAACTTCGTGGCCCATGCGCAGAAGTCGGTTTTCGGCCTATTTTGAAGAAGTGGTTCTAACGCCGAGCCGAGCCACACTCAAGGGGCCAAAGATTCACATGTGGCCCTCAGAGCCGCGGTTTGCCGACCACTGATGTAGGGCACGGAGGTCTTCCCAGGGAGCCCCAGTGAACACCCAGGGGGATATTTACCTTTCAACTAGACTCTGTCAGGGCTCTGGCATTCTAGGCCAGCCGTGCAACCACTATCCTCAGGACCCGGGGCCAATTACTTTGCTGTTCTGAGCCTGCATTACTTCTGTTAGCACTGTCCAGACACCGACTCCGCACCCTCAAACCCCGCCCCACCCCCTGCAGCCAATCTGCCTAAGAGGCCCATGTGGTCACAGAAGTCTCAGGTCACTTTTGGAGATTTACTATGCGCGCGCTCTCCAGGTAAGCCTCTGAAGAGCCAGTTCAGCTCTAAATCGGCTACATTTTGAATAGCACACACTCTTTCTTACTGAACTTCCTTTCATCGCACCATTACCTCTACAGTCTTCCAGCCTCCATATCTATGCTCATTTCTCCTTCAGCAGCCTGCACATCTGCTGTGAAACCCCTAATTCTCTATCTTGAGGGTGGGCACAGACAGCCAGGCAGGGATCAGGTGTGTGTGTGGGGTGGGGGGGGACACAGAGCTTGCATCCTTGGACAGCTTTAAAAGGAGAAAACACAGACATGGGGCCCTGGCCAGTTTTGCTCAGTGTTTAGAGCGTTGGTCCTTGGACCGAAGAGTCACGGGTTCAATTCCAATCAAGGGCACATACCTTGGTTGCAGGCTCGATCCCCGGCTGGGTCAGGACGTGGGAGGTAACCGATCAATGTGTCTCTCTCACATCGATTTTTCTCTTTCTGTATCTCTCCTCCTCCCTTCCACTCTCTCTAAAAATCAATGGAAAAATATCCTCAAGTGAAGATTAACAAGAAAAAAAATAAAGAAAATGCACTCATGGGGTCTCCTTATTTTCCCAGATTTCTCTGAACATTTGTGCAATCTCAGATAAGGGGAGGGTTTTTTTCCAAAAAGTCTCCCTACACTAGAATTGAGGGCAAAAGTCATAAGCTAATCTTTCACTTTAACTACTGGGCAGAAGTTAGAAATGAATGTGTGCCAAACAAAATGACAATTAAAGTTTTGAGGGGTATAAAAAAGGTTTGCCAGGATTAAAACTCCACCGCTAGACTTGTTCAAGTAAAAAAAGGGAAAGCTGTGGTTGGAGAAGCACTTTTGAGGGGTATTGTGTGGGGTTTTTGTTTTTAATCCTCACCTGAGGGTAGACTGCCAGTGATTTTTTAAAATATTTTTTGTTGATTTTTAGAGAAAAGGAGAGAAAGAGAAACACTGACATGAGAGTAGAACATCAATTAGCTGCCTCCTGCTAATGTCCCCTTCCCCTACCAGGGATTGACCAACCCAGGCAAATGCCCTAACCAGGAATCGAATCACAACCTTTTCATATACAGGACAACAGCTCCAATCAACTAAGCCATACCAGCCAAAGTGCATCCACTGACTTTTAGAGGGGGGAGGAGGGAGAGAGAGAGAGAGAGAGAAAGAGAGAAGTGAGAGAAACATCAATTGGTTGCCTCCAGTACATGCCCCAACCAGGGATCAAACTCACAACCTAGGTAAGTGCTCTGACCGGAAATCGAACTCACAACCTTTCCATGTTACAGGATGATGTTCCAACCAACTGAGCCACCCAGCCAGAGATGGGGTGTGATGTTTTTTAAGCAGCGGAATACTTAGTGAGGGTTAATTACTTATGAAAACTGAAGAGCTGTCATAATTAATTGAATTTTTAATAGTTTTTACCCCGGGATCTAATTTAAATCGTTTCATGCAAGATCCTATCTTATAACAGTAAGAAATTATTGTCCATGTTTTAGGGTATGATATGGCATGGTGTTTATTTTGAGGAGCAAGAACCCTTTTATTTCTTAGACATTCAAATGGAACTATGTATGGTTGAAATAATGTGAAATCTATGATTTGCTTCAAAATAATTTCACTAGGGATGAATTAAAATGAAAGGGTAAGTATATAAAACATGACAAAATTGCTGAAGTTGGTGATGGGTACGTGGGTTAATTCTCTTTATTTTTATTAAAAGAACTAAGGAGCCCAGCCAGTGTGGACTAGTGGTTGAGTGTCAACTTATGAACCAGGAGGTCAAGGCTGGATTTACGGTCAGGGCACATGCCCAGGTTGTGGAGCATGAAAAGCTCAAGTGATAAAAGAAAAAGCAGGTAAGCTGAACACCGTCAAAATTAAAAAGTTATGCTTCAAAGGATACCATCAAGAAAGTGAAAGAAAAAAAAACGCATAAAAATAAAAGGGAGGAAATATCTGCAAATCATTTGTCTGACAAAGGACTCATTAGGCTTAACTGTAGGATTCCTCAGTGGCTTCACTGTAGAGTACGGTCATCGTGAGTCTCCAAGAGACCAAGACAGTGACTTCTCTAACCACATGGGCCTCTTATTGCAGATAATGGCTGCCTCGGGCAGCATTTGGGCAGTGCTGACAGAAGTAAAGCTCGCTCAGAAAGGGAAAGCAGTTGGCCTAGACTCAGGAGAACAGGTGGTAACATGGCCAGAGCCTTAAATCTAGTTGAAAGGAAAATCTCTCCCTGGGGTGACCCCTTTCCCTTCAGATAAGGAACTTTAAAACAGGAACTTTAAAACTTCAAAAATCACATAGATTTTTTTTTCCAAATAATATATACAAATGGCCAATAAAAATATGAAAAGCTGTTCAATCACTAGTTATTAAGAAAATGCAAGTCAAAACCAGAGTGAGGTGCTACCTCACGTACAGTAGGTTGGTTATGACATAAAAGACAGACAAATGAAAAGGGTGCGGAGAAACTGAAACCTTCATACATTGTTAGTGGGGATATAAAATGGTACAGCTCCTATGGCAAATAATCTGGCAGTTCCTCAAAAGTTAAACAGAGATCGCCCTAGCTGGTCTGGCTCAGTGGACAGAGCATCGGCCTGTGGACTGAAGGGTCCAGGGTTCCATTCGGTCTAGGGCATATTTTAGGTTGTGGCTTGATCCCCAGTAGGGGGTGTGCAGGAGGCAGCCAATCAATGATTCTCTCTCATCATTGATGTTTCTATCTCCCTCTCCCTTCCTTTCTGAAATCAATAAAAATATAACAAACAAAAGGGTAAACATAGCTCTGGCTGGTGTGGCTCAGTTGGCTGAGCAATGTCCCATGCACTGAGGTGGCCGGTTCGATTCCTGCCAGGACACATGTCCCAGTTGCAAGCTCGATTCCCAGTAGGGGAAGTGCAGGATGCAACAACCCATCAATTGATGAAGAGAGAAATAAAGTGTGTTACACCCATACAATGGAATATTAATTGGCCATAAAAAGAAATGAAATACTAACACATGCTACAGCATGGATGCACCTTGCAAAAATATTATGCTAAGTGAAACCAGCCAGTCACAAAATACCACATGGTGTATCATTCCATTTACTAAAACCACTGAATTGTACAATCTAAAAGGATGATTTTTACGGTATCTGAATTATATCTCAAAGAGCTTAAAAAAAAAAAAAAGGCCTCAAAAACCATTTTTACCTCAGAACAGGATGACAGGACGTACCAAACGGAGGTTGGGGTCAGATGTCAAGCAGCCCCAGAGCGCCTCACCTCAGAACAGTACACGGTGTTCTGCGTGTGGTCTAGCACTGTGGTCAGAACGGATGATGAACCACAACTCCCACTCTCGAGACAGCACTTGCTGGTGGGAACCCTCCACTCTTTTCTCTACTCAAGAGAACAATGATGTACAAGTCAGAATAACAGTATATATTCTAACTTACCTGCTCTACAATTTTGTAATTTATTATTAATAAATAATAAATTCTAACTTTATTATTAGAAAACAACTGTTGGAAAAACAGCTCTCATCTGATGATACGGGAAGCAACACACATGTCTTTTGGACTAGGAGTTAACCGAAATATATTCTTAAATTCCTCCGGTGGAAACAGATCTTGGGTCAGTCAAGAAATAGGGAAGCCTTAAAGGTTCCCCAAACATCGTAACAATAATAAGGGAGATTAGCATTTACTGATTACTAGGTGGCAGGTACTGTTCTAAGTGCTTTGTAAGTATTTATTCAGTGTATCCTCACAATAACCCTATAAGCTAGGTGCTATTATCCCATTATACAGATGAGAAAACTGAGTTAACTAACTAGTCCAAGATTATAGGGAGGTAGTGTGGCTCCAGAGTCTGTACTCTCAGCAATGTTACTTCCAAGGGTCCCTTCTTCTGGGATGATCATCACAAATAGGTGGTTGGTTGGGCAGGCATGCAATTAGACTCGTGTGCTCCATAGCAACTGGGCGACACTGTGTTCCAGGGCACCCGCCTGACATTTTCCAAGGGACTACAAACCACTTCCTTCAGCACCCTGGCAGGCATTTCTACACTCTCCAGCTACAGGCTCCCTGTCCTTCGGTGCATCCCCAGCAAATGGAACAATGGACATGCAGACCGGAAGGGACTGAACTTTCGCGGAAGTAAAGTGAAATGTTCCCCAAGTTAAGAATCGAAGGAACCTCTGCAAGGATATAGGTCAAGAAATGTTGCTTACACTTTGGGAAATGAGCCCTTGCATATCCTAGTAATGGGAATGTAAACTGACAGAACCCCTGTGGAGAGCAACTTGGCACTACTGAACCCAAATTTCATATCCCATAACTTCACAATCCCAAAAGCCACTACTAGAATCTAGCACAACTACAGAAAAAAAATTAAGTACAACAGCGTTTACCTGACAAAAACCTGGACACGTGTTTATCTATAAAGGAGTGATTAAATAAGTGAAGGTCTAATGCAGTGGTCAGCACATGAGCCACAGGTTTGCCGCTCTGTTGACTAATGAGTCTGCAGACTGACCTAGACTCTCGATTCCAATAATTACAGGCTGTTGTTGTTCCTTGTTGATTAAGCCCCTGTTGCAATAACATATAGACATTTAAAAAACATTAGAGGTGCGCTGGCTAGTTTGGCTCAGCAGACCGAAGGGTCATGGGTTCGATTCCCCAGGCTTGATCCAATCAATATGTCTCTCTCACACAGATGTTTCTCTTCTCTCTTCTCATCTCCCCCCCGCACCTTAGCCTCCACTCTCTCTCTCTAAAAAAAAAAAAAAAAAAAAAAAATCAATGGGAAAAATACCTTCAGGTGAGGATTAAAAAGAAACACCAAAAAAAAAAAAATTGGATGTAATTTTTTAAATGTTTAAAAAATAAAAAAAATCAGAGATATAATATAATATATTCAGGTTTTAAAAAGTGCATGTTATAAATTACCCCATTTTTGTTTTAAAAAATGAAAGACAATAAAGAACACATACCATCATACCATCACCTTTACATTTCTTTATAGGAATTATTTATATACATATATATTTATACATACACACACATATATGTGTATATATAAATAAATGTATATATGTGAATTTATTACTAAAGGGTTAGGACAAAAGTAGATTTATAGTTATAATACAAACAACATAATAATAAGTAATAATACAAAATAAACTGTGCTTCGTGTACTCACAACTGTAAACCTATCTTTGTCCCCCCTGTATATCTATAAATTGGCAGCATAAGCACAAAAACCACCAAAAATACACACCAAACCACAGACTTCCACTTTTTACTCTAAGCACTGTTGTATTCCTAGATAATTTAACACCGTTAGGGACGTGTTATTTTTATGTAACTAAAAACTAATGTGAACACAGCCGGTGTGGCTCAGCGGTTGAGCATCGGCCTATATGGACCAGGAGGAGGTCATGGTTCGATCCCCGGTCAGGAAGTTGAATACAGACACACATACACATTTAAAGAAGAAAAAAGTACACAGGATGATGAGCTTCTCACACTATTCAACTCTCAAACTATTCAACTACTAAAGAGCTACAATGCTCCAACATCCCAGTGTAAAAAGACAAATAATAACTTTCTCACCCAAAGAAGCCACTAAAGGGAAAATACTAAGTTCTGACCAATAAATGAAGCTATGGAGTTCTATTTTTGTTTTGTTTTATTTTATTTTTTAATATATTTTTATTGATTTCAGAGAGGAAGGAAGGAGAGAAAGAAACGTCAATGATGACAGACAATCATTAGTCAGCTGCCCCCTGCATGCCCCACACTGGGGTTGGAGCCCACAACCTGGGCATGTGCCCTGACTGGGAATCAAACTGACTTCTTGGTTCATAGGTCAATGCTCAACCACTGGGCAATAATGAAGCTGTGGAGTTTTTTGTTGTTGTTTCTATGTTAGGTTGGTTTTTAATACAAATGGAGTGAAACAGCCAATTTTAGGTGAGGAACATAATTTAGGAAAGAGTGAACAAAAAAAAGCATGTAGAATTATGAAAAACATGAATACTTTCGCCATGAACAGATGCCTCTGATCTGCAAGAATGTTTAATGGAACAGTGTTACGACATAAGATCTGTCTTGCTTGACACTTAAAAATAAAAAGACATGTTTTTATAACTTGACTCTAGGTTCAACACCCTTCCCAGCTACAAATATCCTTGCATCATCTTCTGCTCACTTTTACCTCTTCCAAAACAAGTTTAAATTCTTTAAAATACCTAAGATCCGGAGGAACCAAGACGGCAGCATAGGTAAACACCTATCTTGCTGCCCCACACAACAATTTCAAAACTCCAACATAACGACAGAACGAACATCATCCGGAATCACCGGAAAGCTGACTGAGTGGAAATTCCACAAATAAAAGTAAAGATAGGACACTGTGACTCAGAGGAGCGGCGGAGGGCAGAGGTGAGGATACGCATGGAGTCAGAGGTTTGGAGCCGTGCTCGCGAGCAAGCGAATAGAGCAGACGGCTGGATACCCGGCTGGTTTTCTCGAACAGAGAGGGAGACAAAGGCATCCCACTGCACTGATTCCCCAGTTCCAGGCAAAGTCTGGGGAACCCACACTCAAACGAGGTGAAACTGGACAGTAAGGAGGAAGCACGCTGAAACTCAGGCGCTGCAGAGGTCTGCGAGCTTGCGAAGAAGGCGTGTAAACTTGGGAACCGCAGAAGTGTGCGAGCACGCAGAGAGGACTTGTGATTTGCTCTCTCGTTGGGGGAAAAAAAAAGAAGGGAAACCACCGGTCTGCATTGTTTTACAACCCTGGGTGAGACTTTGGGTGTGCAGACTCATTTGGAGAGAGGCTGAATTGTCCAGCAGCGGGTAGAGCTCAGCGGCAGCTTTCTCTCAGAGGTCCATTACCGCCAGGCACAGAGACCCAGGTGCCACATAGTGTGGAGCTGACGGGGAAATCAAGGCTGCCTGTTCAGCCCAGAGACTCTGCCCATCCAACCTGAGCACAGCTGATCCTCACAGCCAATTGGCCTGGAGGTCAAACCTTCCTAGTGCTAACAACAATAATCTAGGCCTAACTTCAACAAGATTGTGCAACCCATAAAGGGCTGCACCAAGAGTATCCACCTCAGGTAACTGAGGAGGCTGAGGCACTGTCCCTTAGAGGACATCTACCACACAAAGCTAATCGACCAACTCAGGGAAGTAGCCAAAATGCAGAGACATGGAAAGAAATCACATGTGAAAGAAATGGAAGTAAAAAAACCAACTGGACATAGAGTTCAAAACCACGGTTATAAGGTTTTTCAAGAGGCTCCTAGAAAAGGCCAATGAACTTAATGAGACCTTCGAGGAAATGAACGAGACCTACGAGGATATGAACAAGACCCTCGAGGATATGAAAAAGGACCAACTAGATATTAAGTATACACTGACTGAAATAAAAAATATTATACAAAGACCTAAGAGCAGACTAGAGGACTACAAAAATCAAGTCAAAGATTTGAAATACAAAGAAGCAAAAAACACTCAGCCGGAAAAGCAAGAAGCAAAAAGAATCCAAAAAATTGAAGATAGTGTAAGGAGCCTCTGGGACAACCTCAAGCATACCAATATCCAAATTATAGGGGTGCCAGAAAAAGAGAGAGAGCAAGATAATGAAAACCTATTTGAAGAAATAGTGACCGAAAACTTCCCCTTACCTGGTGAAAGAAATTGACTTAAAAGTCCAAGAAGCGTACAGAACTCCAAACTATAGGAATCCAAAGAGGATCACACCAAGACACATCATAATTAAAACGCCAAGAGCAAAAGACAAAGAGAGAATATTAAAAGCAGCAAGAGAAAAACAGTTAGTTACCTATAAGGGAACACCCATACAATTATCAGCGGATTTCTCAACAGAAACGATGCAGGCCAGATGGGAGTGGCAAGAAATATTCAAAGTGATAAATAGCAAGAATCTACAACCAAGATTACTCTACTCAGCAAAGCTATCATTCAGAATTGAAGGTCAGATAAAGTGCTTCACAGATAAGAAAAAGCTAAAGGAGTTCATCACCACCAAACCAATATTATATGAAATGCTGAAAGGTATTCTTTAAGAAGAGGAAGAAAAAGGTAAAAATGAAAATTATGAACAACAAATACACATCTATCAACAAATGAATATAAAAATCAAGTGAATTAAAAATCTGATGAACAGGATAAACTGGTGAATATAACAGAAACATGGGCATAGAGAAGGAATGGACTGACAATTCTTGGGGAGAAAAGGGGTGTGGGAAGTGTAGCAAGAGACTGGACAAAAATCATACACCTATGGAAGAGGACAGTGGGGGGGAGGGAGGCAAGGGCAGAGGGCTTAGCTGTGGCCCTCTGAGGGCGATGATGGCACTAGGAACAGAAGATGCACACACAGCTCCTCTGCTTTCCCACAGAAGAAAGTACGGAAGGAAGAAAACCGAAAGTAAATAAACCAAGGCCACGGGAATGTAGCTGAGCACATGAGAGCATCCCATGCCAGACGGGCGAGCTACAAGTCTGGGAGAATGCCCCACTGGAATTCCCACACTGGGAGAGCCCAGGATTGTATCAACAAGCCGTAGAATTCAATAGGATGAGATATGTTTTCCCCTCTCCTTATTTCCCAGATTGCAATGTTCTCTATTTATTTGTATTTCTTCGTTTGTGGTTTCCACATTGCAAGCAGTTTTTTTCGGCCAGACTTTGCTCCACCTAAGTGGAAATACAAAGGATGGTCCAAAGGGAGGTGCCCACAGCCAGCCATCAGCCTGCCTGTTGTATGCCACTGAGCAGACAGGTCAGCAGAACCCACGGTCACTGCGCCCTGTCACTCAGGAGCTGCTCGGACGGTCTCTGAAACGTATAGTTGGGTCAGTGGTCCTGGCAGTGCCCACGACTGGGTTGTAGGGTAAGAAATAAACCCACCTGGGTCCTGATGGTCCCTCAAGCGTTATTCCTAAGAATGTATGACAGAAAAGAGGCCCTCTAGGGCATATGGATGGCCAGGAATTCCAAAGGCAGTTGGAATTTTGTACCCAAAGCCATGGGAAGTAGCCACAGTACTCCGAAGAGTTGCTGGCTAGTGCCCAACATGCACAATGAGCTGTATCCTGAGGCCTGAAGGAAAAGGCTCTCCTCTAGACACAGCCTTCCTGGCGTGCAGGAGTCAGCTTCCCTCCTGGCGACCCTGAAAAACACCTAATAGTTTCTGCAGGCTGAGCGTGTATGAGAACAGGCCAACGTCCGCGAGGCCGAACATGAGGGTAAGAGCCAAGACTTGGAAGGGGGAGAGGAAAAAGTTCTAAGAACATGACTCAGTTCCGATGAGGGCCACGGAGGACGCTGAGAAAAGAAAGTAACTGGCCATCAGCTTCGCTGGGGCGAAAACAAACACGTTCTTCAAATAAAACCACAAAGGCAGCCCGAAGCAAGGGGGAAAGAAAGTTCAAGACTGGGTGACTAAGGGAGGGCTCACCTGCTTGCTAAACCACAGACTAAAAAAAAAATACGCTTTTTTCAAAATGTCTGATGTTGGCTGACAAGGTAGGGCTGACTGGTAGCATGTCAACAAATCTGAGCGCAATCAAGATTCAGGATTTAAAGCTTTAAGTTATCCCACCTAAAATGTGTTACCAGAGGGTATTTCATACCCTTCACAATACTATGCTCTCTCTTCGTAGGAGAGCTGACCCCGAACCCTGTGATAATTAAGTAGGATCTGGTAAGAAACCGGAGTTTCTCAACCTTGGCCCTACTCATAACGAAGTCAGTCCTCTGTTGAGAGGGACCATCCTGAGCATTGTAGGATGTTTCCAGCATCGCTGGCCTTCACTCACTGGAAACCAGCAGCACCCCCAAACTGTAACAAACCAAAAATGTTTCCAGACCCCGACTAATGTCCTCTGGAAGCAGCATAACTGTCCCCGACTGAGAACCACGACTCTGAACACACAGATTCACCATGAAAAGTGCCCTACATGGCTAACAGATAACAGGGACAAACCTAAACTCAGCGATGGAATAGAATCAAAGGAAGTCGCTTTCGAATCTCAGTTTCCGAACTTAAGTTTGGGAGTTGATAATTACTTACCAACCACAATGTACTCTGAGGACCACCAATATTAACAGTAGTGATAATTATTATATTTAATAGCCATTAAACGTATTCCAAGAGCCTTACATATATTGTCTTTTCACCTCAGGACAAACCCATTAGGTTTATTTACTTATTACTCCCATTTTACAGATGGGGAAACTAAGGCACAAAGAGGTTAGGTAATTTGCTCCAGGATAGTTGAGTAGAAGAGTCAGGTTTGGAACTCAGGTGAGCTGTCCCCAGAACTCATGACTTCACCACTATGTCAGACTATACCCCACGCCCTCATTGGATAGCTGTTAGATTTGCACCGTCTAATATGTAGGCGGTAGCCACATGTAGCTATTTCATTTAAATTAATTAAAATAAATGTCATACCACTTTGAAAAACAGTTTGGCAGTTCCTCAAAAGATTACATATAGAGTTACCATATGCCCAGCAATTCCAGTTAGGTACATACCCAGGAGAAATGAAAACATATGTCTACACGCATGTTCTCAGCAGCATTATTCATAATAACCCAGGAGTGGAAACAGCCTAAATGACCGTCAGTTCAGGAATGGACAAATAAAATGTGCTACATTCATACAACTGAATATTAATCGCCCCCAAAAAGGAACACCATACTGATATATGTGATGATAAACTGATCTGTCAACATTGATGAATGTTAACATTATGCTAAGTGAAAGCCAGTCACAAAGGACCACATAAGTGTATGACTGCGTTTATATGGACTGTCCAGAATAGGAAAATCCATAGACAGAAGTAGATTAATGGTCGTCAGGGGCGGGGGGGGGGGGGGGGTGAGAAAAGGAGAGAGACGGCTAATGGCTATGAGGCTTCTTTATGGGGTGGTTGAAAATGTCCTAAAATTAGATAGTGGTAATGGTCACACAATTCTGTAACTTATAAAAAGGCACTTTATGTACACTTTAAAAGGATGACTCTTTTGACATGTTAATTAGATCTCAAGAAAGTTTATATAAAAAAACTAAATGTCATTAAAAATTCAGTTCCTCAGTTATCCTAGCCACATTTCAAATACACAAGAGCCATTCGTGGTTAAGTGGCTACCTAAATGAACAGTGCAGCAAGATGATTTCCTCCACCGTCACAGAACATTCTACTGCATGAGCACTGCATCAGTGAACAGATGAAAGGCCTCCTTTACCATCTAACTACTTTTCGAGTCTCACTACTGTCACACTCCTCCTCACACCCACATAGGAAGATTCCGTCTCCATAGGAAGATGCATGCTCCATTTTCTCTCTGGAATGGGCTTCTCCCCTTCCTGGCCGATAGACATTCTACTTATCCTTTATCCTTCAGAGCACGTCCAAATGCCTCTTTCCTACTCCCCACCTGGCCCTGGCCCTAGCAGAATCACTTGCTCCCACTGGCCTTTGTTTGCACTTCCACTACAACACTGATCCCTCTGGATCACAAATCATTGTGTGTGCTGTCTTTCCTACAAGATGACCAGCTCTTTGAGGACAGGGAGTCTGTCACTTATTTGAGAGTCCCCAATGCCTAGCGACAAGCATAGCCTGCTGCAGAGTAGACATTTCGGTATATGTTGCTGAATTCTACTGAAAGGATTTACAGAAACTCAAAGTATTGATTCAACAATTGTTCACTTTGGTGTATAAGACAGACTTAAGAAAATGAAGGAAAGAGGCTTCGAATCTAGAAGTCTCCTATCCCATTATTCTACAAGAAGGAGTGTTGGTGATTGCACTGAAATGCCATTTTTAAAAGGAAAGGCCTCTGGACTGAAAACTGGGGCAATGTAGGTGAGTAAAGGAGGGAATTAGGGGCCAATGGGAATACCATTGAGAGTCGGGGGGAAACCGTAGGGACGAGGGCCCCCATCCAATTCAAAGATTTAAGTATGAAAAAAAAAAAAAAAGGTTTAAGTATGGCAGAGGAAAAGGAATGACTGTATCTCTAGAGAATTTTGCCCAGGCCATTGGTTGAATCACTACATGGGAAAAGGCTTCTTTACTAAATCTTTATTTTAGATAACATAGCCAGGTTTTTCTGGTTACGCCTAATCAAAAAGAGAAAAAAGAAAGCTATATTATCTCAATCATAATTTAACTGGAAAAGACAAATGCCAAGGCCTTACTATGCAGAGACCTTACTGTTTTTTTTTGTTTGTTTGTTTTGTTTTTTTTTATTCTCTATGGATTCAAGGACTCATCTCTGAAGTGCAATAACCTATAGGTGAGTTAAGTCTAAGTTCCTAACCACAGAAGTGAGCTAAGCTAATGAACTTTTCTGGGCCAGGAGAGCAAGAATTGGCTGTTCCAGGGCAGAGCTATTAAGAGGGAAAGCAAGCACCTAAATATCATGTTTTTCGTATATTAAATGCATATGAAAAAGAAAAGTTGTACTTAATAGAGCTATTTCAAGGTGGGGGGATTACAGTAAGGTACCCATACCATTTCAACAAGGAGTAAGTACGGAGAGTCCTTGTCAATTCAGAATTAGCTGAAAGTCACTTGTTGAAATAAGGACAGTGCAAACCTGAAGTGAAGTGGGTCCTGTGCCAAAATGGTCTCTGAATCTTTTTCTTCACTGACTTCCACAAGCCAAACATCAACAAAAACAAACTGGCTAACCTGTGGCAGATTCAGAGTTAATAATTATATAACAGCTCCCATTCCAAAAGTTAAAAATTAAAACACAACTCTCACTACAGATATAAAGTATTCTCTGACAAAGAGAACAGGGTACTGAGGAGGAAAGGGGTCAGGAAGAGGGAGACTGCTCATTACAAAAACCTTTCCTTCTCTGCAGGAACTGTAACCGCGTAATGGCTGCTGGTCAGTGCATCCATCCAAACGGAACAAAGTACAAAAGCCACCCTGTCCCCAAAGTCAGTACTGGAGGTGCCAGAGACATGATAAGAAAATAGCCTGTGCTCCACAAACCGCCACTGGGACATGACACTGAGGATCCCCTCTCACATTTTCTCCCAGGCTTCACGACGTGGCAAGGAACCTCCACCTGCCGTCCTTCCTGCTGCTAAAGACGCGGATGTTTCCCACCACCGCCTATGAGGTCTACCGCTCCCCTCCAGTAGTGAGGCAGGCCACAGACCCTGGGCACCCAGCTCCGAAGGCTCAACATTCCTAAATCAACCCGTTGGCAATGCTATTTCTTCACTGGTAACCGGAAACACCCTTTAGAGAGACAGAAATAGACAGGTGCAAAGGAAAAACAACAGTTTGTTCTATGTTTTGTTCTGCCAGCATTTATACTTATTTTCACCAGGCCAACTGGTTGTGACTTTTCGAATGGACAAAGGAAATTTCTTTCTCCTGCTAGTTTGATTTTAACTGGGAAAATAAAGAGCCCCAACAAAGCCTAAAACGAAAGAGTTCAGACTTAGAAAACGGAAATAGTCTGGCCCAGAAAATGAGATCTCTTATGTTCACGTTATTTTTAATATACATACATATACTCTGAAGAAAAATAACAGGACACTTCAATCGATAAATGAATAGGTAAATTGTGGTATAGCCATACAGTGGAGGATTACACAGCCATAAAAAATAATTAAGTACTGGTTCATGCTACAACATGGACAAGTCTGGAAAACATCATGCTAAGGGAAAGAAGCCAGACACAAAAGGCCACACTGTAGAATTGCATTTAAATGAAATATTCTGAATAGGTGAACACACACAGAAAGCATACAGGTGGTTGCCAGGGATGGGGAAAGTGGGGAATGGGGGGCACTGCTTAATGGATAGGGGGGTGGGGTTCTTTTGGGATGTTTTGAAACTAGATAGGGGTGGTGGTTGCACAACATTGTTAATATACTAAATGTCACTGAATTTTTCACTTTAAAATGGTTAAATGGTTTTAAATAGCTTATGTGAATTTCCCCTCATTTAATCTTTAAAATAAAGAACACGAATGGACAAAACAAAGATGCAAACAGTATGTAAACAGGCAGCCTAAGGGAAAAGATCGGTATTTTTGCTGGGACTCTGCTGCTACTCTTGACCACCACGCACGGTTCAAGTACTAGGCTGTATAGACTCTTCCATCATGTGTGTGTTTCTGAAAAGACAGGGAAGGGAACAGAAAGTGAAGAAAACAGAATGGGAAAGCCTCGCCAAACGCAAGGAAAGGAGGGGTGATTACCCCTAGTGCACCCCACCCAACTTGGCCTTAGGAGCCAAGGTTTCCCATTAAGGTTTCGAAATGCCAGCCAGAGCTGGAACCAACACAAGCCGGCTTCTCTGCCTGAATAAAAAGCAAGCCACCTAGCAAGAAAAGCTCCATTTGGGGTGCTCCATGTGCTGCCCGCATTGGCATCAGCACCGCCGTTTGCTCAAAAGCCTTAGGCTCGCCCAGATCAGGGTCAGTGACCGGCTCTCCCAGGCCGGCCCGCGAACAGTAAAAGCTTCTTAGAACTCAAGTGTGCCCCCTCCAGAGGGGGCCCGGTCTCCTTCATCCCACCTGCCTTCCAGGAGTCCTTCCTCCACCCCCTTACCTCCAGCACTCTTAAAAGTGGTGCCCTCAGAACATGCCACTGTTCCAGCCTGAAACAAACACCCTCTCAGCCAGCCCCCACTCCCTCAGGCTAGCTCGGGAGCCCCCGGACCCGACCCGCACGGACGTACACGCGGCACCGCTGCTTGCAGACTCGCTCCACAAGGAACGCGCACGCACCCCACATGCCCCAGCTTGGCACCACCGTCCAGTCACAGACATCCCGGCCCACCTGACCTAAGCCGTCTCAAAGGCCCGCACTCGCCTGGCACCACGCCTCTGCCAACCTCCCAGAAACCAAAACAGGTGTCCCTCGGCTAACCACCGACGCCCCCTTAGGTCCTGGCCACTCCGCGCATAGGTGTCCCTCTCGGGACCCCTCAACTCTTGGCAACCACACTCTCCAGCCCCCACCAGCTAGCAGCGAGGCTGTCTCCAGCCTCCCCCAGCCAGGCCTCCACGATCCCCAGGCTCCCAGCCGGGCCCGGACGCCCCCTCCCCCTTACCTGCGGGGGTTCAGCCCCGGCTGACAGGCGGCTGGGCAGCGCCTGGAGGAGCAGGAGCGCCATGCCACCTAGGAGCCTTCTCCTCGCCATCCCCCTCCTGCTCCTGCTCCTCCGCCACGGCGCCGCCACCACCCTCCTCCTCCTCCCTCTCCACCTCTTTCCTCTTCTTCCTTCTTCCCTTCTTTTCCTGTTTCACTCTCCCCTCCCGCTTCCGGCTCCGCTCCACCCCAGCCAAAACACCCTCCAAACACTGGGGAGGTTCTCCAGTTCCAGCGCTTCATTGGCCCGTGCCCCCCGCCCATTCATCCAAGTGGCTGTCGATCACATCGGAGGCCCGCCCCCTACCGAAGTCCCGCCCCCACGAAGACGGAAAACCGGAAGGATCCAGCCAATGAAAAGTAGGCGGAAGCTGGGCCATCTTGGGCGCTGCGAGCCGGAGTAAAGGCAGAGTGTCTGAAGTCGCTCCGGTCGGGGGGCGAGGCCACCTCGAACGCGTGGTATTGAAAAGTCTAACTCGGATATAGCCATCTTGAGTGTGGCGGAAGTATTAGGTTGCCACAGTTTAGCAAAGAAAGAGAAAGAGTATGATGATTCGAAAGGGTATTGGCAAACGTTATTTTTTTAAAGAAGGTAGCCGGGCGCTGCTAAAGAATAAAACAACTGCAATATTTTAAAAAGTTTTGTATCTTTTGTCTTGAAGCACAGCCTCAGTACCAGGGTCCCTCTGCTGGTCTCAAACTGGCCAAGCAATAGCTTAGGACATCTTGCAGTTCCTATGAGACAGTGCCTCTAGCTGAGGCACAGTGCTTCCTCACCACAAGTTCCAGGGACAAAATTCTAGTCACTCTATCACAAAAATAGCTCAAAAATCCACCCAAAGGCCTTAATCTGTGTCCACTCTTCCGGCTAAACATAAACGGTCTCCTTTCACACACCACCACAAGGGTGCTCTACCACCCCCCACTTCCCACCCCCATCTCCCAACACACACACACACAACACACACACAACACACACACACACACACACACACACACACACACACACGCACGCACACAATACCGTTGTGTGTTTTTTGTCTCATTGCTTTCCCTCAGTGGATAGAGCATCGCCAGTGGACTGAAGGGTCCCCGGGTTTGATTCTGGTCAAGGGTGCCTACCTCAGGTTGCACCTACCTCGGATTGTGGGGAGGCAATCAATCAATGTGTCTCTCTCACATCGATGTTTCTATCTGTCTCTCGCCCTTCCCTTCCACTCTCTCTAAAATTCGATGAAAAAATATCCTTGGGTGAGGATTAACTCCCCCCCCCAAACACACACACACACACACACACACACACACACACACACACACACACACACAAAAACCTACCTACAGGATATATAGTCCAAACTTCTCAATATGGTCCTGTGTCCTGGTTCCTGCATACTTGCTTCTCTTTATCTCACCTGCCAGCCACACATTCTGCTCACACTGGTACACTTAGGAGATCCTCAATGTGCTGTTACATAATACACTTAACGTCATTTACACATTACACATACAAACTCCTAGTTCCCACCCCTTTGTTTCTTCTGGATTCACATAACACTTCCCCACAGTGTATATAAGCTGTATCTGACTGGTTGACCCCTCCTACTAAATTTGCAGCTTTTTATTTATTTTTTTAACTTTATTGATTTTTTTACAGAGAGGAAGGGAGAGGGATAAAGAGTTAGAAACATTGATCAGCTGCCTCCTGCACACCCCCTGCTGGGAATGTGCCCAGCAACCAAGGTACATGCTCTTGATTGGAATTGAACCTGGGACCCTTCAGTCCGCAGACCAACTCTCTATCCACTGAGCCAAACCAGCTAGGGCAAATTTGAAGCTTTTTATACAACACACCAGGTCTTACTCATTTCCTAAGAAATCCCTACAACATCCTGTAGAGGACCCAACTATGAACTTAATCAATGATAGTAAAATGAAATGAAGACCCATGACAGAGAAACCAGCTGCTTGCAGCTGTAAATTTCCTTTCAAAGCATTATACAGCCTGGCCCAATCTGGCCTATGCACGAGCCCACATGGAGTTTGTTCTTGGCTCAAGTGGTGGCAAAGTGGGAAACAGGTTAAGAGCGAAGAAAATTGATTTTGTCCCAATATAAGAATGTCCATAATTCTGCCTCTGTCTTGATCCTGCTTTCCCAAGTGCTACAAAAGGTGACAAGTAGTTTTGTCAATCTCAAATTTCTTAGAAATATATCTACTCCACAATCAAGCTCCCTAGGGGATAAAGATTGAGTACTGAGATATGAAAACATGCTCAAAATCACTAAACATCCAAGAGATGCAATCAAAACAACAATGAGGTACCATCTCACACCTGCCAGAATGGCTATCAAACAAGTGATGGCGAGGACGTAGAGAAAAAGGAACCCTCTTGCACTGCTGGTGGGAATGAGACTGCTGCAGCCACTGTGGAAAACAATATGGCATTTCCTCAAAAAATTAAAAATGGAACTTCCATTTGACATAGTAGAAACCAGAAACACCAATCAGAAAGGATATATGCACCCCATGTTCATAGCAGCGCAATTTACAATAGCTAAGATTGGGAAACAGCTTAAGCACCCATCAGCAGATGAGTGAATTAGAAACCTGTGGTACATTGCCCTAGCCAGTTGGTTTGGCTCAATGGATAGAACATCGACCTTTGGACTGAAGGTCCCAGGTTCAATTCTGGCCAAGGGCTCATGGCCAGGTTGTGGGCTCGATCCCCAGTACGGGGTGTGCAGGAGGCAGTCAATCAATGATTCTCATCATTGATGTTTCTATCTCTCCCTCTCCCATCCTCTCTGAAATATATATATATATATATATATATATATATATATATATATATTTAAAAGGAAACTGTGGTACATCTATATAATGGAATATTACACTCCTATAAAAAGAAGGAACTTGCCCTAACTGGTTTGGCTCAGTTGATAGAGCGTTGGCCTGCAGACTTAAGGGTCCCAGGTTCCATTCCAGTCAAGATGTACCCTGGTTTCAGGCACATCCCCAATAGGGGGTGTGCAGGAGGCAGCTGGTCAATGTTTCTCTCTCATTGATGTTTCTGGCTTTCTATCCCTCTCCCTTCCTCTCTGTAAAAAATCAATAAAATATATTTTAAATAAATAATAAATAATAAAAAGGAACTCTTACCATTTGCAACAGCATGGATGGACCTGGACAGCATTATGCTAAGCAAAATAAGCCAGTCAGAGGAAGACAAATATCACATGATCTAACTCATTTGTGGAATATAATGAACAACATAACGGATGAACAAGAATAGAACCAGAGTCATAGAAGCATCAAACAGACTGCTTAACCCAGTGGTCAGCAAACTGTGGCTGGCGAGCCACATGCGGCTCTTTGGCCCCTTGAGTGTGGCTCTTCTACAAAATACCAAGGCCTGGGCAAGTCTATTTTGAAGAAGTGGCATTAGAAGAAGTTTAAGGTTTAAAAATTTGGTTCTGAAAAGAAATTTCAATCGTTGTACTGTTGATATTTGGCTCTGTTGACTAATGAATTTGCTGACCACTGGTCTAACCTATGAGGGAAGATAGGGAGTGAGGGTGTAAGAGATCAATCAAAGGACTTGTTCCATGCATAGGAGCATAACCCATGGACACGGACAGGGGGTGGGGGTGAGGGCATGTGCTGGAGGTTGGGGGCAGCCGGGAGAGGTCAATGGGGGAAAAAGGAGACCTATGTAAACTTTTAAAAAATTTTTGAGTACTGCCCTAACCGGTTTGATTCAGTAGATAGAGTGTCAGCCTGTGGACTGAAGGGTCCCAGGTTCGATTCTGGTCAAGGGCACGTACCTTGGTTGCGGGTACATCCCCAGTAGGGGGTATGCAGGAGGCAGCTGGTCAATGTTTCTTTCTCATTGATGTTTCTAACTCTCTGTCCCTCCCTTCCTCTCTGTAAAAAATCAATAAAATATATATTTTTAAAATTGAGTACTAAGCAAGGGCCCAATTATTTTCATACAGGGGTCTTAATCATGGCTTCAAGGAGTTACAGAGGCCATGTAAAGGCCAGGTGTTATCATCATTGAGAAACCCCAATGGCTTCAATTTGGCAGACAGGATTTTGTCCCAACTTCCCTTTCTCCCTTTACCTGAGAGCTCAAACGGAGCTACTGGACAGGACAAACACTTAGTCTGGATTAGCACTTCCCACACCAAGGCATTTTAGTCACTCTAACCAACTTTATTTCCACATCCCCACAAGAGCCAACTGAAAGCAGAGGCCTTACAAAATGGAGCTGAAATGCAGTCTGAGTACTTTTCAGAGTGCCTCTGAACTGTAGCCACTACATACTCCAGACTTTTGAGTAATCATCTGTGAAGAGAGGAGGAATGCCAGGAGGCTTAAGAAACTGGGAAAGAAAGGGAAAGGTGGTTGATTTTTGAAAGAACATCAGTGTCAAACTGCTTCTGAGCTTTGGTAAGGATTTCCCTATTTCTTTGGAAGTGGGCAAAGCTAAAGTCAAATCTCTTACCCTAAGAAAACTAGCTCAAAGACAGACCTTTCTGCTCCAACAACAGCTAAAATCAAATCGTTTATTATACATGTATGAACATTGAAAACATTATACTAAGTGAAAGAAGCCAGATACAGAAGGCCACATACTATGTGATTCCATTCATATGAAATGTCTGGACAGGCAAAACTAGAGACAAAGTAGATTAGGGATTGTGAAGGGTATGCCTGGGGGATGAAGGGAGTGACTTAATTCATAGTTTATTTAGGGTGTAATGAAAAAGTTCTGGAATTAGATCATGATTATGGTTGTACAGCTTTGTTGAGTCTACTACAAATCACTAATTTGTACACTTTAATGCAGTGGTTCTCAACTTTTCTAATGCTGCGACCCTTTAATACAGTTCCTCATGTTGTGGTGACCCCCAACCATAAGATTATTGCTCTACAGCAGCGGTTCTCAACCTGTGGCACCGCTAGCAGGGTCGCCTAAGACCATCGGAAAACAACAGATATTTACATTACAATTCATAACAGTAGCAAAATTAGTTATGAAGTAGCAACAAAATTATTTTATGATAGGGGTCACCACATGAGGAACTATATTAAAGGGTCGCGGCATTAGAAAGATTGAGAACCACTGGTTTAATAAGATGAATTTATGTTATGTGGATTACATTTTAATTTTTTTAAACAGAGGGAAAAATTAAATTACAGCCAGTATTGTGACTTGCAGAACGGAGGCCCTTCTCATTAGAGCAATGGTTCTTCAAGCGTAGTATGTAGAATCGTCACTGGAAAATTACCAGAAATGTAAACTCTGAGGGTCTGCCCCAGACCCACATAATTAGAAATTCTGGAAGAGGAAGCCATACGATTTAACAGGTGCTCCTGATGCATTTTTTAAGAGCTATTTTTCCAGAGTAAAGGACCAGAGAGAAAATATTCTAGGTTTTGCATGCTACATACATTGGGTCTCTGTCATATATTCTTTTCTTCCTTTTTACAACCCTTTAAAACCTTGAGCCATGGTTTGCCAACTCCTGCTCTGGGGCCGTTCTGGGAGACCTCTGGAGCTTCCAGCAAAGACAGGTGGGTTTTTTCTCTTATAATAAGGCAAATGGACAATGGCTTCCGGGCGTCAGGCAGGTAGGTTCCTCTTAAAGTTGTTCCCCTCCCTCCATGCCAAGGTCAAAGTCAGTCCAGATCCTATTTTCCATCCAGGTGTTATTAACTCAGGCTGCAGACAGTTCATCGTGCTTTTAAGAAGTTTATTCAATCCATAGTGGTATCTTTAAACAGTCAGTAAATTACACTAGACAAAGCTCATAAAGACATGGACCCCAGGTATGCCACAAGGAGCGTAAGAAATCCCCTACAGCAGCCCAGTTGGAAAGGGCAAGTGACGGTGCTCTGCTGTGTGGCCTTGAAGGCTCTTTGGTCCAGCTGGTTCTCTCTTACAGGCGTCCAAATGACACTTCCCTTTCCTGATCAGTACACACCAGTCTTTGGTATTTAACCTAATGGGCTGAAGAAAGGAGGTAGCCAGGAAATTATACACATTACAATGTGTGGTTGATGCCTACATGCATCCTTTTTACTCAAAGAATTATCTTTTTCTTTTTCAAGTGACCAAAGACACAGCCATTCTAGCTCTCTCTCTCTCTCTCTCTCTCTCTCTCTCTCTCTCTCTCTCTCTCCCCGTGTGTGTGTGTGTGTGTGTGTGTGTGTGTGTTATTCATTTCAGAGAGGAAGGGCGAGGGAGAGATAGAAACATCAACAACTAGAGCGAATCATTGACAGGCTGCTTCCTGCAGGCCCCCTCTTGGGGATCGAGCCCGCAGCCTGGGCATGTGCCCTGACCAGGAGTCAAACCGCGACCCCCTGCGCCATACAGGCTGGGCAGAATTATCTTTTAAACACAGAAGTAAAATCAGACATGACTTTAGAGCAGAACAAAGTATCAATAGACAGAGCTTGAGCACCACGGAACTCCACTGCCTCCCACAATGACCTTTTTCCAGCACTAAGAACTCCCGAGGGCCTGATGAACTCAAGGCTAGCAGCACACCCAAAAAACCTTTCTGACAGAGGAGGATGGGGTCGAGTGGAGATGAGTCCCACGGTGACACGGACCAGCCCTCCCTCCCCACAACACACATACTTCCTGCCTTAGCTGGAACTACATGGGTTAAGGTTTCATAGCTTGAGAGAAGATGACGCAGAGGAAAGAAGAGTAGTAACTTCTCTTTTTCCTAGGGGTTCTTCCCAATCCTGGCTGAAACCAGAATCGCAAAGTTTTCCTAATTTTTCCAATCGGTTTGCTGATTGTCCACCTCAGGTCCCAGCAACTTCTCCCTGAGGGGGCCTCAGCTCCTGGTTGCCATGGGATGGAAGGGAGAAGCAGACAGAGGATTTGGTCTTCCACCCCTTGTTCACTTTCATGGAGCCCAATAAATCAAGTACCTGGATAGAAGCATGAGGAATTCTGTTGTCTCATATACCCCCAAATACACCCTAGCCTTAGGCCCTGTTGGCAAAGAGGAATGAGGGCATAAGCAGCTAGGGAAGAGCTGGTGAATGCTGGTATAGGCTGGTCCTTGCTGAAGTGGGACATTTAGAGACCCTTATTGAAGTAGACGGAAGGCACAAGGTCTCCACACTTGGCCTTGATGGTGTCTTGGAGATCCTGTTCCAGGTAGGAAATTGGCAATTCACTGGGAAGAGAGAAGAAGGTTATGAGTATGCCATCCAGACAGCAGCAAATTACCCTTAGAGAAAGCCCAACGCAAATACCACCTCTAAGAAGATCCTTTCCCATTTTTTTCTTCAGAATTAGTAATAGCTGCTGTACACCACAATATGTTACTTTTTGTAGAGGGCCGCCCCCCAGGGAAGGCACCTGAGCATTCTTTAAATCAGTGTCAGCTGAATCCGAAGCACCAGGCAGAGCCACGTCTTGGAAACACATCCACCAAAAAGGCTGGATGAGTTATCAATACTGACTTTTAACTTGCTTCAGGTGTCTGGGGGAGGGCCCTTGAAATGTAGATTCAGCCGAGCCCTAGGAATGAGGGAATGAGTTGGGCCTGGGCCCACTTAAGCTCCTTTGATTTTTAAGTGGGGCCTGGGCCCACTTAAGCTCCTTCTTTTCATGTGAAGCCCCTTTCTATTTTAGTATAAATAAGCACGCTGCCTTTGGATTGGAACTCTCTGTCTCTCCATCAGAGAGCAGAGATTCCACCCAGCCCCAGCTTTATTTCTACTTCTGTGTCGTCTATTCTTTTCTATTATTTCTCAATCCCCAGCTCCTCTACTCACTAACTGGACCCTACTCTTCTTTCCATACTGGATGTGGAGAGGAGAGAAAACCCCCCAACAACTTTTACCTCTACGCAAGCCTGTCTTCCTTCTCCCTGGTGCTCAACTTCCACCTTCTCCACAAGATTACAGGCACAGTGCTCGGAACACAGGAGACATCTAACAGATGACCACTGAGCTAAGAGCACTAAGGAAGGGGAGAGTGGCATCTCTTCGGTGTATATTCCAGGTATGTATTCATATCTGGTCTCCAGGAACTAGTCCTTCCTCCCACCCATCTGACGCTCCCCTTCCATGACATGCAAAGAGAGTAAAGAGGTTCAAGTCATCCACCCTCTGGCAAATAAGAGCCAGAATAAGGACCAGTCTCCTTGTTCAAATTCAAAAACTGGATCCAGCCAGGGGAGACTTATCTAATAACCCAACCAGCAGGACAGAGTCTCTTGTTGTTCCCCCACTTTCTCTCCAAGGCAGCCCTTGCTGCACTAGGAGGAAGCAATTCATCCCTTTGGAGACGTGTTCTGGCTTACCATTCACGCAGGGTTAAGAGGCCCAGAGTTTAGGCTGATAGGCACTTGTCCCTGGACAAATGCTGCCCTTCTTGACCCTCCCTCTCTCCTTCCGGACAGCAAGCAGGGCAGGGAGAGTAGGCACAGGACATTTGGTAAAACAAAGTAAGGAATGAATAGCTGATACCATATCTGTGGGAAGAGCCCACATGCCACTGGCACCATGAAGATGAGGCTGGAAAAAAGGAGAAACCAAAGCATTAGGGGGCATTTCCCCATAGGCCCTCCCACAGGCCATGCCTGAGCCCCCTAAAGGACTGGGCAAATGGCCTCCCTTCCCAGCTGGCTCCATAATTCCCCTCCCTTCAACCCTTCTTCTGGTCTCTAGGTGCCAGGAGACTCATTCTAGCCCAGATTAAAATCAGCCAGCCTCCATCCCTCATCCCTTACCCTGATCCACCCCTGCTGTTCAAACCCATGAAGTCATTAGGGAGTGTAAGCAGCAGCCCTAAAGACCACATGCATCCACTGATATGCAGGGAAAGCAGTGAGGGGCGTGAATCCAAAGATCCTGCTCCTCTAGTCACTGAGCATCTGGACTGTTGGAGAACAAACAGTAAAGGGCAAGGTTCATCAAACTTCATACAGATAACTCCAGGGGCTTATGAAGATGCGATGCTGATCCAGTAGGTCTTGGGAAAGGCTTGAGTGTCTTTACTTCTAACAAGTTTTCAGATGATGCAGGTCCTGGACCATGTCTTACAGGATTGGAGAGTCTAACAGACCTGAGTTCCTGTCGCAGCTTTGAGACTTAGAAATGGTACAGTCTGGGGCACGTTATCTCTGAGCCAGTAGAGGGAGGACTAGAGTGTCTACTCTGCAGCGTCACTGTGAGGATTCAATGAGATAACGACCTGTGTACAGCACCCAACCTGTGGTAAGTGCCCGCTCGTGGTAATTCAATTAACAGAAGTATAGCATGTCTGCCAAGGACCACTCTCAGCTCCGGCAACTGGGCAAGTGTCTTCATCGCGCCAAGCCTTAGTTTCTTCTTTTGTAAAAGAAGGTGAGGGCACCTATGCCTCCAGGGCTGAGGAGAGTAAGTGACATGATAGATGTGCAGCATTAGCACCGGGGGAACATTCAGTAAGTGTCAGTTGTTGTTGCTGTCATTAGTGCTGTAGTCCTGTGAAGCATGATTAATGGTAGGGCATGGCCAGTCGATGGCAGGCACCTAAGAATGCTGCCATGATGTGTTTTCCTCCTGTGCAAGGATACTTGACAGCCCCGGGCTGTCTCACATTTTTATCTCTTCATGCATTTTATCTACTTATTTATTTTATTGCGATATAATTGACATATAACCATGTGGGGTTTTAAGATGTTGACTTGATACGTTCACATATACAAACATGATGATCTGAGTGTTATGCCTCATCACTATCACTTCTTTGTCATGGTGGGATTGTCTCATTTTTTTTTCTTTTGAAATATAGTTTTCATTGCTGATAGTATTACAGATAGCTCCCATTTGTCTCATCATTTTTGTCTCTTCTCCAGACGTAGGGTCAGAGGGAAGACCCTGGGACAGGAGGGTACCCAAGCACTCTGCCTTCCATGCCCATGTGTGCACACAGCCTTGCTAGCCTGGTTCCCTCCAAACAGATGAGATAAGAGCTCTCTAGCTGGATCACAGATGTACTAAGCTCCGGCACTGTGGAAGCCTGGCAAAGGAGTACGTGTTCTTCAACACAGGTGACATAAGACAGATCTTGGCGCCCTAGCCACCACAGAACCCAAACCAAGAAAAGATGTTACTCACAAGCACCCACACAGCATAACCTGCAACGGCGCATGCAGGACCTTGACTTTCTGCACAAAAACAAACAAAAGGAAAACCCACGTGGGACTTACATACCTTAAGGTGAACCCCTCCCCTGCCCTGGACCAACCAACCAGCCGCAGGTCTAAGACTGCTGGCCCTGACGGAGAGGATAAGAGCTCTCCTTGCTCTGCAGACAAGGCCAAGCACCCAGCTATGCTGTCTGAAGCGGGCAGCCAGGGGGGACTGGTATGCTGAGCCCTACTTCCGTGAGACGAAGACGGCAGCTAGCGGGAAGGATGAGAGGCGCTCCCAGGCACAGGTGTGGTGGGAGGGTCTGGGCAGGGAAGAGGCAAAAGGAAACCCCACTCACCTGCATGAAGCGCAGTTTCTCCAGCCTTTCCATGACGATTGGCAATAAGACTGAAAGAAATCAGGGAGAAGCTGTGTGTGTGTGGGGGGGGCGGCGGGGGGGCCTGTAAGACGTTCCCTAAGACCCCTTTCCGAAGTCAGATCAGGGACTGAATGGTTCTCCCTCCTTCCACTGAAGTCCCAAAAAATGCTTTTCATTTGGGAGAATGGCCAACTGTAGGCATGGCCACTCGGACTGGTCCCCCAAGGCCCAGCAGAAGGGTGCTTCCCACAGCACACCTGCAGTAATAGCACGTGTGCCCCAGGCCCAAAGCGTCCTCAAAACTATCTCTGAAAGCTCATGTAAACAGACTTTTATCTTACTCTGTAACATGCCCCTACGCGAAGCACACCTAGGGCAGGGGATTTATTTTTGCTACCACTCCCCGGGACCCCATATTGTGTCCAGTGCATTGAAGATACTTAAGAAGTATGTGCTGAATAAAAGTAACTTAAAATGTCTCATCAATTGATGTTCCAAGAACTACAGTGTGGTTCTCCTGTGGCTTTCAGCACTCAAGCAAACCAGTATGAGAAGCATCGCTGTAGAAGCTGGGATCCCACTCCCATCCAAAAGCTGAGTGTGGCTGAGCCTCTTATCAGGTGCTCCAGGGGCCCCCAGAAGGGAAGGCTTCCCCATCTTACTCATGCCAGGGGCTGCCATGGTGATGCGAGAAATAACCACTTGAGTGATGCCTATGGCCGCAGCTCTCTGAGGGCAGAAAAGAGCAAGTTGTTAGGAATGACCTTATCCAGTATCTATGGCTGGGCCAGAGTCAGGGTCAGAGGGAGGATCACAGCCAAGTCTGAGCTGGTAAAGGGGAAGCGATGGACCTGCCAGGGGTTGAGGGACTTCTCCCAACCTTCACCAACCCAGCCAACTTCAGGACTAGAAACGATGCAGAAAGGACATGAAAAATGTCCCAAACAGAGAAATGTGGGGGACATTGAGGAGAATGAAAATGGAGTCAGGGAAATCCTATGATGGAGCCCACCCCTACTCTGACCGCTAAGGACAGGAAAGAGTATGAAAGGGAGTTCCTTCCTCCCACCCTAAGGGAGGACCTCTGCTCACCCGGGAATGACCAATCTCATTGCCATTTTTGTCCTTCACGGAGATGCCTTGGATGAGTTCCCTAGACACAGACAGGAGATGCTGGATTTGGGAAGGGGTGCTGGAAGCCTGCCAACAATGTGACACACCAGGGGACCAAGGCCAGGGCACTCAAGCTCTAGGGAGCCACCTCGGT
Source organism: Antrozous pallidus (assembly GCA_027563665.1). Classification (NCBI taxonomy): domain Eukaryota; kingdom Metazoa; phylum Chordata; class Mammalia; order Chiroptera; family Vespertilionidae; genus Antrozous; species Antrozous pallidus. The sequence continues at coordinate 109,531,530 of CM050510.1, read as the reverse complement.
AGTCTTGCCCTGTGACCTTCCTCTGCACTTCAGTGAGTGGGGTCTGAAGTGATCTAGGCATTGGTTAAGAGAGCTAGTCCCGAGCCCGGACCGCCTAGGTTGAATCCTAACACTGCAGAGTGTGTCTGATCGTGAGCAACTTCCCTATTCCTTCTAAAGACTCAGTTGTCCTCAACTGCAAAACGAAGACGATCCCAGCACCCACTTCACAGGACTCTGTTTTAACAGGATAGTGCCTGCAAAGTGCTTAGTCCAGTGTCTGGCACCGAGCAACTGCACCACAAACAGCAAACAGCAGCTGCTCTGGTTATTATTCTCAGGCCAGTTTTTTTTATTTTATTTTATTTTATTTACAATATAACTTATATTTAATAGTAGTACATATGTTTTCCTCCCCCCCCCCAGGCCAGTTCTTGACAGCATTCAACCCAGAACCAGGTAGGTGGCTGGGACGTATTCATTTGATGGAAAGGAGCAACTAGATGGGGAAGGGAAAGAGGAGAGGAGCAATGTGCATGCACAGCTATCCCGGTAGTGTGCTCTTTCAGCAAGGGCAAGTGCAATGCATTCCCATTTACTAGCAGTTCTAAGAAAATGTGGCTGTAGAACTTGATGATGATGATGATGATGAAGGCAATGGTGACAACAGTAGCAATAAAAGCTAACATTTAGCCCTAACCGGTTTGGCTCAGTGGATAGAGCATCGGCCTGTGGACTGAAGGGTCCTAGGTTCAATTCTGGTTGAGGGCATGTGCCTTGGTTGCAGACACATTCCAAATGAGGGAGAGGGGGTGGGGTGCAGGAGGCAGCTGATTGATGTTTCTCTCTCATCGATGTTTCTGACTCTCTATCCCTCTCCTTTCTTCTCTGTGAAAAAAAATCAATTATATATATATATTTTTTAAAGCTAACATTTACATAGCACTTATTATGTTCTAGGTCAGTGGTTCTCAACCTTTCTAACGCCTCTACTCTTTAATACAGTTCCTCATGTTGTGGTGACCCCACCATAAAATCATTGCTCTACAGCAGCAGTGACAACCCACACGTTGAAAACCGCTGGCAGGGTCGCCTAAGATGATCGAAAAACACAGATATTTACATTACGATTCATAACAGTAGCGAAATTACAGTTATGAAGTAGCAACGAAAATAATTTTATGGTGGGGGGTCAACCTGAGGAACTGTATTAAAGGGTCGTGGCATTAGAAAGGTTGAGAACCACTGCTCTAGGTGCTATTTTGAGGACTTTACATATATGACATCATTCAGTTTTATAACAGAGGAACATCGATGCTTTCTCTGGTCAAGAAATAACAACTGAGAGACACAACAGGTTTCTCCTTTTCTTAGAGCCAGGAAAACACCTATCTACTCCTCTGGCTTCTTTCAAAGCTTCTTGCCTCTGTTCTATCTTTGGACACCTCACTCTGCTGCATTTCATTCCATAAACCATCCCCAGGGCTTTGGAAGTAGGCAGCGCTCACAACTTAAGTACAGTTGCCGCTGAAAGGACATGATTGAGTATAAAATGCACAGGCTCACCTTATGTCTCCACCCACACCATCCTAAAATGACTCCCACATACCCATCACAGATTAAACCTAAATTACCCGCCACTCCTATTGGACTGGCCATCACTGTGAGAGCAGTCAATCCTCGGGGACCCTTCACCCCGGTCTTGCCTTGGTTTCCCTGCTGACCTTGTGGCCTGTAAGGAGGAAAGGGGACCCCTGTACTCACTGCTGTCGCATCATGGGGATGTTGACACAGTTAGCAGCAGCTACAGCAGCAAAGGGGACCCAGCGGGCCACCAAGGGTGGAGCTTTCTGTTGGAGAAAGGGAACAATGGGAGCTGTTGGGGATCGCTGCAAGATGAGAGTGGAGGGACTTACGGACTACAAAACAAGAGCTACTGCCACACACTCAGACGTCCATCTGGGAACCCAAACTCCCTCAGAGGCCTAAGAGAGACCAACCTGGGACAGCCCTGCTTCATTCCCCAGGACTTGGCTGGGCTCTGGTTATACCCCAACTCACCTAGACTGGGGAAGTGCCTAGTTCTCCCTAGATCTTTGCTGCCCCCTAGTGGCCACCACGCCCACAGCAGCCCCAGAAGTACCTTTGTCAGCATGTTCATGCTCACAGCAGTGGTCACCGCAGTGGTTGTGGCAGTGACGTAGGAAAGGGCCATCTGCCTAGTGGAGGAGAGAGATGCTTAGGAATGGGGAGCCCTTCTGGCTGAGAGTGAGACCATGGCTCGAGTGAGAAAGTCTGGAAATGGGGCTTCATATCTGAGAAGCTCAGGTGGTTTGTCCCATGTTATCATGTGGCCTCCCCCTAACTCCAGATGGTCCAGCCCCCTGGACCTCCTTTCTGTATTTTATTTATATTTTAATTCAACAAGTACTTATTGAGTGTCTATTATGTGCTATATATTGTTCCTTCCTGTACTTTAAACACACCTGGCTTTTTCCTGCTTCAGGATCTCCGCACACTTGCTGCTCCCTACCCAGGGTATTCGTCCCTGGGCTCTTTCTTTTCTTTTCAAATATATTCTTATTGATTTCAGAGAGGAAGGGAGAGGATAAAGGATATAGAAACAAAAATGATGAGAGAAAATCGCTGATTGGCTGTCTCCTACACATCCCCTTCTGGGGATCGAGTCCGGGTATGTGCCCTGACCAGGAACCCAACCGTGACCTCCTGATTCATAGGTCAATGCTCAACCGCTGAGTCACACTGGCTGGGCTCCCTGGACTCTTCCACAGCTAAATCCTTATCCTTCAGAATTCAGCTGATACCTCAGCTGTATAGGGAGGACTTCCCTGACCAGCCTATCTACACAGACACCTCTCTGCTGTTCTCTATCTTGTCATCTGTGTGTTTTCCTAATGGTGACAATATGAGATTACTGTACTTGTTTTCTTAGAAGACCTTAAATTCTACAAGAAGAAGGACCACAAATGCCTTACTCAAATGTATCCCCAGCACCTGAACCATTCCTGGCATATGTGTAGAATGAATGTAGAAGAAATATTTTTAGAATGAAAAAATTTTGAATTGGTCCAAGAAGAAGATGCTTTCCTAGTCAGCCTAAGTCAAGGGCTTAATCACAAGGAACAACAACAGCCTGCAATTATTGGAATCGAGAGTCTAAGTCAGTGGTCGGCAAACTCATTAGTCAACAGAGCGGCAAACCGCGGCTCACGAGCCGCAGTTTGTCAACCACTGGCCTAAGAAAACACTTCCAAACCCTGAAAAGGGGGAACTTCATCACCTGTCCAGTGTGAACCCTACAGAGGGAGGACTGTTCCCCTGGAGGAAAAAGGACAGCCACCTCCTCCAAACCCATGTGCACAGCCTGGAATCAGGTCTCCTACCTGCCTGATAAGGGGGAAGCCGCATTCCTGTTGGTGTAGTTGACTAAGGCATTGAAGGACTGGTTCACCCATTGCCAGAAGATGATCGCTGGCATCGTTCTACCAGTAATCCAGGTCCGGAGAGGAGAGAAAAATGGAAGGGAGGGTTTGGTATACACAGGTCAAACCATGTTAACAGCTATTCCCCAAACTGTTCCCATGTTCTATACACCTGGGCTTTGGTACAGCCTTGTTCCTCCTCCTGGAACACACACAAACACACACAATACACACACACACACACACACACTCACACACACTCTCACTCTGTTCTATACATGGCTAAATCATGCCCTGTTGAGAGATTACTTCCTTCTTGGAACCTTTTTGACCTTTCCCTGCCCTTCCTGAGACAGTCATCCCATGCTCCCAACTACTACAATCTCATATTCTCTCCTCAACCTACCACTTAGCAAGCTGGACTGTAACTCTTCACTTACTTCTTGGTCTCTAACAAAACTGGAAGCTCTTTGAGGGGAAAGAAGGACTAAAGTCTTTATATTTCTAACAGCTGGGGCCCAAAGTCTGGCTCAATAACTAGACAAACAAATGCATTGGGGGGGGGGGGGGAGAAGGAAGAGAGGAAGGGGGAAAGCCACACACCCAGCAGTTACGTTTATTCTCTCCTCAGCTGAGTTGAACGGGCCTTCTTATTTTTTTCCTAGGATATTACATTATAATACATTAAATTCACTGTTAATATAAGCACTTTTTTAAAGAGGAAAATTAGTATAGTTTATTCACTGAGAGTTCTAGAAAGGACTGCCTTAACTTAAAATCCAGGTGCCAATACTTCCTGGCTGTATGAGCTTACACAAGTTTTATAACCTCTCTAGAACCTCAGGTCCTTATCTATAAAATGGAGAGGTAATAGTACCTCTCTGTAGGACTGTTGAGAAAATTAAATGAGGTAGCACATTCAAAGAATTTAGCACAGTGCCTAGTATCAGGAAAGTTTCAATAAAGATGGCTATTATTATGATACTAGAGGCCCGGTGCATGAAATTCATGCACTGACTCAGCCCAGTCTGCAGCCTCTCGCAATTCGGGATGACTGGCTCCTAACCACTTGCTTGTCTGCCTGTCCCATCACCCCTAACCACTCTGCCTGCCTGCCTGATCGTCCCTAACCACCTCTGCCTTGGCTTCTCCTGCCGTGGCTTTGTCTAGAAGGATGTCTGGAATGATGTCCGGAAGGTCGTTTGGCTGTGTGGTCTAATTAGCATATTCTGCTTTTATTATTATAGATGGCTCCCAAGCTAGCAGACCCAAGTGGTTATGCCTCCCATTGCCTTGCTCCCAAGTCCCACCTGTAGAACTGGAGCATGAAGCCTGTGATGATCATGCCACCGGGAACCTGGAAGGACATCCGTCCAATGACATTCATCTTCTCCCCGGTGTCAGGGTGGAAGGCAGAGTCATACAGCTTTTTGGCATACAGCAGCTGCTCCACTTGAGTCCCTGGGGGCACGACCCCCATCCTGTCACCCAAGGACAGAGTTACCCTCTTGTCCCCCCACTCCAAGTCATCCTTCTCTAATTTCTCCCTCCTTCCTGAGATTTCTGCCTGTACCCTCACCTTCCGTTTCCACCTCCTCTAGGGAACCCATCAAAGTTGCCCCAGTGCCTCCAACCCCTTCCCCTAACCATTCACCTGCTTTTCTCCACCATCATCTTGGCCCAATCCAGCTCCCGCTCTGGTACCAAAACGGTGCGAGGGTCCGTGACATTGAAGAAGTGCTTCACCCGCCCCAGGAAAGTGAACTGGTCCCAACGGGGGGTGTCAATGTTAAAACCAGACAGGTCAGGCTCCATCTTGCTCATACACACAACTGTGTACCTAAGGAAGACAGGAAAAATGAGGACCGTTCCCTAAATCAAAACCTGGCCCAGAAGCCCTGAGCATCTCCCACTTTGGTAAACTGCCTGCTTTCACCGGCCACTGGTTTGGGAAGGACTCAGACTGAGCAACTGGGTACCAACATGTGTTTCCTGAGTGCCTAGGGGTGGCCAGCCCGGTGCGTCATCATGCTGCGGGAGAGATTGGGAAAAGGATCAACGCAGTGCCTATACTTGGAGAGCTGAGTCTGACTGAGGAACAACAGCCCACAGTATGGAGGAGAAACCAAGATGGCGGCATAGGTAAACACCTATACAGCTGCCTCGCACAACAATGTAAAAACTACAACTAAAATACAAAAGGGACATTATCCAGAACCACCAGAAAGCTGGCTAAGTGAAAATCCTACAACTAGAAGGAAAGAAAAAAGAACACTGAGGCTCAGGAGCTGCGGAGGGCAGAGGTGCAGAGATGTGCATGTACGAGAGGAAAGGCTGGGCGGCTGAATACACGGCTGGCTTCCTCGAACCGGAGGGAAACATGCTTCCCACTGCGCTGAAATCCAGCTCTGGGCGAGACTCAGGTAACCCAGACTCATACCGGGAGAAACTGGACTGTCTGGCAGTGGGCAAAACACGAGAGCAGCTTTCTCTTAGAGGTGTGTGCAGCCAATGCCGTGGAGTACTGAGACCAAGGGGAACTGCGGAAGACCGGTGAGGAGGCGTGCGCATGGAGAGGGCCCGGGCAGCTGAGCGTGTAGCTGGTTTTCTCATTCCAGAGGGAAACAAAACCTCTTGACTGCAAGGTACTCCAGTTCCAGGTGAAACTTTGGATATCAACACTCATTCGGGGAGAAACTGGACTGTCTGGCAGCAGGCAAAACCCAAGAGCAATTTTCTCTGAGTTGCATGCAGCCATTGCCGTGAGACACAGAGACCCATGGACCTCTTAGGGCAGGGCTAACAGGAAACAAAGGCGATCTGCTCCACCCTGAGACTCTGCCCCATCTAAGCTTAGCACAGAAGCTCTCCTATCATAGACACAGCTGATCCTCACAGCCAATTGGCCTGGAGGTCAACTCTGCCCAGTGATACCAACAACAATCTAGGCTTAACTACAACAAGACAGTGCACACAGCCCACAAAGGAGTGCACCAAGAGTATCCACCTCAGATAACTGGGGAGGCTGAACCACTGGGCCCAAAGGACACAAAGCCACTCTTATCAACTCAGGGAAGCAGCTAAAATGCAGAGACAAAGAGGCAGATCACAAATGAAAGAAATGGAGGAAAGCAGACAACTGGATATAGAGTTCAAAACCACAGTTATAAGCTTTTTCAAGAATTTTCTAGAAAATGCTGATAAATTTAGCGTGAACCTCGAGAATATAAAAAGGACCAACTAGAAATTAAGCATACACTGACTGAAATAAAAAATATTATACAGAGACCTAATAGCAGACTAGAGGATCACAATAATCAAGTCAAAGATTTGAAATACAAAGAAGCAAAAAACACTCAACTGGAAAAGCAAAAAGAAAAAAGAATCCAAAAACATGAAGATAGTATAAGGAGCCTCTGGGACAACTTCAAGTGTACCAACATCCGAATTATGGGGGTACCAGAAGAAGAGAGAGAGCAAGATACTGAAAATATATTTGAAGAAATAATGACTGAAAACTTCCCCCACCTGGTGAAAGAAATAAGACTTACAAGTCCAGGAGGCGCACAGAACCCCAAGCAAAAGGAATCCAAAGAGGACCACACCAAGACACATCATAATTAAAATGCCAAGAGCAAAAGATAAAGAGAGAATATTAAAAGCAGCAAGAGAAAAACAGTTACCTACAAGAGAGCACCCATACAACTGTCAGCGGATTTCTCAACAGAAACTATGCAGGCCAGACGGGAGTGGCAAAAAATATTCAAAGTGATGAATAGCAAGAACCTACAACCAAGATGACTCTACCCAGCAAAGCTATCATTTAAAATTGAAGGTCAGAGTCCCAAGATGGCGGCCACCATGAAGAAGGCGGCTGCAGAAGACGCCAATGTTACTTTTGAAGATCAACAAAAGATAAACAAATTTGCACGGAATATGAGTAGAATCACAGAGCTGAAGGAAGAAATAGATGTAAAAAAGAAACAACTCCAAAATTTAGAAGATGCTTGCGAGGACATCATGCTTGCAGATGAAGACTGCTTAATGATACCTTATCAAATTGGTGATGTCTTCATTAGCCATTCTCAAGAAGAAACACAAGAAATGTTAGAAGAAGCAAAGAAAAATTTGCAAGAAGAAATTGATGCCTTAGAATCCAGAGTGGAATCCATTCAACGGGTGTTAGCAGATTTGAAAGTCCAGTTATATGCAAAATTTGGGAGTAACATAAACCTTGAATCTGATGAAAGCTAAACATTTTATATTACCTTTAAAATTTGTTTAATAAACTTGAATATTGTTTAAATGATAATTTTCCTTTTTCAAACGATATGGAAAGCAAAACTTTCTTTTTTAAAAAAGATTTCATTTATTTAATGAAAACTTGCCTATTTTCACATGTCTTGCTTATTTATTTTATATTTTTGAAAGAAGACAGTATTCATCTATGTATTTTGCATAATGATTTTATCAAGTGTAGGGGTTTTATGTCATGTTATTAAACTCAGTTAAGCAATAAAAAATAAAAATAAAAAATAAATAAATAAAATAAAATTGAAGGTCAGATAAAGTGCTTCACAGATAAGAAAAAGCTAAAGGAGTTTATTACCACCAAACCAGTATTATATCAAAATGCTGAAAGGTATTCTTTAACAAGAGGAAGAAGAAGAAAAAGATAAAGATAAAAACTATGAACAACTAATATATATATATTAACAAGTGAGTCTAAAAACCAAGTGAATAAAAAATCTGATGAACAGAAAAAACTGGTGAATATAATAGAATCGAGGGCATAGAAAGGGAGTGGACTGACAATTCTCAGAAGGCAAAGGGGTGTGGGGGATGTGGGAAGAGACTGGACAAAAATTGCACACCTATGGATGAGGACAGTGGGAAGGGGGTGGTAAGGACAGAGAGTGAGGTGGGAACCAGGTGGAGGGGAGCTATGGGGGAAAAAGAGGAACAACTGTAAGAATATGAACAATATTTATTTTTTTAAAAAGAGCCCACAGTATGTAATATGTACAGCAACCATAATACAGGAGATAGGCAGAAGCAGAGACGGAGGGGCGGAGAAACAGAGTAATCAAAGGGGACTTTCCAGAAGGAGTGGAGTGTGAGCAAGGCCCTAGAAGATAGATTTATCTGAAGGAGGTAGAAGGCATGGATGGGATCCCATTAAAGGTAGAAACAATCATAAAGTGGAAATGAACATGGCGTAATCACTTTCATCATTTCAGTATCTGTGTGTGGTACATGTTGGCCCTGTGAGAGATTCAGGGCCATGGCTGTGAGTGAGGTGCCAAGTCTACCCGCAAGGACTTTCAGAATAGCGGTTAAACAGATCAGTAATTCAATAGAAGAAAAAGGAGAAAAAGGTGGCTGCTTCAAACTACAGCGTGGATGGAACTGGAGAACATTATGCTAAGTGAAATAAGCCAGTTAAAGAAAGATAAGTATTACATGAACTCACTCATTTATGGAATATAATGTACAACATAAACTGATGAACAAAAACAGATCCAGAGACAGAAAAGGATTGACTGTCAAACCTCAGAGGGATGGTGGGGGAGGGTGGGGATGGAGGGAAGAGATCAACCAAAGGACTTTTATGCATGCATATAAGCCTAATCAATGGACACGGACACCAGGGGGGTGAGGGCATAAGTGGTGATTGGGGAGGGGGGGGTTGGAAAGGGTAATGGGTGATGAGGACACATATGTAATACCTTAATCAATAAAGAAATAAAAAAAAATAAACAAGGGGAAAAAAAAGAGAGAGATAAAGAATTAAAAAAGAATAGAATAGCCAAGAACTTTGGGACAATTACAAAAGATGTGGCAAACACTTAATGGGAATACCAGAAGGAGAAGAAAGGAAAAGAAAAAATATTTGAAGAAGGAATGACTGAAAAATTTCCAAAATTAATGACAGACACCAAACTAAAGATTCAGGAGTCTCAGAGAACACCAAGAAAGATAAATGCCCCAAAATCTACAGCTAGACATATTATATTCAAGCTACAGAAAATCAAGACAAAGAAAATCAAGAAAGCAGCCAGAAAGAGGGGAAAAAACCCTTCCTTAAAGCAAAGAATTACATCAGACATCTCTTTAGAAACCATGTAAACAAGAGTAGAGTAAAATATTTACTAGTAAGTGTTGAAAGTATAAAACAACAACCCATGAACCTAGAATTCTGCATCAAACAAAATGACTTTAAAAATAAAGGAGAAGTCCTGATCAGTTTGGCTCAATGGAAAGAGCATTGGTCTGCAGACTGAAGGGTCCCAGGTTCAATTCCAGTCAAGGGCATGTATCTTGGTTGTGGGAACATCCCCAGTAGGAGGTGTGTAGAAGGCAGCTGATCAATGTTTCTCTCCCATCAATGTTTCTAACTCTCTATCCCTCTCTTTTCCTCTCTGTAAAAAATCAGTAAAATATATATTTTTAAAAATAAATTAAATTAAATATATTTTTAAAAAAAGAACACCCAGGACAATCATCCTATATAATAAAAGGCTAATATGCAAATTATCCCCTCAGGAGTTCAACTGATGGCTCGCTATGACATGCGCTGACCACCAGGTGGCAGCGTGGAACAAAGAAAGGCCCTGATTGGCCCTGATTGCTGGCCAGGCCTAGGGACCCTACCTGTGCACAATTTTCTTGCACCAGGCCTCTAGTATGAGTTAGACACAGAGAGAGGAGCTGGAAGGGGACCCCAATAATCCAGGCAAGAAGTGGGGCTCAAATGAACCCAAATGCACCAAACAGAGAGGAGGGCCCAAAAGGAGAGAACCTAGGTGATAGGGTACAGGAGGAATATTATGAGTCAGAGTTCAAGCAGAGAAGTAGAATCAATAGGAAATATATCCTATATACTAAAAGCCTATTATGTTAAGTGTCTGGTTGTCCAGTGATCGGTCGACTGTTCAACCAATCAAAGCATAATATACTAACGATATGCTAAGGCCACTCAACCACTCACTATGATGTGCACTGACCACCAGGGAGCAGTCTACTGGTCGACCAGTTACTATGATGTGCACTGTCTACTAGGGGGCAGAGACTCCAACCAGTAGGTTAGCTTGCTGCTGAGCTCAGCCAATTGGGACGAGTGAGATGGGCCAGACATGCCCTGGAGCCCTCCCACTGCCTCTCCCTGGCCTGATCATGCACCAGTGGGGTCCCTTGGCCTGGTCTATGCCATCTCACAATCCAGGGCCCTTCAGGGGATGTAGGAGAGCCGGTTGCAGCCTGATCCCACAGACCACTTCTCTCAGGAGGGCACCAGATGCAGGACTCACAGCTGGTGACCGCTGCTGCAGCAGTGCAAGCCTTTCCTGATTGGGACTGATTTGGCACAAGCCCACAGCAGATGCAGTGGGGCTGGGATGGGCGGGGGTGGCAGGTAAGAGCTGCAGGTGGCATTAGACTGCAGGTTTCAGCCAGATACCCACAGGCCACTCAGAGGAACTCCACCCATGCATGAATTTGTACACCAGGCCTCTAGTAGATATATAAAATCTCATACACAGGCAATCCACTTCAGGCCCCCTTCCTGTTGCCCTCTTGTGGCAGGAGGTCTGTCTATCCACCAATAAACTTTGTTTTCACCAGCAACAATCAAACCCCCCTCCCCCAACACACACACACACACACACACACACACACACACACACACTGATAAAAATTGATTTAGTACAAGGAATTAGCTAATTGGCTTATGTAATTGTGGGAGTTGGCTAAGTAAGCTGGGGGTCAACAAAAGAGACAGACAGGAAGGGCTGATCGTGGGGGAAAGGGAAGTTAATGCAGGCCCAGCTGTTTCTGACTCTAGAGAGTCCTAGCCCTCTTTTAAAGGGATTCCATCTGATTAAGTCAGACCACCCAGGATAATCTCCCTTTAGGTTAACTCAAAACTAACCCATTATGGATTTTAATTACATTTGCAAAATTCCTTCACCACAGTCCCTAAATGAGTGTTCCACGCAATAACTGGGAGAAGGTATGTGGGAAGGGATTGGCTAGAAATGGCTACTTCTCCCTCATAGCCCACTACAAACATATGAGGTGGGAAGGAGTGGTGTGGGGAAGCTAAATATTTCGAGTGATACCTGGGGTTTCTGATTTGGACAGTAATGTGCTGAGTCCGAGAATATATAAAAAATAGGCTTTCAGGAAAAAAAATAGTTTGATTTTCCACATGTTGAGTTTCAAGTGCCATAGAACTTTCTGAAAGACAATAGGCTGCCTGCCACCTGTTCCTTTGCAAATACCATTCCCTGTTCAGAGTGCTATTCCTTCCCCTCTTCACTAAATAACACCTACTCATTTTTTTAATGAATAATTTTCAGATTTAATTTATATCTTCCACTAGTAGGTCATTTGTCTTTTTTTCTTTAAAATATCACCTTAACTCAGAATTTTCCATACACAGAAGATTACAAGTTCACATGCACAGCTTGTGCCCATGGAGCTCTGGGCCTTGCCCTCCAGGAGCAGGCTAACTTGGCCTCCTGCAGGCTGGTTCAAAGACCAAAGGCTTTTCACTCAGTCCCAACTGGACCTGGAGTGGGAGAGGGGAAAGAGTTCACCTGACTCCAAACAAACCTGTAAGAAGTTGGCCTGGACAGCAAATCACACACTGATTTGACTTAGAGCCCAGCAGAGCAAATTGCTATGCCTCTCCCTCAACACACACATACACACCTCGGACATCTCTCACCACCCTCAAACCCAACAATGGAAAGTCCTCTGCCTTTTACAACGGAAGCTCTCCTACCATGAAGGGTAATCATTTGCTAAATTCTGCAAGAAACTTTGCCTTCATTACTGAGGTCAGGACAATACCTATCCAGTCCTCGTCTGATGTAAAAATAAGCAAAATAAAATATAAATTCTATGTCTGGAACATCTTCCCAACATCAATGCACAGTTCCATGACTCCTTCCCAGCCAAAATCCTGTTTTCACTGGCAGCATGTTGGGCTTTTGGAAGTGTCACTTTCTTATTTACAGTTATTGTGTGGACTCTGACTTCCCTGTAAGGTTCATGCTGTATCTCTCATGAACCTTTTAAAGATACTGCCTAATTGAAATGCATTCCAACTTATCCATGGGTTCTCCTGGCATCAAGAATGTTACCTTTTTAAAAAATATATTTTATTGATATTTTATAGAGAGAAAGGGAGAGGGATAGAAAGTCAGAAACATCTATGAGGAGAGAAACATAGATCAGCTGCCTCTTGCACACACCCCACTGGGGTCGTGCCTGCAACCAAGGTACATGCTCTTGACCAGAATCGAACCTGGGACCTTTCAGTCTGCAAGCTGACGCTCTATCCACTGAGCCAAACCGGTTTTGGCAAGGATGTTACCTTTTTAAAATCTAAACACAGAACTTGCCTTAGTTACCAAACAGCAGGTTTTCTTTAACGAAGATGCAAATTGTCTACCCTGCTTACACTCCATCCTATCTAGTCTCTAAGTTTTCTTCCAGTTACCCTCCCTCTTCCCACAGAGCCGCATCCAGTACTCCCTAAAGAGGTCACTATCATGTCCAGCGTGGCCCCACTAATGGAGAAATATGGTTCCACTGCTGAGAACAAGGGGGGAGATGGAGGTCAAACAGTGATTGAGAGATAATTCCCTTTCCTTCTAGGGTTAGGGGTGAATATAAGATCTCAGTTTATAGAATTGGAAACTAATGCCTAGAAAGGCTCACATGATTGAGCCAGCGTTTGTGGCACTACACAGCCCTCCACTAACAACAAACAGATCCAGTCCTGTATATCCATCCAAAGATCTGGCAATAGCTAGGGCCTTACTTCCCCTTGGTCAAGGCCTAGGGTCACCTAGGTAGATGTTCTATCCACTACAGGTTACTTGTTAAAGAGGCAGGCAGGCAGGTAGGTAGGTAGGTAGATAGACAGACAGACAGACAGACAGACAGACAGAAATGAAATAATCACTAAATCTCCGGAAGTAACGCTCATCCTGCCAGAAAGAGTTAATTTTCTCTAGCAAACAGTATCAGAGCTCAGAGAACAAACTTCCAACCCAACTCTGGGATATCTTCTTGCAATGGAAGGGAAGTACCCAGGTAGGGATAAAAACAAGACATTACAGCTGGTACTCACATCAGAGGAAGATCAAAGCGACCAAAGACTCAAGAAGGTCACACACAAAGACTACTGAAATGGTAAGGGTTGGTGTCAAGTCTGCACAGGGCAAATTGGAGAATGATACTAAAAATTAAACAAGCAGGCCTAGGTATATGCTTATGTACACTTATGTGGCTCTAGAGCAACAACGCAGAGAAGTCTGCCTTGCCTTTTTCCACAAAAGAACCAGAATAGAGATGGGTAGACTGTAGGAATGATGCTCTGAATGAACCATTCATCTTGCACCTCCTTAGTCAAGCTTGTTAACTGAGTTTTCTCTCCTTGAACATCTGAAGCAGGCAGCAGACGTTTAAAAAATTACTTCAGTTGGATTCTTAAATAGCTAAGGACCTTTCAGGGGAAGTCTGCCTTCATTCCAATGATCTTCACCAGACTAGAAAACCTGATGACAGGAAGAAGGGCAAGGTCTAAAAACCTAGTCACGCTCCACTTAACAATAGGAATACATTCTGAGAAATGCCTCATTAGGTGATGTTGCAGTTGTGTGAACACCAGAGTGCATTACACCCATGGTCAGCAAACTTCGGCTCGCAAGCCACATGTGGCTCTTTGGCCCTTGAGTGTGGCTCCTCCACAAAATACCACAGCCTGGGCGAGTCTATTTTGAAGAAGTGGAGTTAGAAGAAGTTTACGTTTTAAAAATGTGGCTCTCAAAAGAAATTTCAATCATTGTACTGTTGATATTTGGCTCTGTTGACTAATGAGTTTGCTGACCACTGACCTAGCCATATGGGAATAGTCCAGTGGTTGGCAAACTGCCGCTTGCGAGCAGCAGTTTGCTGACAACTGGTATAACCTATTGCTCCAAGGCTACAAACTTGTACAGCATGTTACTATATAAAACAATATAAATTTAAATCAAGTACAAGAGAAAATGATGAAAACAAGAGACACGGTAAACACGATTATGTAGGAGGCTGCTGCCAGTGTAACAGAATAAGTATAAAGAGTATACTCTAAAATAACAATAAAAGGTATAGTACCTTTTTTATAAGTATAAAGAGTATACTCTAAAATAACAATAAAAGGTATAGTACCTTTTTTATAAGTATAAAGAGTATACTCTAAAATAACAATAAAAGGTATAGTACAGTAAATACATAAACCATTAATATAGTTGCTTATTTTCTAGAATTACGGACTGTACATAATTGCATGTACTGTACTTTTACATGACTGGCAGCACAGTAGCTTTATCTAACCATCATTACCACAAACACATGAGTAATGTGCTATGTTCGAACAGCTACAAGGTCACTAGGCAACAGGAATTTTTCAGCTTCATCATAATCTTATGGGGCCACCAACATATATGAACACATATTATGGTTGATTGATACTAAGTTATGCGGTGCATGATTGTAATAGCTAAGCCCCATACAGCACTTCCTATGTGCCAGGCAATGTTCTATAAACTTGACATATAATAATTCATATAATCTCCAATTATACTTCATATAATCCTTACCTACCCAGCGAGGTTAGTAAGAGGCACACAGGCATGTGCAGTCAAGGTGTACCACCCCCCCACACACACACACACTGTATCAGCTCTTAAAAAGTTCTAGGTTTACATCACAAATATAGACCACTCTGTTCTATACAATTCAAAAACGTTTAAAAGAACTTAGAGTCAGACGGAAATGGGTTCAAATCTCCTCTATATGGCTTTTAAAAAACCACTTCCTAGGGTTGAGAATGAAATGAAATATTGCGCGAAATAAGGATGTAATATCCAAGAGGGTACATTTTGTGCGCTGCTGTGTCTCCAGAGTCTAGCTCCCCGTGATGACTCTTTCCCTGTCCTCTGCATGGGGAGGAGGTGGGAGATAGTACCTCCCCACTCACCCAGACTCCCTCTCCATCTTACCCGCCTAGAAGTGCAGGCCCATTTTTTGCCTCCTTGGCAAAAGTCGTACCTCCCGGTCTAAGGTAACTTAGCCAAACCCGGCTAAACCAGAATGTCTTTCACCGGCGCTGTCAGTTCACTTCAGGGCTCAGGGCCAGTTCCTCGGCAGCCTGTTACCTCCTCCGACAGGCAGCCTCCCCCCCACTTGGACTCCTCCATCCCAGGCTTTGACAGTGGTGTGTGGAGAAGGGTGCACTTCCCTTTCCGCCCCCGCCCCCACCCCTCAGACTGGCAGGTGAAGTTTGCTGGGGGCCATCAGGCGGAGGTCCAGGGGCAGATCCTGGCCTCTCCTCTCGCCACGTGGCTTCAGCAGGTAGAAGCCCAGTCCGCGCTGCAGACCATCGTAGTCAGAGTCTGGACAGAATCACAAGCTCCCTCCCAGGACTTAAGCACTAAAGGTAGACTGGACAGGCGGCGGGCTCCCAAGACCACTTACCTGGTCGCGGGGAGAATGCAGATTTGGCCAGGAACCTCCCTCAGACTCCGCCCGGGAACCTCCCCTCGCCCCGCCTCCACGCCTCTCCTTCCCGACCAATCACAGGCCAGGCTGCCAGCCAGTCACGTAGGCGAGTTTTCAGCTCGCAGAGACTGCTCCAGCCAGCGGCTGCCTCGCGCGGTGCCGGCGGCCCGCCTGCGCAGTGGGCGGGAACCGTGGCGCGCTTGCGCACTTCGGGGAAAGCGGAGCTGGAACCCGCGCGTTCTATTGCTGGGCTCCCCCGCGGTGCGCGAGCGGGACGTCGGGGGCGGCGCCACAATAGTTGCCCCTGGTAACGCGGGTGGCAGAGGGAGGAGGAGGAGGAGGAGGGACTCGGCAGGAGGATGGTGAGTGTGGGGGCCTGGGCCCCTCCTAAGCTCCCCCACCCCCCGCCCCACTCCCGGTCTCGGCCCCAGGCCCAGGGCGGGGCACTGCGCTTAAAGCAAAGTTGGGAATGGGATGGTGCTCAGCTTGCTGACTGGTCTTGGGTCGATTTCGTGGGGCGGCGGGGAACCCCGAGAGTGTGGGACGTAGGCCTGGGGAGGAAGGCGGGACTTGCGGCGGTCTGAAGCTCGGGGAAGGGGCTGGAAGGGTACGTGGATGTCCCCGTTCGGAGCCGGGGCTCCATCATTAGTCTGGGGACTTGGGATGAAGGCGGAGCCGCAGAGCTGCGCAGAGCAGTCCCCGCACTCCGGTTTAGATCTTCCCAGGGAACCTGGCCTCCTCACGCCGCAAGAAATTGGGGTCCGCCTGGGCCGGGCCAGAAGCGAGGAGCAGAGCCAGCGCTACTGCGGTTCAGGCCGCCCTAGCGGTACCGTGGGAGTTGGTAGCCTAGCGCTCCTTTTTCCTAGCGGTGTGCGGACGTCTAGGGGGGAAGGGCGTTAATCCCCGGACACAAAAGAGGTCCCGCTTGGAAGATGTGCCCGGGGGAGTGTACGCTGCCTCGGTGTGTGTGTGTGGCGGGCATGCTTCTGCAGTCCTGAGTTACTTGCTGAGGGTTCTGCGATTCTGCAAGGTCTGGTTGTACGTGATGATCAATACGTAATCCATGCAGATGGAAGCAAATTTGCTGCCCAGTCCCTGGCGTTTCCTTCAGAACCTGTTGCCACCTTCTTTTGTGGATGACCACACCGGAACCAAAAGGGCAATTTCAGCGTGGGGTCCCCAAAGGAAAATGAATGGGAACTTAAAACTAGGGAGTGGGCATCAGTCTGGGGCGGTCCTTGTCCCCATCAGACCTAATGAAATCTTCCCAAAACTGTAAATGATGATGTGTGACAGAGTTGACCGTTGACATTCTGTTCCTTGTTGATTTCTTTGAAGTTAACTGGAGGGTGTTAAAATGAAATTAAATAGTTTTAGGAGGGAACAAAGAAAAATGGATTTTGAAGCATTTAGAACAGGTTGGTTGGCTTTCCAACTGTGAAGAGCCAGCACTCAAACTTAAGAGTCAGTTCCCTAACCCCAACCCCAATCTTTGTGACTTTTAGAAATTTTGAACTACATATATCCATATATACACACACATGTGTTTCCATCTCATGTGTTTTTATTGACTTTAGAGAGAGAGTGAAAGGGAGAGGGGGAGTGAGAGATGAAACCTGGGCATATCCCTGACAAGAATAGAACCAGGGACCTCCCAATGCTCCACACTGGCCAGGGCGAACCATTTCTGTTGATTTAGACGAAAAAGCTACGATTGGTCCGATGGGTGCCTTTGGTCCGATTATCTAATGAGTAAATGTTGATAAGAAAAAAAATCTCTATTGATTTTACACTGTCAGACTGTTAAAGAAGAATTATTTGATCTAAAGTTGCCAATCACATTTCACACTTGCTACATTGCAGTTTTATTAACCTCGGGCTAAACAGATTTTTACATTTTCTTTTTATTAAACGTTTATACATGAGTTGTCCATTTAAAGGCTAAGTTTTTCTCAACAAATGAATATAAACAAATATTTACAGAAAAGAACTAGAATTGAAATGAAAACGGCATGCCAACCTAATCGAGAATGAGATGTCATCATAAATGAGAAATGTATGAGAGTGGCCTAACTTTTTCCCAGTTTGTTTATCAACTAAATGGACTGTAATTTCATGATTGCTTAACTTATTATTATGGGCCACAATAAATTAACCACTGCTCATGTTTCCAGGTGCAAAGTGACACTGCATACAACAAATACACAGTGTATACAACATTGTTATATGCAACTGTTCTATTCAGTGATCAAGACAGATTTTTCTTTTTTTCTTAAAATGAGCAATAGGAAATTAGGACAAATTATTCTGGATTTTTTTTTCTGGTTTCCAAAATACACTTTTTCCCCCTGTCTCCCAAAGTGCGAGCTATTCTTAGAACTGAAAGTGGAACATGGAATTTAAACAGTCAGTGGTGTCACATCTGGTGTCCCATGGGCCCCCATGGTGCCCATAAAAATGAACAGTAAGTCCCAGGTTGTTGGGTTTGGGGTTGTGTTTTTTTGTTTGTTTTTAATATATGTTCAGCTATGACTAATACATAGTTTTAATTTGGAGAGTACTATAACAAAAACCCAGTGGAGTTTCTCTGAACAGTTGGGATCAGCTATTTTACCCCAGGCTTATGATTCTACATTCTTGGTGAAATACTAAGATGGCAGTAATTTTAGGGCAAACTAGTTATTGTTATTTAATAATGACTCCATTCAGGAATTACTTACGGACTACTTTCTGCATGTATGAACATACTGATAGTTATCAAGGGTATTAAATATTTGAAGATGGTTGCCAAGATTGTTTTCCGATCAGACATGGTCATTGAAAAGTAAAAAGAAAAATAATAAACACAACAATGGTTTTGAGTACCTAATATGTGCCTATGCTTTCTTTACATGCATTACCTTATTAATCTTCCTAACATTTTTCTTTTTTATGAAATGTTTTTATTGATTATAGAGAGAATGAGAGAGAGAGAAACATCGATGTGAGAGAGAAACATCTATCAGTTGCCTCCCACAGGTACCCAACCCAGGATCGAACCTGCAACCTGGGTATGTGCCCTGACTGGGAATCAGACAGGCACACTTTTGGTGCTCAGGATGATGCTCAGCCAACTGAGCCACATTGCAAGGGCTCTAACATTTTTCTTAAGATATAAGTATTGTCCCCATTTTCTAGATCTAGCTGTGCCTGGAGTTACATATATAGGGAAATTGAATGCAAATCTATGAAACTCTAAAACCCGTAATGTTCTTTTCATTAGTATTCTGATGAGGTGGGAACCCACAGTCTTTCAGAGAAGATACCCATATTTTGTTCCTCAAGAAACATGGTATTTTATTTAGTTGAGAGGTGAGGAGAAAGAAGATAAAATTTGGGTGAAGTTCTCTCTATTAAACTATAGGAATTCCTGAAAATAAGGTCTTACGAGGCAGCACCAATGTTTTCGTTAGATTAAAGAGGTAAAAATAAATTGAAGTCAGTTCCATTTAAACTAGTTATGGGGGATGCATGCACGTGACAGTTGCCTTATGACTTTGAATATTTAAATGTTAGCTGCTCCTCAGAGCCACGTATATTTTCCATTTACCATCATCTTCCTTTCCCCCCTCCACTACACCAGTTTCTTTAAATGACCTAGTTTGTATCATTTTAGGTCAGTGCTTCCATGCTTCTGCCAGTAGTTGAGTTTAAGTTGATTTTGAGACAGGTGAAATGTAGCACATCTATTCATGATTTGCCTGTAAAAAAGTTTGTTTAAACGTTTTATGGGTGAGTCAGACCACTTTTGTCCACCAGGGTGCATGTAACTTGTATATTAGTACATGCATGGTGATAACACAAGCCACAGTTAACTGAAGTTCTTGTTTCCTAAATTGCCTTTGTTTGAATGGCACAGGAACACAAGTCCTACATAGAGATGGTGTCTATTTTACTCACTACTGCACTTGGGCACATTATGGGAAATTAATGATGAGTGAATGAATGAATATTTTGACAAAAAATACACCTTCAAAATCCATTCCCTTGGATTTATACTGCAAAACTTAAGCTCCATAATAAAATTAACTTCTAATGTCTGCCTTGTTTCATTTGACACTTAAAATGAAGTATGGACATATATAGATAGAAACACAGAATAGACTTAATTCTGTTCTCTTTCCTCCAGCTTACTTTGTACCTTTCAGGCAGAATCCTGATATCTATAAATATCCCCTTCCCTATTTAGCAAACCCTGGTAATCCTGTAATCCCCTGTCCTCAGTAGTTGGGTTAATATGATGCTGTATTGTATTAGCATTTGTCTCGCCTAGACCATGCTTGAAATGCCGTTTATTATTTTTGCTGGAAGAAAATATTAGCTGAACTTTTCATTTCTCTGTAATTTCATTTAAAAGTGAAACATGAAGCCATTGTTTCCCACTGAGGAAAATTGTCCATTAGAAATGTAGATGCCTTGTTTTTTATACTATTAGGTTAATAAAGCTTAGCTCTAGTTAAAATGGTTTCTTTCTCATTTGTGCTTTGCTTTTCTTCTTTTAAGATGAATAGAAATTATTTTTTTAATCAATTTCAAGTAGAATGAGTGCATAAAAAAATCTCAGCCTGCAGAATGCAGTATTTTTATTTAATAGTTTTTTCAAAAGAAGAGACATGCGAGGAAACACCTAAAACATTAATTTTTTTTTTAAATTATATTTTATTGATTTTTTACAGAGCAGAAGGGAGAGGGATAGAAAGTCAGAAACATCGATGAGAGAGAAACATCGATCAGCTGCCTCTTGCACGCCCCCTAATAGGGATGTGCCCGCAGCCAAGGTACATGCCCTTAACCAGAATCGAACCCGGGACCTTTCAGTCCACAGTCCAACGCTCTATCCACTGAGCCAAACCGGTCTTGGCCTAAAACATTAATTTTGAACCTTCAAAATATTTTGTAGAAAACGGACCTTCTTTCATGATTTCTACAATAGTAGATAATGCACGAGAAGAACTGTACCTGTACTGGTGTTTAATGTTCTAATGGGATAAATTCCAGTTGTTTTATAATTTTATTGGAAAGGTAATGAGAACATCTAACCAGGAACTCAGGAGTAGTACAATGTGTTTCCCCTGTTCTTAGCTTTTTTATATCACCAGCCCCCTGAGGATCTCAGAATTCTAATTTTAACTGTTCTGAAAGAGGGTATTATAAATGAGTGATTGCAATGTGGCTAACAGAAGCCAGGGAGAATTCTTATAAATATAGTTTAAAAAAGGAATGGTGTCAAAGTATTCAAGGCCAGAAGAGATGAAAACTAAAGAAGTGTCATGCCTGTCTTTTGTTTGTTCGTTTCAAATCTACTCGGCCTCTCTTTCCCAGATCTTTTGGTGTAGAATTTCTCTGTCTTTAACCAAACCTTCCATTTTACTGCTGGAAAATTTTGAGGCATTGAACTGCAGATACAGTGCTAGATGTAGTAAACAAAGAGCCTCTCAAGAGAAAGGAATTCTTAAAAATTATACATATTTTCATATCCATAGACTCAGTTGTTGAGAATTATTTCATAGAATTATTATTTGATCTTAGTGAATAGACTGGTTTGAATAATTGCCTGGTGTAATGCAGATAAAAAATATAACAACTAGTGATATAATTCCAAGATTGAGTTTGAAGGGATTTCTGCTTGAGCTGGGAGATTAGATTAAATGCCCTTTAAAATCTGGTATTCTTTGGTTCTTGTAACCATGCCTTATTGAAACAAGATTGTCATCTGCAGGACAAAACAAGTAACTATCTTAAAAGATTTTTCTTATGTTCTTGTATAAAAAGTAACATGATTTACTTCCACCCATAAAAATCCTAATCTAATAAAGAGGGAATATGCTAATTGACCCTCACGCCATTGCAAAGATGGCAGCACCCACAGCCAATAAGGAGGGAATATGCTAATTGACTGCCATTCCCTCAAAGATGGCGGCACCAAGTCCCCTCAGCCCCTCCGGGGAGGCAGGCATGCAGCAAGGCCAGACCCACCCCGAGGCGGGCCCAACTGCTCCACGCACCTGCCTCCAGAGTCCCCAGTCTCCTCAGCCCCCAGCTGCCCAGGGCCTGCCCGAGGCACAGGCAAGCCTCAGATGGTAGCTGCCCAGCCACCCATGGCTGCCTGAGGCTCAGATAAGCAGAGCCAGCCAAGGCTTGTGCTACTGCCAGTGGCAGCAGCAGAGGTGTGATGGGGCGTCGCCTTCCCCGGATCACCGAGTTGCCTCCCGCCCCTGAGGGCTCCCAGACTGTGAGAGCGGGCAGGCCAGGCTGATGGACCCCCCCCCCCCACATCCAGTGCATGAATTTTCATGTACCAAGCCTCTAGTCCTATATAATAAAAGCATAATATACAAATAGACCAAACAGTAGAATGACCAGTTGCTATGATACACATTGACCACCAGCAGGCAGATGCTCAACTCAGGAACTGCCCCTGATGGTTAGTGTGCTCACACAGAGAGCACCACTCAGCCAGAAGCTGGGCTCATGGCTGGTAAGCTAAGCAGTGGTGACTGAAGCCTCTCCCGCCTTCACTGCAGGCAGGTGGTAAGGAGTGAAGGGTCCTGGACTGTAAAAGGGATGTCTGCCTGCCAGCTTAGGCCCAATCCCCTAAGCTGGCAGGCAGACATCCCCCGAGGGGTCCTGGACTGAGAGAGGTCACAGGCTGGGCTGAGGGACACCCCCTTTCTCCCAGTGCACAAATCTCATGCACTGGCCCTCTAGCTAATAATAATAAAACAAGAAACAGAAATATTTGGTTACTAGTCAAAAATATTGTGGTTAAATTTTTTTTTAATAAATGACTTAAATTCCCTAACATCCCTCTTCTGTCAAACTAGAGACCGAGTGCATGAAATTTGTGCACTTGCAGGGTTCCTAGTGGCTGCTGGCTGCCTGCTTGGGCCTCCCTCTCTTCCCCCAACTGGCCCCACCCCCTGGTTGAACTCCCAGACTTGAGGGAACAATTTACATACTATGCTTTTATTATATAGGAGGATTCATCTGACCCCTGGCTGGTGTGGCTCAGTTGATTGAGTATTGTCCTGTGCACTGAGAAGTTGCTGGTTCAATTCCTGGTCAGGGCACATGCCCAGGATGCAGCCGTTTCATGTTTCTCTCTCTTTTTATTCATTTTTTAAATTTGATAAATCTTTATTGTTCAGATTATTACAATTGTTCTCCCCCTCCCATAGCTCCCCTCCACCGGGTTCCCACCCCACCCTTTGCCCTCACTTCCCCCCACAGTGTCCTCATCCATAGGTGTACAATTTTTGTTCAGTCTCTTCCTGCACCTTCTTACCCCTCCCCCCCCCCCCGAGAATTGTCAGTCCACTCTCTTTCTATTCCCCTGATTTTATTATATTCACCAGTTTATTCTGTTCATCAGATTTTTTATTCACTTGATTTTTAGATTCACTTGTTGATAGATATGTATTTGTTATTCATAATTTTTATCTTTACCTTTTTCTTCTTCTTCCTCTTCTTAAAGAGTACCTTTCAGCATTTCATATAATACTGGGTTGGTGTTGATGAACTCCTTTAGCTTTTTCTTATCTGTGAAGCTTTTTATTTGCCCTTCAATTCTGAATGATAGCTTTGCTGGGTAATCTTGGTTGTAGGTTCTTGCTATTCATCACTTTGAACATTTCTTGCCACTCCCATCTGGCCTGCATAGTTTCTGTTGAGAAATCATATGGGTGCTCCCTTGTAGGTAATTAGCTGTTTTTCTCTTGCTGCTTTTAATATTCTCTCTTTGTCTTTTGCTCTTGGCATTTTAATTATGATGTGTTCCTCTTTGGATTGCTTTTGTTTGGGGTTCTGTGCGCTTCCTGGACTTGTAAGTCTATTTCTTTCACCAGGTGGGGGAAGTTTTCAGTCATGGGTTTTCAGTAAATTGCTCTTCTTCCAGCACCCCCATAATTCTGATGTTGGTACATTTGAAGTTGTCCCAGAGGCTCCTTACACTATCTTCAAATTTTTGGATTCTTTTCTTTTTGCCTTTCCAGTGGATGTTTTTTGCTTCTTTGTATTTCAAATCTTTGACTTGATTCTTGCGATCCTCTAGTCTGCTGTTGAATCTCTGTATGTTATTTTTTTTATTTCAGTCAGTGTATGCTTAATTTCTAGTTGGTCCTTTTTCATATCTTCGAGGGTCTCGCTAAATTTATTGGCCTTTTCTAGGAAATTCTTGAAAAACCTTATAACCATGATTTTGAACTCTATATCCAGTTATTTGCTTTCCTCCATTTCTTTCATTTATTATCTGTTTCTTTTTCTCCGCATTTTCATTGCTTCCCTGAGTTGGTAGAATAGCTTTGTGTTCTAGGTGTCCTATATGTCCTAGTGGCTCAGCCTCCCCAGTTACCTGAGGTGGACACTCTTGGTGTGCCCCTTTGTGGACTGTGTGCTCAGCCTTGTTGTAGTTAAGTCTTGATTGTTGTTGGTATCACTGGGAGGAATTGACCTCCAGGCCAATTGGCTATATCAGCTGTGTCTACATTGGGAGAACTTATGTGCTGGAGACAGCATTATGAGACAAGACTTGCAAAATTGCAAAAGGCTCTGTGCTCAGCTTGGATGGGGCGGAGTCTCAGGGCTGAGCAGACAGCCTTGGCTTCCCGTCAGCCCTGCCCTATGAGGCCCTTGGGTCTCAGTGTCCTTCGGTAATCGCTGCAAGCACTTCTGAGAGCAAGCTGCCCTCGAGTTTCACCTGCTGCCAGATAGTCCATTTTCTCCCCCCCCATTAATCTGGATTCTCAGATTCTCACCTGGAACTGGAGTTCAGCCCAGTCGGGAGCTTCTGTCTCCCTCCTGCTTTAGAAAGCCAGCGGCACACTCAGCAGTCAGTCCTTTCTGTGTGCACTTGCACACTTGCCTCCAGACCTCTGCCTTTCGCAGCTCTCCTGAGTTTCCGTGCGCTCCTCTCTTTTCCTGATAGTCCAGACCTCCCCCATGTGAGTCTGGGTCCCCAAGGTCTTGCCCAGAACTGGGGTTTAGTGCAGTTGGGACTAGCATTCAGTGCAGTTGGGAGCTTCCATCTCCCTCCCATTAAGAATGCCAGCCAGGCACTCAGCCGCCCATCCTCTGCATGCGTATCTCCGTGCCTTAGCCTTTTGCAGTTCCTCTGAGTCTCGTGTGCCCCTCTCTTTCCTTCTAGTTGTAGAATTTCCACTCAGCCAGCTTTTCTGTGGTTCTGGATGATGTCCATTCTATCTTTTAGTTGTATTTTTGAAATTGTTGTGAGGCAGCAGTTTAGGTGTTTACCTGTGCCGCCATCTTGGTTTCTCCTCTCTCTCTCTTTTTAATTCTTCATCTGAAGAAACATAATCCACACTGTGCACCTGTCCTGTAAGCATCTCATGAAAGTTACATGATGATAAAGTATTTTGAATGATGTTTTTTTTTCAAATTTTATTTATTGATTTTTATTTTTTTTTAGAGAGAGATTCTTATATGTGCCCTGACCAAATTGTTGTTCTACTGGTTTATGCATTGATTCTTGTATATGCCTTGACTGGGACTGAACTTGCAACCTTATTATATTGGGACAAAGCTCTAACCATCGGAGCTACTGGGCCAGAGCTAAATGATGAAGTCTTAAACAGAGAGCCCAAATACAATTTTATATAACTTTTTTGTATTTTTTTGTATAGCACCTTTAACTTACATTACCTTGGGTGTTAATTCTGTTTAATTAAACAACTATTATCTAGTATCTATCTAATGCCAGGAATGTGGGAAACAGAAACTATATTCCTTACCCACGAGAAACTTCACTCTGCTAAAGGAGGAAAATACAAAAGTCAGTTACCTGTAGTCGATACGATGAGTGCTGTACTCTACGGTTACGTAAAGGGCTCGGAGATTTGGGATGATTACTAAGCTGTATTAATAGAAGGAGCAGGAATAAGCCGTGCTATTTATTAAGTTGTTGAATTTTCTAACCTACTTCTGCCTAAATTTAGAAGGGGAAAGCAAATGAAACAAATGGCATCAGAGTGGAAAGAATAATAATTAAGCTATCCACATTACTTTTTTTAAGGAGAAGGTATTCTGATGTTCAATAATATGATAGTTAATGCCCCAAAAGTAATCATTTTTATGGTTGTTCAAGGGCTTACTCTCAATTTTGCGTAAATTGAAAAGTGCACCAGACCAGGAGGTGAGACTCCTTCTCCTGGGTTTGGATAATGCTGGCAAGACTACCCTTCTGAAGCAGCTTGCATCTGAAGACATCAGCCACATCACACCTACACAGGTGAGCACTGCGTTGGCCCCAGATATTTATGGGATTCACGGAATATGATAATAGCAATATGAAAGACAAAGTGGGGAGTATCATTTTGTCTATTTCTAAGTTTTGTTACTGGGAAAAGTATATACTGTATAAAATAATCTTAAGATTTTGCCCTACCCGGTTTGGCTCAGTGGACATAGCATTGGCCTGCGGACTGAAGGGTCCCAGGTTCGATTCCGGTCAAGGGCACATGCCCGGGTTGTGGGCTCGATCCCCAGTGGGGTCGTGTAGGAAGCAGCCAATCAATGACTCTCTCATCATTGATGTTTCTATCTCTCTCTCCCTCTTCCTTTCTCTCTGAAATCAATAAAAAATATATATTTTTAAAAATTAATAATAGCCAAAACCAGTTTGGCTCAGTGGATAGAGCAACGGCCTGTGGACTGAAAGGTCTCAGGTTCGATTCTGATCAGGGGCATGTACCTTGGTTGTGGGCATATCCCCAGTAGGGGGTATGCAGGAGGCAGCTGATCGATGCTTCTCTCTCATTGATGTTTCTAACTTTCTATCCCTCTCCCTCCTCTCTGTAAAACATCAATAAAATATATTTTTTAAAAGACTTCTAAAAAATATTTTAAAAAAGAAAATAATAATAATCTTAATATTTCAAAAATGTATCGAGATTCCATTCATATGGGATACTTAGAGTAGTCAAATCATAGAGACAGAAAGTAGAATAATGGTTACCAGAGGCTGGAAAGAGAGGAGGAAATTGGGAATTATTATTTAACTAGAGGCCCATTGCATGGATTCGTGCACCTGTGGGGGTCCCTCATCCTGGCCTGCATCCTCTCACAATCTGGGACTCCTTAGGGGATATCAGACTGCCAATTTTGGCCCAACCCCGGGATAAGACGGAAACCAACAGTCTGACATCCCTGAGGGATGTAGTAGTGCGGGAAGTGGCAGGCTGCCAGGAGGAGTCCAACCCAGGCTGGGTGCCTTGCCACTCCTGCCCATCCCAGCCGAACTGTGCCTGCCACAGTGCTGCTTGGTAGTGCTGCTGCAGAGGCAGGAGAGGCTCATGACACCACAGCTGCGTTCACCAGCCATGAGCCCGGTGTCTGGCGCCCATCGATCAGCTGAGCACCACTCCTGGTGTGGGAGTCCACTGACCACCAGGGGGCAGCTCCTTAGTTGAGCGTCTGCCCCCCTGATGGTCAGTGGTTTAATTGGGGCCAGTGGTCACTTAGGCTTTTATATATATAGATAGATGGGCACAGAGAGTGTTGCAAGATGAAGAAAGCTCTGTGGACGGATGGTGGTAATGGTCGCACAACACTGCAAATGTACTTAACGCCATTCAACTGTACACTTAAAAATGTAATGGTACATTTTCTTTTATGTATGTTTTATAACTTTTAAATAAATAATACAAATATGTGTGTGTGTGTGTGTATATATATATGTCAGGACACAAGTCCCTCAGATCTAAGTGATTCCTTTAAAAAATAGCATTATCTTCTCTGATTATGAAATTAATTCATATAGCAAATGTAGAGAAAGTATAAAGAAGAGAAGCAAAGAGTACTGTGAGAAGACCCACTGTTAATATTTTAGGGTGTATTTTTCAGACTTAATAAACACAAATATATATATATATCAATTTTTAAAAATTACCCATATTTTTAATGCAGTCTCATCAACCCTCCTCTTTCCCAAGGCTTAGCAAGTAAAGCACAAAGGATAAGACAGTGGTGGTGCTCACTGTGTGGAAGTTGAGAGACAAGTCCTGGTTGGAGGAACTCCAGTCTGCTTCTTTAGACCTCCTCTCCGGTTGCAAATTCCAAGAAAGCTGGACCTTTGGCCAAGCCTTTGGGTTTCCTAACTAGGAACAGCCCTATCAGTCAGCCCCAGTCACTCTAAAGTGCTTGACCATTAACATTCAGGAAAACCAGGTTTAATTAGCATTTTCTGTCGCCATTCTATACTAAGAGCTTGGTGTCAGGTTTGAATAGCTGTTCTGGTCTGTGTACTTCACAGCCTATGAATATTACTGATTCAAAACACTTTACAGAAAAGCCATTTCAACTCTTACCAAATGAGCAATTTTACAGCTTCTGAACAAATTTAATGTATAGTCAAAGGAGGAGCATATTACAGTAGTATAGCCTAGAAAGGCTGAAAACAGTGTGTGAGGATTTCAGCCAGAAAAATAAATGCTAGATTTTTTGGGGGGGTGGTGGTGTTTGCTTGATTCGAGATAGGCTGTATTTTTCAAGAACATGCTGCGACCATGGAAATGAACTCAAAGTATGGACCCAAAGTTCCAGTTCTAACTTTCAGGCTTTGTTTGATTTGTTGTAGGTGACTATTATTCTACAGGGTAGGGCAAAAGTAGGTTTACAGTTGTTTGGATGGAAAATAATATAATAACACAAGAGTAAACTATTTCATGTATTAATAACTATAAACCTACTTTTGCCACATCATGTATTATGTTGTTTTCATATTCTTTAAAAACAAACTTTTATTGTATTTTCGTTTTTATATTTAAAAAAGTAATAGGTACTCATTATAGTAAATTTAGAAAGTATACAAAAGTAAAATTGAGAAACTAAAAATCACCTATAATATCCATTCATACATAACCACTGTTAACACTTAGTGATATATGCATCTTTTTTTTCTATGCATATATATAATGGGTATATTTAAAATAAATAAAAAAGGCTAATAGAGAATATGCTGTTTTATATCATCTTTTACACTCAATACTGTAACATCTTTTTATGTTGTTATAAATATAAATATACATCTCATTATTTCCTTAGAATAATCTCTTAGTAGATTTATTAGGCCTGATGGCAATAGAATTTTAAGACAGTTGATACATATGGTTGAAATCCAGGATTTACTCTTATTTATTTCTTGCTTCCTTTTACGTTACTGAATTTGACATGTAATAATGTAGTTATGTATAGTATTTTTAAGCTCTTAAAAGTGGTTTTGTCAATGAGTCAGAATGAAGCAGCCTTTTACAATAATCTTAAATCACATCCCTTTAGAGTTCTTAAACTTCATAATTATTGAGTCATTGACATTTTAGAGGAGCTGCAATCAGCATCATCCCCCGTTATTCTCTAGTGATTATTTATCCTCAGGAGAAATTGGGTGGCAGTGTTCCTGTACCATTGCACTGTGCCCATCTTTCTGGACTAGATGGTAGTGTTGGCAAGCTGCCAGATGAGGCAAATGTTTATGGCGGCATCCCCAGATGTGCTTAACTCCAGTTATTCTGGATGAAATGTCACACTGTTGATTGGATTTTTCAGAGCCTGATTTCACTAAATCATTTTTGCAAGAAGATTTTTTTTATTCTTGCTCATGAAATGCCTTCTCTCCAAACCCCAAAGTTGTTGTTAGTTTCTCTGCACACTACCTCCCAGCTCATAATTCTGCCTGCTTCTGATTTGCTCACCGTCCCCAAAGTTCCACCTTGAGTACCTGTCCTGAAAATGAATGCTCTCTTTTCAGATTCATTAGAGATACCTAATAAAGAACAGTTTCAAATACCTGCTTGTTTGCTTGTTTTCATCACTGCCTATAATTGGGGGCTCTATTTCAGAGTTTAAACATGCTGTTCTAGCATGCCCTACCTTTCTCACTGGGCTCATAATCCAGTGATTAACCAGCCTCCACCATAGTTTGCTGAGTTCAGCTCCTTCCTTTCCCTGAGTAATCCATATGAGAAAATTTCTTT
The DNA here is from genome assembly GCA_027563665.1 of Antrozous pallidus. Lineage (NCBI taxonomy): Eukaryota > Metazoa > Chordata > Mammalia > Chiroptera > Vespertilionidae > Antrozous > Antrozous pallidus. The sequence goes on along the minus strand of CM050510.1, from coordinate 109,501,526 downwards.
AATTTTGAACTACTCCTAAAGAATGCAGTCTTCCAGATTTTAGCTTTTGCCTTTTTAAGTGTAGCATTTGTTCTGTTCTGGGGAGTTTTCAGTTTCAGCTTCAGGGGGGTTTTGCTAGTTACAAGTACTGTCCTGTCAAATGTATCATCCTGAGGACTCATCAGGGGTATGGCCTGTGTTATCAGAGCTGCTCTCATACCAAGTTGTCCTCAGTGGGTGTGTGTGTAAACTCATGGTAGGAAGCACATCATGTTAGCCATGACATTAGTAACACTGACTCCACAACCTGAATGAAGTAAGCATGTATAATACATGTCTTTGTTCCCTATCATAGCAAACTGTTTTCAGTATTATCAGTGTCACATCTGACAGAGTACCTCAGAATTAGTAAATAACACAGCTGTCCAGTGTAACTTTGTCAGAATTATGATTGCAAAACTTAATAAAACTTGTTTTTACCTTTCTTTGTTGCAGGGTTTTAACATCAAAAGTGTACAATCACAAGGTTTTAAACTGAATGTATGGGACATTGGTGGACAGAGGAAAATCAGACCATACTGGAGGAATTATTTTGAAAACACTGATATTCTTGTAAGTACTCTTTCTGATGTGTTAATTCATAGTGTTTTCTGATGGGTTAGGAACATTAACTCTATGAGGTTCTGTCTGCCCAATAATTCCATTGCCATAACATTAATCACTAAATTTAGGGCTAGCAGAAGGCTCCAGATTGTGAGAGAGAAACATCTTTGTATAACTTGTGTAAGATGTTTTGCTGTCGCTCAGTAACGATGTTGTACCCACACCCACCTTGGCAAATAAAGTATTTATTACCATAGTGACTTGATCAGCAGTAGGGAAGTCAGAAGATTGGGCGGCTAACTCTATCATCCCAAGGATATCCACAAATCAAGTGTATCCCAAACTGAGCAACCAAAATAGTAGAGAAACTCCTGGGAAATATGATGTGTACTGAGTGGTTAAAAAGCCTGACAATGTCCTTTCTGGAAAAGAAAACTGTCTTCAGTTACTTTAAGAAATATCTTAAGTCAGAGATTAGCCTCACTGTGAGTATTTCTAAAGGACTGGACAAGAAGCAGTTCGGGGAGTATTAGATGGTAGAGTTTAACTCAGAAGGAAGAAGTTTCCTGTAATGGTAACTGCCCAGAATTAAAGAAGCTGCCTCAGGCACTGGGAATTCCCTGGCTCCGTGGCCTTTGTTCAGGCAGAGGCTGGAATGTTAGTTCTCTGCTCTCTCTCACATTCTCTACCACTACTGTTTGTCTCCTGGATTAAGGTACTTGGAAAGAAATACTCAAGTAAGAGCAGTTCATAAGGACATGAATGACTCTAAGGTTCCATACAAAGAGGAAGGAAGAGGGAGAGAGAGATAGAAACATCAATGATGAGAGAAAGTCATTGATTGGCTGCCTCCTGCACGACCCCACTGGGGATGGAGCCCACAACCCGGGCATGTGCCCTTGACCGGAATCGAACCTGGGGCCCTTCAGTCTGCAGGCTGATGCTCTATCCACTGAGCCAAACTGGGTAAAGAATGAGAATTTTAGATCATAAACTCTAACACTTTGAGGGTAGACTGCAAAGTAGTGATAATCTGACTCGATTCCACGCTTCCCATTTGCTTAAGAGTGCCTGGAGCCCTAACTCGTTTGGCTCAGTGGATAGAGCATCGGCCTGCAGACTGAAAGGTCCCAGGTTCGATTCCAGTCAAGGGCATGTACCTTGGTTGCAGGCACATCCCCAGTTAGGGGGTGTGCAGGAGGCAGCTGAATTGGTGTCTCTCTCATTGATGTTTCTAACTCTCTATCCCTCTCCCTTCCTCTCTGTAAAAAGTCAATAAAATATTTTTTTTAAAAAAAGAGAGTGCCTGGGAATTACAGAACTAGCCAGCAAAAATCAGCTTGGAGCAACCATCAGGTGCTTTTACCAGCTACATTATGTTGCCAGTACCAGACAGTATTTTGGATTCAGTGTCAACATTACATTATTTTCTAGTGCCAGTTGGGATTAAACAACTTGGGAGCAGGTGGGTCCCCAGGGTTGAATTCTAAGGCCAGGTGACGCTTTGTTCTGGCTGAGAGTTTTGCAGCAGTTTGCAGTGGCAGCGGTTGATGGATTGTATTTGTTTATATTTAATAGTTTTCCATTGTTGGTTAAGAAGACCTATTACACTAGGCTCCACAACAGTATTGAGGCTTGCCACATTAGTTGCCTGGTTAACACTTTTCAATTATCTTTAGAGTGCCATAATAAATTCTTGCTTTAGAGTGGGTGTTGACAAACTGATCTAGTCTACCTCCTGCTATACGATAGCCTATGAGCTAAGAATAGTTTTTATACAGTATTTTTATTTTTATTTATTTATTTTTAAACTTTATTTTATTATTTAAAGCATTACATATAGCTGTATATGTATCTCCTTTTTATACAGTATTTTTAAATGGTTGGAAAATTTTCAAAAGAAGAGTAAGATTTCCTCACATGAAAATGAAGTGAAATTCCAATTTCTGTGTCCAGAAAGTTCTGTTGTGATACAGCCACGTCACTTGTTTGCATACAGGGTGGGCAAAAGTAGCTTTATAATTGTGAGTATGTGAAACACAGCTTATTCCTTTATTATTATTTACTAATGATTGTATTTATTTTATTACAACTGTAAATCTACTTTTGCACACCCTGTATTTTCTATGATTGCTTTCACACTACAACAGCAAAATCCAATAGTTGTGAAAGAGATTATGTGGGCCACAAAACCGAAATACTTACTACCTGACCCCTTACAGAAAAAGATTTATTTAGATCATTAAATGATTCTCCAGAGGTTTAAAAGGGTCAGGGCAACTCCTAAAAGTGCCAAAGTTATCCTCAGGGAAGATGACACTGAGAACATTTTACTTCAGCTTTATTCATTGTGGGGAGGTGACTAATACTAGTAAGTAAAACCTAAAGTGTGATAGAAAGGAGGGGAGAGGCTGTCTTCCATTTCGTTTAGGCCAGGAAATAACAGCCTTTTGATAGATAAAAATACATTTTTTTCAAGGTATATTCATATTATTAGTAAACTATCAGTTTTGTGTTTAAATGCAACATAATTTAAATAAAGCAACTGTGTCATCATTTCCATATCCAGTGTGTAGGACTTCAGTGAGATCTCAAACAACTGTCTCATGTATTATTTCCGTAATGCCACTCACACCGAGTCACCTGGGTATCGATACTGCTGCAGCACACACAATTGAAAACCACCTTACCCAGAAACCTTATTTGTTGTTTTCAACCTCCTTTTAGACTTTTGCTCAAGTGGTCAATAAAAAGCCACACATTTTAGTATCATCTCTGCTTGGCTCCCTACACTTGGGAGCAATAAAATGACCAAAAGGTGGCAGCAGGAGGGAGGAGGACCAGAAGCAAAGGGAGAAACAAAGAACCCTCCATTCACATGCTGGAGAGTCAGTCTGTATCACCCAGAGTAGGCTGTCCTTCCATCAAAAAAACAAACAAAAAACCTCTTTCTCTAGTCCTCCTCCTACAACCAAATAATTTCAAAGCAGTTGCCAAGGAAGATGTAAATTGGCTTTGCTTAAGGCATCATTCTGAGTGCCATGGATAACTATATTTTAGAATAGATTTATGAAACTTGATTTTTGAATCTCCATAATGTTTTAAAGTCAGAAGCATTATAATGTTTTAACTTTATCCAGTACTTTCTGAATATTTTTAATGATTATTAATTTATTTTTGGATTAAAATTTTTTACAACTAGATTAACATATATATGTATTTTTTTTTTCTTAAGGCAAGATGCACTCCTTACCTTTATTTATTGACCAGAAGAAAAGATACTGGGCAGCACTGGGGTGGTGAGCAACCAAGAGAAGCATATACCACTGCAGAAAAACAAATTGGTGTATCACCAAATTAGTTGCTTTATAGACTTCTTCCTGGAGTTATTGTGAAGTAGTTATCAAATTTCATAAAAATTATGCTAAGTGATAGGGAGAATTAGGTTAAATGTATAGTTTAGAAAAACCCTCCCTTAATCATACTGAATCTTTTAATGGAGGCAATAAATAGCAAGTAATTATAAGTAAAAGTTAAAGCTTAATTCTCATTGACCTTCAGCCTCTGGATTCTCTGGTGTCATCTCTCCTGTCATTAAAACTCTTCCCATTCCTTCTTACCCTCTCCCGACTGTTTTCCATAATAGTAAGCATCAGTTTCCTAACTTTGTATTTTCTGCTTTGTCTTGGCCTCCTCTTTTCTTTCCTTGTTACTCACGCTTTGCTCCCAGGCCCACTTTTTCGGACTTCGAAATTCCTTTCTTGCGCAGTGGCCGCACACCGCCTTCAGAAAGCCCTCTGAGCCCAGTGCACCCTCCCTGCGACCACTTGACCCTCTCCTCCCCCTCACATCTTCAACTATTGCCTGAGTGAAGATAATCCTAATCCACTGTAGTCCCCCAAGTAATTCTAATTAGGTCTTTTATATTGGGGTTCGCCCTCCCATTACATTTCTTCCTTCTACATCTACATTTATTCTGCATCTGCTACCTTAAAAATGAGAGCCTCACTGTGGAAAAGAGTGTGGAATTTTGGGTGTCTGTGGTGTGCAGAGCCCATGAATGTATGCATTGACACTGAATCAAGAGTAATATTAACTACAACAATAATAATAAGGCTGGAAAAAAATGCTGAGACGACATCCTCCTCCTTTTATGATTCCCCATGAAAGAAACACAAGTGAAAACATAGGGTATTCTTCAGAGGAAAGCCCAAACTTTGTTCCTGGTATATTTAGCATTAGTGATTCTAAATGAGAGTGCATTAGTGGAACCGGTTTGGCTCAGTGGATAGAGCGTCGGCCTGTGGACTGAAAGGTCCCAGGTTCGATTCCGGTGAAGGGCATGTACCTTGGCTGCGGGCACATCCCCAGTTGGAGGTGTGCAGGAGGCAGCCGATTGATGTTTCTCTCCCATCGATGTTTCTGACTTTCTATCCCTCTCCCTTCCTCTCTGTGAAAAATCAATAAAATATAAAATAAAATAAAAAATAAATGAGAGTGCATTAAACTAAGGAATTTTAATTTTTTTTCTTTCAAAAGAGAGCAAATTTTCAAGTAGCAAAGAATTTAACCTCCATACAGAAATGCCTCCATATATTGTAGTATATTAGTTTATGTAATTTAAGGCATGTAAAGGTAAGAATTGTTTCGTGTTATTGTTGTTTCTAAATGAATACAGCAGGCCCTCAAATAATGTCATGTTGTTCAACATTGTTTCATTATAGCATGGATGAGAAGCTACAGGAACTTAACTCTTGTTTATGTCAGTTAGCCTGTGGTAAAGTTGGTTTTGTTGTATGTAGTTTCGCTTAAAGTTGCAAAACCTATTGATGACATTACTGTATGCTCTTTTAAAAGGCTGTTTTCATTGTGCCATTAACAGTTCTAAATTCTTTAAAAGAGGCTAGAAAATCTGATAATTTTTAAGATTAGTAACTGGGAAAACATTTAATATGTCATTTAATTGTTTTAAAGGACTATAACATATCTAATTTTCTTTTTTAAATTTTCATATGAAGAAGAATTCAGAGAACATTCATAAGAAATTAAAATAATATATTTGGGTTCTGTAACTATAAGCAATTTTCTTTTTTGGTGTTCCCTCATTTTCTTTATTGGTTTCTTTATAGGGTGTTATTTATGCAATAAATAAAATTCAGTGATGGGAGAAAAAGCTTGAGATTTTTAACTTGTAGTGAATCTCAAGGCTTTTCTTACTCTGGAAAAGGCTATGCCCTTGCTATTTGCTTATAGCTTCCTAGGAACCTTGGAGGTTATAAGCAAGGTAGGAAGGGATGGAGATCACTGGGTTTCCTACCTCAATACATGAAGTCATCATATAGTTAATACTGCAAATGATACTTTCAGCGTGATGATGTTCGAAGAGTGGGATTTATAGATGTGTCAAAACACCACCCCTCCCAGACAACTTGAGATGCAGTATTAGCAGAGTGCTTAAGGTATGCTTGAGTTTGAATCCCAATTTTGTCAAGTACTTGATGTAACTTGAGCAAGTTACTTAACTTCTTTGGGCTTACATTTGTCTATCTAATAAAGCCTAAGTGACCATTACGCCAGGACAAGCAGAATGACCCGCCACTGTGATGCGCACTGACCACCAGGGGGCAGACGCTCAACGCAGGAGCTGCCCCTAGTGGTCAGTGCGCTCCCACAGAGGGAGCACTGCTCAGCCAGAAGCCGGGCTCATAACTGGCAAGCGAAACGGTGTGTCAGGAGCCTTTCCTACCTCCCCAGCAGCACTAAGGAGCAGCAAGCCAAGCAGTAAGGAACGAGCAGGCAGGCGGTAAGGAGTGAGGCATCCCAGATAATGAGAGGGATGTCTGACTGCCGACTTAGGTCCAATCCCCGGGGATCCTCTCTTCCCCAGTGCACAAATTTCATGCACCGAGTCTCTAGTTTATGTATAAAATGAGAAAGTAGTGCAATCTATTTCATAGAGTTGTAACAAGAATTAATATGATAAATCTTGCAAGAATGTTTAGTGAATGCACAGTAAATGTAGCTATTTTCATCCTGCATAGTTCTACTGACTTTCTACTTTGAAGTTTTGCTGGAGGTGTTTTGGGGGCACCCTCCATTTAATTAATTAGTTAATTTGTTTTGCATCCATAGATGAGGTAATAGTTACCAGCTCGATTTTTTTATGCTATGCTAATGTGAAATTGGCTGATAGGATGCTCTTTCTATAAAGGTGCCCTGTCTTTTACATATCTGCTATTGAGATAACCTTCTTTTTTTACTTTCCAGATATATGTAATTGACAGTGCAGACAGAAAAAGATTTGAAGAGACGGGCCAGGTAAATAATTCTTCTGTTGATCTATTTCCCAAATAACTGGGTATTCATTAATCTGCTTTGTAAATGTATGACAGTGAGAGAGATTTTTTTTTTTGCTTAACCTTTGCAGTTTAAATAAGACAGTCACTCTGGCAAGCAAGCAAAAATACCATTTGGCTAAAAAGAAATTAGTTCAGAATCCTTTAAACAATTTTTTAATTAAAGCCTTTTAATCAAATTGAATAAACAAGTTATAAGAAAATGGAATTTACCACCATGCCCAAAAGCTCTTCAGGTTTCTTCTCATTCCACATAGAAATGAACCCAGAAGAACAATTCACTTATTATTTCTATGTACGTTTTTCAATATCAACTTAATTGATCCAAGGGCAACTAACAAATTCAAAGGGATGAAAGAAATATGTAAGCCAAGACTAACCTGCCCTTGTTTCCAAGCCAAAGATGGGTATCTTTGAACCCAAAAACAGCTGCAAAGGCAGGCTACATGTCTACATGATTACACAGTGCAATTTGTATACATAGTTTTAAACAGAGAAGCGGTGGGCACAGACCATTTTACTGAGTACACTGACAAGAAGCAAGGGGTAGAGTGGACCTCTTTGGAGAAGCATGACTACATTTTATTGCAGAGTCTTTGGCTTGCAGAGACTCTGTTGGCCTTCCAAAGGTAGCCGTCCCCATGTTTATGTTCCTTTTTCCTGGAAATTAGTTTGAGAACTTTCCAGAATCTTGGAGATAACCCTTCTATACATTGATGATTTCTGGATCATCACTTCATGTGAACTTGCAGGTGATGGGTGTTGTATAACTATCTGCCTCTTGAACCCTCCAGTTCTCTTGGACAGCACAAGTGTCTTAAGTAGGGTTAAAATGTAGATTTAATGGGAGAGGTGGGTCCTCCTATTTAGGCAAGTACACACCCTCTCCTATACTTACTGCAGACAGAATCAACATAACAGGGTAGACTCCAACTGATAGCCTAAAAATCAGAGACCTTGCCAGATGCACTAATACAGTTATTTTAGGATGTTGGTTTGATGAAGTGTAATGCATGGACATGTTTTGGAAGTAAAGATTGACGAAACAGAATTATAGTCTTTAAAGCAATTGTCATTTTCAATTTATCCTATATAATAAAAGGCTAATATGCAAATTGTCCTCTCAGGAGTTCAACCACTCACTGTGACATGAGCTGACCACCAGGATCAGCACATAATTAAGGAAGGCCCCAGCCAACAGCTAGAAGGTCCCGATCAGCCCTAATTGCCAGCCTGGCCTAAGGTCCCTACCCGTGTACAAATTTCATGCACCAGTCCTCTAGTATTTAAATAAAGAATGCACGCACACACATATACATTGAAATTATTTGCAGATAACAACCTTGGCTAAATTTTAAATTTTAGTCACAACTTGTGTTCTCCCTTGAACTGTGTTTCTCAAAGTATGATCTATGAACTACTAGAGGAGAGCTAGTTAAAATGCAGATTCCTAAGTAAGTAAATAAGAAAAAATGTAGATTTTTGAGCCCTTGCTCAGACTTCCCAAAGTCAGCATCTCTGGGGTAGGCCCAGCAGTCTGCCAGGGGATCCTTTCATAGGCTTAAGTTTGAGAACCACTGCCCTTAAAGTTGCTGGTTGATCAGCTTAACGGTTCTATTTTTTTTTCTAGCTAGAAGTTAATGGTTAAATATCATAGCTTTCATCCTTCCCTTCCCATCCATTCTCAAAACCATCCAGGAACTAGCTGAGTTACTGGAGGAAGAAAAGCTAAGCTGTGTTCCCGTGCTCGTCTTTGCCAATAAGCAGGATTTGCTCACGGCAGCCCCTGCCTCTGAAATTGCAGAAGGACTGAACCTGCACACCATCCGTGACCGAGTCTGGCAAGTCCAGTCTTGCTCAGCCCTCACAGGAGAGGGCATTCAGGTGAGACTATCTGAAGGCTTGGCCACCTGGCAACAGGACAGCCAACCAAAGTAACCTGTCTCATTGGCTGGGCTGATCTAGATAGGAAAGACATGAAACAATTAGCCTTTGATTGGCAGATGAACAGTCCAGGATGTGAAGCGCATGGAGTTTAGTTCTTTTCTACTTAGCAGCCAATGTGACATCATTAACTGTTCTAGGAAAGACAAACCCACCCCACACAAGCAACAAACTACCCCATTAGGTAGGAGGTCGGAACAGAAGACTTAGAGCAGCCGTCAGCAACGGGAGCCCGTGAGGTCCCAAAGGTTGGCGACCTCTGACTTAGAGGATGCTTTCTAACTCTAGGATTCTTTGATGATTTGGTTGGAAATTTTGTGTTGTGTCTCATATTGTGGCCAAGGTAACAGAGCCATCAACAATTATGCACACAAGTCATCCTATAGAAGAGTTCTGTTTTGTTTTCTGTTGGCTGTCTTCACTGCCTTCAGAGTTGGCGTCTGTTTCCTGCTACTTCAGTTTAGTTTCCCACGGGTGGGCTTCTGCTCACAGAGGGCCTGGTGCTTTATACTGAGGCACTTCAGACAGAAGAGCAGGCTCCCTCATTTCATATTAACTGAGAGGCTGCTACTATATCCTCAAAGAATGACGAACAGTTCAGCTCTGATGCTTCCCACCAAGCAGATGCAAACCAGGTGACACTTAGAGTCAGCGCTCTCGGACTTCTTTATTCCAAAGCCCCAGCTTGCCCACACGCCTCCCTTTAAACATCTGGTGGACCTGCCGGGGAAGTGACACCATGAGGTGAGAATCGGACAGGACTGCTCTGGGATGCTGTGGGGGATTAACAACATCTAAAGCAGGGGTATCTTCCCTCATTGCTTATGGTGTGTGTATCTAATGGCATGACCAGTTTGCTTTTCTCTGAACTTCGTGTGTTGGGGTACGAGCCTGCAATTTCTCAGTCATCCTGCAGCCTCTTTTCATCTCCATCTCCTTTCTAATACTCTCCTTCCCTCTCTCCAAAGACATTTGACATTGATTTGTCTTAACACTGCCTGACTGGTTTTATTTCAAGAAAATAGTCACATCCTAGAATGATCTCACTTGTTCCATCTGTTTGCTGCTTGGTTTTTCTCTTTTTGTTACACAAACAACCAGGGCCTGTTTCTGTGCTTGGCCTTTAGATCTGAGAGCAGAGCAGTCAGCACAAGACAAGCACCCTCTCCTCTGCAGTCCTGCCTCCTCTCTCTCTCTCTCTCTCTATATATATATATATATATATCTATCTCTCTCTCTGTTGGGGGGGGGGGGGGCTCTAAAATAGCCAGAGATGAGCTCAGCTGCCTCCCCGAAATGGACACTGGAGCTCCGTGGATCTCTGTGAGGTTTTAGTTTAGGGAGGGGGGAGTGTTAAGTCTTATTTCCTTTCCTCCTAAACTCTGGTCATAAAAGTAAGACATTCTCATTATTAATCATATAAAATATATAAAATTTAAAACTGTAAAGTTTTTTCCTCTCCCCTAATTCCACTTGACAAAGGAACTATCATTAATAGTTTTATTCTTCTTAAATATCCTCTTTAAAATTATAATCACATATGTGATTATAGATCTATTTAGTTTCAAATTAACTGCATTTTTCAGCTTAATTTAGGCTGGTTCAATAAGTATACTACAACCCAGGATGTTTTTTGTTTGTTTTATTTGAGAGAAGAAGGGAGAGAGAGAGAGAAAGAGAGAGAGAACATCAATGATGAGAGAGATTCATTGATTGGCTGCTTCCTGCACACCCCCTACTGAAGACTGAGTCTGCAACCCAGGCATGTGCCCTTGCCCGGAATTGAACCCGGGACCCTTCAGTCTGCAGGCTGATGCTCTATCCACTAAGCCAAACCGGCTAGGGCTTAAGGATGTTTTTTAAAAATAAATCTTTATTGTTTAGATTATTACAGGTGTTCCTCTTTTTTCCCCCATAGCTCCCCTCCACCTGATTCCCCACCCCACCCCATGCCCTTACCCCCTGCCACTGTCTTCATCCACAAGTGTAAGATTTTTGTCCAATCTCTTCCTGCATCCCTCATACTACCTTCCCCCCGAGAGTTGTCAGTCCACTCCTTTTCTCTGCCCCTGATTCTATTATATTCACCAGTTTATTCTGTTCATCAGATTTTTTTATTCACTTGATTTTTAGATTCACTTGTTGATAGGTATGTATTTGTTGTCACTTTGTTGTTCATAGTTTTTATCTTTACCTTTTTCTTCTTCCTCTTCTTAAAAAATACTCTTCAGCATCCTACTTAATAAAAGAGTAATATGCAAACTGACCATACCTCTGATCAAGCCATGCCCACAGCCATGCCCACCAGCCAATCAGGAGCAAATTATGCAAATAAACCCCAACCAAGATGGCTGCCACCACTTAGAGCAGGAAGGAGGCTTGGGTTTCCCCGGCAATGGAGGAAGCCAAGCTTTCCACCTGCAGTTGCGGGCCTAGGCCTCCACTCAATGTTACAAAGTTTCAATTATAGAAGATACATAATCCCAACAGAAATGGCAGCAGCCACAGAGCTGGAGAAAGCAGAGGCTAGGGTTGCCCAGGCGTTGGAGGAAGCCAAACTTCTGCAGCCCTAGCCTAGGCCTCCACTATAGGCTACAAAGTTTCAAACAGAAATGGCTGTTGCCACAGAATGAGCAGAAGGCTTGGCTCTATTCCAGGCTACAAAGTTTCAGTTGTAGAACATAAATCAATCCAAGATCCCAGGGCCTCTGCTTGGGTCGCTGGGGGGGCGTGACCAACCTGCAAACCACCATAGGCCCCTTGCCCAGGCCACCCTACACCCCAAGGGAACCCCCACCCTGATCCAGGACACCCTTAAGGGCAAACCAGCCAATCCCCACCCATGCACCAGGCCTCTATCTAATAAAAAGAGTAATACACAGATTGACCATCACTCCAACACACAAGAGGGCTGCCCCCATGTGGTCAAAGATCCTGCCCCCAGGTGGACACAAGATGGCCACCACAAGATGGCCAGTAGGGGAGGACAGTGTGAGATTCCAGGCCTGCAAGGGAGGGCAGTTGGGAGGGAACAGGCCTGCAAGGGAGGGCAGTTGGGGGCGATCAAGCCTGCAGGGCAGGGCAGTTAGGGATGACCAGGCTGGCAGAGGAGGGAAGTTGGGGGCAAACAGGCTGGCAGGGGAGCAGTTAGACATCAATTAGGCTGGTGGTTAGGGGGTGATCAGGCTGGCAGGCAGAAGCAGTTAGGGGCAATCAGGGAGGCAGGCAGGTGGGCAGTTTGGAGCTAGCAGTCCTGGATTGTGAAAAAAATGTCCAACTACCCATTTAGGCCTGATCCTACCGGGATCAAGCCTAAACGGGCAGTCAGACATCCCTCGAGGGGTCCCAGATTGGAGAGGATGCATGCTGGGCTGAGGGACACCCCCTACCTGCACTCCCCCTATGCATGAATTTCATGCATCGGGCCTCCAGTTTTATATAATCCTGGTTTGGTGGTGATGAACTCCTTTAGCTTTTTATTGTCTATATAGCTCTTTATCTGACCTTCAATTCTAAATGATAGCTTTGCTGGGTAGAGTAATCTTGGTTGTAGGTTCTTGCTGTTCATCACTTTGAATATTTCTTGCCACTCCCTTCTGGCCTGCATAGTTTCTGTTGAGAAATCAGCTGACATTCATATGGGTACTCCCTTGTAGGTAGGTAACTGTTTTTCTCTTGCTGCGTTCAAGATTCTCTCTTTGTCTTTTGCCCTTGGCATTTTAATTATGATGTGTCTTGGTGTGGTCCTCTTTGGATTCCTCTTGTTTATGGTTCTCTGTGCTTCCTGGACTTGTAAGTCTATTTCTTTCACCAGGTAGGGAAAGTTTTATGTCATTATTTTTTCTAATATGTTTTTAATATTTTGCTCTCTCTCCTTCTGGCACCCCAATAATTCAGATGTTGGTACACTTAAAGTTGTCTCAAGAGGTTCCTTACACTATCTTCATATTTTTGGATTCTTTATCTTTTTGTTTTTCTGGTTGGGTGTTTTTTTGTTTCCCCATATTTCAAATCTTTGGTTTGATTTTGGGGTCCTTTGGTCTACTGTTGAATATCTGTATGTTCTTTATTTCATACAGTATATGCTTAATTTCTCACTGGTCCTTTTCCATTTTTTGGGCATTCTCATTAAGATCCTTAAAGGTCTCACTAAGTTCCTCAGAGGTTTTTAGAAGATAATCTTGAGTAACCTTATAACTGTGGTTTTGAACTCTATGTCCAGTAGTTTGCTTTCCTCCATTTCTTTCATTTTTAACATGTTTCTTTGTCTCCACATTTTGGCTACTTCCCTGTGTTGATGGGGTGGTTTTCCATGGTAGGTGACCTATAGGGCCCAGTGGTTCAGCCTCCCCAATCACCTGAAGTAGACACTCTTGGTGCACCCCTTTGTGGGCTGAGTGCACAGTCATGTTGTACTTAAGCCTTGATTGCTGTTGGTACACTGGAAGGAATTGACCTCCAGGCCAATTGGCTTTGAGGACCCGCTGTGTCTATAATGGAAGAACTGCTGTGCTGGAGACACCCTTATGGGGCAGGACTTGTTTCAGAGGGGCTTTGGTGCTCACTGAGTCTTCCTCTTGAATGTGACACTTATAGATGTGAGGAGCTGAAATCTGGTGTTGTCTCACACTGACCACTAGGTACACTGGTTCCTGGATCTCCAATGGGATGCAGGTCAGCTACTGTCTGAGGCCACCCAGCAGGAGCTACAGTGAGATCTGCAGATTTCTCCTCTTTGCTTAGGTTTTGGAAGTTTTGGAGCTGTCTGATCAGAGCTGCAATTTGTTAGGTTAAGCTGCGATAGGGCAGCCATTTATATGGAAAAGCCGCTGCACATAGTTTGGGTGGGTTTTTTATTGGGCAGGGCAGGGTCTCAGGGAGTCACTAGGGTGTTGCAAACAGCAATGGCTACCAGTCAGCTGTCTCTGTTTCCACGTCCCCGCGTTTCTGCTTCCCCGTGTCCCGTGCCCTCCCCAGTGCAGTAAACAATGATTCCTGCACGCATCTCTGCGAGAACACCCTCACTTTCCAATCCGATGGCAGACAGTCCAGCTTCTCCCTATAGGAGTCTGGGTCCTAGAGTTCAGAGCATTTGGGAGCTTGTGACTCCTTCCCCATTGAAAAAAAACAGTGCACCCAGCCGCCAGCCCGATTCGTGCATCTCTATACCTCTGCTTTTCCGTGCTTGTGCACGTCCTACCTGGTCTCAGTGCTCTTTTCTCTTTCCTTCTAGCTGTAGAACTTCTACTCAGCCAGCTTTCCTGTGGTTCTGGGAGACAGACGTTTTGTCTTTCAGTTGTAGTTTTGGTGTGGTTGTGAGAGGCAGCACGTACAGGTGTATACCTTATGCCGCCATATTGGTTTCTCTCCCAAGGATATTTTTCAATAGGTAAACTCAAATCATTTTATTTAGCTTCTCACTTAAAATAAATCAAGGTTAGCTTAAGGTATTTCCCTCGATTATGCATAAGATGGCCTTCATGAGGTCTAAGACGATTTGGGTTTGGATGAGGCTTTCTTGTGTTTATACAAACCACTTCAGCAAGAGAACTCTGCCTGTCTAAATGGCCTCAAACACAAATATAGAGAGAACATCTCAAGGTCAGGGGCTCTAAAGGTGGGACTAAAGAAAATAAACACATTTTGTGTGCCTACTGCTAAGAAAGTGGCAGCCTGTAATCTTTATTCACTTGGTCAGAGTTTTGAAAAAAAGAAAAAGCAAATTAACAGTAAGGTCCTTGTTTCTTCAGCCAGCTTTAAGCAGGGACTAGAGTTATCTAAAACCAGCATTTTAGGTACTTCCTCAGAACCTGGAAATTGGGAGGGAGCTCTAATCATTGTCCTCCCAACCTTCACCCACCACACCCCAACCTGTATGGGGAGGTTACAGGGATAGAGCTCTTGTTCTTGGCTGTGTAACTACCATAGAAGTGGCATTCCCTTTAAGTCACAGGATCTTTAGACCAAAAAAGCAGCAGTGAGCTATCAGATAGAGTCAGGGAAGGCTTTAAAATCAGTCAATTTAAATCAAGTGAGACAACCATGTATGGTTTGTTTTTGTTCCAAGTTCTTCTTAGATCAAAGACCTTCAGCAACCAGATTCACAGGAAATTATGTCAAGAAAAATTTAACAAAGAACTGTGAGAGAGGAAAAAAAAAATATATATATATACACATACATGTATATATATATATATATATATATATATATATACACATACATATATATGTATATATATAATGACTTTATATGGAGGAGAAATAGTTTGAAGGTCACTTAATTAGTTTAGTAGATAGTACCATGGTGTATAGAATTGGGTAGTTAAGACTGGGATTTCAAGGTTAATGAGATTAGATTATGGTTAATAGAATGATATAAATTTAGAGAATTTAACCATTATTTGAAATGAGTTATTTAATAAAAATGTTAATTAAGAAGGGAATCTGCTCTCTATTGTCCTTTAATGGCAACCTTTGGGGATTGCAGAAAGGTCATGGAGTTTTCTGTGGAGGCATTTCCTTGTGAGGCACCCACTGGCCATTTCCCTCCCCCAGTAACGCCTGTGACCTGAGATCTTGTCCACTCAGCCAGTGTCATGGTTTTTACTTTAAAGAGGCACTTAGGAGGAATTGTTTTCCTGCATTGCCTAATTCAAGTGCAGGCCTTTAATTATTCTTATTTACTAAGGTTTCAAATATTCCTAAAAATGAAAGACCTCACTAGAAAAATGTCCATAAGATCACTTTCAGACATGGATACTAAAATTCCCTAAATTCTTATTTCATCTTTCCTCTCTCCTCCCCTCCTGCTGCCCCAGGAAAACCTGTCAATAATGGGCAGAGCTATAAAATGATCAGACACTCAGATAGCATCTGGCACTATAGCTCTAATGACCCTAAAAGGAAAAATGTACAAGGTTAAAAAAAAAAAAAAACTTCTGGATTTTCTGCTACGGTTTCAGATGTTTAGAGACATTGGGTCTTTGTGTGTGTGTGTGTTGGGGGGGTTAATCAGAATGTGTTTGAGAGACCCGTCTTCTACTGATAAATAACACCCTCAAATGAGTGAGCCGGAGGAACAGCCACAGATCCACTAGATGGTAAGCTACACCTCTGGACTCATTGGGCGGGTGTTTCACTTCTTAGCTGAGCAGCCCAAACACATGACTTAAGGTTATGGAAGTCAGTGATTCCTGGGATGGATTTCAGGTTCTTGTTCTACCTGATATTCTGATGACAAATATGTGCAGTCTTGACACACAGGCAATCCCATATGTTGTTCAGCCTCCCCTGTCCTGGGTGTGGAGATGGACTTTTGAGGGTTTCGGGAGAATTCAGAACAGGTCTTTCTTTTGCCTGATGGATGCCAGCCCATTGTGTAATTAAAGCAGGTTTTCATGGGAGACTGTGCAGAGGAGAGCATAGGTAAAGGGCAGTAGAAGCTGAAGGAGAACATCAATCTGGGAAAGCCTGTCTGCTGAGAGGCCTAGAGTCCAGAGGAGGGATCAGAAGAGAGCCAGTTCCGTCACATAGATGAAGGCAGAAAGAGGAGAAACAGCAATGTCTGGGAGGGAAAACCTGCAGCCCCTGAGCCAGAATGCCTTACAGACACGAGGCAGTCCCCCTCGGCACCCTAGGGCTGGGCCCTGTTGCTAGGGCCTCTCCTAGTGTATGGCATGGAGCCCCGGGACTCTTCTTTCCCCTGGGCATCTAGAAACAGTAAACAAAGGATTTGGCTTAGCGCCAGAGAAAGGTAGAGAGAAATCAACCTCATCTCCCACCTACACATCTGATTCGAACCCAGACCACAGCGCTGTCCTGTACTGTTGCAGTGTCAAGTGTTTGAAGACATTTTCTCTCTAAAACATTGTGTGTGTGTGTGTGTGTGTGTGTGTGTGTGTGTGTGTGTGTTTGTGTGTGTGTTTGTGTGTGTGTGTGTGTGTTTGTGTGTGTGTGAGTGTTTGTGTGTGTGTGTTTGTGTGTGTGTTTGTGTATGTGTGTGTGTGTGTGTTTGTGTGTGTGTGTGTGTGTTTGTGTGTGTGTTTGTGTATGTGTGTGTGTGTGTGTGATTAAAACTGTACTGGAAGAGAGTATCCTTTCAGTGCAGAGATCAGCAGTGTCAGCCTGGTCTCTAGCCTTCGTCATACAGAGAGCTGCCTCCATCAGTAGCTTTGAACTAACAGAAAGCTCTTGGGTATTCCTTTTTCCTTGGTCTATCTTTTCCTGTAATATATCAATAGAATTTGATATTTTTAAATATGACATATACCACTTCTTTCAAGGCCTGGCATCAGTTATTTTTTACTCCAAGTGTACATGGAACTGCTTATCTGCAAGTCAGACCTCAGATTTAATTTTAAAATTTCAAACCTCTCTTTAGACTAAGAAAGCAAGCTCAGGACATGCAATTTTGCTACCTCTCTGGTGCAGTGCCCTTTGTCACCAGAAAAAAAATATTGATAGCAAGCAATATTTTATGTATGCAGCTTCCAGCTGCTCCTTGACCCTGGGGGCCTGGTGACACAATGGGATAGGCTGCATTGCTCAGCAAGGGCCTGAGCTCCGCCTCCTCTTAAAGCAATTACTGATGTGGCATGTAGTCCTCATGGCACAAAAAACCAGGCCGCCCAACCATGGCTGCCACTGCTTCCTTCCAACCATTGAGCAGTGATGGATGCATTGTAGGGTGATCAAATTAAAGGGAGCAGTGCAGCCAGAGTCCACCCTTCCATAGACAGAGGCATCATGCCCTTTAATCCTGGGCCACTGAGATCTGTGTTGAGTATTCCACCCCTATGGTTAGGGGCAGCCTTATATTTTTCCCAGTGGTCATATTAGAGGATAATCTCATGACAGCAAAATTTATTTCCTCTCCATGAGGCCAAACAAAGCCCAGTATTTGAGGTTCAATGTCTCGCTTTAGTCTCTATTATTGAATTAAAGCTAATCAATTTAAATTCAGTTTCAGCAAGGTTGGCCATGAGGAGGTGTGGTGGAGGAAGGAAGGGGAGGACTGCTCATGCCATAATATTGTCATCCCCATGGCGAAGATCAAATGTGCAGAAATTTGGTCAAACCAGCTTTTAACAATAAAAGTTCAACCATTAAACAAACTTATGAGTTCATTTCCTTCTTTGGAAGAGAGCAGTAACCTACTTCAAGTAACTAACCACTTTTTCTCAGTCGTCTGTTTTGAAAAAAAAAACAAAGCCTTGCCAAATTAAGGCAAGAGTGATGTGGAGCACTAATTTAAACTCGAGAAGCAGAAGGTTCTGCTTCTTGCTCTGATGCTCTCTCTAAATGAAGCATTTCCATGGAGGTGGTGGTCTTGGTGGAGAGGGACTATGCTAGGCCGGCAGCGAGGTGAACATGCAGCTTCCACACGTGGGTTCCTGGCAGCCAGGACTCCTGAGAGCTGAGTGGCCAAGCACAGCCTGTGGCATCGTCAGAGCCGCAGTTAAGCTGTGCAGGAACCTAGCCTAGGGCTGCCCCGGGCTCAGGCCCCTGTAGTCGGAAGTCCTAAGGATGAAATAACTAGAATTGCTATTTCCCAACCTCAGGGTGATTCCCAGCTTCTCCATAAGCTTGAGGCAGAGCTCCTCCCTCCAGCACTTGCCTGCACTTATTGAGAAATGGTAAATGGTTGGAGTATGGGTGCTGGAGCCAGATAGCCTGGGTTCACAGCCCGCCTCTGCCACACACTGTGTTGTGCTCCCATTTCTTCCTTTGTAATGTGGAAATTATAGTCCCTGCTTCACAGGGTGCTAAAAGGGTTCATTAAAAAGGTATAAGTTATGTACTGTAGACCAGACACCATGCTAGGTTCTGTAAACACAACCTCAAGCCCGTCTGACATGGACCCTCCCCTCACGGATCTTGGACAACATATTAGCTTTCCTTTTCTGCGGGCAGCTTGGCCCAGCTTGACCTGATTTGATTGGACAGAGAGGTATTATCCCCACTGACTGTTGCTTCCCCAACAGCCCCTCACCTCCAGCTCTCTCTCCTCAGGTAATAACAGGAAAGGTACAACCCCCCCCCAAACACTCTGATCAGGGCAGAGCAGCCACAGGGCTTGGCCCCTTTTCTTTTTATTTTTAAAGGTTTTTAAGATAGATAGATATCTTTAAAATAATAAATTATATATATATATTTCTTTCTTGACTTCAGAGAGGAAGGGAAACAGAGAGAGAGAAATAGAAAGGAGATAGAAACATCAATGATGAGAATCACTGATTGGCTGCCTCCTGCACACCCCCCACTGGGGATCAAGCCCACAACCTGGGCAAGTGCCCTTGGCCGGATTCGAACCTGACGAGCCTGATGCTCTATCCACTGAGCAAAGTCAGCAATGGCTGGGCCCTCTTTTAAATCTCCCTGTGCTTCCCAGACTCCAGACTGCTGGGGGCAGCTGCAGAGGCTCGGGGCCAGCAGGATAGCTGGCGGGCACTGGCCTCTGAGCGCCCTCTGTTGGCAGCACTGCGGCTGGAAGGGCTTTGCCACCGCCGGCCTCACAGACATCTGGAGCACACGGCTCCCCAGCAGGGCTCCCACATTTAAATCCCCTCTGCCTCCAAACAGATACCAAAGAGAACGCTGCCCCTCACCCTCCGCATTCTGCTTCGGGTTCCTGCAGCTGAGTAAATATTGTTTCTATCTCTTTGACTGTATTCGTGTTTAGTTAGTTACATATAATAAAAAGAACTGCCCCTCTGTAATCAGCCATAAAACCGGGGGGGGGGGGTATTCATATAGTGTGGGAACACTTGATTTCTCTGAGATGACTTGATAAAATACTGCGAGTCTCCATAGAGCATAAAATACTGAGGTGTGTACCTTTGGTAGTGTTTGTGCAGGTTTCTGAAGATGGAAAGTGCTACATAAGTGCTGAGCTATTCAGCTTGGAAAGCAAAGAGAAGATGGCTATCTTATTCATCCCTCTTGTATTTGTAAGATCTTTTCTGTCTCCTGGCAGGTGATCATTTTTTTTCCTGGAAACCAATTAGCTACTAAAATTGAACATGCTTCCCTTTAAATTAATCCTTTTCATAAAATGGTCTTAAAATTGGCCTCAGCTTTTGAAGTGGGTAGCTGACCCAGTTGTAATTGGAGATGTATTTGGAGGCCACCTTTCTCCCACCTCGGCATTCTGCCCCCTCGTCCCCACTGCTGCCAGGTGCCGTCCACCTCCAGGCTTTCGGCCACGGCCAGCCCCGTCCTGGCAGACGCGCTGAGCTCTGCTCTGGAACAGCCCTCAGCTTATCTGGTTCTCCTGCCCAGGCGCTCTGATGGCAGCTGGCAGAGTTTTAATCACTGTAAATTCAGGTTATGGTCAGATTAGCCAGGAGATAGGGTGCCTGCTGGTTGTTTCGTAGTGATGTATTGTTTATGGGATTAAAGCCCCAAGGTGTCAGCTGATATTTATTATTTTAAGCTGGCTCAGCTGTTCAGGTTCAACCACCAGCTCTGTGGTCACAGGAAACGCAGGGCTCTTCATGTCATGTATGCCCTGAGATGTGCAGATGTGACGGGGACCTCGGCTAGCTCGTATTGCAGACGGGGGGGGGGGGGGGGGGGGGGGGGGTGCAAGATCCTGCTTTGATTTTGTTCTGAGCTTCCAAAGGAACTCTGCGCACCCCTGAAGGTCGGAGAGACTCTAGGGGAAAGGAGAGTATTCAGGGGTGTCTCCGAAGTGGGTTGAAAAGGAGGCCATCTCTGGCCGGTCTGGCATCCAGGAGAAATCATGCCACCTGCCAGGTGGCTGTAGGCATTGTGTGGTTCTACCCTCTGTCTCTCTCCAGCCTTCTGAGAGAGGACACTTCCAAGGTCACTGTGCCTTTAAGGGAACCTTCTCCCCCAGTCCCTCAGCTTGGTAGTGCTTAAAGCTACAAGAACCGGCCCGGACTTTCTAAACCTATCTGGAGTGCTGCATGGAGAGAAATAAATGCACATTGCCCTCGTGTGTGTCTAGTAACAGAGCAGCTGGTTTGTTTTTCCAAAAAGAAATTTAATTTAACTCGTGTACACTGCCACATGTAAACACACCGGGCACCAGAAGAGTGGCTTATTGAATGGAATGCCCTAGCAAAGGTCGGCTTTTAGAAAAAGCCAAAAAGGGCTGGACTCTCTCCCGATAGCGCCTCAGTCAGGCCTTGGATCCAAGCAGATGTGTTTATTTTTTCAGAGGGAGTTCCTGAGAACCCATCTCAAGTTCAGTCACTGGGCACTCCCTCTCCTCTCCCTCCTGTGCTCTCAGAGGCCTCCCCCGGAGGTCACTGTGCCTGGTCACCCAGGTGGCCCCTGGGGCAGACTCCCTGGAGCTGTGGGAGGGGAGAGGAGCCCCCCCCCCCTTATGTGTGTAGTGTCTTTCTTATAACTAACACTGCCTTTCTCTGTCCATTTTCCTCAAAGGACGGCATGAACTGGGTCTGCAAAAATGTCATTGCAAAGAAGAAATAAAATCTAGACGAATGGAGACGCAGGAGCTTCAGGAGCTGAGTTCTGTCCTGGAAAACACTAATTTGCTGCTTTCTGACCAAATGTTTTTCCATCTGTGTACAGCTACAGCTGTTTGAAGAGGGTACAGCACAGTTTAAAAAGAATCCCTATTCCAGCAGTAGATTTAACTGATCTCTGAGGTTCAGTATCATTTTTCAAATAAAGGAATTATATTATTTCCTCTGCATAATTGAAATAGTATTAAATGTCTCAAAGCACATGATTAGAAAATGAGATCTTTTAAATGAGCAAGAGATTGCATTGCAGTTCAGACAATTCCAGTGGGCTTTTTTTTTTCTTTCAAAAAAAAAAAAAAAAGTAAAGGAGAAAGAAGCAGCTTATGCTGCGTTCCTTTATTTACTGACCTGTCCCTCGCTCTCCCGGTGGTTTTGGAAGCACGGGCAGTGTTTGCCGGTGCCGGTCAGTGATTTTCACCATCACCAACTGAGCCAGGACTGCATTCCGTCCAGAGGGAAGCTGCGGGGGGAAGGGGAGGAAGAGCAGATGATTAAACCATCTTGTCATGCAGGTAGGAGACTGTGTGTAATCCTCACCCTTTGGAGAGGGAAAAAAAAAACCTTTCCTGCAAACAAGTCACCACATAAACAGCCCATCCTCATCCCCCCAACCCCCCATCCCTAGCCAGCTATACAGGGAAGCAAATTCTTATGACTTTTTGACTATAATGACATCTGGAATGTGAGGAGAGGTGGGAGGTTTAATTCCAGAAAAATTACAAGGTCCTTAGAAAGCCCTCACATGAAGGGCTCGGGCTAGCGTAAACAGGCTTTCTCCAGTTCAGTGGAGCAGGGAGCAGCCGGCAGATTAGCTGGCTTCTGCGCGGCAGTCCTATAGAAGGGATTTCTAAAGCTCAAAGAATTCTGTGTTTAAATGATCACAATAGGCCGTTGCTATCAGATTTTTTAAATAAATGCAGCTTTACCATGAACCTGCTCCACTGAGAAAAGGCAGGCAGATCGATTTTTTCAAGATCAATTTTTACAGTGCTGGCAACTTGGGGGTGTGCGGAGCTCAGGCGGAGAGGGTTTGCTGCTGGGAAGAAGGGGTGTGATTGCAGGGGCCCCTCCCAGGGAGGCCAGAGTCGCCCCAGCTGCCCATCTCCCCTGCCTCTCTCCAGCAAAATGTGTCCTCTGTTGATTGATTGGGGAGGAGTGGAAGGAGACTTCTCCCGCCCCGTGTTGCAAAAAAGAGCTTGTTTTCCTGAGTCTTAAGAAATCCCTAGCTTCAAGCATGAAAGCTGGCCAGAGCATCACCCAGCTCCTGAATTGAACTCTGTTCTGGTGCCTGAGCCCAGGGGTTTTCAGAGAATGAATGAGGGACTGTCCAGTGGCTGGCCGGTGGGCTTCAGGAGGCCAGCTGCCTTCTCATCCCAGGAGGTGGCCCTTCCAAACCCACTGAGGCCTGTGAGCAGAAGAGGGGCCACTCCAGCCCCGGGCCTCTCTGCTTTTCTGGACCACGTGGTGCAGGTGAGGCTGAAGCATGTCCAGCCTCCAAGGCACTCTGGGCTGGGAGTCATTCATGCAGACGTGGGAAGCTGTGCTGGGGTGCGGGGGTCAGACCTGTAAGGGCTTGTACAAAAGAAGGTGAGGTTGTTCCAAACCACTGAGCTACCTGCTTCCTGCTACCTCCTCCTCTGGCTTCCTTGCCTCACCCAAGGGCCTCTCCCACTTTGAACAAAGGAAAACAGAATTGCAAGAAACCAAAATCCCCCTGCCATCCAGCTGGAACTGTGGCTCCAGGGCTTAGAAATGGGTTTTCCCGCCAGAATAGTGCACCAGAGATGCTAGCTGAGGGGCAGCGGCCTGCTTTGAGGTCTGGATTTTGGAACAATGTGACAGGAACTTGGGCGGTGGACAGTCTGTAAAAAATACTTCTGTTCTTTTGCCACCAAACTTAGGGGACTCTCTGCAAGAGTGCCCCCAGGCCTGGGCCAGCAGGCAGAAGCCACTCCCCTCCTCTGATAACAGCCTCTGTGAACATCCAGCCTCAGACAGAGTGGCATGGTGGATGTCACACGCTTTCATCTTCCCTTTGAACCCTGCTGGACCCTCCCCGGGCCCACGGGGTAGATGAGAGATCCCTGAAAAAGGCAGACTTTAAGAGCTCCCATTTGTAAAAACAAAATACTTCTAAAGTCCCCTCCCCTCTCCCCAGCCCCGCTCCCACCCCCTGGGGCCATGACCAAAAGATAGAATTTGAGGCTAGAAAGGGGATACCCAACCTCCCATCCTCCCACCCCCAGTGTGTCTGGGTGAGACTTGCTCTGTGCTCCTCTGCATCTGAATGTGGGGGGCGGGGAGCTGGGGCTGGGGGGCAGCAAGGCCCGGGAAGGCCCCAGGATGTGTGCTCAGGCGAGTTGGGAGAAACACTCCCTTCCCCTCCCACTGACCTTCCCCGGGCAGCTCCTGGCTGGCTCCCCAAGCCCAGTGCCACACACCCTTTCCCCTTCACTCTCCCCTGGTTACTATGGAAACAAGGGTGTCATTGATGTGGGCTGAGCGGGGAACATGTCAGGCGGGCGGGCACGGAACTGAAAGTCAGCGATTATGCCGGTGGGGAGAAACGTGTGGGGAGAAAGAAGTCCACAGGTCCCGAAACTGCTGGAAGGACAGTCCTGCCCCACCCCCCACCCCCCACCCCCCCCACCCCCGACACATTTTTCTATTCCCCTCTGGGCTGCAGCGGTGGCTATTTTTGTGCCACTCTGAGTCTCACCCTCGCTGTGGGCCGCTCCTATCCGGGCCTGCCCTGGAGGGTGACACCAGTCACCCCCTCCAGGACCCGTCCCTTGATTCCCGTCCGTCTGCTTTGATTTCTCTTTCCTTCTCGGGGGCAAGTTCTTACTTCCTTTTATTTTTAGCTCTGCATCCGTGTGGTTTCAGGGTTCAGTCTAATCCATCGAAAGTTTCTTTTTATATAGTCCCTTTTGAAGCGATAAAGACATGGACGTGGTATTTGGTCATGTGGAAAACGCGCTGTATAATTTAGACGTCTGTCAGAAATCCAGCAAATAAAATGTAGCTGAAATGAAGGCCGACTAGAATGTGCTGTGCTCTTTGCTGAAGCTCAGAAAGGGCCTGAAATCTGTTTGTTATTTCAGAGGTTAGCATTCCTCAAGGTGCTTTTTTTTTCTTTTCAGAAGGCTGTGATATTAACACCACCGATAACAAAAATAAAAATAACCGCTTAGTAAGCTTCCCCCCCCCCACCAGGCACTCTGCACACATCGGGGGGCATCAGGCCTACTTCACCGTGGGGGAAGGGTTTTACCCGAGATCACAGAGCTGTTAGCGCA